>JAKSZU010000009.1:42690976-43290976 GCA_026018925.1 Tupaia tana
TCGAGAAATCAGCCCCCAGGGGGGATGGCCATGCTGCACTCCCTTCTCCTCCATCCTTCTCCTGGGATCTTGAGCACACATGCACACACACCTGATGTGAATTTTAAGCTGCCAGGTCCGTGACTCAAGGCATGGGCAAGTACGTGGGAATCCAGTGATGTAACCATTACACTATCTGTTGGTCCCCCTTAAATGTTTGATAGACTTCACCAGTGAAACAATCTGGGCCTAGAATTTTCTTTTTTTGTATAGAAAACAGTGTATTTCTTTCATAAGTGAGAGAGTGCATGTGCACATCTTCAACAAGTTGTGAATGCCATGATCCGCACTCCTGCCTTCAGCCAGCCTCAGACCATGGACAAGCATATGTCTGACATACTCATGGAGGTTTCTGCACTAGAACCAGAAACATTTTTATGTGGGAGTTCTTTCAGAGCATTACATTTTACCACTGTGTTACCATGTGGTCCCACAGAATTTTCTTTTAAGAAATATTTTTTATATTAAGCTCTATTTCTTTAATAGACGTCGTGTATTCATATTTTCTATTTTATTGTATGTCAGTTTTGGTGAATTATTTTTGTAATTTGTCTATATCATCTACATGTTTTAGTTTGTTGTTTTAAAGTTCTCCATAATAGTACATTAATAATATATTTTAACAGTTGTAGGTTATTAATAGTAAACACTCTTTTATTCCTGATACTGGTAATTTCCATTTTTTATTTTTTTCCTTTGATTAGTCTTACTGGGGATTCATAAATTTTGTTCATTTTTTTTGAAAGAGAGATTTTTGCTATATGGCATGTGCGCTCACTTGACAAACAGAGAAAGACAGAGACAGAAAGTGAGAAACTACCCCCCTGGGGGGATGGCCACGCTGCAATCCTTTCTCCTCTGTTCTCCTCTCAGGATCCTGAGCACGCATGCACACACACCCTGGGTGAGTTCCAATTCATCAGGTCTGAGACTCGAACCGTGGTTGACTACGTGACATAACTGCTACACCACCTGCTCGTCCCCAATTTTGTTAATATTTTTCAAGAATCAATTTTTGGTTTTATTAATTTTCTCCATTTTTTAAACTTATTATATATATATTTTTATTTCATCTCATTATTTCCTCCCTTCTACTTTCAGTTTATTTACCCTCCTTTTTCTAGCTTCTTAGGATAAAAATTTATATAGTGATTATGAGCCTTTCTTTTATAATATAATTTGTTAAAGCTATAGATTTCTTTCTATGTATAGCTAGAGCAGCATCCTAATAGGTTGTGGTTGTATTATTACTACATTTTAAATGCTAACTAATTTATCTTGTGATTTTTTTTATTGGACCCATGGTTTATTTAGAAATATGTTATGTAACTTCAGTGTTTTTGTTTTCACTAGCTATCATGTTGTAATTAATTTCTAATTTAATTCCTCCATGGTCAGAGAACAGACACTACGATATCTATGTTAATTTCCTAGAAATGCCATCATAAAGTACCACAAAATGTGTGGCTCAACACAGCAGAACATTATTGTCTCATGATTCTGGAGGCTACAGTTTCACAGAGGATTGTAAACATTTTGCATACTAGCCAGTCTTTTAGGCAAAATGTCATTTAGATAACAGATACCCATTGTGAACTACTTCAGACAATACCAAAAAAAAAAAGGTTTGATTTGTTTTTCTCTTGTGAATAAATATTTATTACTTAAAATCTATTTTTCTTTTTATACCCACCATCCACCACTCACTCTCTACCAACCACTTTTTCCACTTGCTATCACTGGCATCCACACTGATTCTCTCTACCTCTACTATCACATCTTCAGATCACTCAACCTCTGCGATAAAGTGCAGATACCCAGTACAAATTGAGTGGGGATATACAATATGTATCTTTTAAAGTCTAGTTCACTTTGTTCAACTTTAAATCTTCTATATTTATTCATTTTGAGTGAAACAATACGATCTCATTGATTCTTTTTAAAATTTTATTTACATGTAAACATCATATATCTTTCCAATTTACAGCATGGTTTTATGCCAACATGAGTACAGTGCATATCAGTCAAGAAAAATACTTTATTATATACATTATCATCAAATAAGTTTTCATTTTTGTGTCAATTAAATGTATTATTTTTTTCCCCTGTTCCCCTCCATCCTCCTATTACCAACCCTCTATTATCCCCCTACTATCTCTACTATGCACATTTGCCCTTCCTGCTATTATACATTTGAGTCTTTCAGTTTCTGATGTAGAGCACAGACATTCGGTATATATTGAGCAGGAAAATATAACATCTGTCATTCATAGTCGGTCTTGCTTTGCTTAGTATTAAGTCTTCCATAATCGCCCACTTCATATCAAATGTCAGGGTCTCACTGTTTTTCATGACTGAGTAGTATTCCATACAATAAATATGCCACATTTTTTCATCCACTCATCTATTTTGGACATTTGGGTTGATTCTATGTCCTAGCAATTGTAAATAATGCTGCAATAAACATGGATGTGCAAGTGTTTTTCTCACTGAGGGTTTTCTTATCCTTTGGGTAAATATGTAAGAGTGAAATTACTGTGTTGTATTGTAGTTCTATTTGTTGGTTTCTGAGGAATCTCCATATCCTTCTCCACAGTGGCTTTACTAATTTTAAGTCCCACCAACAGTTTTAGAGAGTTCTCTTTTCCACCACAGCTTCAACAGCACTTACTATTATTTTTTTTAATTTTAGCCATTCTGACGGGTTAAGTGGCATCTCGTTGTGGATTTGATTTGCATTTCCTTTATGATAAAGGATGTTGAGCATGTTTTCATATGCTTTTTAGTCATTCTTATGTCTTCCTTGGAGAGTTGTCTGCTCAGCTCATTTCCCCATCTTTTACTTTGATTTGATTGATTTTTAAAATTAATTAATTAATTAATTATTGCAGGTAAGTTGCTTGAGTTCCCTTTGTATTCTGGTGATCAATCCCTTATCAGTGGTATGGTTTACAAATATATTCTGCTGCTCTGAAGGTTTTCTTCTTACTCTAATTATTGTTTCTTTTGCTGTGGAGAATCTTCTCAGCCTATTGTAGTCCCATTTGTCTATTTTGGGGAATATAGCCTGTGATTTCAGAGGGTCTTCTTTAAGAAGTCTTTGTCTATTCCAATGTCTCCAAGAGTTTTCCATGTTTTACACCAGTAGTATTATGGTTTGATGTTTTATGTTTAGATCTTCAATCCATTTTTAGTTGATTTTTGTTAGTGGAGAGATAAGGATCCGGTTTCATTTGTCTGCAGGTGGATATACAGTTCTTCCAGCATTATTTGCTGAAGAGATTTTCTTTTTCCCATTGGATTGTCTGGTGCCCTTTGTCAAAGATCAGTTGGCTATATGTTTTGGGGGTTATTTCCAGGTTCTTGATTCTATTCCATTGGACTACCTGCCTGTTTTTGCTGCAGTACCATGCTGTTTTAATTATCACAGCTTTGTAATATGTTTTGAGGTCAGAGAGAGAGATGCCACCTACTTTATTCCCTTTGCACAGTATTGCTTTTGCAATATGGGGTCTTTTATGATTCCAGACAAATTTTATGATTGTTTATTCTAATTCTGTGAAGAATACCTCTGGTAATTTGATTGGGATTGCATTAAAATTATAAATTAATTTGGGTAGAATTGACATTTTGATTATATTAATTTTTCCAATCCAGGACATAGAATGTCCTTCCACTTCTTTATATTATTTTCAATTTCCTTCTTTAAGTTTTTCATGATTTTCCTTGTAGAGGTCTTTTACTTCGTTGGTTAGGTTTATTCATAGATATCTTAATTTTTGGTGACTATTGTACATGAGATTGTTTTCTTCAATTCTACCTCAGTCTGTTCATTATTGATATATAGAAATGCTATAGATTTTGTATGTTGAGTTTGTATCCTTTCATTTTGCTGTATTCATTTATCGCTTCCAGGAGTTTCTTTTGTGGATTCTTTTGGGTTTTCTATGTATATAATGATGTCATTTGAAAATAGAGACAAGTTCACTTCTCTTTCCCTGTTTGTATGCCCTTTATTTTATTCTCTTGTCAATTGCATTCGTTAGGACCTCTAGTGCTCTACTGAAAAGGAGTGGAGAAAGTGGGCATCTTTGTCTTCTTCCAGTTTGTAGAGGAAAAGCTTTCAGCTTTTTTCCAATCAATATGATTTTAGCTATGGGTTTTTCATATATGACTTTTACTGCATTGAGAAATGTCCCTTCTATGTTGATTTTCCCAAGAGTCTTTTTTAAATTAATTTTTAAATTTTTAATTAATTAATTTACATTCATTCCCTGACCATCATCACAGTATACGAAATATGATTTCTCATCCAGAATATACTGCATAGTGGCTTAATCATACATGTTATGGTCGATAATTTTCCATTTCTAGTATATATATAAAATATATATTATATATATATTATATATATATATAATATATATATAATATATATATATATATATTTCCCCCTTATTTCTCACCCTCTGCCATTTCCCACCCTTCTCCCACACTATCTCTGGTGTCTACAGTTGTTTTCTATTCCTTTTATCCCCCACATTTTATTGATTCACAAAATTTCTTAAGTAATCTAACTACTTTCAATAGCAAGTTTAGCTGGTATGTACTTATTAGTGAATACATGTCTGACTTTAGGCATGAAACTGAGTAGAATGAATGTACTATAAGGTAGCACCTAGCTGATGCTATAAGGCTTATTATGGTCATTAAGTAGGTATTTTTAACTGTATATTTTAATTTCAAGAAAAGCAGTATTAGCTTTAATAAATCAAAGAAATGCTAAGGAACTTTGCTTAAAACTTAATGCCAGGAGACAGGTTAGGATTTTGTTCAAATAGTAGCTCAAGACAGGACAACAATCCTTAAAACTGGAAAACAAAGCCTACAAGAAAATCAGCAATGTTTTAGTAAAAAGTCATAAAATTCTATTTCACCAGTTCAGTCTCATGCACTTAATCTATCTTCTGTTGTGGTTCGATCTTCCTGATTGAATTCTGGGATATAATATTCAACTCCAGACTTGTCCTTATGATTAAGTTGGCCATTTTCTTAGTGTTTGAACTCTTATTTCTGTGTGCCTGTATTTAATTTTCCTGGTATAGCACTCCCTGCAGAACTTCTTGGAGAGCTGGTCTGGTGTTGGTACATTCTTTCAGGTTTTGTTTATCTGAGAATGTTTTTCTGTTTTCTTCCCACATGAAGGATAATCTTGCTGGGTACAGTATTCTTGGTCGAAATTGCTTTTCCCTTAACACTTTGAATATATCTTCCCATTCTTTCCTCACTTGCATTGTTTCTGATGAGCGGTCTGCTGCTAGCTTGATGGAATATCCTTTGTAGGTAACTTGACTTTTCTCTCTTGCCGATCTTAATATCTTGTCTTTGTGGTTTTGTTCAATCTGGCTATAATGTGTCTTGGAGAAGTTCTTCTTGGGTTGATTCTATGTGGGGTCCTTTGTATTTCTTGAGCCTGGATCTTTGAGTGCCTCTCTGTTTGCAAAGTTTTCTTTCAGGATTTTATGGAATAGATTATCAATGCCCTTATGGGTCTCTTCACCTTCTGGAATGCCATTTATCCGGATTTTTAGACATTTGACGGTATCTAGTATTTCTTGTATATTATTCTCATTTTGGGGGGCAATTGTCTCAGTCTTCGTGGTGGATTTTTCTAAGTCAGCAATTCTATCTTTTAAATCTCATATTCGATTTTCGGTATGATCTAGTCTGCTTCTAATACTTTCAAGGGAGATTAGACTTTCTGTATTACAGCCTTCATCTCTAACAATTCCATTTGATTATTTTTTATGGTATTTATTTCCTCTTTCAGGCATTTCAAGAATTTCTTCACCTCCTGGAACTCCTTGGCTCCTTTGTCCTGCCTCTTCTGCAGTTCATTGTCTTTCTTCTCTTCCATCTCTGTTAGCTTTGTCACTATGAATATTCTAAATTCTTCATCTGACATTTTCGTGAGTTTCATTTTACTGTCCGAGGATGAAGAGGAGTTATTCTTTTCCCTTGGAGGAGAGATATTTTCTTGCTTTCCCATATTTCTTGTGTCCCTGTGGTGATTTCTGGTCATCTGATGGATGATGCCATTTCTTCCTAATTCTTGAAGTTCAGTCTGAGCATTCAGAGGCATTCAGGAGGAGGTGATCTGCAATCTCTATTCTGTTTCATTTTTCACTTTGTGTGTCAGATTCAGTGGGAAGAGGAATATTCTGACCTTAATGATATTCAGATGTTTGGATACTGTTCACTTTGACCTGTCTACATGCTCAGTTTGTGGAGGCAGATCAGCCAAGGAATAAGAATGAAAGGAAAAGAATTAGAGAAGAAGAAAAAAGAAGAAACATAATAAAAAAGAAGAAAGGAAAAAGATAATAAAAGCTTTATATTTTAATTTTAGAAAGCAAAAAAAATGAAAAACACCATCTTAGGATGGGTCTGGGTTTTTGCTTTTCTTAAATGGGATGGGAATAGGCACAAATTAACACAGTAAAGGAGGGGGTCTGAGAGCTCAGAGAATACTTTAACAAATTTAAAAAATTAAAAGACACAGGGAGACAGAGAGAGACAGAGAGACAGAGAGAAAAATACAGAGGTAGCCCTACCTACTAGAAATGAATCTGGAGGGAAAAGTCTCAGCAGAAAATCTTCATTTTTAGTCAATGAAAGAAATATTTCATAGCTTAAGTTCAGTAGCCATCTCAGGATGGCCTGAGTTTGTGCCTTTCCCACTAGAAATGATCCTGGAGGGAGAAGTCTCAGTAGTAAATCATTTCATTTTTAGTCAATGAAAGTAATATTTCACAGCTGAAGTTCAGTAGTCATCTCTGCCAAAAGTCTTAATCATAAAAGGATGCTGTATTTTATAAAATTCTTCTTGTGCATCAATTGATATGATCATGTGGTTTTGTATGTTTCCTTCTGTTAATTTGATGTGTTACATTTATTGTTTTGTGTACGTTGAACCACTCTTGCATCCATGGAATAAAGCCTACCTGGTCGTGTTGTATAATCTTTTTAATGTGTCATTGCATATCATTTGCTGCTATCTTGTTAATACTTGCATAAGTATTCATTAGGGATATTGGTCTGTAGTTTGTTTTGTGATGTCCTTGTCTGTTTTTAGAATGAGGGTGATTGAGGCTTCATAGAATGAATTTGGGAGGGTTCCTCCCTTTTGGATATTTAGAAATAGTTAGAGTAGACCAGCAGATGGCATAATGGTTACATGGCTGGATTCCAATGTAGTTGATTATGGTTCGAATTTCTGACCCAGTGGTTTAAAACTCATGCAGGGCACATGTGTGTGTGCCCAAAACCCCAAGAGAAGAATGGAGGAGAAGGTATTGTGGTGGCTATTCCTCTTGGGGGGGCTGATTTTTTTCTTTCTCTCTTTCCCTTTGGTGAGTGTACATGCCTGATAGCAAAAATCTCTCTTAAAAAAAAAGAAATTGTTGGTCCAGCAGTTAATGTAATGGCTATGTCACTGGACTCCCATGTAGACGACCGTGGTTTCCGTCCCAGACCCACTGGCTTAAAACTCACTCTGGGCATGTGTGCGTGCGTGCCCAAGATCCCGAGAGGAGAATGGAGGAGAAGGGATTGTGGCGTGGCCATCCCCCCTGGGGGGTGATTTCTCACTTTCTATCTCTCTGTCTGTCTGGCGAGCGCACACGCCCTATAGCAAAAACCTCTCCAAAAAAAAAAAAAAAAAAAAAAGGAAAGAAAGAAAGAAAGAAATGTTTTAGTAGAATGGGAGTTAGCTCTTCTTTAAAATTTAGTAGAATTCAGAAGAAAAGTCATCAGGACCTGGGCTCTTCTTTGTTGGTAGACTATTATGGACTCAAATCTCATTGCTTGTCATGGGTGTATTCAAACTTTCTATTTCTTCCTGGTTCAATCTTGTTAAGTTATATGTGTCAGGAAATTTGTCCATCTCATCTAGGTTTTCTTGTTTGTTGGTGTATAATTGCCCATAGTATTCTCTGATGATATATTGTATTTCTGTTAGGTCTGTTGTAATATTACTTGTTTCTTTGCTGGTTTGATTTATGTGGTTCTTTTTTCTTCTTGACTAATCTTGCTAGTGGTGTGTCAATTTTGTTTATCATCTCAAAGAACCAGCTTTTGGTTTAATTTATTTTCTGTATAGTTCTTTTATTTTCTATTTCATTTATTTCTACTTGAATCTTTACTATTTATTTTATCCTGGAAATCTTTTGTTGTTGTTGTATTTCCAGTTCCCTGAGTTGAGTCATTAAATTGTTTTATTTGCTACCTTTCTGCTTTATTCTTGGGGACACTAATTGCTATGAACTTTTCCCTTATGTCTGCTTTTGCGGTGTCCCATAAGTTATAAACACTTATTTGTTTGTTATCATAGGTTTCTATGAACCTTTTTGTTTCAGTTTTAATTTCTTCAGTAGTTGTAAAGTCAATCAGGAGTAGGTTGTTTCATTTTTATGTGTTTGTTTATTTTCAAGGGGTCTTTCTGTCGTTGATTTTAAGTTTGATTCTATTGTGGTTGGAAAAGATGCTGAATATAGTTTCTGTACGTTTATTCTGTAGATGTCAGTCAAGTTCATTTTGTTTATGGTATCATTTAGATCTTGTATCTCTATTTTTTGTCCAAATGAGAGAGTGGGATGTTGAGATTCTCAAAGATTATTGTGTTCTAGTCTATCTCTTCCTTGAGCTCTAGCAGTCTCTCTTTCACATAATTGGGTGCTTCAGTGTTGGGTGCATAGATATTTAAAAGTGTTGTGGCTTCTCAGTGAACAAGTCCTTTTAGTACTACATAAGGTCCTTCTTTGTCTTTTCTTACATCTTTCATTTTAAAGTCTATTTGGTATGATATCAATATTGCAACTTCAGCCTTTTTTGGTTTTTCTATATGCAGATTTTTTTCAGCCTTTCACTTTCAGTATACGTATGTTCTTATCAGAGAGGTGTGTTTCTTGTAAGCAGCATATAGATGGCTTTTTTTTTAATCTATTCAGCCAGTCTGTGTCTTTTTCTTAAAAAAAATATTTATTCATTCATTTTAATTTGACCAGAGAGAGAGACACCGAGAGAGAAGGAAAGCGAGAAAGTAAGCCACTGGGTCCAGGACTCAAACCATAGTCAGCCATGTGGAAGCGTCCAGTACTTTAACCACCATGCCACTTGCTGATTCCCAAGTCTGTGTCTTTTAATAGGAAAATTTAGTCCATTAGCATTCAGTGTTATTATCAATATTTTCAGATTTATCCCTGTCATTTTGTTTTCCATTTTCTCAGTTGTCTTTTGTTCTCTTACTTCTGTTTGTCTCTTTAGTTTTTCTGATCCAATACTCCCCTCAGTACATCTTTATAGAGCTGGTCTAATATTTGGTGAATTTTTTCAGTTTTTGTTTATCTGAGAATACCTTAATTTTTTCTTCCCATTTGAAAAATAGTCTTGTTGGATATAGTATTCTTGGATGAAATTATTTTTCTTTCAATAATTTGAATACATCTTCCCATTATTTGTTTGCTTGCATTGTATCAGTTGAGAGGTCTGATGTTAGCCTAATGGGATAACTTTCATAAGTAACTTGATGTTTGTCCCTTGCCATTTTTAGAGTATTTTCTTTGTCTTTGATTTTTACCAATATGGCTATGATGTTCTGGGGAGAGGACTTTTTAAAAGAATTATTTAATTTTATTTATTGTTATCATTATTTTAATTTGACCAGAGTGAGAGGGAAAGTGAGAAAGCAGTCACAAGGTCTGGGACCCGAACCATAGTTGGCCATGTGAGAGTCCAGTGCCTCAACCACCACACCACCTGCCGGCCCCAGGGAAGGATCTTTTTATGTTGATTCTATTTGGAGTTCTTTTTATTTCTTGGATCTGAATTTCTCCATGTTTCTCTATATTTGGAAAATTTCATGAAAGAGGTTTTCCATGCCTTTAGAAAATTCTTCACCTTCTGAAGTACCCATTATATGACTATTCAGGTGTTTCATGGTGTCTAGAATTTCCTGTATGTTATTCTCATTTATTTTTTTTTCATTCTTTTTGGTCCATGTTGTTGTCTTCAAGGTCAGAAATTCTTCTGCATGATGCAATCTGCTGCTAATACTTTCTAGGGAGATTTTAATTTATTGCATTATAGTCTTCATTTCCAGAAGTTCTGTTTGATTCTTTATGAGGTATTTACCTCTTTATGGAATTCTTCTTTCATGTCCTATACTGATTTTCTCCTTTCCTGGAATCAATTGTTTATAATTTCTTGCATCCCATTGAGTTTTGTTACTATGAATGTTCCTAATTCTTTTTCTGATATTTCTGTGAATTCGATTTGTTGTCCATCATTGCTGAGGGACTGCTGTGTTTACCTAGGGGAGAGTTACCTCATTGTTTTCTCATATTTATTCAAGATCTGTGCTGTTTTGTTTTTTTATTTTGTTTTCGTCATGTAATGCAGTATTCACTTTTTCCTATTTATTGAAAGAGATTCTGTAATATTGGAAGAGGAAATTTCACCTTAAGTAATAGATATATTCCTATTTGGAGGCTGCATTTCCCAGATCAGAGCAGATAAAGCTTATGCAGGTAACTTCAGGGTGGTTGGCTCCTCTATCAAACTGTTAGCTCTTGATAAGGTGGGAACAAGCAAAGTTGATATAACTTAGTGAAGAGAATCAAGTCTCATGCTGCACACTGCAAAGTGGCTGGAGTGCTGTAAGTTCCATATATAATCCTGGGGGATGGAGGATAGGGGTGCACTCATTAGAAGGGGCCTGTAAATACAAAACTCAAGTGTCCTGGTGGGTGGATTGAGCCCAGGCTGCAGAGAGTGCCAGAGTTCCAAAGATAATCCAGGGATGTGCCCCAAGTTCCAAAGGTAATCCCAGGGTTGATCATTGTTTCTCATAGCTGTGTAATATTCCACAGTAATGTATACGTCACAGTTTTTCAACCCATTCATCAGTTTTGGGACGTTTAGGTTGGTTTCATGTTTTAGCAATTATAAATAAAGCTGCAATAAACATGGATGTTCAGATGCCTTTCCAATGGACTATTTTCTTATCCTTTGGATAGATACCAAGAAGTGGGATTGCTGGGTCCTATGGAAGTTCTATTTGTAGGTTTTAAAGAAATTTCCATTATGTTTTTCACAAAGGTTGGACTAATTTACATTCCCACAAACAGTGTAAGAGAGTTCCCTTTTCACCACAACTTTACAAAAAGTTATCATTCTTTATTTTTTTGACCCTAGACATTCTAACAAGGGTTAAAGTTTATCATTGTTTTATCTATTTCTGTAAAAACTGTCTCAGGTAATTGGAATAGATTTGCATTAAATATTAAAATTAATTTAGACAGGACTAACATTTTGATTATACTGATTCTTCCAATCAGAAAGCACAGATCAAAGTTCTTTCAATGACCTGTAAGACCCAGAAAGATTTGGTCCTATCTTTATCCTTATCCCCAACTACTTTCCTCATAACTTACTCCACTCCTGCCTCACTGGTCACCCTATTTAACATTGCTAATCATTCTATGACTCCAGTACTATTGATCTCCTTTACATTCTCTTTTATTCCATAATACCTAGCATCTTCTAACATTAACATACCTATACATACATATGTGTATGTGTATCTGTATCTATATATCTGCCTATAGATAAATTTTATTGCATCAGTTAAGTATTGCCAAAATAGTTCTGTATTAATATACTATACCAAATCTCTATGACTTAGAACAACAATCACTTATTTTCTTTCTTTCTTTCTCTCTTTCTCTCTTTCTTTCTTCTTTCTTTCTTTCTTCCTTTCTTTTTTCTTGGTAAAAGTTTGCATCTTAGGGTGTGTGCACTCACTGAGGAGAGAGACAGAGACAGTGAGAAGGAAAGTGAGAAATCACCTCCTGGGGAGATGACCATGCTGCAATCCCTTCTCCTCATTCTCTTCCCAGGATCTTGGGCATGCACACACACATGTGCCCAGCATGAGTTTCAAGTCACTGGGTCTGGGACCTGAACCACAGTTGGACATGTGGGAGTTTAGTGACAAAGCCATCTGCAGGCCCCCAATGATAATTTATTTTCAATTGCATTTTTCTGAGTTGACTAGGACTTGGCTCCAGGCTAAAATTTGAGTCTAATCCTCCTCCACTTATTTCTCATTTCCTTTGTCTAACAGGCTACTAAAAACTATAGAATCATATATCAAGAAGTATAGGGATAAAGGGTCAACAGAAACAAAAATTAAATCTACCACACTTTTTACTGTTTTTTTTCTGTCTTCCTCAAATAAAATAAAAATTCTCAGAGACATGTTTTGTTCACTGATACATTCCAGATACCTAGAACAATATCTGATACCTACTATGTACCCAGTAAACATTCTTTGAATATGTGAAGTTTCCTGTCAGAAATAATTTCTCCCTCCTTGTTGCTTCCATAACACCTGGTTTAGACCTCTTTGATAGCACTCAGTACTTTGGGCCTTGCATACTGTTTCTTCAGAAGACACTTTAAGACTATGTACCTATTCACGTATCCTCATTCTCAGCAGTAAGAGGGAAGGCACAAGAACCTCCAGCCTTAGCCTCTTACTCTGAACCTTGAGAAGGCACTGTAGTGTGAGTGGGCATGGCCTGCTGCTTTACTATGTATCAGCATTCTGCTGGTAATGTTAAGTAAAAAGCAAAGGTCATCACAGGCAGCCTGCTGGGCACTTCTAACTCAAAAGGAACAGCTATAATAATGTGGAATCAAAAGAACAAGCAATACAAAATTGTTCTTTATACCTCCAAGCAAAAATTATCAGTGCCATCTCTCACCCTTGCCAAATCGATTAGTAAACTATCTGTCACAGTGGCAAGGGTCTGGAATAAGTTCCTCTAAGATGTTAACAATTGATAATAGCATTTATTTACCTCCTTTGCAAGTGAACAGGACATTGCCTTACCCCTAAGCATCAAGTAGGTGGGAGAGAAACTAGATGGCTTAAATGACTTTTTACAAGTTTATTTTTATTTCATTGAGAGTGTGAGAGAGAAACAGGAAATAGGCACCTCCAACAGGATCTCATTGCCATGATTAACCCCTAGTCTCAGCCAGCCTGGATCATAAGCTTCTATGATCATATGAGTCTAATATGTACAGGGAGACCTCTAGTCATGAACTTGGGACCTATTCATGTGGGTCCATATCAGAGAGTATTGTGTTACCATTACACTACTGCTGCCAGTCCAGGGCAAATAGCTTTTCCAGTGCTTTCTAAATCACCTAGCAAAATACCTGCCAATAATAATTTTACAAGCACACACACAAAAATGCATTGATGCTTGGGCACCACCACAAAGATTCTGATTTAATCAGGCTGGTATTGTTGTGGATGGCTTTGCTGATATCCAAGCTCTTGGTGTTTTGGACAAAGAATCAAATGAAAGACACCAATAGCTAAAGGAAAAAGTTGTTTATTAAGTAAAAGTGAAAGTACACTCCCAAGAAGTAGGAGCAGGCCTGAAGGGAGAGGAGAGAGAGAGATAGAGAAACAAGTGCTCTGACATTTTCATACTGTAAGGTTTATAATTTTCAAATCTAGGTCATGTCAGTCATTAGCTGGGCCCACCTCATTGGCTTTACCAAATGTGATTGGGCCCACTGATTCTTCTCATTGGCTATATCAAATGTTGCCTAATCAGCTAGACATCCCCTCTAATCTCGCCTACATTACCTTGGGTGGGAAGTTTTCTGCTCTGATTTGTTTTTTGCTTATTTGTTTTGTTTCGTTTTTAAATTTAGCCACAGAGGCAGACACTTCAGCTCCCTTACCAACTTCTATTTACTAGCTTTCTCCTAATAACTCAATATTAGGATTTAAAAATAAATTAATTAATGAATTAATTTCATGTGTTAGAAAGAGAAAGGGACAGACAAAAAAGAGACCAGCACCTTCATTATGCTCCCACACTATGATCTTCTCCGTACCCTTCCTAGGATCATGAGCACACACATGAACATCTAACATGCACAGACTGACCGGAAAACCCAACTCTGATCTTTCGTATGGCTTCCAGCATCACAGAGTGGAGAGCTACAGCTACACCACTGTGGCTTGGCCATGGACATAAGGATTTAAAAAGGAAAACTCCTGCAAGTAATTCTAACATGCGGCAAAGCTTAAGAACCATGGAACATGTCTTTATATAATTGCCACAATGTTGCAAACACCTGATGAATAAAATTACTAAGAAATTTCTACTGGCCCTTCCTTAATAGTATAATATCATATTGTTATTTCTCCCATATTTAAACCAGACACCTCTTCTTGACTCTATTTCCTCCTCCAACTATGAATTTAATTTTTTTCTTTTTCCCTTCACAGAGAAACTCTTGGAAAGGCGTGCCTACAGTCTCAATCCCCTATTTCTTTCTTTGTACACTCTCTTTAACCCACTCAAGGTATTGGTTTCCATCATTCCTCCCAAACTGTTCTTATCAATGTCACTAGTGACATTTGAATTATGAAATCCAAGGATTACTTCTCAACTCTCATCTTGCATGACCCAATAGCACACTTTATCACAGCTGTTCACTCTTCTTTGAAACACTTTCTTTGCTTGGTTTTTAGAATGCCATACTCATTTCTTTATCCTTTTACAAAACTCTCTGGCCATTTCTCTTCAGTCCCCTTTGCTGGTTTTTCTCCGACTATCTTCCTGAAGACACAAATTTTTGTCCATTCTTTTCTATTTTGTTAACCAATGTTCATCAGAAATTGCTGTAATACTTGGCATATAGCTTGTACCTAGAAAGTATTTGCTGAAAGAATATATGAATGAAAGAAAGAAGAGATATTTATTATTATAAATTCTTTATATCATTCTTTACTGAATAAATAATCTCCAACCTAACCTCAGATCTTTTTTTGGATCAAAGATGTAATCACAGCAGTTAAAATCATAGGTGCTGGAGTGCAACAGTCTCCATTTATAACCTTTATGACTTGAGGAAGTTACATAACTTTGCTGAACCTCAGTTTCTTAAAAGAACTCATATGTCTTAAATGAGGTAATTCAATGAAGTGGTGGGTGAACTTATCTGCAAAATGGGACAAAGTATGCATGAAGAAACAAAATAGGGTGAGCCAGGACCATGGACCATATCTTAGATTTCCAGGTTGAATGAAGTTCTACCCTAACTAGAAGGGGATATGCTGAGTCATTAAAGGCTAAATTCTCTGAGTTCGTACATGAAATGGTTAACAATGAATGAACTTTGTTGTGACCTGGATACAAATATTAAATTCAGGATTATATGACTTGGAGTTATTAACATTTTTAAGACTTAATTTCCTCCTCTGTAAAATGGGAGTAAAAATAACACCCTAGGGAACAGCAGTTGGCATAATGGTTACATAACTGGACTCCCATGTGGACGACCGTGGTTCAAGTCCAACACCCTGTGGCTTAGAACTCATGCCAGGCATTTGTGGTGTGTGTGTGTTCGTGCCTAAAATTCCAAAAGGAGAATGGAGGACAAGGGGTTGTGGTGTGGCCATTCCCCCTGGGGGTGATTTCTTGTTTTCTGTCTCTCTGTGTCTCCAGTGAGCACATGCACCCTAGAGTAAAAATCTCTCTAAAAGAAAAAAAAAAAAAACAGCATCCTACCTTTTAGGGTTCTTATAAGAAGTAAATGAGATAAAGCATACTTATCTCAGTGTTTGGCACATATTATTATTATGCTTATTGCTATTTCAATAACCCTCATTCAAGCACATTAGCATTTATTTGGGGTTTGAGAAACACCAATGCCTAATAAATTAGATACTTATTTAATATAAAAGGAATTAAAATTTGAAGCAGGTTGATCTGTTTATTAATGCATACCTAGGGTCTAATTCAATGAAGGTTTTTTTCAACAGATTTTTTTTCTTTTGCACTTATGTACTATAACATAGACATAAAAATGCACCTTTCAGGAGCATCAAAGGGCAGGAAACTTGTAAGAATGATATGATCAGCATTTTCAGTTATGCTCCTAAAGCAACTATAAAATGGATTCAGTCTCTAACATTTCAGGAAAAGTGATGAGGCCAAGAAAGTACAGAGGAGGGATGAAATGCTTTTCTATAATTGGAATGTTTTCAGTGAAACTTAAATCTATCTGACATCAAACATGCGCTGGCAAGAGAAGGGAGAAAGTAGAGTCCATTTTCAGTGGGAATTCTTAGTGACTCAGTCTCCTTGATGTGTTAATATCTAGCTGATAAACAAATATGAAAATTCACATAAAATTGCTTCTGACATTTCCCTTGTGACACTCCAAACAGCCAGACGATCTAGTGACTACAATGAAAAAGTCACACAAAACTCTTAGCTGTTTAGGGACTAGCAGTTAGCGTAATGGCTATGTCGCTGGACTCCCATATAGTTGACCGCGGTTCGAGTCCTGGACCCGGTGGCTTAAACTCACGCTGGGCACGTGTGCATGCGTGCCCAAGATCCCGAGAGGAGAATGGAGGAGAAGGGATTGTGGCATGGCCACCCCCCCCGGGGATGATTTCTCGCTTTCTATCTCTCTATCTCTCTCTGTCTGTCTGGCAAGCGCACACGCCCTATAGCAAAAACCTCTCCAAAAAAAGAAGAAAAACTCTTAGTTGTTTACACATAGTCAAAACATTTAGTTAACTTAATGTTTTACTTCTCAGTCAATTCCTTGTGTGACAGGCAGACATAGCTCAAACTTTCTTTTTTCTTTAGTCAAAACACTTAGTTAACTTAATGTTTTACTTCTCAGTCAATTCCTTGTGTGACAGGCAGACATAGCTCAAACTTTTTTCTTTTTCTTTTATCCAAGTTTTTGGTGATGGAAATATCTGTCCCTCAATAGGTCACAATCAACTTGTCATTGAAACACAAAGAAAGCTAGAGACACTTTGAGTGAAACCAAGAATGTCAACGTTAGGCATTGAGAATATTTCTTTCTTTCCTCCACAGCTTTATTGAGATAACTGGCAAAAATCATATATATTTAAAGTGTATGATGTGATGATTTGATATATGTATACATTGTAAAATGATTATGACAATCTAATAAACTTACCCATTATCTAATATTGTTAACATTTTTTTTGGTAAAGAGAACTCTTAAAATCTACTCTAAGCAAATTTCAAGAATACAAAATACATTATTATTAAGTATAGTTACCATTTTCTACAATAGATTCCTAGAATTTATCTTATAACTGGAAGTTTATACTCTGACCAAAATTCCCCCACCATCATTTATGACAACATAGATGAACCTAGAGAACAGTTCTGGTTGAAGAATTAAGAATTATTGTATATATAATCATATTCTTATTTTTATTAATAAGTGTGCCTTTCGTGTGAATTGTTTTTTGTCCTTTTCCTCCCAAAGGAAATGTTACATACATTATGTCATTTACTTTTTAAAATAATTCCTTGAGATGAATAAAGTAAGTAAAACCTTGCTCCAAGACATAATTTCCATATCTTGGCTACTGTGAATAGTGTTACAATTAACATAGCAGTGCATAATGAATTTCAGTATTTATTAACTCAAACTTATGAGAAATTTTAAAAAGTTGGTTTCATAGAAGTAGAATAGAGGTTACCAGAGGCTGGAAGAATAGTAGGTGGGGGTCTGGGGAGAGGTTTGTCAACAAAGTACAAAGTTACAGTTAGAAGAAAGAATAAGTTCTAGTGTTCCATTGCATGGTAGGATGACTATAGTTAACAATAATAGACTGTATATTTCAGAATAACTTGAAAAGAGGAACTTGAATGTTCTAACTACAAAGAACTAAGAAATATTTAAGGTAATAGATGTGCTAGTTAACATGATTTTTTTTTTTTTTTAGAGCTTTTTGCTATAGGGCTCGTGCGCTCACCAGACAGACAGAGAGAGACATACAGAAAGAAAGCGAGAAACCACCCCCCAGGGGGGATGATCACGCCACAATCCCTTCTCCTCCATTCTACTCTCGGGATCTTGGGCACGCACGCACACGCGCCTGGCGTGAGTTTTAAGCCACCGGGTCCGGGACGCGAACCGCAGTCGACTACTTGGGAGTCCAGCAACATAGCCATTACGCTAACTGCTGGTTCTGTAGTTAACATGATTTGATCATTACTCATATACTAAATCATCACACTGTGTGATAAATATGTGCAATTATTATGTGACAATTAAAATTTTTAAAAAATATAATTTCCTAAATGAAATGCAGTATCTTAGATGGGATCCTGAAATAGAGAATGGATAGTAGTGAAAAAGTGGTGAAATCTGATTAAAGGTTTAATTCTAAGTAGTAATGTACCATTTTGACAAATGTACTATAATTACATAAGCTGTTAATATTAGGGGAAACTGGTTGAAGGGCATATGAGAACTCTGATCTTTGCAACTTTTCTAAAAAATAAAATTGTACTAAAATAAAAGTTTATTAAAATGTAATTGCAAAGTACAGCAACTTTTAATTAACCTGTGGTATACCTCAACTGAAACTTAGGTATGTTTTAACATTATCTGTACCATATTTTTACTTTTTTCTTTACCTTTTGTGTAACTCCCACATTGGCAAGAACAGGGATTGGTGAATCAAGAAAAGTACTTTTCTAAGATAATTTTTAACCTCTTTTATTTTCTATCACAGTTGCCAATAAGTGGTTCTCAGAGCTTTAAGCATATGGCATCAGTCTGAGAAATAAGCTTTGTATTGGCCTTGGAAGACTAAGAAAACAGTAGTTGGCTGCATGCTAGCTGGAGAAGTTAAAGTAGTATCAAAAGAGAGCAATCCAAGTGGTTCCCCTCCTGGCAGTCTTGGGAATTTCTACAGGGATATGCGTAGTGATAGGAGGTATGGCTGTATCTCTTCATTACTTCAAAACTCTTTCCTCCAACCTTTATAAAGCTTAGATGAAATAGCCAAAGTCTCTTGCAGATTCAAGACCAAATAAACTCCATGACCTCAATAACTCTCTAAAACTGAAGTGGTGATACTTCATAGTAGAAAAATAGGGTTTCTGCCTCTTTTTGGAAGAAGAGTGCTGCTTTTATCCTTCCCTTGATTGATCCCACTGAAACTCTGCTCTCTTTTTTTTTCTTGTTTGTTCGCTTGTAACATGCTTTTCTACTTTTTTTCCTTTCTTTAAATTTATTTTTTACATTAATTCACTATACATCATTACAGCATAGAAAGTGAATTTTTCATCCAGAATACACTGTTTATTGGCTCAATCAAGCACATCAACATACGTGTTATCAACAAATAATTTTCCATTTCTTATGTCCTGTATATTTTGCTTTTTTTTTTTTTTTTTTGCCATTCTTGGTTCCCTATCCCTCACCCTCTGCCGTGTCCCACCCTCCTCCCACATTGTCTCTGGTATCCATGGTTGCTTTCTATGCCTTTCCCCCCATTTAATTGATTTGCTAATGAACTTAATTAGTCTAAATATTTCCAGTAGCAAGCACAGCTGATATATACATATACATGAACCCAAGTCTGACTTTAGGCATAAACCTCAGTGAATAGAATGAACATACTATACAGTAGTAGTACCTAGCTGGGGCTATATAGCTTACTGCAGTCATCAAATATGCTTTTTTTTTTAAGTTTCGATAGGAACAGTTTATTTTATTTTATTTTTTTTCATTTAATTTTCTTCCATACATTCAATCACATTATTATTTGTCTTACAAAATGGATATTTCAACAGGTGAACATTTCTCCCTAGTACTGTTGATAGGAACAGTTTTAGTGTTTTTTTTTCTCCTGAAACTTTTATTTTAATTAATTTACATTCATTCCCTGAGCATCGTCACAACATAATAAATGTGGTTTCCCATCTAGAATAAACTGCATAGTGGCTTATTCATACATGTTATCATCAATAATATTCCATTTCTAGCTTCATATATATATATATATATATTTTTTTTTTTTACCCCATGTCTGACCCTCTGCCCTTTCCCACCCTCTTACTACACTATCTCTGCTGTCTACAGTTGTCTTCAATTCCTTTTACCCCAACATTTTGTTGACCAGATAATATCATAAGTAATTTAACTACTTTCAATAGCAAGTTCAGCTGGTAATTTCAAGAAAAGCAATTTTGAACTGGTAATGATATTTCCTTGAAACTTAAGCCTAGAAACAGGTTGGTATTCTGTTCAAATAGTAGGTACATGAACCTATTGACAGCTCAAGACAGGACAAAAATCCTTAAAACCGGACGACAAAGCTTAGAAAAAAAGCAGCAATATTTTAGTCAAGTCACAGAATGCTGTTTCATTCAGTTCAGTCTCATGTACTTAATCTTTCTTCTTTGTGGTTCTATCTTCCAGATTGAATTCTGGGATATAATATTCAACTCCAGACTTTGTCCCTACAATTAAGTTGCCCATTTTCTTAGTTTTTGAACTCTTATTTCTGTGTGTCTGCATTTAATTTTCCTGATATAGCACTCCCTGCAGAACTTCTTGGAGATCTGGTCTGGTGCTGGTAAATTCTTTCAGGTTTTGTTTGAGAATGCTTGTGTCTTTTCTTCCCGAATGAATGATAATCTTGCTGGGTACAGTATTCTCGGTTGAAATTGCTTTTCCCTTAACACTTTGAATATATTTTCCCATTCTTTTCTTGCTCACATTGTTTCCGATGAGAGGTCTGCTGTTAGTCTGATGGGATACCCTTTGTAGGTAACTTGCCGTTTTTCTCTTGCCAATCTTAGTATCTTGTCTTTGTCTGTGGTTTTGGTAAATCTGGCTATAATGTGTCTTGGAGAACTTCTTGGGTTGATTCTATTTGGGGTCTTTTGTATTTCTTGGAACTGGATCTTTGAGTGCCTCTCTAGGTTTGGAAAGTTTTCTTCCAGGATTTCATGTAATAGATTATCAAATGCCCTTATGAGTCTCCTCGCCTTCTGGGATGCTTATTTTCTGGATGTTTGGACGTTTGATGGTATCTAGTATTTCTCGTATATTATTCTCAAATTTTTGGGCCATTTTCTCAGTCTTCAACGTGGATTTTTCTAGGCTAGCAATTTTCTCTTCTACATCTGAGATTCTATTTTCTGTATTATCTAGTCTGCTTTTAACACTTTCAAGGGAGATTTTGACTTCCTGTATTATAGCCTTCATCTCTAATAGTTCCATTTGATTCTTTTGTAAAGTGTGAAATTTAGATCTTGCAAGAATTTCCTTACCTCCTGCAACTCGTCAGCTCCTTTCTCTTTTCTCTTCTGCAGTTCATTGTCTCTCTTCTCTTCCAACTCTGTTAGCTTTGCCATTATGAATGTTCTAAATTCTTTATCAGACATTTCCATGATTTCCATTGAACTGTGTGCGGATGAAGAGGAGTTATCCTTTTCCCTGGGAAGAGAGGTATTTTCCTGCTTCCTCATATTTCTTGTGGTCCTGCAGCGATTTCTAGTTATCTGGTGAATGGGCAGTTTCTTCCCAAACTTGGAAGTTCAATCACATGAGTTTGTGTGCTGGAGGCCGAATTATCAGTGGAAAATGGCTAGTTCTCAGGAGCCATGAAGGTGTCTCGTCTGGAACTCTTCTCTCTTATTTTCTGTAGGACTTCCACTTCTAAAATTGTTAAACTACGTCATCCAAGACACCATTCAACAATTGGCCCCAAAACCCCTTGCTCCCCTAGATGGTACGATATTCATGTCTGTCTCCGGAGGACTCACACTCCTTCCCATCACCCTAAAGGACAACACTCCTTCTAAGCATGAAATAGCTCCAGAAAACTTACCAACACCCATAATCCCTTGTTTCACCCTCATCATCCCCTCCCCCCATTTTTAAAAAATAAAAGATAAAGGCTGGAAATGATAGATTGACCCCTGAATGGCCTCTAGGTAATTTACCATCAGAGAATAGGGAGATGGTTGCAATGACCTTTGGCCAGAACCTTCCAGACAGAGCTCTCCCTTATTGGCAAGTGAAACCACATGAATGTTTCAGCCATACCTGTAGATAGGCCATGGGGTCACAGTGGCAAGTAAGCTAATCAAAGTGCTTTCCATTCTCATGACCCCACCCTTTACTCCTCCCATATAAATACATCACATTTCCTCAGTAGGGTGGACTGAAGAGCCTCCTGCTTCAGACCCCCAGGCACTAGTCTCTCAATAAGTTTTCCTTTCTCTCTTGAAAATAAAATAAAATAGTATCACATACTCCCCTCCCCCTACACCAATAAGCTTCCTGATCTTTTTACTAAATCAAGGGTCATGCACCACAGACTGAGGAACTAAAAAAAAATCCTCAGAGCAAACTCTATCTTTAAGAAATTTTGTAAACCATATAAAATGCTTCATTTCTCCTTATAAACATGTTGCATACCCATAATCTCCAGTAAAATTATTTATTTCAAGCATTTTACCTCTAAGTGGCACTTGTCAGTCATACAGTGCTTAATTGTGACAGAGAAAGGGAAATATAATAAGAAACTTACATTCAAGTGCCACTGGTACTAATGATAATGTAACTTTAGCAGAATCAATGTTCTCTAGCAAATGGGGAGATAATCTAAAACATGACTAAAGGATGCTAATGGTAATATTGAACCAGGAACACATTCTTTCTTCAACTTTCTCCTCCCTACCTGTTTTCTGAACAAAACTATCAAGGAAGCATGGAAGGAGAAAATAGACTGATATACTATACTTTTACAACAAAGACGATGGTCCTGCAAAGAGAACTTTTTGAGGCGGTCTTTCAGTGCCTGAATTCAGCAGTAGAAAGCCATCTCCATTCTTCTTGGTCTCCTCAAACTGTTCCTTTTGACTGGTGAATACCTTGCTTAGGGTTTGATTAGGTAAAAGCCTTTGTGTTTGTATCTGGATGATTTTGACAAATTAACCAGTGTGTTTTTCATTCCAGGTGTTTCCTGGTACTCTGTCGTCCTTCTTCTATTCGAGCACATTCACTGTAAAACATCCACTGCCTCAGAGTAGGGCCATCACAGTACGAATAATGAGAGAAAGAAAGAAAAGAGTTAATTTTTGGCTTTTGAAATTTAAATAGAAACAAATCAAATGATGAGCGATGTGAGCCCAGATGAATAAGCTGTGATATCTTCATATGATGGAATCAATATCATACAGCTATCAAAATGAATGACCTAGAGTTACACACAACAACATTAATAAAGTTAGTGATATGATATTAGGAAAAAAAAGTGCAGTCCCAAAAGGTAAGACATGATACTTTTTAACAGAATTTTCAGAAAACCATAATTTAAGCAACCCCTTGGACCAGGATCTTCGAGGAAGGACTGCCCCCAGTAGCTTCAGCCCCAGGACCCCCAAGCCAGACACCCCTCTTTCAGCCAGGAACGCCCTCAGTTCTACCACACCACACTCCCATCTTTTGACCCCTGGGCCAGGATCTTTGAGGGAGGATTGCCCCCAGTAGCTTCAGCCCTGGGACCCCCAAGCCAGACACCCCTCTTTCAGCCAGGTACACTTTATTTCCCCCTTCTTTTTCTGTCCGCTTACCCACGTCTTTCATTTGTAAATTTCTCTCTTCTGATTAATACATAGGAACACCCTCAGTTCTACCCCACCATACTCCCATCTTTCGACCCCTGGAGAAATTGCGCGCTGGGCTAGCGCATGGCGCGCAACTTTTTCTTTATTCTACGTATTATTTTCTTCCCACTTATTCAGTTCTCACTTCCTTTATCTACACCGTCCCTGGCTGTCTAGATAGGTCTAGAATTATAATTCTGAAACATTCTAGCATTTTAAGACTCTCTAGAATCCTCCATTTCACTGAACCACCTGCGAAGAAGGAGATACATTTCTTTGTACACCTGAAGAGAATACTTTTTCTTGGACTACATTACTAAACACAATTGAAGAGAGACTTTGGCTGTCTCCATTCCACATCAGAAAGGAAACACACTTGCGCCTATTCAAAGAAACGTTCTCGTAAAAGGTTTTTCAAAGGGAACACATCTCCCAATGGTTAGAAGTAGAAGAACCTCAGGCCTGAATAAAGCAGGAAATATGTCTCCATCAAAGGAACACAGGAACTCCCTTCCTTTTCTTGAAAAAATAGAGGACGTTACAAAAAGGTATGAGATAGAGTTTAGAACATTCATGTTGAACAAATACTATGAGCTGGAACAGAAAAGAGACAATGAACTACAGGAGATAAGAAAGTCCTTCAAAGATATGAAGGAAGAAATGCTTAGGAAAAATAAGACAGAACTATTAGAGGTGAAGTCTGTAATACAGGAAATCAAAAACTCTCTCAAAAGTATTAAAAGTCGATTAGACCATGCTGAAGGTTGAATCTCAGATGTAGAAGATAAAACTTCTGACCTAGAGCAAACTACCAAAAAGATAGAGAACATAACAAAAAAACATGAAGATAACATACGAAAATTACTAGATTCCATTAGACGTCCTAACATCCAAGTAATTGGTATCCCAGAAGATGAAGAAACTAATAAGAGCATGGAAAACCTATTCCATGAAATCTTGGAAGAAAATTTCCCAAGCATAGAGAGGCACTCAAATATCCAGACCCAAGAAATACAAAAGACACCAAATAGAATCAACCCAAGAAGATCTTCCCCAAGGCATATCATAGCCAGACTGGCTAAGACCACAGATAGAGATAAGATACTAAAACTGGCAAGAGAGAAACAACAAGTGACTTACAAAGGTCACCCCATCAGGCTAACACCGGACTTCTCAACAGAAACAATGCAAGCAAGGAAAGAATGGAAGGATGTACTGAAAGTGTTAAGAGAGAAACAATTTCAACCAAGATTATTGTATCCTGCAAGATTATCCTTCATATGGGAAAAAAAGATTAAAATCTTCTCAGACAAACAAAACATGAAAGAATTTGCCAGCACCTGGCCAACTCTCCATGAAACCCTGAAGAAAGTACTGTTCCAGGAAAACTAAAGAAGCAACAGCCAGAAACAAAAGAGTAAAAGGCAACTAAGACAATGGCCAACTTAAACATTCAGACAGATCCATTAACATCGATAATAACATTGAATGTTAATGGATTAAATTCTCCAATCTAGAGGCACAGACTGGCTGAATGGGTTAAAAAACAAAAACCTCTATCTGTTGCCTACAGGAAACCCACTTCATGGATAAAGATATACATAGACTGAAAGTGAAGGGTTGGAAAAAGATTTTCCATGCAAATGGGAAACAAAAAAGAGCTGGAGTCACAATACTAATCTCTGACAAAATATGCTTTAAAACAAAAACAGTTCGAAGAGACAAAGAAGGGCACTATATTGTAGTAAAAGGATCAATCAATCAAGAAGATATAACGCTTATTAATATCTATGTGCCTAACACAGGAGTACCCAAATATGTGAAGGAAAGACTGCTAGATCTAAAAAGGGAGATAGACTGCAACACACTAATTGTTGGAGACCTCAACACCGCACTATCCCCCCTGGATAGATCATCTAGACAAAAATTAGGTAAAGAGATAAAAGATCTAAATGATATCATAAATCAAATGGACTTAACAGACATCTATAGAACTTTCCATCACACAACCTCGAGATACACTTTTTTCTCGCCACCACATGGAACATTCTCGAAGATTGACCACATCATTGGGCACAAAGCAAGCCTCTACAGATTCAAAAGCATAGAAACTATACCCAGCATCTTCACCGACCATGATGGAATTAAACTTGAGTTTAATTTCAAGAGAAATCCTCAAAAATACTCAAATACATGGAAACTTAATAACCTACTCCTGAATGACTCCACAACTACTGAAGAAATAAAAACTGAAATCAAAAGGTTCATGGAAGCCAATGACAATGAGGACACAAATTTCCATGATCTTTGGGACACTGCTAAAGCAGTCATAAGAGGGAAGTTCATAGCAATTAGTGCACATAAGAGGAGCATGGAAAGAAGGCAAATGGATCACCTAACATCATGCCTCACAGAATTGGAAAAGCAACAGCAAAAAGATCCAAAAAACTCCAGGAGAAAGGAAATAATAAAGATACGAGCAGAAAATAAACGAACTATACAGAAAATAAATGAAAGTAAAAGCTGGTTCTTTGAAAAGATAAAGAAAATTGATACACCACTAGTGAGACTTATTAAGAAGAGAGAAAAGAACCAGGTGAATCAGATCTGCAATGAAGCAGGCAAAATAACAACAGATATAGTAGAAATAAAAAACATTATTAGAGGATACTATGAACATCTGTATGCCAAGAAACAAGATAATTTGGATGAGATGGACAAATTCCTGGACATGGATAATCTTCCTAGATTGAGCCAGGAGGATACAGAAAGTCTGAATAGGCCCATAACAAGCCAGGAGATCATACCGGTTATAAATAACCTCCCAACAGAGAAAAGCCCTGGCCCTGATGGATTCACCTCGGAATTCTACAAAACTTTCAAAGAAGAGTTAACCCCCATTCTGCTCAAGTTACTTCTAAATATCCAAAAGGGTGAATCTCTCCCTAATTCATTCTATGAAGCCTCTATCACACCCTTATCCTTAAAACAGATAAGGACAGGACAAGGAAGGAAAACTATAGACCAATATCCCTGATGAATATAGACGTGAAGATTCTCAACAAGGTACTAGCAAATCGTATACAACAACTTATAAAAAAGATTATTCATCATGATCAGGTAGGCTTTATTCCAGGAATGCAAGGTTGGTTCAACATACGCAAAACCATAAATGTAATACACCATATTAATAGGAAGAAAGATAAAAACCATATGGTCATATCAATTGATGCAGAAAAAGCATTTGATATGATACAACATCCCTTCATGATCAAGACTCTCTGCAAAATCGGCATAGAAGGGTCATTTCTCAACACAATAAAAGCTATCTATGATAAACCCATAGCAAACATCATCCTCAATGGAGAAAAGCTGAAAGCTTTTCCACTAAAAACGGGTACAAGACAAGGATGTCCACTTTCTCCACTCCTCTTCAATATAGTACTAGAAGTCTTGGCCATTGCAATCAGAAAAGAGGAAAAAAAAAGGCATTAAAATAGGAAAAGAAGAGGTGAAACTCTCTCTATTTGCAGATGACATGACTGTATACATAGAATACCCAATGGTTTCCATAAAAAAATTTCTGGAAGTAATACATGAATACAGTAACGTTGCAGGATACAAAATTAATATCCAGAAATCTATAGCATTTCTGTATACAAACAGGCAGACTGAGATAGAACTGCAAAAAGTTGTTCCATTTACCATAGCCACAAAAAGTATAAGATACTTAGGGATAAATCTAACTAAAGAAGTTAAAGACCTCCACAAGGAAAACTATGAGAAGATAAAAAAAGAAATTGAAAATGATACAAAAAAAAAATGGAAGGACATCCCATGTTCTTGGATTGGAAGACTTAATATAATCAAAATGGCAATTTTACCCAAATTAATCTACCTATTTAATGCAATGCCAATGAAAGTACCAGACACATTCTTCACAGATCTAGGAAAGACAATCGTGAAGTTTGTCTGGAATCATAAAAGACCCCGTATTGCCAAAGCAGTTCTGCACAAGAAGAGTGGAGTGGGCGGCATCTCACTCCCTGACCCAAAAATATACTACAAAGCTGTGGTAATCAAAACAGCATGGTCCTGGCACAGGAACAGACAGGTGGACCAATGGAACAGAATAGAGTCCCCAGAAATGAATGCTCAAACATACAGCCAACTGATTTTTGACAAGGGGTACCAGTCAATCCAGTGGGAAAAGGAAAACCTCTTCAGCAAATGGTGCTGGCAAAACTGGATCTCCACTTGCAGAAAGATGAATCTGAACCGCTACCTCTCACCTCTGACAAAAATAAAGTCAAGGTGGATCAAAGATCTAAATCTAAGACCTCAAACTATAAAACTGCTCCTGGAAAACTCCGGGGAAAATCTGGGAGACCTTGGGGTAGGGAAAAACTTCTTAAATAAGACTCCCAATGCACAGTCTATGATCCCTATAATAGACAAGTGGGATTACATCAGACTAAGAAGTTTCTGCATGGCAAAAGACACAGTGATTAGTGTGAACAGACAGTCCTCAGAATGGGAAAATATTTTTGTAAACTATGCATCAGACAAGGGACTGATAACCAGAATTCACAAGGAACTCAAGCAGCTGTTCCGGAAAAAACAATCAATCCTATTAAAAGATGGGAGAATGAGTTGAAAAAACCACTCTCTAAAGATGACATACAAATAGCTAAAAGGCATATGAAAAAATGCTCAACATCCCTCATTGTAAGAGAAATGCAGATCAAAACAACAATGAGATATCACCTAACCCAGTCAGAATGTCTAAGATTAAAAAAACACAAAATGATAAGTGCTGGTGAGGGTGTGTTGAAAAGGGAACTCTCTTACACTGCTGGTGGGATTGTAAATTGGTCCAACCACTGTGGAGAACAATTTGGAGATTCCTCCAAAATCTACAAATAGAACTACCATATGATCCAGCAATCCCACTCCTTGGTATCTACCCGAAGGACAGAAGAATACTTAATCGAAAAAGTGCTTGCATATCGATGTTTATTGCGGCACTTTTCACAATTGCTAAGTCATGGAAACAACCTAAATGCCCACGAACTGATGAATGGTTAGAAAAACTGTGGCACATATACTCAATGGAATACTATTCATCCATAAAAAACAACAAAACTCTGGCTTTTGAAAGGAAGTAGATGAATATGGAAGACTTACTGCTGAGTGAAGCAAGCCATGCTATGAAGGAGAGGCATTGTATGCCCCCACTTAATATATACCAAGTGTCTGCACTATATATATATATATATGTGTGTGTGTGTGTGTGTGTGTGTGTGTGTGTATTTGAAACCATACTGCTTCTGTTGTTATAGAGTTATAAAATTATACAAAATTATAAGACATATTTTGAACATTATCTTAAAAATTCAGTATTTTGAAATTTTGAAAGTTGTTTGTAAACTGTCAAGAATTATGGAGTATGAGCTAAAATTCTTTGCTATGTAAAGTAAATGTTTGTGGAAAAATGTAAAAATAAATAAATGAAAGGGAAAAAAAGAAAACCATAATTTAAAACATTACATTAAAACTTAACTTTTTGTAGCATATATAGCTGCAATAAAATGTTATGATAAAGAAAACAAGAGAATGATGAACATGGGATTCAGGATAATGGTTATATCAATTAGAGGATGGTTGGGAGACAGGGATATGATAGGAGGTGAGACACATGATTAGGTATAGATTATTGTCAAGGTTCTAGCTTTCTTTTTAAAGTTTATTTATATGGCTAGCAGATGGCACGGAGGTTAAGACAGCTGGCTCTCACATGGACGACTGTGTTTTTTGAATCTCAGACTTGGCAGCTTGAAAATCATGCCAGATACGTGTACATACGTGCCCAAGATACTGAGAGGAAACTGAAGGAGAAGTGATAGTATTATGGCTATCTCTCCTGGGGGTGATTGCTCACTACCCTCCTCTCTTTCTTTCTTGATAGTGTCTATGCCATGAGAAGAGAGCAAGTGAGAGAGAGGGCACCCCTAACAGGGTTTTCACATTATGATTCACTCTCAGTCTCCACTAGCCAAAATCATGGGCACACACATGCCTGACATGTACAGGGCAACATCGGGATATGACCCCTGGACATTCCCATATGGTCTCAGTATCACACAGTGTCACATTACTGCTATACCACTGTAGCAGGCCTAAGGGTGTAACTTCTATATTTAGTTTTGAATAGAGTTTGTCTGAGACTATTATAATTATTACAAATAAATAACTAAATCAAAGAGGGCTGTGTGTGGAACAGTCATGAAGGTATATCTTGAAATAAGGATTATATAGAATAATAACAAAAATGCTCATAACAGAGACATTTATTTGAGAGCAATCGGTTTTGAGTTTTCTTATATCTTATTTCAAGACTCTAGCCATAAACAGTAAATTCGGGGAGAAGAGTTTTCCTTATGTCCACAAAAATATAAACAATCCAAATAGGAGAGTCAGAGAGTCAGTGAGGAAGGACAGTGCGCTATGAGCAGGGGATCCTGTGTCTGACCATCTACTGGGAGGAGTCTTGGGGCCTGGAGGAACCATGGACTTTCCAACTCGTTTATGGAACCCAAGAATCCTGTGGGGCTAGGAAGGACACAAGTAATTACCTACAGCCAAGTTATGTGCAGTCAGAAAAATTTATGAATAGGACTGAGAGAGAGGGAGCTGATTCAACCCCATTTGACTTCTTGTAGTTTCAAAGAGACAAGGGGAAAATCTTGTGTACCATGTCTTTTGGAACTATGGGAATGGCTAGGAGAGAGCAAGCTGGACCTGGAAAAACACCGTGGAAGAAAGCAAAGAACAATGCAATAGTGACCTGCCTGAATTCACATCCAAGGACCAGATGTAATGTGACACAGTCAAGTTGATGCCAGCCCACTCCACCACATCATCCCTTCTCCATCTTGGGGAAACTGCAAAATCTTGAGCACTTGGGTATAATTCTGGAGAAAGGGGAGTAACCTGCCTGAAATGACCAGAAGAATAAAACAGAGAGAGTACTACTTGACCCAAGGAAGGTATGATATAGAAATTAGATTTAGGCCCACCTGTGGTGGTACAGGCCATAGGGCACTGCTGGAGTCACATAGGAGGCCTGGGTTCAGATCCTCGGTGGATCTGAATATAAAAGGTGCAGCCCATTACTGGCCAGAGGCCTGTAGGTGGACCTGGTGTCTGCTGCTGGGGAAAGGACTCAATATCAGGATAGAGTGGAGACAAGAAAAATAGAGGTAGTAGTGGTGCATACCAAGATGTGAGACACGTGCCCTGCTATCTCAAACACATGGAGAGACACAGAAAGGATGAGATAGAAAGGGGTTAAGAGCACAGATTGTAGACTTAGACAGATGTGGGCTTGAGTACTGACAATAGCCCTTACTAGCTGTATGATCATGCTCATTTGTAAAATATGGGATAACAACTGTAGGACCTACTTCTTAGGGTTGTTGTGAGGTTTAAATAAAAGAATACATGTAAAAGTACTTAGCATCATGCCCAACACACAGTGAGTACCTAATAAACCATAGTTCATGTTCTAGTGATTTAGAAATAATTGTAATTTCACAGAATCCCAAACCTAGAATGAACCCCTGAGATCATTTAACTCAGTCCTTTGTTGTACAGATGAAGAAGCCAAGATTCAGAGAAGTGAAGGGACTCATCTTAGGACACAGCACTAGCTAATAACAGCACTGGTACTAGAATCTGGGTCTCCTAAAGTCTTTTCCTCAGATCTTTCTGCCCACATCACATATTTATATATTTTGACATAATTGTAATGAGGGTCACTTTGTTCCTTTTTTTAAAAAAAAGAAACATTTTTATTTTAGAGTTTATTTATTTGTTTCTGTAGGGAGGATTTCTAACAGTGTCTCCATGCTATACACCACCTCTGGTCTCAGCCAGCCATATCATGGGCATGGTTATGCATGGCCCTTGTGTGCTTAGGAGGTCTTGGGACATGAACCCAGTACCTTTCCCACGAGGGCCCAATTGTGTTACCACTACCTTACTGCCTGGCCCCCTCTTTTTGGTCCTTTGTGTCCTACTACTCCTCTTTTCCCTATTCTGATAACTATTGCAAAGCCCCCCAAGGTGGAGGAGGTAATTTCTATTTGGGACAGATTTCCATCCCTAAGAGCCAGTCTACCCCTAGGAAAGATCACAGCAGAGAAAGGTGGCAAAAGTAACTTCCTCAGCAGAAGGAGCTGCCCTCTTTGATGCACATCCAATTTATCCAAAAGTTTGTACCAAAAGCCTGGATTCTATCTAGGGAGTCTGCAGCAAGTGCCTATGTTCATGGCTTTGGTACCAAGATGTTCATTCTCCCATGGTGATTACATGGTACTTTTTTCAGTGTTTCCTCCTCATCACCACCAGCAATGAAGATACTGTTTCATGATACATATACCTAGGGTAATAGCCAACATTGTTCACTTCTAGTACAATCTGGGCAATGACCAACTATAAAAGATGCCTTAAGGCCCCCAAGAGCAGGAGACTGAAAGCCTTCTGCTACCACAGCTAGTAGTGTATTAATTGTAGGTTGTGGGGAGAACTCAAGGATCCTAGGTAAAGGGCAGTAGCAGAGCCAGCTGCAGGGGACACTTGGGGAGGCTTGGGGCAGCAGCAGTTTACCCAGTGGCAAGAAGTTTTTCAATGCTTTAGCAAGGGTACTACTACACTAAAGCATACTGCAAAGTGCCAGCTATGGATGTGCTCAGGTAGAGCTTTAGGGCTGGAGCCGACAGTGGAAGCTGGCCAGATCTGGGCCCAGCACTCTACCAACTCACTTGTTGGAAAACCGTGCCTACACCAGTTTGAAGATAACCAGACAGAAGCATGAAACCTATATGTGGACAGGTGAGCAATTTATAGTAATGTCTGCTCCCCTGGCTGACAACTCTCCTTACAGCCACTGCCTATGTCTTCAAGGGCTGCAAGTGGCAAAAAGCTCAGGAGCTTTTAGATATTGTACTTAGCACTTTTAGAGAAGTTACCTGTTTTGCAATGGGCCAATATGGTATTGTTCTAAATAACAACTGAAGTGAAAGACACTGGCTAGTAATAGAGCTCATGTTTATCTGAATCTATGACCTGTGATCTTAACCCCTGGCTATATGTCATCTTATTTTTTTTATGTTTATGTAATTTGTTCCACGAGTGAGAGAGACAGAGAAACAGAAAGTCAGTACCCTCAAAAGGGTCATGATACAATGATCCACCCTTAGCTTAAACCAACCCTGAATCATGGGCCTATGCATGCCCTGCACATCTAGCAAGGTCTCTGGATATGAACCAGGAACCCTCCCAAGTGAGAATGCCTCACAGGTGTTGCATTTTATTGCTGTGCCTTCATCTGGCCCCCTGCACCATGTTTTTAAACCCAGACAATTTGGCATATAGTCACTCCCCTTCTCTTCATCTCATGTGGTAAAATTGTTTCAAGAAACCACAGAAATACTGGATCTCAACAATGACCTTCCAAAGGCTGATTTAGCTCATGTTGTTTTGAAGAGAGAGAGAGAAAAAAAGTAGAGCTCGGCAAATAGGCTGCATAGATGATAATTAAATTAAACAAAATTAATCCCAAGAACTACTATTATGGGATTGGCTGATTACATAGGTAGCTAAGACCCACTAACTACCATTTTCCCTGCTGGACTGAAAAACGACATTTTTGTGATGTATGAATAAGTAGTAAGAGCAACACAGCCCTGTCCATAGAAGGAACTCTTCTTTACATGGACCAAAAATTGGGAGGCAGGACAGTCTCCAGGGGTGCGCACTTTGGCCTGATGGCCTCCCTCCTGAATGCTCCTTGCTGTGCTGTACCACAATTAATCAGGCTTTCTAGGTTTTAGTTAATTTCAGGACCCCAATAAATTGGTTTGTACTGGCATTAGTCCAGCCCTGATAATTTCACAGCCGTGTGCTTGGAAACTGCTGCAAGTTTGCACAGGACTTAGCAAGCAGGGAGCTGGGGGAGAAAGCATAAAAGGAACTCTTGTTTGGCTTAAGTTCCATTAATGTTGGAGAAAGCTGAACTCTAAGTGACAGAAAAACATGGTTTAGCACATTGACTTTGTAGCCGGGAGTGGGTTTCTCTGTGTTCTTTTACCACCACCCCCCCCCACCCCCAATCTCCTTCAACTCATGGTGCATTTGAAAACAATAAAATTAAATAAACTCAAACTTTTAGCTTGACATTTCTCTTTGTCTGATTGTTCTCAAGTTTTGTCTATTATTTCACAAGAGTCCCTTGAGGAATAAGCATTGGAGCCCATAATCTAGTAAAAGGTTCATTTGGGTTTAGAGTTTTTATTTTTAAAGATATGATTCTTTGAGTTTTTGTTCGTTTGTTTCAATTTCACGCAGCTTTTATGGCTTGAAAGGTAGAAGGAAAATTCAAAGACAGCAAGAGGAGGGGTCTTTGATGAGAATAGAAATTTGGGGCTGCCTGTGTAGATTAGCTGCTGTGGAGAATAACACCAATTACTAAATCTTGCAGGCTGATGTAGCACAGCTATGTCTCTCACACTTGGGTTCCAGAATGTCCTGTGGCCAGAGAAACACAGGTTTGAAGGGGCTAATGGGCTGAGCAAATGGACACCTAGAATATGATTTTATAATGAAAGACAGAGTTTGATGAAATCTGAAAGATCATGGAATTCAATTGTAGAACCAATGAGGAAACTGAGGCCCAAGGGAAACAGCAGGTTGGAATAAAATCCATCCAAGGAAGAGATGGGACTATAGTCAAGAATCCTAACTGCAGTTCCAGAATTCTTCTAGTTTTTGATGTTGCTTCTACTGTGGCAAGTACATTGTATTTTCTCTAACATGAAATGGGAAAAGAAAAAGACTTGGACACTTGATTATAGGGCCAATGTGAGAGTGACTGTTTAGATTTTTAGATATTCTTGGCAAAACTCCCTGGACACGCAGATTCTCTGCTAGGTTTTTAAATCATCCAAACACAGAGAAAACTGGAGATGAGTGTTTGACTGTGTCTACATGATGCCTAAACAGACAGTTGATTCAGTCAAAAAATATTATTCATGTTGCTGGTTTGGCAGCACAACCAGTTGGTGGAGAGAATCTTTCACTTTTTAACTCCTTGAGAAGTTGTGTGGGGTAAAAGAAAAGCCCAGACAGGAAGTCAGAAAACCTGTTTTCAAGATCTGTTGGTACCACGTCCCCCCTTCTCTGCCTCAGTTTCTCCCTCTGTAAGTTAATTAGATCCTGACTAAATTGTCTTTAAGGTGTTTTAGAGTTTTTTACCTTCTAAGGTACTATTCTATACACATTGTCATTTTCTAGTACCAAATTGTAGAGGATGACGCTCCTGCATGTGGTCTTTGCTATCTGCTATGAGGTCAGCAGCCCTATAGTTTTAGTGAGAGGACAAATTTCTGGATGTGATTCAAAGACCATTTCCATTTCATTCTGAATGTGGCTTCTAAATAGCAGCTTCCTGCTCTCCCAAGTCCCCTCTCTTAGTCTCCTTCTCATAATGAGAAAAGGACTGCAGTATTCAGTTGATAGGAAGAGCATAGCAGTACTGTCAGGGTCTTGTACTTTGTCTTCTTGACTTCATTAAACCAACCCTTCATCAACCCACATTTCCCTCCCCGTTTACCCATGCCCAGAGGCTGGATAATTGGCCTGTGGAATTTTAAAAAAGAAGTAGGGAACAAGGACATAGTGTTGATCTAATGATGGTTCCATGTCAGGTGTTGAATCTGACTCTTTCTGGGTGATTTCTGACTCTTAGCTTGTAAATTGGATCTCCTGGCTGATGCTCCTGACCATTCCATTAGCTTGCTGAAGGTTTTTTAAGCAGATTTAAGCCAGTAGTGTTCTGGATCCAGCTTGTGAGCAGTGATTGAGCACAACTTTCACAAACTCCACATTATGTGACAACACATTGTTAGCTTGAAGTCAGTAAGGATATTTACACAACAGAAATTGGAAATTGCTACAAATCAAGGATTTTTCTACCCCAAGGGAGCCAGTTCTTAAACAGTTTTCACTGTATACCATGGTCCAAATTTGAATGCCTCCAGGGGCTAGAAAGGTAATATGAATGAATAAAAGAAGCCTGAGGGTAGGAAAACAGACACAATAAGGAATGGTGGGGACTATGGCAGTTGGCAAGCATGTATGCTGCTTGAAAGCAGCACCCACCACTCTGTTCCAGCCTGTTACTATACAGATTTGTCAGACATGTTGCCACGAATTTTAAGTTTTAGAGAGGAACCTGAATGAAGGCTTTTCTGTGAAATCCCCCAATAATAAAAACTAAAAATTGTTTACAACCAAGTCAAAATTTATTTATTTTTTTTGAGAGGTTTTTGCTATAGGGCGTGTGCACTCGCCAGACAGACAGAGACAGGGAGACAGAAAGCGAGAAATCACCCCCCAGGGAGGATGGCCATGCCACAATCCCTTCTCCTCCATTGTCCTCTCGGGATCTTGGACATGCACACACACACGCCCGGCGTGAGTTTAAGCCACTGGGTCCAGGACTTGAACTGCGGTCAACTACATGGGAGTCCAGTGACATAGCCATTACGCTAACTGCTGGTCCCAACCAAGTCAAATTTTGAAAAGAATATCCCCATTTAATTAAAGCGAAGCATGTGAAAAGGCTCTCCTCAGCCCTTGGGTCAACAGTTTGTCATTTTTGCTTTCTGTAGTCCCTGGATCTTACTCTTTTTCTCCAGCTCATAGCTCCAATGCTGAGTTGCCGGCATCTTTCCCAATCTGAAACAAGTTTTTCTTCTTCAATAATTGAGAAAGGGGCAATTTGGATATGAGAATATGCAGGTGGTTTCTTATGAGTCCACACTGGCTTGTGTCTTGTTTTCTACTCCATGTGCCGTGAACCTGGAGAAGAGGATCCTAACCTCAAATCTACATGTAAACTTTTGTGATATTCTACAGGTACCAAGGCAATACCTAGTGCTTGTGCACCAGTGTGCAAGGACAGAGTGGTTTTTATCTTGGCATCAATCTCTTTACTGTTCCACTTGAAGGCATGTTGGCACTTTACTTTCTAACTTGTTCCCTATCATGAAGAATAGGGTGGGAAATTGAGCTAATTATTGGTTTTCTCTTCCTGCTTTTATCCCCGCTCTCATCTAAAGACATACAAACTGAAGCTTTAGTAGGTAATAAATGACTTTACTGAATGTGGAATAGCTTTTACACTTGGGCTAAGTGGATGGATTCAGGGAAGGAAGAGTGAAAATGGAACCAACTGTTGTGTATCTACTAAATGCCACGCACTCCACATACATTTGATCACTGAATCTCCACAGCAACATTAGCATCTCCTGTCCTCCTCTACATATAAGGAAAAAAACATAGAAAGGGTACATGACATTTGAGATTCCAATTCAAGTATGCTTGATTCTGAAGCCTTGGTTCTTTTGAGTGGATCATGTTACTTCCCTGAGGAGAGCTAGGTGGTGCAGTTAAGGCAACAAGACATTCACTATTTTTGATGTTGCTGAAAAATAATAATGGATCCATTTGCTACCTAACGCTGAGAATATAGATACTCTGAGAAGTACATGGTGGTTCTAGCTGTGGGTAACTTGGGTTCCAATAACATATCATATAAACAAATCCAATTTGGTAAACTGATTAAACATTCTATAACAACAGAGTTTCTTGGGAGGCAGCTTTTATTCTACCATGTTGTACTTTTCTATACATAATATAATACTAGGACAGTACATTTTATGCTGTGCCCATGTGACCCATTCATGGTCATTGTGGGGCACACTAAAATTTTGGACCAAGGAAGTCACTCCCGTCCATCTTTTAGATATTCATTATAATCCTATGCTCTATGAGTTTACTTTGATGCAAAAATATGTTTAAATCCATACATAGCTTATTCATAATACACACTGTCCATTAACTTTTTGAAGACCCCTACCCTCCCTGTATTTCCCTGAACTTTTTTAGAAACCAAATCTTGCTTTTTTAAAATCCATTTTATGATTGTGAAGGTGTGCTCCTTTGGAAAAGAATCACTAAAATTGTTTCCATAAACATCTTAAAAGTATTTAAAAGAGAATTTTTAAAAAATGTTCATTTATTTCTTACATGATAGAGAGAGAGAACACCCTAACAGAGATCTTGATGCTGCAATCCACCCTCAGCCTTAGCCAGTTCCATCTTCTTGATAAGTGTGCACCTGGTATATTCAGGGAGGTGTCAAACACAAAAACTTTCCTATGTGCTTCATCCTTGGAGAGTTTCTTTAAACAAAAATTAATAATAACACTACACTACCATCTGGCCCTGCCAAGGGGAAATCATTTCTATAAATATACTAATCTGATGTAACACAAAGTACAAATTTTAAAAATATCTTGGGTAGGATCAGCAGATGGTGTAGCAGTTACGTTGGTAGACTCTTACATGATTGACCATGGTTTGAGTCCCGGATCCAGTGGCTTGCAATTCACACCAGGTACATGCAATCGTATGTCCAAGGTCCCAGGAGGAGAATGGGGGAGAGAGGATTGCAGAGTGGCCATCCCCCCTGGGAGGTGATTTCTCACTTTCCCTCTCACTGTCTCTGTCTCTGTCTCTCTCTCTCTCTCTCTGCAGCAAGCACACACACTCTAAGGCAAAAATCTCTTTTAAAAATTCCTTGGGTTATTTTTGTTCACTACAGAAACTGAAAGGCATAAATGGAAAATGAAAGCTTAATTAAAAATAATACATTGAGTTCACAACACAAAGTAATGATATATGTTGGAGATGGTAACTGTGCTATTTCTTTGATCTGATTATTGCGCACTATATACATGCTTTGAAAAACCACACTGTACCCCACAAAGACATACAAGTACTATACATAAGTTTGAAATTATGATTAAAAATATTTTTAAATGAATACATTGGAATAAAAAGTACCTGCTTCTCTTAACTCAGTTTCTAAGATTCTATGAAATACTCTATTTACTTCCATGGTTTTCACAAAGTTCTAGGAAACAGAATTGTTTTCACTGGTGGGATCAGTCAGGATTGGCTGGGTTATGCTGCAAAAGTAAGTAACCTCCAAACCTCAGAAGTTTAACAAAGATTCCTTTAACACACACTCTAGATACCAAAAATGAGTCTGCTGAGGGATTGCTCATTTTAATCAGTCAGGAACTCAGGCTTCATTTTAATACATGCAACCATTATTCCTGCAGTGGAGGAAAGGAAAGGGGGTAATCACACTGTCAAAGTTTCCACTCTGAATGATACATCACTTCCATTAGGATTTTATTGATCAAATAAATCAGATGGTCATGCTCAACCCCAAAGAGGGAAGAAGAGTAAAATCCGATTATGAGCCAGAAAGGAGAACTGGAAATATCAGATGAATCACACTAATGACAACCAATTTTGTTTTATAGCACTTTTAAGAAATTGCTAGCAGGATGAAAATACAACAAAGAGACAAAAACTCAGTAACAAACAAGAATATTTACAAGTGAAAAAGGGGTTTATTAAAAGATAGCTCAATGATCCCAAAAGGTTTGTAAAGTAAATTGTCAGCTTTTACTTATTTAATCAAGTATCTGATTAATACAAACTCTAGGTTGGTCTGATTTTCTCTATAAAGAGGTAAACCTATATTGCAATGAATTCACCAATCTTTATGTATCCTGTCACTTTTTGAAAGCTGATTCAATAATCTAAGATTTCCATATCCCTGTGGGACAAGAATCATTTAAAAGGCTTAAATTTCTGCTTTCAAAAAATTGTTCAGATTAATCATTCTGTAATACCTCTACTTTCATATTTATTAATATTTTAAAAACTGATTATATGTTCTGCAACACAAAATAAAGGTCAGCATACAATAATAAATTGCATCCATATATACCAATGATATATTGAAACTGAAATAAAAACACAGTGAAATTTACAATTGTTTTTAAAGAAAGTGAAATGCATAAGTGTGAATCTAACAAAATATGTATAGGAATTGTATGCTGAAAACTACAAAATACTGGTGAATAAAATGAAGGAAAGCTCAAATGAATGGAAAGACATTCTGTGTTCAAAGATTAGGAACACATTAAAGTTGTCAGTTCTCCTCAAATTGATTGTGTGGTTGTCATTTTTTTTCCTTTATGAGAGAAAAAGAGGGAGAAAGAGAGACAGAGATAAGCACGTCTAAACAAAAAATATGCCAGAGAGCACATGTGCTGGCAGGAGATAGGAACAGAGAGAGGGAAACAAGAAAACATCACCCCTTGGGGCATGATCATACTAGAATCCCTTCTTCATTTATCTTTCCTTTCTAAATCTTGGGCGTGAGTGTGTTTTTCAAGTCGCTTGGTTGGGAACTCCAACTGGGTTGCCCATGTGGGATCCAGCTGCCTTGCCAGGTCATAGGGGCAGTTTTTGATAGGGTCTTAACATGTCATGATTCTCCCACTCTAGCATCCCAAATAGCTAGAATTTTAGCCATGTGAAACCATGTCTGGTATGTTCAGGGTGGCCCAGGAACTGAACCTGAGCTTCCCATGCAGCTTGTGGCCTCCCAGGAAGTGGCAAAGTCTGTGCACTACCACACCTAGGCCATGATCTATAGGTTCGATGCAATTCCTGTACAAATCTCAATAAGGTTTTTTTTATGGACATGCATGTATTTATTCTAAGGTTTATATGAAAAGGTATGAAACCTAGAATAGGTAAAATAATCTTTAAAAAGAAGAATAAGGGCTAGCCCTGGGCAAGGTGGTTAAGGCAGCTGAATCCCACAGGGGTCACAACCTTGTTCAAGTCTTGGACCCAGTGGCTTGAGAAACATGCTAGACATATGTGTGTGCATGCCCAAAATCCCAAAAGGAGGGAGAAATGTAGGAGAAGGAATTGTAGATTGATCATTCCCTACAGGTACTGTTTTCTCATTTTCTCTTTGTCTTTTACTGGCCCTCTAACAAATAAAATAAAATAAATAAAGTGGAAGGAACTATTCTACTTGATACTAAGGCCTATTATATTAAAATGGTGTGGTATTGGTGGAGGGGTAGACACATAGATTAATAGGCCAGAATGAGGAACCAGAAATAGACCAACAGGAATATGCCTAGTCAACGTTTGACCAAAGTGTGGAAGCAATTCAATTGAGGAACAATAGTTTTTCCAACAAATGATATCAGAGCAATTACACATCCACAGAAGAAAAAAAAAAAAAAGTGAGCCTCCACCTACATTTCAAACTTTAGGAAGAGGATGGCAGAAGTAGAAGAGTCTGAGGAAAGACATTATGGAGAAAAATAGAGAGGCAAGACATTTATGGGACACAGAAATGGCTTATTGTCTATTGATGATAACATGTATAATATCCCCAACTGGACTGGTGAGAAATGTATTCATGTTGGAACATTCACTTTACACACTAAGTGATGTATGTGATTGATTGTATACAAGAAATTAAAATTAAAAACCTTATATAAAAATTAATTTGAAACAAATTGTAGATTTAAATATAAAACTTAAAAAACTCTAGCTCTTTTAGAAGAAAAACATAGGAGAAAATGTTCGGAATCTAAAGCTAAGAAAAGAGCTCTAAGACTTAATTGCTGAAGCATGGTCCAAAAAAAGGAGCACTTGATAAACTAGACCTCATTAACATTAAAAAAATTTATGCTGTAAAAACCTATGGGAAGAAGATTAAAAAAAACAAGCTACAGACTAGGAGAAAAAAATATAAAATATATACAGATGTCAAATAATGTCAAATAAAAACATGAAAAGATGGCAGATATCATTAAGTATTAGAAAAACATAAAATCACAATGAGATGTCAATATGCACCTATCAGGATGGCTAAAATAAGTAATAATGACAACAAAAAATGCTGGCAAGGATGCAGAGAAATTGGATCTCTCATACATTACTGGTGGGACCATAAAATAGTACAACTGCCCTAAAAGTAGTATGACAGTCCTTACAGAACTAAACATATACTTAACATACAGCCCAGGAGCTCCCCTATGGGGCATTTATATGGAGAAATGAAAACTTATATTTATGTATAAGCCCACAGACAAGCATTTGTTGTAGCTTTATTTGTAGTGGCCTAAATCAGGAAGCAACTCTTTTATGGAGACTGTGATACATCCATACCATGGAATACCACTCATCAATAAAAAGGAACAAACTACTGATACCTGGAACAACTCGAATGGGTCTCCAGAGAATTATGTTGGGGGAGGAGTGGGAACTAATTTCAAAAGGTTACATACTGTATGATTCTATGTGACATTCTTTTCTAATTATTATTTTTATTATTACATCCTCTGGTTTACACATAATAGTTGTACATTTTTATGGGTTACAGCATGGCTTTCCAAAACATGTATACATTGTGTCATGATTGAATCAGGGCAATAATATCCACAATCTCAAATACTGTGTTGTTGGAAAAGTCTTGACATTTTTTTTTCTTTTTTTGGAGAGGTTTTTGCTATAGGGCGCGTGCGCTCGCCAGACAGACAGAGAGAGACAGAGAGATAGAAAGCAGGAAATCACCCCCCAGGGGGATGGCCACGCAGCAATCCCTTCTCCTCCATTCTCCTCTCGGGATCTTGGGCACGCACGCACACGCGCCCGGCGTGAGTTTAAGCCGCCGGGTCCGGGACTCGAACCGCGGTCGACTACGTGGGAGTCCAGCGACATAGCCATTACGCTAACTGCTGGTCCCTTGACATATTTTTTTAATGCAAAAATGTGTCATGACTTTTCTGACAACCCAGTATTTATCATTATTTTTTGTTGTACACAAACTGGTAAAATCAGAATAAATTCAATGTCAATTTCTTGGTTGTGGTTCGGTACTATAGTCAGTCGTGCATGATGTTACAATTGGGAAAAACTTGGTGATGGGTAAACAGAATGGCTCATAATTATTTCTTACAACTGCATGTGAATCGACAATAACCTAAAAACAACACTTCTTGAAAATTAAAGATGAGATGATCTATGCTATCACTTCCATATAACAAATACAGAAAATGAGACTTGGAGGTAATTATCAGTTTAGTTTGTTTAAGATCCAGCAGGATATCAAAGTTAATACTCACCTTAGATTGGAGTTTCCAAATCAGAAATCAAGCCTAGAACCAACACAAGGACCACTAACATTTATAGTAATAAAGAAAAACCTTTCAGAGAATTCAAGCAGCCCCAAATATAGTTGCTTGCAACTGTATTAGAGAACCTGAGCAAGTTCAACAGAGACAACTCAATAGAACCTATTAACAATAATAATTTGTTTTAAGCCACTAGGTTTCGAGACGGTTTGTTGTGTAGTAAATTGTAATACCACATCAAGCAAGAATAGTGTTATAGTCAAATAAATGAATTTTAAATCCCAGTGAGTCTACATGATGGGCACGTGTGCGTGCGTGTCCAAGATCCCGAGAAGGGATTGCGGTGTGACCATCCCCCCTGGGGGGGGTGGTTTCTTGCTTTCTGTCTCTCTGTCTCTCTCTGTCTTTCTGGTGAGTACACAGGCCCTATAGCAAAAATCTCTCCAAAAAAAAAAAAAAATCCCAGTGAGTCTATTTGTTGTAAATGATAGGATCCATGCTTGTGCCAGAATATTCCTTAAAATTCATTTTCCTAAATACTTTGTAAACATGTTGGAAATGATGATGGGGGTTGGGGAATTCATACAAGGCATTGAACAACTAGTCTTTGCTCTTGAAGAATTCACAGTCTAGTGAGACAAAACATCAGTGCATTAAATAGCATGAGAACAGTTATAAGGCAACAAATCAGCTAGTTCAAACTAATATACTACAGCACAAATTGAATGCATGTGGCAATGTATGGCTACCCAAACAGCAGGATGGAGCTAGACATTTTGGGCCCTGAAGGCAACATTTCAGAAAGGGCCCCCTTTCCTTTGTTAACAGTGAAATCTAAACATCTCAAGCAATGCAGGGGCTAGTTGGATGACATTAACACTTCTGATGCAAGAAAAAGGAGGTAACTTCCAGGGACAATTATTCTGGTTTTAATTTTGTTTTGTTCTCTGTTCCTGATAAGTGATATTTTGCCAAGCCACAATTTTCCTGAGCATCAATGTCCTGATCTATAGACTGGAGCTAGCAACCAGAGAGTAGTGAGTTGAGTCAGGAAAACTGAACTGGAATCGCAAATCTGTCATTTACTGTGTGTCCTTAGATACACTACCCTCCCCTACCTCAATTTCCTCTTCTGTGAAATGGAAAATTTGACTTGAAAGGTTCAGAAGGTCTCTCATTGAAGGGCACAGTTTGCTGTGAAGATTTTAAAAGTAGTATTGATGTACAAGGAGGCTTCAAAAAGTTTGTGGAAAACACATATGAAAATTTTTTGCATCAAATGAAGCTTGCACTTAAATTCCATTTCCCATGAACTTTTAGAAGTCCCCTCTAACATGAAAGTATTTTTTTAAGCCATAAAGTTCTACACAGATGTTAGGAAAATCGATATCATCCAGTTCTTGTAGGAAAAAACCCTACAGCTCTCCTCTACATTTAGGGACTTAAAATATAAAAGGGTCCTGCTAACGAAGAGCTTTCCTGGGTCTTTGAGGATCCTGATAATTCTTTGTAACTGTCTCTCATGAACATGAATATGGAGTAGTCTGTCTCAGACTCACCATGACATCTGCAGTGCTGTTGTGATTTCATCGTTGGGCTCTTGGTTCAGCTTAGAATATAGTAGGGACTGTTAAAACAGTGGTGCCTCTGAAAGGCAACTCCAAAACTTAATTCAAGACACTTAACAGCTAGTAGAAGCACTTTCTGTAGGGCTTGGGAACACTCTTCGAAGAAAGATTTCTAAGTACCTTGCCAGTCCCCTCACATACCTATTTCCAGCCCACCTGACTTTAAAGATACCAAAGCTTTGTCACTTTACTAGCCACAACGCGATTGGGGAAATACTCCAAAATGATAAGCAGCTTGTTTGCGTGCATCTTGTGAGGCCAGCTCAATCTTAGCAGCAGCTCAAGATCATACCAGACGCACCTTGAAAGGCTGTCATGTGGGAGGAGAGGGGATGCGGGTTCCCAGTCTTGGAAGTTGGAGGATAGCTGGGGCCTTCAGAGTGCACGCGAGTGGTAGGGAGCTCCTAGGTTCATCCAGTGCAGAACAGGAGGAGGGACTGGAGATGTGCGGTCCCTTTAAGACCCCAACGCTCGCCTAGCCAAAGGAGGGGGGTGCTGAGGGGGAGCTGCGTGATGGGAAAGTCGCCGGCTGAGCCTCACACTTTCTCCTGATTTTTTAACTTTCGGGTCGGGGGAGCAGGAATAAAGGCTCTGTGCTAGGGCGCAGAGGGGAGCGTGCTTGCAGAGGCGGCGTGCTTGCCGACTTCCCGCCAGCGCGGAGCAGCGGGCCTCTCCAGCCAAGTGGGGAGCGGGGGGCGGGCGGGCAGGTGGCCCCGGGCTGCCGCGCCCGCGCCTTGGCTCTGCCCCCGGGAGCCTAGCGAGCCGCAGCTCCCTCGTGGTGTGAGGGCGGTGATGTTTTTCCTCCCACCCACTTTTGAGTCCACCCTCCCCTCTCGCGCGCACTCTCGCTCTCGCCACAACCTGCGAGCCCCAGACCTTGGAGGAGCGCCCCGGGGAGCTCAGGGCGCGTGCACGCGTGGCAGACGGAGGAGGCCAGTGCCCAGGTCAGTGAGCAGAACCCGGCAACCGCTTCCCCCATCTCCCTTTTCAGCCTTTGCACAGGTGGGGTGCCTTCTGCTGTCTGGAGCCGGCCCTGGAAGTACTCCCAGGGCGCCCTGAAATCCCCGACCTGCCATGCCAACCCGTTCTACTGTCTAGCTGCCATGGGCTGGGATAGAAATGGGGCCCAAAGCACCGACACAGGCCGGTTGAGGACTCTGGATTCGAACCCACAACTTTCCTCTTGGTCTGCATTTTTTTCATACTCTGGCACTTGGAGAGGCCACTTACGTTACTCCCCAATGAGCTGTGTAGGACTATGTCCCCTTACTTACCGTAAGTGCCCTGTTTTCTCATTTGCTGAAGTGCCCTGGACCAGTGGCTGATTAATACTTGCTGAAATTACTAAAACAGGGTGGACAGGCTAGAGGCTCCGTTGTCCTTTGGACATTTGCCTCATTTTTCTGTCCCAGACCACTGGGGTCAGAGTTTGAAACACCAGGCTCAGGAAAAGCAATGCGGTATTGTCAAAACATAGGGCCTGGAAAGTCTGCCTTCCAATCCTTCTCAGCTCTGCAACTAAGTTATTTGAGTTCTCTGAGTGCCACCCTCCGGGCCTCCCCCCACCCCCATCCCGTGCCCATTTCAAAGGTGGAGTTGCATGGAGTAATATGAAATGATAGGAAGGTGTTTGACAAGCCAAACACAAGGCATTGTTTGTCAATCATAAGCAGCAACAAAGGCATTGCCTCTGACAAGATATACCCTGGGCCGAAACTGCCATTTTTTTTCTATGAGAACCCACCACCAGTTAACTGAGTGTTTCTTGTTGGGTGGTAGAGTGGGGAGAGCATTTCAGCTGATGGACAAGGGCCTGAGACTCCAGTGTCTTTCTTATTGTTTGTCAGAAAGAAAATTGCTACCCTAGGGGCTGTCCCACAGATGATAGTGAATGTGAGATTACAAGGTCAGTCAAGCCTCTCCGGAGGATTAAAGAGACACTGTGGGGCGTGAAGAACTGGCTGACATGTGCTCATCCCTTAGCCTTCCTTTGGGGATGCCTCTTTGGTTCTGTTCTACCCAGGAGAGCTGTTCTGAGAGTTGGCTCTTGACATCTGATGGCTCAGATTGTCCCTCAGTTATAGCTGGGCAAGGAGCAGTTGATCCCTTTGCTTGATACAAAGGAACAATGTGAATGCTTGATGCATGAAGGTACCTTAATGGATACCTTTCTTTTGCTATCTGACACATTTCTTATTCCTTTGTAAAGTTCACTCACCCTCCCCTCCCATCCCATTCCCACTCCTAGTGTTAGTTGTATGGTTTTATTTTCTTTGTTGCTTTCTTTTTGGGTCCTGGATCCCCTAAAACTTGTCCATGACTACAATTCTAAGTAACCTGTAAAAGAGCCAGTACAAGTTCAGTGGCACAACAGCCTGTGTGAAGCAGACAGAGAGTTAATGCAGAAATAACTCCAGTTAACTGGGTCAAAGTATAATTTGAAAAATTAAGGACAGTTTGGCTCTTTGCAAGAATAAGAGGCAGCATGTTTGCTGAGCAATGCTTGCTTGTGTTTACTGCTGCAGTCTCAACAAATGTCTTGAACCAACCCCTCCCTGAAAAGAAAAAGTTAAAGGGATAAAGAGAAATTGAATGGTGGGGAAACCTAGAGAGGGAACTCTTTTTGGTTCATATTTCTACACAGAATACAAAGGCAGGACTTCAGGATCTTGTAAATCAAAAGCGAGTATTTATAAAGCGATTCATTTTCTAATGTTCTCCATCACAGCCTGGGAGGCCACACAGATGACAGGGAACGCCAAAAGAGATGAATTGCTCTCTAGTCACTAACTTTTCTATTTGCTCATAACATTAGTTGGGACCCAAGAAAAGCAAAAATCTTCTAAGATCTGTTTTCTTGCCAGCTTGAGTTATGAAGCAATGCTACTGTTCTTGAATCACCTAACCATTGTACAAGAAAAACAACCCTGTTGGTTCTTGCATGGGGAGATCTGAAAAATGTGGTTTCAAAAATATACTATGAGATCCATTTATGATAGTGATAAATTGGATTTCAGTGGTTAAAATGTTCTCTCTTTTGGACGGATAAGCTTATTAAAGTAGGCTCAGGAAGAACCTCATTGAGGTGGGTGGCTGTGTTAAACTATTAATGAAAATGATTTGCTTCAAGGGAACCTGATACCTCTCAAGGGATAGAGATGCTCTGACTGATTAAAAGCAGAACCCAAACTCACAGAGAGGACCAAGCCCAGGCATTCAGAAGGCTAAGCACATGTCCTAGGAGAATTGGGTCTTTCTTTAAGGAGAATGGAGGAGGTAGACAAAGAAGATGATAAGTGCTGCAAATTCTGCCTGATTGCAACAAATTCTTCTGTATGATCAGTTTTTCCTCAGTTACATATTAATAATAGGAAACGATGGATTTTTAGATAATCTGAGCAATTTCATAGCATGTAAAGTAGTAGCTTTGCCATCTACTTTAGAACCCAAAGACATTTAATTCTTTAAAATGATCATCTTGTGGTCTGTTGTGTTCTCTATGCTTCAGTATTTAGGTTAGACCTTCTGAAAAAAAAATCAATGAGCTCAGTTGTAATCCAGAGTTAACCCCAGATTGAATGTAAAAGTATGAATTTATTTTGGTGCAGAATTTTTTGAAATCTCTGTATAGTTTTTTTCATAATATGTACTTTCCATGAGCTTTTTGAAAACTCCTTGTATTTTCAAATTATTGGAGGAGTTTTGTAGACTCCAAAGCCTATGGACATGATCTGTAACTGAACATGAGCTACAGCAAACATTGTATTCCAGGGCTCAGAAGGTTTAAGATTTCTACTGCTTAGATTAGAAATGCCAATCCTATAATTGAATAAATGGAATTGTAGTTGTTTAACGGTTTTTTGCATGGTGGTGGAAGGTGAACAAATAACCTGTTTAAATTTGTCTAATTTCCTTTAAAAATGGTCCATTTAAAATTTCCATGTCACAGCAGACTTCTTAGGAGAGGAATGTCTGAACCATTCTAAGCAGTAAAACCTAAGTGTTTAATTACATGCATTTGCTAATTACATCTATCTTTTCTAACATCAGTAGCCAAACTGAAGATCCTTATAGATCTCATAGACAAGGATTGATCAATTTGTACTTCATCCCTGAAGGATTAATGATAGCAGTAGTCTTGAAGCTGTAATTAGTTAACTTTCATTTCAGGAATTGCTTGGATCTCATGCTGATTACTTTTACTTTTGTTTGCCAAAATAGCCGTTTTGCAAACTCGAGTTTCCCTTTTCTCCCAAAGAAAATCTCTTGAGAAATCAACTTTAATTCCCTTAGAAAGGAAGATTTCAAAATTAATTTTTATTTTCCTGTGACCTGCCTGTAAGGATTTCGTCTCAGCATTGGGTAGGAATGCATGTTCGTTTGTTTGAATTTTCTCCCACAATATTTTCAAGAGAAGAGGAGCAAATCCTTTTTCTAATGCAGGCATGTAATGCTTGCACCTATATAAATTCTCCAGCATTTTTTGTTGTTATTCTACCAAGTTAGAAGCCTGAGCATGAAAGATTTCCATGAATTGCAGAAGAGCTGTGTTAAGTCTTTTTTCTCAACCCTTTTCCAACAGGTTGAGTACACCAGGCCCTGAAGGTTCTGAGTTGCCTTTTGCAGTGGCCCAAATGAGAAAAACGTGGAAAATGGGAGGCATGAAATACATCTTTTCCTTGTTGTTGTTTTTTCTTTTCTTAGAAGGAAGCAAAACAGAACAAGTAAAACGTAAGTGTCTTGAGTTTAAAAAAATAATATACTTTTTATCATTTCTTTGAAAATGTGGTTATAATCTGTAGAAGTTGTGATTTAGCCCAAATGTAGCCATGCCATTATTCTAAGAGAAGAAAGTGAATCTTCCTGGTTTATGCATGAGCTGATAAAAGAATGAGCCCTTTGAATCTGGCCAACTAGATTTGGGGCTGTTTTTCTGATTATCATATAGTTTTCATCTCAGAGAACACATGACACGTTAGGCTATTTCCCTCTCCCGTTCTAAACTGTACAAATCTCATTCCATTTTACGTAACTCTAGAAATATCTGACAGATGAGCTGGATTTTTTCCCAAATTTCAGACTCTTCAGTAAAGGTTTTCTGTTTGTGAAAAAGAATAACACAGAAAAGAAAAAAAAAAAAAAGTAAAACAAGCTCTGCTATTCCCTTATGCTTAAAAATGCAGAGGAAACCTTTACATGAACTAGATTGAGATGAAAAACTCTTTCAGAAAATTGAGATTCCAGGGATCGTTAACAAACTGGATGCCATTTATTGAAAGGAACATCCCCGCAAAGCCAGGGAATATTTCTAGAAAGTCAGCGATCCGTATGATGGGTTAACACATTGGAGAAAGCAGAGAGTGGCAGGAAGGTGGAGATAAATAACCTTCCCTGCCATCACATTTGGGAGATTTATAAGTAACCATTGACATCTCTGTTCTTGTGAGGAGCTTTCTGCTGCCTTTGCACAGTGTGAGCCTCACCTTTACTGGGCCACTTGCAGCCACTCTGAGGTGGGTGCTTACTCTAAATTTGTAGGAAAAGCCTTAGCTCTAGTTCTCCTTTTTGGCTACATCAAAAGAAGCACAAAGTGGAATTGGTCCAAGAGGGGCATTCTCTGCTCCACTGAACTTATTCATGAGAAGAAGCTGTGAAAATATTCCTGGTAGGAGCTGAAGCAGTGTCTGAAGCTCATCCCTTACACATGTATCTCCTTTATCAGCATAAGTTAAATATATCAGGAAGAAGGCTTGCTGACAAGGAGAACAGTGCCAAAGCTATTCCATCATTAAGTGTGTTTCTATTCCACTATGATTTTTAAAATATTAAATGTAATCTTCTCCCTGGGAGAAATAGTGCTTTTGATTAGGCTTTTAAGCATGAGTGGTCTGTGGGGATATTTAGTATAATTGGGACATAAAAGAAAGTTTAGGAGGGCATGATTTCAGCAAGGAAGCTTAGGTCAGCCTCTCCCTTTGAATTCCTCAAACTCCCTGCTTCTCCTTTTACTTGAATATATAGTTTATCACAGAGCCTTCCTCTTCCAGAAGTCTTCCTTGATTTAAATGAATGTGATAGAAATATCAGCTGGGCTTTTAAAAATCCTTCTCTTCTTAGAAAGAAACTTTCTTTATGGCATGTTACCGATGGCCTCATGGGGAAGTTTGTAACTCTCAGAAGACCATCTCTTCTAGGAAGTCTTCCTTATTTATGAAGAATTAAGGAATATTGTTCATGAACTTTAGACCTTAGTTGACAAACTAAAGAAAGATGTGACTTAAAAATTAGTGTTACAGATGAAAAAGTACTAATTTCTAATGTTCCCTGTGCCTATAATTTTGTCCCAATCCTTTTTGATAGTGTCCGTGTCAAAGCGATAGGGCACTAGTTCTGGTCTAGTGTTTCAGGTTTATAGTCAAATGATGAAGCTAAGGTCATGGTCATTCTGCAGTGAGTGGCCACATGCAAGCTAACTATCTCAAAGATATGCAAAGTCATCTCCATTGAAGGGGAAACCTCAAAGCATATGTCCTATATATGTTGTCTTGATATAAACACACATATGCTCATGTTATGTGTGTACACAGAGTTTTATATTGCAGCTCTAACACTGAGAAGTTAATAGAAATGAGAACACTAAAGGGAATGGTTATGTAAATGCTCTAAGTAATGTCGTTGCCATTGAAAATACTATCAAAAATTTGGTGGCTTTGGAAAATGCTTTTATCAACTTATTTTTAATTTTTTTGAATTATAAAATTAATATATGCTCATTATATAAAACAATTTGACAATATCTGAGCTTCATTAAAAAGATGTATCCCTTAATTTTCATTTCACTCTCCAAGAGAAACAAACTATTAGTAGTCTGCTATGTGTTCCTCCAAACTATCTTGTGTTATGAAATTATATATACATGTCTGTTTTATTTTTTGCAAAACTGAAGTATTATGGACATTTTTTTTCTGTAACTTGCTTTTACTAAGCAATGGGTCTAAGACATTTTCCAACTCAGAACATGACTATCACAACCTAACAGTCCCATATTCTTTCAAATGTCTGTATAGTTTCTAATCATATAACTGTGCCATGGTTTATTTAACCAGTCTATCTGTAGATATTTAAGTTGCTTCCAGTTTTTGCTATTACAAGTAAGGCAAAAATGAACACCTTTAGGCACTTGTGCAAGTACTCGTGAGTGATTGTTAGTGAAGTATGTGTTTAGTTTTTATCTTAACAAGTACTGCCATATTGCCCTTCAAATAAGTTGTATTAATTCATACTCCAACAGAATATATTTGCAAACTATACCTTAGATAAGTGTCTGATAACCAGAATATACAGGGAGCTCAAGCAGCTTACACACAAAAAAATAATCAATTCAAAGATGGGAAAATGAACTGAACAGACAGTTCTTCAAAGAAGACATACAAATGACCCAAAAGCATATGAAAATGTGCTTGACATCTCTTATCATAAGAGAAACACAAATCAAAACCACAATGAGGGACCAGCAGTTGGCGTAATGGCTATGTTGCTGGACTCCCATGTATCCAACCTGGTGGCTTAAACTCACGCCGGGCATGTGTGTGTGTGTGCCCAAGATCCTGAGAGGAGAATGGAGAAGAAGGGATTGTGGCGTGGCCATCCCCCCTGTGGGGGGTGATTTCTCAGTTCCTATCTCTCTGTCTCTCTCTGTCTTTCTGGAGAGTGCACGTGCCCTACAGCAAAAACCTCCAAAAAAAAGATACCACTTAACCCCAGTCAGAATGGCTAAAATTAAAAAAAAGAAAAAAAAAGAAATAATGATAAGTGCTGGTGAGGTTGTGGTGAAAAGGGAACTCTCCCACATTGTTGGTGGAAATGCAAATTAGTACAACCACTTTGGAGAACAATATAGAGATGCCTCAGAAGCCTACAAATAGAATTACCATAGGACCCAGTAATTCCACTCTTAGGTATTTACCCAAAGGATAGAAAAAACCCTCATTTGGAAAAGCACTTGCACATCCATGTTTATTGCAGAATTATTTACAATTGCTAGTATATGGAATCATCCCAAATGTCCAAAAGCAGATGATTGGATTGAAAAAAATGTGGCATATGTACTTTATAGGATACTATTCAGCCATAAAAAATAATGAGACCCTGACATATGATACAAAGTAGGCAAATATGGAGGACTTAATGCTGTGCGAATGAAGCCAGACTATGAAAGACAGACAGTGTATGTCCCCACTCAATATATACCGATTGTCTGTACTCCATAGCAGAAACTGAAAATTTAGAAGGTATATAGAAGCAGGAAGGGCAGCAGTAAATACTAGAGAAAGTAAGATAGGGATAATAGAGGAGTGAGTAATAGATGGAGGGATGGGACCAGGGAAAGAAAAAAAAAAAGGACATTTAATTGACAAAAATATAACAAAAAGCTATTTTCTGATGGTAATGTATATAGTTATGTCTTTATCTTGACTGATATGCATGGTATTCATGCTGGAAAAAGCAGTGTTGTACACTGTAAAGATAAATATGATTAAATGTAAATTAAAAAAAATTATACTCCCATAGTCTATGAGAGCCCTTGAAAAAGTTCACGGATAAAGGGAATTAAAGTATAAGTTTATTTGGATGCAAAAAAAAAAGAAAAAGAAGAAATCCATGCATAGTTTTTTTTCTTTTTACAATATGCATTTCCATGGATTTTTAAAAAGACCTTTTTATGTAGGAGAAACCATTTCTAATTCCTTCATCAAGCGTATTACTTCTTAAAAGAATTATTTATTTCTATTTGTTACTATTTTTTAATTTGACCAGAGAGAGAGAGAAGGGGAGAAAGTAATCCACCAGGTCCAGGACACAAACCATGGTCAACCATGTGGGGATCCAGCGCCTTTAACCACCACACCATCTGCCAGCCCAAACAAGTGTAGTATTAATCTTTGTATCTTGGAGCCAGTTTACTAGGGGAATCATATTTCAGTTTTTCTTTGATATTTTACTATTACTGAAGCACTTTTTCAATTACTTTTTGGTTCAATTATATTTCTTCAATGAATTACCTATTTTTTAGTTGGGTTTCTTGTTTTATTAATTTGTGAAAGCTTATTTATTAACTTCTTTCAAATTTTGTTACTAACCTTCTATATTTCAAATATTGTTTAATCAGTCTAACATTTACATTAAACTTTAAGTTGTATTTTCCCATATAGAAGTTTTAAACTTTGATTTAATCAAATTGACAAAATTGATTCATTTCCTGTAGGGTTTTTATATTTCTTCTTATTTTTAGAAAGGTCTTTTCCACTTTATATTCTCTTATTTTATTCTGCCCCTACTATATTTTGGGGTGTTACCCATAGTTCTCTATTCTGTTTATATTCATGTATGGTATACAGTTGAAAAATAATTTTTAAAAATGTCTGGATGGTAGGTTTATAAATGTTGGGTTTTTTTATCTTTGTGCTTCTTCTAATTCTGAGATTTTAATGATTGGCAAATATTACTTTTACAATAGGGAAAACATCCTTCAAAGTAAAAGAGCATCTTGTTTCCCATATTTTTACTGTTCAATTCTAGAGGAAGGTAGCTATGGAAGCAGACAAATAAAAAAGAGGTTTTTAAAATTATATTGAATTTTTAATTAAAAAGCTGGGAAAACTATAGTAAACCTGTAAATGTAGGGGTAAAACATCTCGCTTTGCTGTCTGACACCATTTTATCCAAGGAAGCCAAAGTTTTTGAGATTTCAAGGACTGGTTAGAATATAAGCTTCTAGGTCAAGGAGGGTTCTCTGTAGCCCATTTACTCTCCTATTTGGAACATCCGAGTCGCATTGGGGGAAACATTGAATGGTCAAAGGTGCTTCTGTGATTGGTGTAGAAATCTGAAGAGGACTGGAATAAATGCTTTATTTGCAAAAAACCCTTTTTACAAGGAACGGTAAAGGTGCGTGCTGTCACTTGCTGGTAGGTAATTAGCCCTGGTTACAGAGTCTCTCAGAATGGGAAAGACAGGCTCAGGAATCAGAAAATACTGATAGTGCATTGCAATGGATGAATGAGCCATTGTTGCTTATATAAAAGTTTGTTACTGTCCAGCATCAGGAAGGTTTGAGGTCTTTAGCTGGGCAGAGATCTTTCTGTAACTCCATTATGCTTTGTTGTTAAAGTTGTAGTCAATGAGGCCAGGAAGCTCTTTTGAAGTTCAAAGGAGCGTAACATGCACAGCATAATATTTATGCAAATATGGGACAAATGGGCTGGAGAATTTGCCCTTTTGGCAGATCTAGCTTAGGTAATGAACTATTGATCAAAGTAAGGGTGAAGAATTGAGTTGTTAAAAATATTCAATTGTGTATTTCTAATGGACAAGGCTGTGCCAAGTCTGGCAGTGGTTCTGGGGAGAGAAATTGTTTATGTGTTTAATCGAGTCCATTACTGCTTTGTAAGGTGAGTTAACTGGATCTTCAAGGGACTAGATTCTCACATATTCTGTTGATCAGGAGGAAAACTTTGGATATTCTTTTTTGGCTGAACGTGGGCCTTTGGACTTCTCAGGAAAGGCAAGTCACCAAAAGATTGAAAGGAAGGACGATGTTACTTAGAAAGTTTGAGACAGGAAGCGCAGCCTTTATGGAGCCTACTCAGAACCTCTCTATTGTGAAAGCCAAAGGCATTTTTTTCTCTCCAGATTCTCACTTGGATGGACATTTCAGATGATAATTGGACAATAGGAAGAAGCAAAGTGAACCAGAGATTAGACCTATTCACATCTAAGAAATTTAAGTAGATGAAAGCAGGGACAGGAAGAATATCTTAAAATTAGATAACTTAATTTTACAGAGCACATTTTGAATTATTTTTACTTTGGTGGGGGCAGTGGGCTTTGGTGTGATGACTCTGGAATTAGCTTAGATCCAACTCCCACCTTCATGACATATTTATGTACTTTGGAAATGTTACTTATCTAGCTTTAGTTTTACTATTAGTACAATGGAGGAAATAATAGCACAGTAAGTGTGAACTTAGTCATTTGAAGAATCAATAAGATTGTGTACACCAAGTTCTTTGCATAGTGACTGGCACATAGTTAGCCTTTAATAAGTGGAAACTATTAAAACAATTCTCTTACAAGCCAAATTATATCATACCTTCATTTTAAAATGAGACACTTGAAACCCAGTGAGATCGAGTGACTTTGTGCAAGGACACACAGCAAGTCCCAAACAGAGCCAGAATTAAAACCAAGGTCTTCTAATTCAGTGTTTTGTTCACCATACCAGTCTGCCTCTGGAAATGCTCTGAAGAAGCTACTTCTTTCTTTTGACTAGAAGCCCAGTCCTTTGTAGATGGCACTATTTAATACATAAACGACGATCCAAGTGAATGAGTAAAGAACTTTGTAACCAGAATTCCTAGGAGAGTCAGTATTACTATTTGAGAGTTAAAAGACTTAGACTAGGACAAAAATTATTTAGGAACCCAAGTAAGCTTAGCCAAAGGAAAGTTGTGAGGAAGGTTAGAAATATGTGCCTTTATGTCTTGCTTCTTAGATTTCCCTGACTTCTCAGTAGGATTGGAATGTCCTCATAGTTTAATGGAAAGAGGACTATGCTTAATCAAGAGACCTGGTTTCTGGTCAGTCTTCTGTTGCTTACTGTGTGGTATTGGTTGAGTCACTCATGGTCTTTGAAGTAAAGGTTCTCTACTTATAAACTGGGAAGAATTTTTACTTTCTGGACAGAAATCTGAAGGACAACAGAATAAGGGCTAGGAAGGTGGTACAAGAAAAACCAAGGCTCTGACTTTGGGTACTTGGAGTAAACCATCTGGACTTTTAATATTGTCACAAGGTCATTGCAAAGAATATTTTACTCATTTAAAATTTATAGCCTCCTTGCTTCTAAAAAGATTAGATACAGGTTAGAGATGAAAGAATAGGTGCAAGATAACATTATTAAAGATGAAATAAAATAGAGGCTATCTGAAGAAAGCAGAAAGAGTAGATGTTTTTAACATCTGGCTTGGTAGGTAATAGCACTCGCACTCTAAATTGGCTTATGCTTCCTGAAAGGATAAAAAGAAAAACTTTGGATTTGTTGACCAGAGAAATTTGACGGTTTCATCTGCAGAGATTATTCCTATCTCCCACTCACTCAAGCAGTATTGACCAAGGGATATTTGAATAGAGCACATTCTGGGTAGTGCAGGAGACCATCTGCAACCCTTTACAAAGAGTCAATAAAGAAATGCCAAACAGAAAAAGGAATAGGAAAAATATTGAATTATAACTCAATAAAGGTCTTTCTGTAAGCAGTAAAGAAATGTGGTCCAGGTATTTTACCTTTGGTTGATCTCAGTTTATTGGAAGGTAGAACATGGAAATATTAAACAAATGGATATTTAATATGTCTATTAGACTGCTAAACAATCAGATGGCCCTAAGCAAGCTTTATATTAACATGATTGTTGTTTTCTGATTTTAAAGTAACTGTTCATTGTTAAGCATTCAAAACATAAATAATAATAAGGAAAACAAAATTCAGTAGTAATCTCAACATATGTGGATAACTGTGGTTAATTGATATGTGCTATAAACAACTCATCTTTATTTCTATGCTCAGTTGTATATAAATAGTATCTTACAAAAATGAAATGGTTTTTGTAACCAGTTTGGATCCGGGTCTATTATGTCAATTCACAGTTGGATTTTCTAACATGCATCATGCTGTCTGAAGTAAAAGTAGGGTGGTTTAGATACCAGTTGCAAGGGATACAAAGTAGGCTGTTGTGAAGATTTCAAGAGCCCAACTTGCATTCTTTACTAAACAGAAAGAAAGTACTCCAGAACAAACAAAACGTCTCCTTTAGTGGAGACTTATGCAGCTGAAGTGCAGATAGGGAGAACAATTTGTTTTTTTGAACATGAGCTTTGATTTTTGCCCAAAGTCCTATGCCATATGACACGGAAGAGATGATTTTAGCCAGAAAAATATTCAGGTCAGGTTTCACCAGCCAAATAGCCTTTCTGTAAAAGAATCTCTCCATGGCTTCATAGTAAAGACTAATGAGAATACCATCAATTCCCAGTTATCCATGCTAATGGTAACTAAAAGGGCACAATGAATTGAAATTTCATGGGAAGTCTTCAGTTATCTCAGCTAATGGCGTCATCTTGCTTGTCTATCAAACTTGTTTGAACTATGTACACATTCCTTCTCATTGAATTTGCCCAGTTGCTAGTAGAAAAGTGAAATAACTACAAGGCAGGTAATAGGAGTGGGAGCATCTCATACATAAGACACTCAGTATATATTAAGTTAAATTAATTTGGGGCAAATGATCCAGTAAGTAGAAATAAGTTAATTAACTCCCAGAGGAAGGAATAAGCTATGTTCCCAAGATGGAGAATTTGCTTTCTTCCTGGCTTTCCTTTTTTGTTGGCTTCTACAGCCTGGAAATGAAGTCTTAAAGTCCTGAGAAAATCTGACAGAGCCTTCAACTCCAGAAACTCAATTGCCAGAGAAATAAGAGATCTTTTTTCTTACCTATTATACTGGATTTCGCCCTTCCTATATTCTGCTTCAAGTTTGATAAACATAGAAGAAAAGTACTTATGCCTTTATCTTTTCTTCACAGTTCTAGTTGTCTTCTTAAGAAGTAAGTAATTAAAAAGGAATTTGTTTACTTGATGTGTCCCCTCATGTAATGAACAGATTTGTCTCTCTCTCTCTTTACTGACTATATGTGTTAGAATAGTGTAAATATTATCATAATGCTGACATGATGATGTGTATACAGTAATAACTCTTCTCCAAAACTGTTCATGGGAATGTTTTCTTGCTTTTGGACTGGTGATGAAGTTATTGACCTTTTGACCTAATCATTGGAGCGGAGCAGTAATAATTGGGCAAAACATTAATGACATAGTGGCACATCTCTGTTTTTGTTTACTATTTGTCATCATTCTTGTTAACAGAGGCCCTTTAAGTACCAGTAATTGCCACCTCTAATTAGGGTCTGCTCTGAACCATTTGAAAAATAGCTATGATGATGCAGGTTGAAGGTCCATCTCACAGTATTGGAATTCTTTTGAGAACAAGTTCTACTCTTAGATGCCATTAGTTAGTAGTAAGTCATGCATTCTTCAGCTGGTATCTCTAACTTACTGGCAAAGGATCACCTTACTTTTCTTGCTTATATCTCCTAGAAGTTGGTGAGGCATCTTTGTTTCAATAAAATCAGCTCATCTGTGCTTCTTGCCCAAAATGATACAATGGGACTATAGGTGTGATTGATTAAATTATGTGATTTATTAAATTCTCTCCTTGGTGATGCCTAAATGTTTAAAAAGTTCAAATTGACAATCTTGTGCTGAAATTGACTTTATAATTTCTAAAAATTGATAATTGTCTGTTATGTTCATAGAGAAATTAGTGTAATTGTGCTAAACACTCAATCTTGGACATCTATGCTAAAATATATCTTTATAGATTATGGTGTTTTGTTACATACTTGAAGAAGTGTCAGAAATTGCAAAAGCAGAGTTTAATAGTACCAATGGTATTACTATTCAGTCCTTGTCTGCCTCCAGTTCCTAAATTTGCTCCTTCCAAGAGTTGTAGTTTTCTGTCTGTGGTATAATTGGCCAAATCCCATACTGCTGACGTAATAAGAACAATGTACTTGATGAAAGACCATTGTGTTTGCATTTAGGATCAGATTTCTATCAGCAGGCAGTATTTAGGTAAGAAATTTGCACCTTCAAGAAGCATAGTTTGGAAGACACTGGTACAGTAGTAATATAGGTTAAATGCCATGTGAACATATGAGGAAAATGATGATAAGTTTAAAGATATGGAAAAAGAACTTCTGACTGGGGTACTCTTGTCTTCCCAACAAGATTTTTATTATTATTATTATTTTATTTTTATACATTTAATTACTATACAAACAGCCCTTGAGAGCAAGAGCACTATTTTATATTTTCTACTTTATCACTGACACAAATATTTTTTAAAAAACATGCAAAATAATGTCTCTGTTAGCTATACTATTTTATATAGTCCATCTTGAGTATGACTTAACTTCATTACAAACAACACCGGTTATTTAAGAAGTGATCAGTGCTGTGTTTTAAAGGTGGCATAAAAGGTAATTTGATAAAAGATGAGGCAAGAACATATGGAAGCCCTTTATTTTCCAAGTTCTAAAAGTGAGTAACCTGCAACTTACTAGCTATGTGGCAGGGAATGTAGAATTCTATTATGGTTACAGTCCTCAGTTTCTAAAGTCATATTACTTAGATTTGAATCCCAGCTCCATATCTTGACTAATCACATCAACTTGAGCACTAGTCACATCAACTTGTTTACTTGATGTGTCCCCTCATATAATGAACAGATTCCTCTCTCTCTCTCTCTCTCTTTCTCTCTCTCCACTGACTATATGTGTTATTATAGTGTAAATATTATCATAATGCTGACATGAAGATGTGTATACAGTAATAACTCTTCTCCAAAACCGTTAATGGGAATGTTTTCTTGCTTTTGGACTGGTGATGAAGTTATTGGCCTCTCTGTGCTTCAGAATTCTCATTCATAAAATAGGGCTAATAATGGACTACTTTGTAGGGTTATTGTGAGAATTTAATGAAGTCATATATGTAAAACCCCGGTTATTGTGAGAATTTAGTGAATTCATATGTGTAAAACCCCGGTTATTGTGAGAATTTAGTGAATTCATGTGTGTAAAACCCCTAGAACAGAACCTGGCTCATGAGCCTGGCTCAACAAATATTATTGTAGTTATTGTTTTGTTATTATTGTTATCATCATTTTCATCTGGCTCCATGCTTTTCCAGGATCTGATTCCTTGGGTATTTTTCATACTTATATACCTCCTAGCCTTTGAACAAAATTTGGAACAGGAAAATTCAGCTCACTTAGTTTTCATACTTTGTCTAATAATACTTTGTAAAGGCTGAATTTTGGGGAAATCAACTCTATTAGCTGAAATAAGTTATTTGAATTATTCATGGTTTTCATAAATCATGGTGAGCTTCCAATATGTTAAAGTGATCAATTTAATAGTGTCAGTGAAATAATCTGTCTTTCACATATGTCAGTGAAAAGACAGAAACCTTCTTAAAAACAATAAATAAAGAATAACTTCTTTGTGGTATCAGTATTTACTGTTTCTTTGAAAACAGACTTCCCTGCAAGTTAGACTTTTAACAATTTGTAGGACAGTTTTAAAAATGTTTCAATACACTTGAAACACACATTTGGATAGCTTATTTTATTTTAGCATTTGTTTAGTCTTTCAGAGGGATTTATCTTTTATTATTACATTTCTTCTTCATCAGGTAAAAAAGCTAAGTCATGCTTTCAGATCACATTCAGGTCACATAGCAGATAGCAAAAGTTCATCCCATTTCATATTTTAAATAGGTAGATCTGACTGAAGTAGTCCAACCCAGGTAAATAATCTGAAATTAAATGCTTAATATAGAAGATTCTATCTTACTTTGCAATGTGTATTTCAGTCTGCAAAGAAACTTTCAGTTTACCTCCATTCAAGTGTTAGTGGGCCCAGACCAATATGACTATATATGCTAACCTAATAATGCCACTTGAAGGAGCCACCTTGATGTACTTGCTTCCAAGTGTATACTCAAATTCTTTCTGAAATGGCAAAACAAATTGTGTAAGTGAAATATAAATCACTTAAATGTTTGTCAATGTGATCATGAATTATACAGAAACAATCACTCTTTGCTCATCAACATGTTAAAGGTAGAGAAAGATGCCTCATTTAGATGTTAGTCTCAGAAAATTCATGACCATCTCTCATCAGTTAAAAATGTTAGGATTGCTAAAATATTTAAAATATTATTTATTTTAATCTTGAATGTTATGGAATACAAATTTGAGTCTATACCAAGAAAATTATATTGTCAAGACTTGGATGAAAAGCACATTAGTTCTGCCTAAAAAGCATTTTGTCAGGGCCAGCAGGTGGCATGGTGGTTGAGGCACTGGACTCCCACATGGCCAACTGTGGTTCAAGTCCCAAACCTGAGAGCTTGCTTTCTCGCCCCCTCGCCCCGTCTCTCTCTAGTGCGTGCATGTGCCATATCGAACAATTTTAAGTTAATAATAAAAAAATAAATATTTTTAAAAGTATTTTGTTTTACTTTTCTATGTTCTTTCAATTAGTAAATGGTTTTGAGAACTTACTCTTAACTCAGCATTATAGATTAATATAACAATGTTAACAATAATGGCAACATCATAAAAAGTGAAATGAAAATGATTACTAAAAATGAACATATTCAACCTATTCAGCATTGCTGATAGAAAGAAATACTATCAGAATTCCATTCACCCCCATCAAATTGGCTAAGTTTTAAAGAGTTAAACTATCCATTTTTGTTTTTTTCACCAACTACTAATGGAAAGGTAAATTAGTGCAGCTTTTCTGGAAGGCAGTTTGCCATTTCAAAGAATTTGAAAGCGTTCAAAACCTTTGGCCCAAGAAATCTATTTCTAAGAATTTGTATTAAGTAAAGATTCAGTGTTACACACAAAGGTTTATATACAAGGATGTTTATGTCATGGACTTTTATTTTGAAAAAGAAATGGCAACAACCTAATATTCCAAAGCAGGGGATTAGTTAATAAATTATGGTTCAGCTATGTATTGGTGTACTAGGCATGATGTATGCAGAATATATTTATTGACATAGTAATATTTTGATTAGTTAATAAATTATGGTTCAGCTATGTATTGGTGTACTAGGCATGATGTATGCAGAATATATTTATTGACATAGTAATATTTTGATACATTGAGTTTATAATATAGTTTATAAAGTATGTATAGTAATCCTACCTTATCCACACTTTCACCTTCCATCGTTTCAGTCACCTGTGCTCAATTGTGGTCCACAGATATTAAGTGGAAATATGCACTTTCAGAAATACGCACCTTATAAACTTTAAATTATGCTTAAATGCTTATGCTGCTCTGAGTAGCATGATGAAATCTTGCGCTGCTCTGCTCTGTCCCATCCCATCCTTCCTGGGATGTGAATCATCCTGTTGGCCAGCATTATCCACACTATATGCTACCTGCCCATTAGTAATTAAGTAGCCATTTTGGTTATCACATCAAAATCATGTAATATATTAAGGGTTCAGTATTATCCGTGGTTTGAGGCATCCACTGGGCTCTTGTAACTTATTTCCTACAGATAAAGGGACCTACTCTATACTATATGCTGTTAATTTTAACACATAATCCATTGAAAAAACTACTGGAAATAGCATCCAATAGTTTCCAGACTGATACATATAGCACTTGGGGGTTGTCCCTCCTGTTATCATAATAAAAAAGTTGAATTAACTGAAAATAGACAATTCCTCTTAACTGCATGAAGATAAGAAGCAGGGCCAGCAGGTGGTGTGGTGGTTCAGGCAGCTGGATCACACATGGCCAACCCTGCAGTTCAAGTCTCAGACCTAGTGGCTTGAAACACACCAGGCATGTGTGCATGCATGCTCAAAATCCTGAAAGGAGAATGGAAGAGAAGGGATTGTATTATGTCCATCCCCCTGGGCAGTGCTTTCTCACTTTCCCTCTCTGTTTTTATCTCTGTTTCTCTCTCTTTCTCCTGCAAGCATACCTGCCCTGTAACAAATATTTTTAAAAGTTAAAAAAAAGATAGGAAATAAAATCACAACATATATAGATTAGGAAGGAAAGAAATAAAACTACCTTTGTTCTCAGGTGACATGATTATTCATGTAGAATATCCAAAGAAACAACAACAACAAAAATATCTTGGAATTAATAAGTAATTATAGCAAGGTTGAAGTATATCTGATTAATATACAGAGGCCACTTGCTTTTCTGTATAGTAGCAGTGAACAAATGGAATTTGAAATAAAAACCACAATACCATTTACATTTGCACCCAAGAAGTGAAATACTTAGATATGAATCCAGCCAAAGGTATACAAGATCTTTGTGATAAAAGCTATGAAACTGATGAAAGAAATAAAAAATTAAATAAATGCAAAGTTGTTCTATGTTCATGGATAGGAAGACTAAATATTGTCAAGATGTTAGTCTTTCCTAAATTGATCTGTAAAGTTAATACCATACAAGTCAAATTTCCAGCAAGTTATTCCTTTGATATGAACAAATTGACTCTACAATTTATATGGAAAGACAAAAGACCGAGGATAGTCAACACAATATTGAAGGAGAAAAATGTCAGAGAACTGACACTACCTGACATTAAGACTTACTAGTTAGCTAAAGTAATCAGGACTGTATAATGTTGGCAAAAGAATAGACAAAAAGATCAATGCAATAAAATAGGGATCCAAGAAATAGACCCACATAAACATCATCAGCTGATCTTTGACAAAGTAGCAAAAGCAATCCAATGGAGAAATAATAGTCTTTTAATTAACTGGTGCTGAAAAAACTGTACATTCATCCCCCAGCAACAGCAACAAAATCTATATATAGACCTTACACCTTTCAGAAAAATGTACTTAAAATTGATCACAGACCTAAATGTAAAACTAAATCTATAAACCTCCTAGAAGATAATGTAGGAGAAAAATCTATGTAAGCTTGTGTTCGGCAATGACTTTTTATGTATAATATTAAAGATGTGATCCATGAAAGAAAGAATTGATAAATTGGGTTTCAGTAAAATTAAAAATTTCTACTCTGCAAAAGACACTATTAAGAAACTGAAAAGACAGGCCACATTCTGAGAGAAAATATTCAAAAGACATATTTATTAAGGAAATGTTATCCAAATTATACAAAGAATTATTAAAATTCAACAATAAGAACAAAAACAACCCTATTCAAAAATGTGCCAAAGACATTAACAGATACCTCACCAAAGATATGCAGATAGAAAATAAGCATATGAGCAGATGCTCACATCCAGCAGTTACACTCCTTGGTATCTTCCCAAAGTAATTAAAAACATTACCACACAAACACCTGCATATGGATGTTCAAAGAAGTTTTATTCATAATTGCCAAAACTTGGAAGCAAAAAAGATGTCCTTTAGTAAGTGAACGGATAAACTGGTAAATCCAGACAGAATATTACTCAATGCTAAATAGAAATGAGTTATCAAGCTCTGAGAAAACATTGAGGAAACTTAAATAGATATTACTAAGTGAGAGAAGCCAATCTGAAAAGGCTAAATACTGTTTGATTCCAACTATATCACATTCTGGAAAAGACTATAGAGACAGTAAGAGATCATTAGTCTATACCTGAGCTCCCACTTCCACACTGAGATAATCCTTACTGAAAAGGAGCAAATTGTTCCTAAACAAGAAGAGAAAGGAGCACAGAAGGAAAAGCTATCCTGGAAGTAACGGAAGAAACAAAAACTTATGGCACGGAATAAATTCAACATAAAATAAATGTAGATAAAAGTAAAAGTAAAAAAAAAAAAATCATTAGTTACCAGGGGTTGAAATAAAGAGGAGAAAATAGGCAAAGCACAGAGTATTTTTAGGGTAGTGAAAACACTGTGATGTGATGCTGTGTTGTAATGGTGGATACATGTTATATATATTTTTTCCAAACCCATATAATGTGCAATACCAGTAAACCCTATTTTGTACTATGAAATTTAGGTAGTATGATGTGTCAATGTAGGGTCATCAGTTGAAACAAATGTGCCACTCTGGTTGGATGTATTAATAAGAGGGGAGCCTATGTGTGTGTGTGGTAGCAGGGTATATATGGAAAATCTGTGTACCTTCCTTTCAATTTTTTTGTGAAACTGAAATGACTCTAAAAGTAGTCTTAATTAAAAAAAAAAAAACCTGAGTGATAGCTAATCACAAAATCGTTGAATACTTCCTCCCCCACACAATTTATGACTTCCTGTATAATAAAAGCCTGTTACCTTGATTTATTTTACCCAATACTTCATATTTTACTTTTAGACAAAAATTTCAAAGCATGCTAAAAGCCAAGAAACACAATATGAAGAGAGAAATCAGGCATCAGATTCAGATATGGCAGATATTTTGGAATTACCAAATTAGGAATTCAAAATAACTATGATCAATATGTTAAGGATGCTAATGAAAAAAGTAGTCAGTATATAAGAATATACAGATAATGTAAGCAGGGAGATGGAGACTTTAAGAACCAAAAGGAGGGCTGGCAGGTGGCGTAGTAGTTAAAGGTACTGGATTCTCACATGACCGACCTCAGTTTGAGTCCTGGACCTGGCAGTTTGCTTTCTCACTTTCCTTTTTTCTCTCCTTCTGTCTCTCTCTGGTCAAATTATAAAATAATAATAATGAATAGAATTTAATAAATAAATAATTCTTTTTTAAAAAGAACCAAAAGAAATAGGGAGAAATCAAAGATATTCTAACGAAAGTTATGAATGTCTTGTGCACAACACAAAGTAACACAAAGTAATAATAAATGTTAGAGAGGGTAGATGTATTTATTTCCCATATTAGATTATTACATATAGTATACTTTGAAAAACTACACTGTACCCCACAAAGATGTACAACTATTATATATGTTAGAATTTACAGTAAAATTATCATTAAAAATAGATTGGACAAAGGGAGTAAAGGTTCAATAAGCTAATGACATAACAATAGTAACTTCCCACACTGATTTTTTTAAAGGGAAGTAGAATAGAATATCCAAGAACTCTGGAAAAATAACAAAAGGTGACATACATGTAACAGGAATTCTAGAAAGAGAAGAAAAATAAGGAATAAAAGAAATATTTGAAGTAATAAGGGCTGAGAATTTTCCCGAATCAGTGACAGATACCAAAATACAGATCCAAGAAGCTCAGAGAACACCAAACAAGTATATATGAAAACTACACCTAGGCATATAACATTAAAACTGCAGAAATGTAAGGGCAAAGAGAAAACCTTGAAAGAAGCTGGAGAAAAGAACACATTACCTATAGAGAGAAAAGGAAAAGAACTGTATCAGCTTTCTTTTCAGAAACTATATAAGCAAAGAGATAATGGAGTGAAATATTTAAACTGTTGAAAGTAAAAAAAGAAACTACCAAGCTAGAATAACGTGTCCAGGGAATATCTTTCATAAGTTAATGGGAAGTAAAGACTTTATCATGCAAACAAAAAGTGAGGGAATTTATCACCAGTAGATCTGCCTTATAAGAAATGTTAACAAAAATTCTTCAGAAAGAAGGAAAATGATATAGATCAGAAACTCAGATCTACATAAAGAGAGAATATCAGAGGACTGATAAACAAAGGTAAAATAAAATATTTTCTTTTTTAAATTAATACAATAGAGAATAGTTTGTTCAAAATCATAATAGCAACAATATATTAAGTGATCATAGTGCATAGGAACATTAAATGAATAATAGTAGTGTAATAAGGGATGAAAGGAAGAACTTGGAAATATTTTGTTAGAAAGCACCTGCACTACACATGAAGTAGTATAGTGTTATTTAAGAGTGAACTTATGAGCTCTGTGGTTCAGTGGTAATGTGCTGCCCAAGAGAAGCTTAAGCCTACATGGTGGCTGCATATACCCAGGGATTGTGGTATGGCCAGACCCTGTAGAGGGTGCTCATATCTCTCTCTTTCTCTTTGTTTCACTAACTCTCATGTGTGTACACATGCTCTGTCATGAATGGAGAAAAAGGAAATTAAAAATAATGGACTTAGATTCGTTATAAATGTATATTTCAAATTTGAGGGCAGCCACTAAAAACTTTATTAAAAGAAGTAAAATTGATCTACTGAAAGAAAAGAGAGAATGTAATTATATAAAATGTTTAATTGGGCCAGCCAGTGGCATGGTAGTTGAGGTGGTTGGTCCCCATATGGCTGACTGTATGCTTTGAGTCCTGGATCTGGCATCTTGAGAGACACATTGGGTGCATATGTACATGTGTGCCCCAGATCCTCACAGGAATGAGAGATGGAGGAGAAGGGATTGTGGTGTGATCATTGCCCGGGATGAGGGGTGCTATCTCACTTTCTCTCTCTCTGGCAAGTACATGTACTCCCTTGGCAAAAAAATAAAATAAAATAAATTAATGTTCAGTTAAAACCTAGATGGCAGCAAAATAGTGTAAGAGAAAAAGTAACAAATACAAGAGCAATAAATAGAAAATGGTTGCAAATGTGGTCAATATTAACCCAACTAATTTATAATCACCTCATGTGAATGATTTCTATAAATCAATTAAGAGACAAAGGGAGAATGGATTTTAAAAATACACTATATGGTGGCCAGTAGATGGCATAGGGGTTACTCTCTGGACTTCCACATGGACAACCTCAGTTTGAGTCCCAGACCTGGTGGCTTGAAAATCATACCAGGTGCACGTGTGTGCATGTGTGCCCAAAATCCCAGGAGGAGAATGGAGGAGAAGGGATTGCAGTGTTGTCATCCCCACTGGGGGATGATTTCTCGTTTCACTTCTCATTGCCTCTGTCTCTCTGTCTCTCCAGTGAGCATACATGCCCTGAGGTAAAAGTCTCTTTAAAAACTGCACTATAGGGACCAGCAGATGGTGTAACATTTATGTTGCTGGACTCCCACATAGTCAACTGCGGTTCAAGTCTTGGCAGCTTAAAACTCACACCAGGCTCATGTGCCTGCATGCCTAAGATCCCAAGAAGAGAATGGAGGAGAAGGGACTGTGGCCTGCCCATTGCCCCCAGGGATGATTTCTTGCTGTCTACCTCTCTGGTGAGCGCATGAGCTCTAGAGCAAAAATCTCTCTCTAAAAAAAGTAAAATAAAAGGAACTATATGTTATCTACATATTTTTTAAAAATTTAAACTAAATTTTAATGTGTTTATTTGAAGTATGTTCTAAGATACATATATATTAAAATGTTCTAAGATACATGTATATTAAAGTGATTACTATTGTGTAACAAGTGAACATATCCATCATCTCACATAGTAGCTCATTCTCCTACGACTCCTATGACAAGATAATCTATTCATTTAGCAAAAATCCTGATATAATAAACTATTATATTTTAAACATATTTATTTTATTCATGATAGTGCATGCACATGCACCAGAGAGAGAGAGAGAAAGACAGAGAGAAAGAGAGAGAAGCACCCTTGATAGGATCTCGTCATGTCACAATCCCCTTTCCTAAGCCCTCCAGCTCATCAGGATCCTGGGTATACATGGACATGCCTACTGTGTTTTTAGGCAGACCAGGGGATCAAAACCTACCACCAGGCTGGATCCAATACACTATTTAGACTTGTTCATTGTACGTATCTGTTACTTTGTGTTCTTTGATGTTTATCTCCCCATTTCCCTTCTTTCACCTAGTCCCCTAGTAACCAATTTTGTTCTCTGTGTAATGGACTTTTTTTTTTCACATATAAGTGAGATTATGCAGTTTTTTCCTTTGAATTATTTTACTTAACATAATGTATACAATAGAATATTATTTAGCTTCAAAAGAGGAGAAGATATGGCCATTTGACATGACATAAATGGACTTGGAGGACATTATGCTAAATGAAAGAAACCCACTTCAAATATAAAAATATAGATTAGAAGTGAAGGTATAAAGATACACTGTACTGGCACTAATCCAGAGAAAGCTGAAGTTGCTATATTAATTTCATACAAAAAAGACTTGAGGGCAAGGAAAACAACCAGGAATTAAAAGGGGTCATTAAAGGATAATGAAGGAGTCAATTCTCTAAGAAGACATAACAATCCTTAATGTGTATGCACCTAACAAAGTATCAAAATACGTGAGGCTGGGGTCAGCAGCTGGCATGGTGGTTAAAACATTGGACTCCCACATGGTCGGCTGTGGTTTGAGTCCCGGACCCAGTGGCTTGAATATCATGCTGGCCACATGTGCGTCCAAAATCCCAAGAGGAAAGGAGAATGAATGGAAGAGAAGGGATTGTGGCATGGTTATTCCCTTGGGGATTGATTTTCCACTTTCCCTCTGTTTCTGTCTCTCCACCAAGCACACATACTCTATGGCAAAAACAAAAACAGAAACAAAATAGAACAAAAAACCATGAGGCAAAAACTGATAAGAGTTTCAAGGAGAAGAGTCAAACTATTATAGTTGGACGCTTTTATATCCCTCTATTAGTAATTGACAGATCTGGCAGGTAGAATATTAGTAAGGATTAGTTAAACTGAAGAGCATCATCAGTCAGCTGGATTTTATTGACATCTAACTGTTCCATCTAACAACAACAGAATACACATTCTTCTGAAGCTCACATAAAACATTCATCAAGATAGAACACATTCTGGGTCATAAAGCATACCTTAGTAGATATAAAAGAATAGAAATCATATGCTCTCAGCTCATGCTAGAATTAAGCTAGAGATCGATAACAGAAAGATACTTATAAAATCCCAAAATATTTAGACTGAACAACACACTTCTCAATAACACATGTCAAAGAAACAGTCTCAAGAAAAATTAAACAGCATTTTGAGTTAAATAAAAATGAAAATACCACTTATCAAAATTGAGGTGGTGCAGCAAAAGCAATTCTTAGAGGGAATTTATACCAAGGAATGAATATATTTTAAAAGAGAAAAAGACTTAATAACTAAATCCAAAATAAGCAAAAGAAAATAAATGTAAACAAATGAGCATAGAAATCAATGAAAAGTGAAACAAGGAAAACAGTAGAGAAAATCAATAAAAACAATAGCTACTTATTTAGAAAGATGAATAAATTGACAAACCTCTAACCAGTTTAACTAAAAGAGAAAAGACACAAATTAATAATATCAGCAATGAAAGAAAGGCCATCACTAGTGATCTCACTGAATTTGAAAGGATGATAAAAGAGCATTATGAAAAACTGTATGTCCACCAATTTTGTAACTTACATAAAATGGATCAATTTCTTGAAAGACAAACACAGCCTAAAAAAACTCACACAGAAAATAAAGATAATCTGAATAGAGCTATATCTATTAAAAGAATTGAACCAATAAATAATGTCTTTCAAATCAGAGAGCACCAGTCCTACCTAGATGGGTTCCCTAGTGAGTTCTACCAAACACTGAAGGAAGAAATAATATCGATTTTCTATTATCTGTTCCATGAAATAGGAGTAAAAGGAACACTATCTAACTCATTCTATGAGGACATCATTAGACTAATACCAAAATCAGAAGAAGATGTTACAATCAAAGAAAACTACAAATCAATATCTCTAATGAACATAGATGCAGAATCCTCAAGAAAATACTAACAGGCTGGCTCTGCAATCTGGTGGTTGAGGCAGCCAGATTCTACGTGGCCAAATGTACCACTTGAGTCCCAGTGGCTTGAGTAGCACACTCGGTGTGTATGCATGCATGCCCAAAATCCCAAAAGGAGAGAGACATGAAAGGGAAGGGATTGTGATGTGACCAATTACCATGGAGAGTAGTTTCTCCTCTCCTCTTTTTGTCTCTTTCTGGCAACATATGTGCCCTCTAGCACACACACACACACCCCAAAAAGAAAAAAATAGCAAATCGAATCCAACGACTTATGAAATAATCATATAACCACAACCAAAAGAGATTTATTCCAGATATGCAAGGCTATTTCAACATTCAAAAACAAATGTAATCAACAAGCTAACGAAGAATCACATGGTCAAGTCACTAGACTCAAAAAAGGCATTTGATAAAATCCAACCCTATCCAATAATCTAGGGAAGGAGGGGGAACTTCTTCAACTCCATGAAGGACATCTACAAAAAAACGACAGCTGATACTGTAAAATTTTGAGAAACTAGATGCTTTCCGAGATTAGGAACAACATAATGATATCCAGTTTTATCACTCCTATTCAATATTGTGATGAAAGTCCTAGATTAATGCAGGAAAGTGGGAAATTGAAATAACATACACAGATTGGGAAGGAAAAAAAAACTACCTTTGTTTGCAGGTGACATGATTTTTTATGTGGAAAATCCCAAAGGACCAAAAACAATGACAAAATTCCCTCCTATTATAGAATAAGTGATTACAGTAAGGTTGAATGATAGAAGGTTAATATGTAAGAGTCAATTTTTCTTTTTTTTTCTTTTATTTTGAGGGTACGGGTAGAAGGTTTTTGCTATAGGGCACGTGGGCTCACCAGAAAGACAGAGACAGACAGAGAGACAGAAAGCGAGAAATCACCGCCCAGGGGGGATGGCCACACCACAATCCCTTCTCCTCCTCTTGGGATCTTGGGCATGCTCGCACACGAGCCCAGCGTGAGTTTAAGCCACTGGGTCCAAAACTCAAACCACAGTCGACTACATGGGAGTCCAGTGACATAGCCATTACGCCAACTGTTGGTCCCATCAATTGCTTTTCTGTATATCAGTATTGATCAATTGGGATTTAAAATTAAAACCACAAAACCATTTATATTAGCACAAAAAGTGAAATACTTAGGTGTGAGTCTAACAAAATGTATATAAGTTATTTATGAGGATGACTACAAAGACCTGATGAAAGAAAAAATAACAGAAAGATATTTTATGTTTGTGGATTCAATATCGTCTAAATGTTAGTTTATCCCAACCTGATCTATAGATTCAATACAGTATCAGTAAAAATTCCTGAAAGTTATTTTGTGGAAATCAAGAAAATGATTCTAAAGTCTATGTACAGAGGCAAAAGACCCCGAAGAGTCAAAATAGTATCAAAGAACAAAGTTGGAGCACTGACACCACCCAACTTCACGACTTGTATGAAGGCTCTTCACAAAGTTCTTGGAAAATGCATATTATAAAAACCGATGCATGTATTTCAAAATATTTTTGTGCCCAAATAAACTCATACTAACTTGTCTGAACAGGTTCTAGTTTGGGGCACTAAGAAGAATAAGACATCAATTTGCAAAGAGTCTTTATCAGTGCAACCTGAATTCTGATAAATTGAAAAAAGAACAAACACCAAGTTTATGGTGACACTTGGGTTAAAAGATAACAAAATCATTAATGCTTTATGTAAAGTTTATGGGCGGGCGCGTGTGCGTGCGTGCTCAAGATCCCGAGAGGAGAATGGAGGAGAAGGGATTGCGGCGTGACTATCCCCCCTGGGGGGTGATTTCTCGCTTTCTGTCTCTATGTCTCTCTCTGTCTGGCGAGTGCACACGCCCTATAGCGAAAATCTCTCCAAAAAAAAAAAGTTTATGGGGACAATGACTCAAAATCAGCAGTGTACAAATGAATAACTCTTTCAAGAAAAAAATGAGATATGTTGAAGATGTTATCCACAGTGGCAGACCATCCATATCAAATTGCAAGGTAAATATTAATCTTGTTGTGCCCTGAAGTGGACCAATGAGTCACAGCAAGACAAATAGCAATATAAATATTCCAATTGGTTCAGCTTACACCATTCCAACTGCAGAATTAAAGCTGAGCAAACTTTCTTCAAAACTGTTGTGCCTAGATTAGCTGTAGACAAGAGAGGTGCTTTTGGTGGAAATTTTAAACAAGTGGGATCCAGGTCCTGAGGCATTTCTTCAAAGAATTGTAATTGGAGATGACACGTGGCTTTACCAGTATGATCCTGAAGACAGAGCACAATCAAAGCAAAGGCTACCAAGATGTGAAAGTTGTCCAGTCAAAGCAAAAGCAGACCAATCAAGAGCAAAGTTTGTGAAACATTTTCTTGGGATGCTCAAGGCATTTTTCTTGTTGAATTTCTAGACTCTAGAATTAAGATGGCCAAAGAGTGATAACATCTGCTTGTCATGAGTATTTTAAGGAACATAGCCAAAGCTTTAGCAGAAAAATGTCCAGAAAAGCTTCATCAGTGTGTCCTTCTCCACCATGTCAATGCTCCTGGTTGTTGATCTCATAAAACAAGAGCAATTTTTGTGAGAGTTTCAATGAGGAATCATTAGGCATCCACCCTACAGTCCCAAGTTGGCTCCTGAATTTTTGTTTCCTAATCTTAAAAAATCTTTAAAGGACACCTATTTTCCTTCAACCTATAATGTAAAAAATACTACATTTACATGGTTAAATTCCCAGTACTCTCAGTATTTTAGGTATGGACTAAGGGGTCACATCACTGACAAAAATATGTCTTGAATTTGATGAAGTTTATTGAGAAATTAAGCTTATACTTTTCATTTTTATCTCTTAATTCCATTTTCTGCACATTTTTTGAAGTCTCTGCAAATACCTATAGTAATGAAGGCCAAGTTGCTTGTGACAAAACAGACAAATGGATAAATAGAACATAATGGAGACCCCCAAAATATACCAATGTAAATATAGTAAACTTATTTTTTAATATATTTTCAGAGGGCATGTGCACTCTCCAGAAAGACACACACACACACGCACACACACACACACAAACCCAGTATGTTTTTCAAGCTGCCAAGGCCATGATTCAAACCATGGTCAGCCACATAGGATCTAGCTCCCTAAGTACTGCATTTAACTGCTGCACTACAGGCCTGGCCCAAGCTGATCTTTGACAAAAGTAGCAATGACAATCCATTAGAAAATATGATAGTCCTTTCAGCAAGTCGTGCTGGAACAACTGGATATCCACATGCAAAATAAATGAATATAAACACTGACTTTAAATCTTTTACAGACAGTAACAGATAATGAATTAAAGACCTAAATGTAAAATGCAAAACTATAAAACTTCTAAGATAACACAAGAGAAGAATTTAGGTGACTGTACGTTTGGTAAAGAATTTTTAGATACAACACCAGAAGCATATTCCTTGAAAGAAAAAATTGATAAATTGGACTTCATTAAAAGTAATGTATTCTGCTCTGTGAAAGACTGTTCATGGGATGAAAAGACAGGCCAAGTACTGTGCATTTGCAATGCGCATAACTGATATAGGAATTGTATTCAGAATATGCAAAGAACATTTAATAGTCAGAAATAATAAAATGAGCAAAATCAATTGATAAGTTGACAAAATATCTAACGACAAATCTCATCAAAGAAGATATACAGATGGCAAATAAGTTTATGGAAAGATGCTTGACATAATATATCATTAGGAATAACAAATTAAAAAATAAGTGAGATACCACTACATACCCATTAGAATGGCCAAAACCCCAAATACTTATACCACCAAATGCTGGATGTGAAGCAACAGGAACTTTCTTTCATTGCTGGGGAGATGCAAAATGGTAAAGTCATTTTGGAAGGCTATTTGGCAATTTCTTACAAGGCTAAACACAGCCTTACCATATGATCCAAGAAATACACTCCTAGGTGTCACCCAAATGAGTTGAAAATGTATGTCCATATCAAAGACTACCTGAGTGTTTACAATAGTTCTACTCACAATTACAAGAACAGATGTCCTTCAAGGTGTTCTTCCATAGAGGAATGAATAAACAAGCTTTAGTACATCCATACAATGATGTGTGACTCAACGATTTAGGAAAAAAATAGAGAGATAAGACATTTGTGGGATACAGATATGGTTTATTGTTTGTTGATGAGAACGTGTATAGTATTCTCAACTGGGCTGGACTGAGGGGTATATCATACTGGGTAAAGTCTCTTTATAATCTAAATGATGTATAGCAATTAAATGAATAAATAATGATAAAAATGCTAAAAAATAAAATATAACACTAACACAAAAAGAAAGAAAAAAACTATACTTCTCTAAATGTATCCAGTTTTGTAGATTCAACTCTAGAATTATGTGAACTCTTAACGTAAGATTAAAACAAACTTAAATCAACAAAAAATTAAAAACAAGAAATAAATGAACTGTCAAGTCATGAAAAGACATGGAGGAACCTTCAATGCATATTACTATGTGACAAGCTACTTTTGAAAGGTTGCATATCTTATAATGCCAATGGGAAATCCTGGAAAAGACAAAACTATAGAAACAGTAAAATATAAGTGTTACCAAGGATGGGGAGTGAATAGACAGAGCATAGGATTTAAAAAAAAATAGTTATCATTATTATCATTATCATTATTATTATTATTTTAATTCCCTATAGGGCATTTGCACTTATTAGAGAGAGATGGATTGTTGGGAAGGAATGAGAAAGCAAGCCACCAGGTGCAGGACTTGAAACTTGGTTGGCCATGTGAGAATCCATCACCTTAACCACAATGCCACCTGCTGGCTCCAAGCACAGGATGTTTTGGGTAGTGAAACTATTTTGTATGATGCTGTGTAACAGTCACTGCATATCATTATACATTTATAAAAACACATAGAACTGTACAACACAAAGAATGAACTCTAATGTAAACCATGTACTTTAGTTAGTATTAATGCATCAATATTGGTTCATCAATCCTAGCAAATGTACTACACTATTACAAGATGCTAATAATAGAGAAAAGGAGGAGTAGATATATGTGAAAAACACATATATGAGAAGTCTCCATATTTTCTGACCATTTTTTTTTTCTTGGCAAACATAAGGCTGCTCTAAAAAATAATCCTAAAAAGATTAGAAAGACATTAACAGAATGTAAAAATTGCTGATTATTTTCATGGTGGGATTGTGTGATTTTTCTTTCTTCTGTATATTTCTTTTATTATTGTTTTATTGAGCAATAATGTACATGTCACTAACAAAATTCACTCTTTTAAGAGTACATTTTTGTGAGTTTTGACAATTACACTCTGTTGCGTAGACATGTCTATATGCAAGTTATAAAATGCCTCTATCACCAAAAAACCTTATCCCATGCCCCTTTGTAGTTAAATTCTTCTCCCATTCTAGTCCTTGCTGACTACTAATCTGTTTTTTGTCTTTATAAATTTCCCTTCTCCAGCATACAAATAATTGAAATCCAAGGGGCCAGCAGGTGGTGTGGTAGGTAAGGTGCTAGACTCCCACATGGTCAACTGCAGTTTGAGTCCTGGACGTGGTGGCTTGCTTTCTCACTTTCCCTTTCTCTCTTTTTCTCTCTGGTGAACACGTGTGCCTTATAGCAAAATAAAAATAATAATAATAAATAAAATTTAAAAAATGGGAATCCTATAGCATGTAGCATTTGAGTTTGTCTTCTTTCATTTGGCATAGTGCCTTTGAAATTTATTAATGTTTGTGTGTATCAGCTGTTCATTCTTTTTTCTTTTTCTTTTTCTTTTTTTTTTTTTTTTTTGGAGAGGTTTTTGCTATAGGGTGCGTGCACTCGCCAGAGAGACAGAGACACGCGCCCGGCGAGAGTTTAAGCCACCGGGTCTGGGACTCAAACCGTGGTCGGCTACCCGGGAGTTCAGTGACATAGCCATTGCACTAACTGTTGGTCCCAGCTATTCATTCTTTTTTACTGCTGAATAAAACTTCATTGTTCAGGTGTTTATAAATTCATCAGCTAAAGGACACTGAGTTGCTTCCAGTTTGTTCTGATTCAGAGTAAAGCCACTTTAGATATTTATGTATAGGTTTCAATTGAATATACATTTTTATTTTACCAGAGTAAATGCCTAGAAAGAATACATTTATGAGTACATTTTTGTGAGTTTTGACAATTACATTCTGTTGCGTAGACACTGCTGGATTTTATAGTAAGTATATGTTTCACTATAAGAGTCTTCCAAACTGTGGGCCAGCAGGTGTCCTGGTAGTTAAAGGCACTGGACTCCTAAATAGCTGACCGTGGTTCGAGTCCTGGACTTGGTGGCTTGCTTTCTCACTCTCCCTTTCTCTCCCTCTTTCTCTCTTTCTCCCCCTTTCTCTCTCTCTCCACTCTGTCCCTCTCTGGTCTATTTAAAATAAAGTTAAATAAAATAATTCTTAAAAAAAAAAGAATCTGCCAAATTGTTTTTCAGAGTGAATGTACTAAATATTTTGTATTTCTGGCAGCAAAGTTTGAGGACAGTTTCAGTTGCTTTGCCTCCTCACTAGCATTTGATATTGTCAGGTTTTTATGAGCTTATTAACTATACTAACTATATACACACACACACACACACACACACACACATATATATATACACACACACACATACACAATATATATGTGTGTGTGTCTGTGTGCTATCAAATTGTACTATCATTTTAAAAATTGTGTTATTTTCTTACTGTCTTTTATTTTTTTAAATGGTAGCACATGTGTAAAGAGAGAAAGAGCAAGCAAGAGAAGCACGATTGATGGAGTCTCATCATACTGCAATACCCTTTCCCCTGCTGTTTAGCACCTCAGAATTTTGGACACCTCTGTGTGTGCCTGACTTGTTTTCAAGCTGACTCAGGAATCTGAACCATGGTCAGTCATAAGGCTTCCAGTAGGGCACTTAGGTTACCAGTATACCATAGTGGTGGGGTCTGTTTTCTTATTCTTAAGTTTTGATTTCTTTATATACTTTGCATAAACAATTGCTTCTCCATTTTCTTTTTGAGATTTTGGGCACACACGCACATGCACCTGGTGTGATTTTTCAAGCCTCCAGGTCTAGGACTTGAACCACAGTCAACCATGTGAGAGTCCAGTGTTTTAACCACTTTGCCACTTGCTGGCCCCTTAATTTAAATTTCTGGTTACTACTGAAGTTTATCACCTTCTCACATTTATTCCATGTTACTATTTCTTCTTCTAAAAATTACCTGTTTATGTTGTTAGATCATTTTTTCCCAATGTATTGGTTTGTCTTTTACTTACTGATTAGAGTAAGAATTGTTCCAATACTAATACGTTGTTTTTTGTTAGAAATATCTTCTCCAGGGTCATCCATGAAGCTTAGTTATTAAGCGATCCAGATCCCACATGTCCAACTTTGGCTGGAATCTCAGCCCCAGTGGCTTGAAAAATAAACACACTGGTTACATGTGTGTGGATGCTGCAAGTCCTGACAGGATGGAGAAATGGAGAAGGGATTGCAATGCAACCACACACAATTGAGGGGTGATTTTTCTTTCTCTCTCTTTTTCTGGCAAGCACATGTGTCCTCGGCCAATTTAAAAAACAAAAAACAACCAACCAAACCACCTTATCCCAATTTCTTGCTTACCTGTATGTTCTTTAAGTTTTCTAATTATTATCTTTAGGAAAATGTATACTGGATTGAGGAAAATTAATTTGTCTCTTGCATGAGAAATATTTTGACCTTTTATAATATGAAGTAGAAGATAGATAACAAACTACTTGATTTGGAAATTAAGTTTACCAATAATTTGTCAATTATTTACATTTCTTGGCCACACCATGCTTGGTCATGTGATGGATAGAGAATAAAGAATAAATGTTGCCTATTTCTGAGGAATCTAATGGAGAAATAGACATGTAAAATAAGACAACATGATATGTGCTCTAGGGAACTAATGGTGCAAGATGAGCTGTGGATACCAAAATTTCAATTCCAGCAAAGGGAAGTGAGTGGTTTGCATTAATCAGGAGTTGTTCATGCTAGAAAACATTTATATGTTGAATGGGAACAAGGATTGCATGTAAAAAAGTTGTTACTTATTTTATCCCCTGTACTTAGTACCTGAGAAATGTGCAAATCCTTTTTTATCTTTTTTTTTTTTTTTTTTTTTACCTGGAGGCCATGTGCACTTGCGAGAGTGAGAGAGAGAACCCCTCAGTGTGGTGTTGTCACATAGAAATTATTTTTCTTCCATTTCTCCTTCCTGTCAGGGTTTTAGATATGGTATTTTTGCTTTGTTTTGTTTTGGTTTTATATTTTTTCCATTATGGCAAAATATGTATAACACACAATTGTCTACTTTGACTCTGTTTAAGTATATAATTCAGTGGCATTATTGACATAGAAAATATTTGACAATAATTACCACTATTTCCAAGATATTTTCATCACCTCAAGCAGAAACTCTGTACTCATTAAGCAATAACTCCCTATTTTCCTGTCCTCTCAGCCCCTGGTAACCTATATTCTACTTTCTGTCATTATGAATTTGTCTATTCTACATATTTAAGTGGAGTAATACATTTTTTAGTGTGTATATCTGGCTTATTTGACTTAGCATAGTGTTTTTAAGATCATTCCATTTTGTCACATGTATCATTACTTCATTTCTTATGGCTGAATATGTTCCATTGAATGTATATGCCACATTTTGTTTATCCACACATTTGTTAATGAGCACTTGATTTGTTTCTACCTTTCGATTATTGTAAATAATGCTGCTATGAACACTGGCATGGAAGAACTGTTTGAATCTGTTTTTAATTCTTTTAGATATGTATTTGGAAATGGAATTGTTGGGTCATATGGTGATCCTGTGTTTAACTTTTTAAAAAAATTTTAATTTACCAGATGTTATGTGTGCTCACCAGAGATAGAAACAGAGAGAGAGAGAAAGTGAGAAAGCATCACCCCCCCACACACACACACACCTTCAGGATGATCACACCGCATTCCCCTCTCCCCCATCTCTCTTTTCCTGACCTTTGGTACACATACACACACACTTGGCATGCCTCTAAAACCTCAAGGTCCAAGACTCAAACAAGTCAGTCACCCATATAGGATCCAGCTGCCCCAACCACCACACCACTCTCTGGCCCCTTACTTAACTCTTTGAAGAGCTGCCAAACTGTTTTCCACAGCAGCTGCACCATTTTACATTCTCACTAGAAATGTAAAAAGATTCCAAATTCACTGTATCCTCTCCAACATTTGTTATTTTCTATTTTTTAAATTATGACCATCCTAGTAATATGAAGTAGTAACTCGTTGTGGGGTTATTTGTTTGTTTGTCTGTGTTTGTTTTTGTTTTTGCTATAGGGCACATGTGCTCACCAAAAGAAGAGAGAGGGAGAAAGAGAGACAGACAGAGAGGAGAAGCGACAAATCGCCCTCTGTGAGGATGGCCACATTGCAGTCCCTTCTCCTCCAGTCTCCTCTTAGGATTTTGGGCATACAGGTACATGCACCTGGTGTATTTTTCAAGCCATTAGGTCCAGGACTTGAACTGCACAGTTGACCATGTCGGATTCAGCCATCCCAACCACCACACCACTTTGCTGGCCCCTCATTGTGTTTTTTTGTTTTGGTTTTGGTTTTGCATTTCCATAAAAGCTAAAGGTGGTAAGCATCTTTTCATGTGCTTATTGGTCATTTATATATCTTCTTCGGAGAAATTTAATTATTTTCCTTTGCCTCCTTTAAAATTAGGCCATCTTTTTCTTGTTCAGTTCTTTATATATTCTAGATGTAAAGTTCATTAGCTATTTCACTTATAAATAGTTCCATTCCGTAGGTTGTCTTTTTGCTCTGTTGATAATATCCTTTGATACAGAAAAGTTAATTTTGACAAAATCCAATTTATATATATGTATATATATATATATATATTTTTCTTTTTGGCATGGGCTTTTGGTGTCATGTTTAAGATACCAATATCAAATTCAAGATCAAGCATATTTTCCTTTGTTTTTCAAAGAATTTTGTAGTTTTAGCTCTTAAGTTTAGGTGTTTGATACATTTTGAGTTAATTTTTGTTTACAGTGTAAGGAAAGGGTCCAGCGTTATTCTCTTACATGTGAACATTCTGCTTTCCCAGTACAGTTTATTGAAGACACTGGCCTTAGTCAGTATAATTTTTCATACATATATAGTGACTAGGAATATAAAGGAAAATGGTTATAATAAAATACAGTTTTCAAAATATGAAAGATCTCCAAATGATGTTATTTAATAATGTGGGTCCAACAATTACCATAATTTCAAAGTCATGATTAATGTAAATAATATTTCAAGATATCTGTAGCAATTGTAATGTAATATGAAAATATCATTGATTTCTACTGGTGACAAAATCAAGTTCTGCTGATTCTATTGTCATTTGTTGTCAATATTTATAATCAAAGGAAAAGCTAAATTTCAATTAGAGGTTAGTAAAATTAAAGATTTAAGTTCATGTACATCCTGGATTCTATCTACAGACTCCTTAAGGACCCATAAACCTCCAGTATAGAATCTTTTGTGGCCCAGCCACAGTGGACGAGCAGTAGGGCACTGCTTGGTGAGGCTAGGGTCTTATGGGAGGCCCAGGATCGGTTTCTGAACAACCTAAACAGTCTGGATGTATTTGCATGTGCCTGTGGTCCTAGCTGACTGGGAGGTTAGGGCAGGAGGACCACAGTATTGTGAGACACTGCCAAAAATACTTATCTCAGGGCCAGCAGATGGTCTCGTTGTTACGTAGCTGGACTCTTACATGGCTGACTGCAGTTCCAGTCCTGGACTTTGTGGCTTGTAAATCATGCCGAGTGCATATGCGTGCATGCCCAAGATCCCAGGGGCAGAATAGAGGAGAAGTGATTTCTGCATGGTCATCCCCCTGAGGAAGTGATTTCTCTCTTTCCCTCTCATTCTCTCTCTGGTGACCAAATGTGCCCTCAGGCAAAAAACAAAAACAAAACAAAACCTTCTTTCTCTGTCTTTTTCTCTCTTCTGCTTTCTCTTTCTCTCTTTCCCTCTCATAAAAACAAACAAACAAAACCTTTGTGACCTATATTATTATATTAGCTCTGATTACTCAAGTTGTCCTCACTCAAACTCTAGACTTAGCCCCTCTCATCCTCTGGTTTCTCATCTATAATTGGGCTGTGTTGGTGCCAAGTAAGGGAAGCCACACTATTTCAGATCCTCCACTCTCTAAGACATACCTCTCTGAGACATTATTCTTCATTCATAAACTACCTTTTGCAAGTTTATATATCCTTCCTGAGTCCTACATTACCACCCTCACTCCCGGTGTTCCAGGAGAGGTTGGGGATATGTGCGAGAGGAGTCACATGGGGACTGCACTGGCTTTGTTTCTACAAAATGGCAGCCTTTTCCTAAGTTTACCCTCATTATTCACAAGTGCTACTGAAGAAATTTTAAGCCAAGTCTCCTCACCTGCACTAGCCTTGCCATCTGTATACTTGAATCTGACCCATTCTGCCTCCCAAGAGCTTTTATAGCATTTCTTATTTACTACTTCTATAACAAAACATACAGTTCTCTTCACTTCTGAATTTTAACCAGAAAGATAACACACCACAGTAGGTAATCTTACAATTCTGGGGGCCAGGCAGTGGTGCAGTGGTGGAATAGGATGTTCTGCGAGGCAGTTACACATAGGAAGGTTTGCTGTTCAAGTACAGAAACCCCCCTGAGTATGGTGGACACATGCCTGTCTGTGGTCTGGGGTTGAAGCTGGGGGTAGATCACAGTGTCAAGACCCTGTTGGAGGGTGGAGACTGTCTCTCTCACTCATTGAAAAAAATGAATAAATAAAACTTTAAAAAAAAGAGCATGATTCTGAACAAGGCTGCCTGGTTTTGAATCCCAGTTCTGCTGTGTGACCTTTGATATGCTATCCACTTCTACTGTGCCTCAGTTTCTCATCTGTAAATAGACATAATCGCATCTACTTCATAAAGTGATTGTGGGGATTTGAAGGGTACATATTTGTAAAGTACCTAGAAATAGAAAGAGCCAGATAAGTGGGTTTTCTTAATTTTTTTTAAAGTAAAATAATCTTGTAACTTTATCTCTTCCGTTGTAAAGAAGAACTCATCTCTTTCCTCATTTTTTTCCTCTTATTTAGCAACTTCAAATACTCATTTTCTTGCAAAAATCTCCTCTTTGGTTTCATATCAATTTTTACATCCCTTAAAAATATGCCTTAATTAAAATCCAGACTTATGTCTAAATGCTTATGCTATTCCATTGGCTTCAATTCCTTTTCTTTTCTTTTTTTTTTTTTTTTTTTTTTTTTTTTTTTTTTTTTTGAGAGAGATGTTTGCTATAAGATACATGTGCTCACCAGAGAGACAAAGAGAGACAGAGAGACAGAAAGCGAGAAATCATCCCCCTGGGGGAGTGGCCATGCTGCAGTACCTTCTCCTCCATTCTCTTCTCAGGATTTGGGTATGCATGCATATGTGCCCAGTGTGTTTTAAGCTGCTGAGTCCAGGACTTGAACCTCGGTAGACTGTGTGAGAGTCCAGTGATATAACCATTATGCCAGCTGCTTGTCGCAATCATCAGTTTCCATTTCTATTCCTCTCACTTCTTGACTCCTTTCACTCTTAGATCCTCATCATTCCATGTCCATTTTATTTCTCACTATGCCAAAGAACTGTGATTATACTGTTTAAGGTAACTAGTCTTCCATTATGTGACACATGGAAAGAAGACTGGACTATGTGAAAGAACAAATTGTCCTAGGGCCATGTGCTACTCTTCCCTCTGGCTGTAGTTAATGAGGTTTAGTCATGCTGTTGGTCATCTGGACACTACTGAGATGAGAAAATCTGCTTCTAGGCTCACTCATGTAGCCATCAGAGGACTCAGAAGATCCACTTCCAAGCATATTCATATGTTCGTTAGCAGACCTAGGCTCCTCCTTACATGGGCCACTTGATAGGCTCTCAACAGGTTGCTTGATGGGCCACTTGATAGGCTCTCAACAGGTTGCTTGAGCGTCTTCATGGCACTGGCAAGACCAACTGCATGAAGGGGGCCTAGTGCAAAATGAAAATGCAGAGCCCTTCTTTAAAGACTATTCAGAATTTCAAGACAGTGGCAGCAAAACATTAAACCAGCTGGGAGAAAGGAACCCTTCTAAGCCCAAGGCTATGTAAGTACATAGGTCAACTCTAGCAGCCTAGCAGCTAGTGTCCTAAATCTGCCTGATGTGTCTTTAAATTTTAGGACTGGGATTTTTTTTTTTTTTTTTGGAGAGGTTTTTGCTGTAGGGTGCATGCGCTCGCCAGACAGACAGACAGAGACAGAGAGACAGAAAGCAAGAAATCACCCCCCAGGGGGGATGGCCACGCCGCAATCCATTCTCCTCCAATCTCCTCCCGGGATCTTGGGCACGCATGCACACGCGCCCAGCATGAGTTTTAAGCCACCGGGTCCGGGACGCGAACCGCGGTCGACTACGTGGGAGTCCAGCGACATAGCCATTACGCTTACTGCTGGTCCCAGGACTGGGATTTGAGCCACGATTGGACGTGTGGGATTTAGCTCCCAATTCATGGTGTTTAACCACTGTGCTATGGGGCTGGACCTCAGCTATTTGTTAAATGATGTTTGTGTGGACAAAGTCATTTATAGATACCTTAACATAATGTGTGCCATCCATTGCTCCTACACCACCACCAAGCAGCTCAAAGAATGTTTTGATGCTTCTACGTTTCAGAGAATAGCTTGCATTTCAAACAAATAAAAATAAAAATAAAAAAACGAACACAGCCTTTTCAAAAAAGAAGTGCATAATATGTTCCCTTACCTAACACAGCAGTATTTAAGATTTTGGGTGTCACTGTCAGATGAACCAGGGTTTGGATCCCATCTCAGTTATTTGCTGTTATATGACCATTGAATTCCCTCATCTATAAATGAAACTAATAATAGTATGACCTTTTGGGTCATTTTGAGAATTCAGTGAGCATGGCGTGTAAAACATTGAGCCTGTAAGGGATTCCATAAATACTCTATGCCTTTCCCTTTGATGTATACTAAAACAAATGGAACCTGTGATTGTCTTTGGAGTTTGTGACTTGGTTCATGTTTTCTAACAAGAGTATTTTCCATCTCCTTCTTCACAGATTCGGAGACATACTGTGTGTTTCAAGACAAGAAGTACAGAGTGGGCGAGAGATGGCATCCTTACCTGGAACCTTATGGGTTGGTTTACTGTGTGAACTGCATCTGCTCAGAGGTACAATCCCTTATGGCATGTGATTTCCCAGTTTGCCTCTCAACATGCAGAAGGCCTACCAATGCCCAGATGACCAGAGAGCATAGGTGATAAAAGCTTAAAAGAAATTAGGGACCAGGAGTGGCATGGTGGTGCTGAACTCCCACATGGCCGACCACAGTTTGAATCCCGTACCTGGTGGCTTGCTTCCTCACTTTATCTTTCTTTCTGTCTCTCTCTGGTGAGTGCATGTGCCTTATAGCAAACTTAATAATAATAATTTAAAAAATTAAATAAATACTTTTTTACAAGAAGAAATTAAGAAGAAGATTGCAAGGGAAACTAAATCACTACTTTTTGTTTTATTTTTGTTTTATAGTTTGCTATAGGGCATGTGCACTTGCCAGAAACAGAGAAAGAGAGAGAGAGAGAGAGAGAGAGAGAGAGAGAAGAGAGAGAGAAATCACCACTCAGGGTCATGCTGTAATCCCTTCTCCTTCGGTCTCTTCTTGGTGGGATTTTGGGCATGTGCATGCACGCATATGCGTCTGGCACATTTTTCAAGCCACCAGACACCAGATCCAGGACTTGAACCTTGTAGTCAGCCATGTGGGATCCAGCTGCCTTAACTACTGCACCACCTACATCTTCTTTTTACTTCTTTTTTTTCTTTTTTCTTTTCTTTTTTTGCCCTGCTATTGCTCCTTGGCTTGATTTTCATGAGATCTTTGAGTATTTGCTTTGCAAATATACTTATGTTCTCTTGGCATAATAGTATAGGACATGGAGGGAGAAGGCAGAATAACTTGATAGTGGAAGTGGTGGTGGTGGTGGTGGTGGTGGTGGTGGTGGTGGAGAAGCTCAATATAATGTTTGAATTTTAGGACAAAATAGTTTTAAAAAACTGTTTTCAAGGTTGGGCTTTACAGAGGGGATTAGGACAGTTTATGGACTCATTCACTGGGGGAGTATTTTATGTCATGTCAGCCAATAACTCTAATCAAGACTGAAGTTGTAAAATCTTGGCCTGTACCTGTTGAGGCTTAGAATTCTTTTAGCCTGGCCTTGGCTCCTGTCCAGTCACTCAGAGAGGCTTTTGGACAACTTCAGTGCCGTCTTTGCAATACACAAAGCAGATAACTTCATCTTCTTTCCATTTGATCAAGGACCACAGCTGTGGTCCATCTTTTTGAACAAGCCTTACTATCAAATATAGGTTAGTCTATCTAAACCTCTGTACTAATGGCATTTGGGGGCAGATAATTCCTTGTGGTAGGAAGCTATACTATTCATTGCAAATTTTTAGCAGCATCCCTGTCCTTTACCCACCAGACTGCAGTAACACCAACTCCAGTTGTGACAACCAAAAACGTCTCTAGACATGGCAAAGTTGCTTGGGAAGCAAAACCACCCCTGATGGAGAACCACCACACCAGGCCAGTTGTGAAGGGAAACCTTGTGCTAGGTATTGAGAACTGAGAATTCTGAACATATATAAAGAATTTTTAAGAGCAGCTTCTTGAGATCTTGTACAAAGACTACAACTTCTCAACCTTGTGCCTAGCTAGACCAGCGACTGTCACTTGCAAGCTTGATCTTTGTGCCATTTGAACAGAATTTTGGATTTTTAGAATTTCAAGTGTGAGGAAAACTAACCTTCAAAGCAACATCAGGTGGTATTAAGAGGCTATGGAGTTCTGGGACCAGCAGATGATGTACTGGTTATGTCATTGGACTCCCATGTGGTTGACTGCAGTTCAAGTTCTGGACCCGGTGACTTAAAACTCACTCTGGGTGCATGTGCATATCTGCCCAAAATCCCAAGAAGAGAATGGAGGACAAGGGATTGCAGCATGGCTCTTCCCCTGGGGGACAATTTATTGCTTTCTGTCTCTCTGTCTCTCTCTGTCTCTCTGTGTCTCTTGAGAATGCACATGCCCTATAGCAAAATTCTCTCTTAAAAAAAAGAGGCTATGGTGTTCTAGAATGAAAATAGACTAAGTTCCATTCCTGCAACTGTGGCTCTGCCACTTATGAGACATGTTTTATTGGGTAAGTTATCTAATATCTCTAAGACTCCTTCAGCTTGGTCTGTCTTAAAACAGGATAATTTTATTACCTAGTTCATAAATTTTTAGTAAGGATTAAATCCACTAATTCATTTATTTATTATTATTATTTTTGGAAAGGTTTTTTTTTTTTTTTTTTTTTTTTTTTTTTTTTTTTTTTTTTTTTTTTTTTTTTTTTTTTTTATAAGGCACGTGCATTGCCAGAAAGACAGAGAGAAACAGAGAGATAGAAAGTGAGAATAGAAAGTGAGAAGTCACCACCCAGGGGGGATGGCCACACCACAATCCCTTCTCTTCTATTCTCCTCTCAGGATCTTGGGTATGCACGCACACGTGCCCAGCGTGAGTTTAAGCCACCGGGTCCGGGACTGGAACCACGGTCGACTACATGGGAGTCCAGCAACATAGCCATTACGGCAACTGCTAGTCCCTCATTAATTTCATTTAAATCACTTAAAACAATGCTGGGTCATGGTAAATATTCAAGAAATGTTCACTTCTGTTATTGTCATTTTTGTCATCATTATATTGTGGTTATTATTATTATTACCAACCTATTAACTATAGAACAGAATTCAACATATTACTTTAATGAAGATTCAGTGTAGATCTCAGCTGGGAGGTGTGGTTTCTGATGTGTTGCAGTGATCTTTCTTTGAGGTGATAGCACCTGGCTCTGAAGAATGTAATAAATAAGGAGTCTCTGTGATGTTTACAAATGCAACACTCTAAAAATTTATTCTTTAAAATATACAAGAAAAAAAAAAGGTTGTGGTAAGGTGGTTCTGATTTGATAAAAGAAGCTTGCCTCTCTAAATGGCTAGAGCACGTATTAAATAGAGCATCTGGGGACTGATCAACTGCCTTGTGTAGAATGATTTTGTCAGATTTTTGGCTCGATACATTGGAAATGGACAGCTAACCATTGGAGGCCGAGGCTTTGATGTTTGCAGGGCAGTGAAAATGTTAATGATCCCAATGCCAACAACTCAACCATTGGACATCTTCTCTTTCTGTCTTCTTCACCACTCTCTTCCCCCACAACAGCCTGACATGTATAAGTAGCCCTTGCTAATGAATTATGGATGAAAAATGTAAAGGTAAACTTGACTTCCAGAGTCTTCCTTTGTTCTAGAAATGGTCAAGAACTGTCCAAGTTAGGGATATTATAATTGTAAATCAGGCGGGTACACAGTTGATCCACCCAGACATACTAGCTAATAGGCTCAATTCCAGACTCTAGCTTATTCTCAAAAGAATTGTGCCTGATAAAGGAAATGAGAAGAGTCACTCGGCCTACTCAACCAAGGAAGTTATATGGAATCTGGGATTCATGTACCAGGGGTGGGTAGCAGTTCAGTGGACTCATTGTTCATTATTTCTTCTTGTCCATGACATTGGGCAGGTGATTATTAAGTAAGAGTAGGGTTTTGGAAAAGATCTTCAGTTAGAGGTAGAGAATGGTAGAAATGCCATAGAGCCAGGCCAGAAGAAGCCTCCCATAATTAATAGGAAGCTTTGAAAACTGGAGCAGTAGTGATCCCAGCCTTGGAAAAATATGCCAATAAACTATCAACCAACCCAGCAAAGGTGCCTGTGATGAGGAAAGGAAAGACACTTTTGACTGCACTCAGCTTCTTGGGAATGCATTATTCACTGTCTGAGTGAGTCCCTGCATGACTGTTCCCCAAACTGGCACGATCCCGGTGACCTTTGAAAGACATTTATTTTTTCTTGTTGCTTTCTCTTTTTCAGAATGGGAATGTACTTTGTAGCCGAGTCAGATGTCCAAACCTTCATTGCCTCTCTCCTGTGCATATTCCTCATCTGTGTTGCCCTCGCTGCCCAGGTAAACTGATTTGCCCCTTTCTTTCCTAGCTGTGATTCTCTCACTTCTCTTTTTACCCAACCCACTCCGTATCCCTAATTCTCGAGAAAGGAAACTTCCAGACAGCAATAATAATAGGACACTTTTAGGCAGCCCAAAGTGACCCTTAATACTTTGTACAACCCAAGAGGGGTGCACATTCTAGGCTCTAATAAGTTACTGGGTACCCAGTAGCAGATTTTCATTAGGCTTTTAGTCATTGGAAGGTGGATGTCAATTGGGAGAAGAGAATTATAGCACAGAGATTTTTTTTTCCATAAATAGCTTTTTCCTGCCATGGGCAGTGGGCACCAGGGGAGTTGTAGCATGGCAGCATGTGTCCTATGAAATTAGTTCTGGAATTGCATCCAAGCATAGCTTTTAAGTGATGAAGGGCTATTCATAAATCAAAAGAGCTGAATTGAACCATGAGGTTTATAAAAGTATAAAGCTGCCTGCCTGCTGAATAGTCACCTCCTCCAGACTGCACTGTTATTACATATGCATTATTAAGAGCACCTCTGAGGTGGAGCCAGGCAAAGACTTTTTCACATTTATAGTGTTTGTCTGACTCAGGGACTCCCTCTATGACACTTTGTTCATGTCTGACTGGGGCCTGGCTTCCACACCAAAGACATGTAAGGAACGATTCAGTGATTGCCTGTGGGCCCAATGGCAGTCCTAGAAAAGCTACATGACAGTTTGGGGATCTGCAAAGTAGATGCCTTGTCATCCTATTAGTTAATTCCATTTCCTTCTAGGATGGAAAATCTTGAGCAGGGATTACTGGGTGGGCTTTAGAGGAATCAAAGAATCCTTTATAATTGTTTGGAGTTTTTTTGTGTAATTCTGTGTATGTGTAAATTTCTTTAGATAGGAACCATAGCTTTATTGGTATTCCTAAAGGGGTAGGCATGACCCACAAAATGTGAAGAACTACTACCCTTGGGCATAGGTAGTGCTTTTTAAGTAGTAAGGAACCTCCAGAATTTACAAGAGAAACCCAGTGTCAGAAACCAAAAATGGTAAGAATGAGGCTGGGAAAGAGGTTCAGTGAAAACTGAGTTAACTGAAATGTTTTAAGAGTGGAGTTTTTGTTTAATGGAAAAGGACATTTTAAAAAAGTTTCTTTCATGAGAGAGAGAGGGAAATAAAGAGACAAATAAGTGAGATAGAGAAGCAACTTAAGCAGGCTATCAAGCTATAATCCCCCAACTTCTTGCCTTTTAGCCAGCTAGGATGACGGGTATATGCACGTGGTGTGTACAGGTTGACCCAGGAACCAAACCCTAATCTTTCATTATAGCTTTCAGCATTTAAGAATAGCCCCTCTACTGCTGTGCCATCATAACTAGACTCTGAAACCTTTTTTTGTCACCACCTTCATAAAGTATAATTTCCTGCACCGATGAATACACTCTAACGTAGGTGATTCTTTCCTAGATGGCAAAAGACCATGCTGTGTCACAGGCTTATTGTTCTGAGTACTGATTATGATATATTTTGCTTTAAGATGTGATAAATTGACCCAGGATATGACCAACCTAGAAGCCTTAAGTGAAGCTTATAGTTTCTGTTTATGTTTATTTGCGTCTTCCCCTTGAAGTGAATTGTGAAAGTGTGATATGGGGAGGGCTCTGGTAAACAGGAACAGTGTTTCTGATAAGGTAACACTCTGATACTTTGGAGAGCTTATTATTATTATTATTATTTAATCTGCCAAGCAGTCTGTGAAATAGCCTTTATAAAAGCTTTCTTTTCCAGAAGTCTCCCAAAGTAGTCTAATGTCATAGAAACTTAGATAAACCACCATGCAGATATTGTTCTTCCCTGGAAAGGAGGTTGACCGAGACACAGATGAGCATAGTGTGAAGTACAACTATTACCTACCCCAGCTTCCAAATAAGGAAAGAAGTACATTGAGAAAAAGGGAAAGTATAAACTAATAGTTATTTTTGAGAAGAAATAAAAGTGCTAAAAGAATTGAGGTAATAACTCTTGGAGGAGAGAAAATTGAAAGAAATAAACACCATTTTTGTTAAACTTAAAAGTTTAATTTTATGGAGTATATAAACAAGTTGTTCTTTTCCTCCTTCTTGCTCTTGCAGCTTGTTTTATTGTGAATTCACTTTTCTTCTTATTAACTATAACCTTTAACAGTTTTTGTCTGTGGGAAATAGTAAAGTCCTGTGATCCTTATATGTAAAAATGTTTTTAAAAAATGTTTTCATTTTTGCTCTTCTTATTTATTTATTTATTTATTTATTGGAGAGGTTTTTGCTATAGGGCACGTGCGCTGGCCAGGAAGACAGAGAGACAGAGAGACAGAAAATGAGAAATTACCCCCAGGGGGGTTGGCCACGCTGCAATTCCTGCTCCTCCATTCTCCTCTCAGGATCTTGGGCACACACGCACACATGCCTGGCGTGAATTTAAGCCACTGGGTCCGGGACTGGAACCGCAGTCGACTACATGGGAGTCCAGCAACATAGCCATTATGCTAACTGCTTGTCCCTGCTCTTCTTCTTCAATGATAATTTGGCCAGGTATAAAATTATATACTCATGTGCTCATTTTTCCTCAGCACTTTGAAGATACTACTAAATAGTTTAGTTGGATTCTTTTATTTGCATATAAGAAATTCACTGTTTGATTGTAGTTTTTTATAAATTCTTTTGTTTTCTCCCTTTTTTGAGTGGTATATTTTCTTTTTAAAACTGTTATGATTCTTATTTACATTTAAATGATTGTACATCGTTATAGCATACAACATGTCTTTTCAAAGCATCCATGCAGTGCATGACAATGTAACCAAATATATTGCCATATATTAGGTCATTGAGAAAGTCATGACACAGTTTTCTTTGTTTTTCTATGCAAAAATATGTCATGACTTTCCTGATGACTCAATATATCATTTTAATTTTTTATGCATTTCTTGCAAAGCAAAAATTACAGTATTTTTTTTTTTTGACAGAGAACTTTACATTCTTTTGCCTGTTAAATGTTTCTTCCCTTTCCTCCTTCTAACTACTTTCTACTATCCACCTCCTGCCTATACAGTCTCTGGTATCTACACTTATCCTCTCCGCTATCATCTTTTTTTTTTTTATGCTTTAACTATCATGCCACTTGTTGTCTCTTCTGCTATCATATCTTTGAATCTTTCCATTTCTGACACAGGTGCACACATTTGGTATATATTGAACAGGAATATATGTTTGTCTTTCAAAGTGTTACTTGTTCCGCTTAGCACTTAATCTTGTATATTCATCCAGTTTCTATCAAATGACAGGATCTCATTTTTCTTTATGGCTGAGTAGTATTCCTTAGTGTATATATGCCACATTTTTTTCGATCCAGTCATCCATTCTTGGGTATTTAATTTGATTCCATGTCTTATCAATTGTGAATAATTCTGCAATAAGCATGGATGTGAGATGGTCTTTTGGACTGAGAGTTTTCCTGTCCTTTGGGTAAATATCAAGCCGTGGGATTACTGGATCATATAGTAGTTCTATTTGTAGGTTTCTGAAGAGTCTTCATATTGTTTTTCCACAGTAGCTGTACTAATTTATATTCCCAAAAACAGTGTAAGAGGGTTCCCTTTTCACCACAGCCTCACCAGCACTTGTTTTTTTTTTTTTTTTTTTTTTTTGATTATAGGGGTTAAGTGGTATCTCATTGTGTATTTTTTTACAAGAATTATTTATTTTACTTTATTTTTATTATTATTTAAAATTTATTTGTTTATGTATTTATTTTAATTTATATTTTGTCACATCTTTACAGTATGCATTTCTTTTTCCAACACAAATACCATGCATGTCAGTCAAGACAAGGATATTACTATATACATTATCATCAGCAAATAGCTTTTCATTTTTTGTCAATAAGCATACTTTTACCCATTTTTTCCTTCCCCTCCCTCCCTTCCATACTAGACATTTTTTTTCACATTTTATTGATTCACTAAAGATCTTACAGTATTGGCAAAGCTAGAATCTAGTGACAAGTGTACTGCAATTTTCTTTGGAAACAATTTTTTTCCTCTCTCCATTCCCCCTTTTACTAAAGAGAGGTATAAACTAACTTATTTGCAAAAAAGAAAAAAATAGGTTAATCTCAATTTGGTCTATTATTTGCATGAAGCCCATAAGAATTCAATTTCTGATGACAGGCAACAGATACTATTGTATTATTGAACTTAAGCAACTAATCATCCTGCCACAACATAAAAATGCTCACAAATATTTTTTCCAATTGCAAAGGACTCAGGAAAGGAGAAAAAATTATGTCTCAATTTAAAAAATTATTATTTTTAACAAATTGCTGAACCAAACAACTCTAAAGAAAATAAAAATTCTTAAATCTAGAAGACAAAGCATAGAAGAAAATCAGAAATGTTTTAGAAAAAAGTCATACAATTCTTTGTGGTTTTGTTTGTTTGTTTTAGAGGTTTTTGCTATAGGGTGCATGCGCTCACCAGACAGAGAGAGAGAGAGAGAGAGAGATAGAAAGGGAGAAATCACCCCCCAGGGGGGATGGCCACGCCACAATCCTTTCTCCTCCATTCTCCTCTCAGGATTTTGGGCACGCACGCACACACGCCCAGTGTGAGGTTAAGTCACCGGGTCCAGGATGCGAACCGTGGTTAGCTACGTGGGAGTCCAGCGACATAACCATCATGATAACTGCTGGTCCCAAAAAAAAGTCATAGAATTCTATTTCACCAGTTTGGTCTCATGCAACCTCTCTTTTGTTGAATTTTCAGTGTTACTGTGGTCTGACCTTTCTATTAACATTCGATATTATTATTCATTTTTCAGATCTTGTCCTTACCATTAAGTTGGCCTTTTTCTTAGTCATTTTTTACTCTCTCTCTCTCTCTCTTTTGGAGAGGTTTTTGCTATAGGGCATGTGCAAACGCCAGAAAGACAGAGCAAGACAGAGAAACAGAAAGTGAGAAATCACCCCCCAGGGTGGATGGCCACGCCACAATCCCTTTTCTTCCATGCTCTTCTCAGGATCTTGGGCACACACACACATGTGCCCAGTGTGAGTTTAAGCCACTAGGTCTGGGACTCGAACAGCGGTCAACTACATGGGAGTCCAGAGACATAGCCATTATGCCAACTGCTGGTCCCAATTTGTTCTCTTATTTGTCTGTCTTTAGGCTTGCTTTTTTTTTTTTTTTTTTTTTTTGTTATAGTACTCCCTTCAGGACTTCTCGAAGAACTGGTCTGGTGTTGGTAAATTCTTTCAGGTTTTGTTTATCTGAGAATGTTTTTATCTTTTCTTTCCACATGAAGGATAATCTTGCCAGATACAGTATTTTTGGTTGAAATTGTTTTTCACTTAACACTTTGAATATATTTTCCCGTTCTTTCCTTGCTTGCATTGTTTCCAACAAGAAGCCTGATCAGATATACCTTGAAAGTAAAAGTTTTTCTCTTGCCAATTTTAGTATTTTATCTCTGTCTGTGGTTTTGGTCAATCTGGCTATTATGTTCCTTGGAGAAGATCTTCTTGGGTTGATTCTATGTGAGGTCCTTTGTATTTCTTGGGTCTGGATATTTGACTGCCTCTCTAGGTTTGGAAAGTTTTCTTCCAGGATTTCATGGAATAGATTATCAATGCCCTAATTAGTTTCTTCACCTTCTGGGATACCAATTATCTGGATGTTTGAATCTAATCATTTCTAGTATTACTTGCATATTATTCTCAACTTTGGAGGTTATTTTCTCAGTCTTTTTGGTGATTTTTTTCTAGGTCAGAGTTATTATCTTCTTCTGAGATTTGATCTTCTGCATGATATAATCTGTTTTTAATACTTTCAAGGAGAGGTTTCGATTTCCCTTATTACAGTTCTGTTTGATTCTTTTTTGTGGTGTGTATTTCCTCTTTCAGATCGTGGAAGAACTTCCTCACCTCTTGAAGCTTGTCTCTTTTCTCCTGCATTTTCTGAGTTTTGTTATCTCTCTTGTCTTGAATCTCTGTTAGCTTTGTCACTATGAATATCCTAGATTCTTTATCTGACATGTCCACAAGTTCCATTGTATTGTCTGTGGATGATGAATGGCTGTTTTCCCTTGGAGGAGAAATATTTTCTTGATTTTCCATATTTCTTGTGTCTCTGTGGAGGTGGTTTATGGTCATCTGGCTTTTCACTAGATGTTGGACTGGAAGGAGTGGTTTGGGGCAGAGGCTTTTTCCAGTTAAAGGGGCAGGGAAAGCACACCTCAGAAGCACATGGATTCTGGCTTTTCACTGGGTGTTGGGTCAGCCTCATTGTGCTTTTGATTTGCATGTCCCTTATGATAAGAGATGAACATTTTTTCATATGGCTTTTGGTCATTTGAGTGTATTCCTTAGGGAGTTGTTTAGCTTATTTGACAATTTTTAATTAGATTATTTAGTTTTTTTGCAAGTGAGCTACTTGAGTTCCATATATGTTGTGGTTATCATTCCCTTATTTAAAACATAGCTTGCAAGTATTTTCTCCCATTTTGGGGGTTGTCTCTTCACTTGCATTATTGTTTCCTTTGCTATACAGAATCTTCTTCATTTGATGTAATCCCATTTGTCTATTTTTTGAATCGTTGCCTTCGCTTTAGGGGTTTTTGTCTTCAAATGTTTCCTTATGTTTTCCACTAGCAGTTTTTTATTAGGTTATTGGGAAAGTATGACTTTCCCAGTGACCCAGTAATTGAGGCTTCACATTGAGATCTCATTACAATGAGACTTTTGATCCTTTTTGAGTTGATATTTGTTAATGATGAGAGATAGGGGTCCAGTATCACCTTTCTGCAGGTCGATATCCAGTTCTTCTAGCACCGTTTACTTTGGAGACTCTTTTCCCTACTGGATTATCTTATGTACTTTGTCAAAATTCAGTTGGCTGGGGGGTAGCTGGTGGCATAGTGGTTAAAGAGCTGGATTCCCATGTGGTGGACTGCAGATCAAGTTCTGAACCAGGTGGCTTGAAAATCATTCAGGGCACATGTGCATGCATGCCCAAAGCCCCAGAAGGAGAATGGAGGAGAAGGGATAGTGGCATGACCATCCCTTCTGGATTTCTCACTTTCCCTTTGTTGCCTTCCTCTCTCTCTGGTGAGTGCATGTGTCCTATGACAAAAATCTTTTAAAAAATCAGTTAACTGTATGTTTGGAGTTTATTTCTGGATTATGTTCCATTGGTCTATGTGTTCCATTAATCTTTTTCTCTATTCTGTTCCATTGGTCTATGTGTCTGTTTTTGAGCTAGTACTATGCTGTTTTGATTATCACAACTTTGTAATATATGTTGAAGTTGTGCAACAATGTTTTCTCCTTCTGGATTTTAAGATTTTGTCTTTTCCTTTGATGCATACATTTAATATGAGATGTATAGAAGTGAGGTTTATTTTTCTTTAACCTGCTCAGCACATTTATTTTCAGCTGAAGGACTCAACATTTCTCTTCAGTTTTTAGTTACTTTTGTGAAAATTGCCTTCTGCCTTGTTCTTATTCCAAGGATTGCCTTTGGTGTATATTATTGCATATAATTTGATTTACTCTCTATGTCTTTTTGTGTTTAAATTTGCCAGAGGTCATGTGTGCTTGCCACACAGAAACAGAGACACAGAGAGAGATGGAAAAGGAGAGGGAGAAAACACTCTCAGTGCGGCGTGGCCATGCTTCAATCCCTTCTCCTTCATCTCTCCAACCTGTTGTGATTTGGGGCATTCACACACATGCATCTGGCATGTTTTTCAAGCTACCAGGGCTTTGATTCAAATTGTGCTGTCAGTCATGTGGGATCCAGCTCCCTTAGCCACTAGGTCACAGGGCCAGTCCACATTCTATGTCTCTTAGTGCATTTTTAATTTTTGTCATCTTAGTATTCTCCCCATAATATTATATTATTTGAACTCTGTTCTCCAAATCATGAACTGTTTTCATGTATTTAGGCTACCTGTTGGGTTTTGTTTTACTTTTAAAAACTGTACTTTACCCCTTTTTAAATGATTTTTTGAAAATATCTTTATATCGTTGCTTTATAATCCTATTATTGCTTGGGAGCTTATTCTCTTATTTATTTAAACCATTTAAATATCTGTTTAAATTGCATTTTAAATTGCTCAAACATCTATATTTTCTAGGTGTTAACTCTCATCTTTTTTGGTTTCATGACAGCATTTCTTAGTTCTGAAAATTTCTTGGTTTTCTAGCTTTTTTTGAAAGCTCATCAGCCATGGAAATTTTCTCTTGTTTGAGTCCTTCCTTCCTTGTGGGATGTTTGTGTCAGGTCTAGTCGTTCCTCTAAACTAGGTCATATATTAGTGTCATGCTTGGATAGTCTATTTCTACCTGTTTTCTTTAGCAATGCTAGCCTCTGATAGTGATGGTGGTCTCGGAATTCAGCTACAACTGCCTTAGGAACATTCTTGGGTGTGCAGAGCTATGTCAGTCCCTGTTTACATGTTAGGAGTATGACTCTAGTCCACAGCTTCACATAGGAAGCCACTTGCAGGCCACAGTTCCTCCTCAACTTACTGGCCTTAACTATCTAGTCCAGTCCAATTTGCCAGTAGATCATATGGCTTTTGCCCCCATTTATTTCTGTACTTTCATCCAATGTTTTACCCCCCCCAAGAGTTTCCTTTTGTATGATTTTATAGTTTTAATGCTTTATTTATTTTTCTAGTTTCACAATTTGTCCCTCTCCTTTGTTTAGAAAAGAATAGGAATACATTTTCATGTATTCCTTTTGCCATATTGAACCAGAACGAAGTTCTATTGAAGATAAAATATGAGTAAATGGGTTTAAACCATAGCAGAGAAAAATGGAGTTTTATCAGAGGAAGAACTTTGGGTCAGTGTTTAAGTCCTAGAATAAACAACTAAAGAAAACTTTTACTCACTTAACTGAATTATTTCTATAAATAAAAATGTACTCCCCTCCCCCCCCATCTGAGATACAGTTGGCAGAGTCATGCTTTGAGACAAGGCAATAGATGTGATGACTCCTCTGTATTTCTTCCACCCTAGTGATTATTAGGCATGAGGAAACTCATGCCTTCAGGGCCACAGAATTGTTTTGTCAAAGGAAGGGGCTCTGTTTTTTTGTTTTAATCCAATGGAAGGCACTCTGATGAAAATGTCCTAACATAAAAATAGAATATTTAAAGCCAAGATTAAGAACAAGCCCCATATCAAAATGAGAAAACAAATATGCAAACTACACACGCAAGGCCCTATAGTATTGACTTAGGATAGCATTCACCTAGGTAGGTAGTGACAGACTTGAGAGAGTTCTACTGCTGTACTTAGTGCTCACCTTCCACTGGGGGAGACAGAGCAGCCGTATCTTCTCATTTGTTTCTGAGTTTCCCATGGTTCTTACTTTTTAAGCTCCTTACACCTGAAATTTCTAAGGGCCCCGCCTCTATTTGAGGTTGTGTCCTGTAGCTCCTGCTTAACTGCGGAAATTAGAATATCCAGACTGCTTTTCTATATGGTCTCCCATAAAGAGCAAATGAAAATTATTTCATTAATACTTGCCCAAGTCTCCATGTCAGAGGTCAAGTGTTGGTCACATACTACAGAGCTCTTCTGGGCCCACGGAGGCTGCAGTATTCTTAATGGAAAAGTCAAGACTTATCATGGTCATTAAATTCACCCTAGTCTCTAAGCATGACTCTATGTAGTCATTAGTAATTAGAGATTTGTAGAAATAAAATTACCTCTTTTTTTCATCTAGTGGAATGAACTGAGAAAGGGGTAGGGGGAGAAAAACAATATTACGTCTTTCCTTTTGTTCTTTACATATGAGAGGACTTCAAAAATTGTATGGAAAATGGCATTAAAGCACAAGTTTATTTTGGTGCAAACAGAATTTTTAAATCCATGCAAAATTTTTTCATAATACATATTTCCATGATCTTTTTGAAGATACTTATATAATTTTATAACAAAATGAAGACTTTTATAGTGACCAAGAGTCTAAATCATGATATTATCTCAGAGTTGATTTTTTTTTCCCAAATGGTTATTCCACTAAGAATTTGCTATTGGAACCAGCAGTTGGTGTAATGGCTATGTCACTGAACTCCCATGTAGTCAACTGCGGTTCGAGTCCCAGATCCAGTGGCTTAAACTCACGCTGGGCATGTGTGCATGTGTGCCCAAGATCCTGAGAGGAGAATGGAGGAGAAGGGATTGCAGTGTGGCTATCCCCCTGGAGGGTGATTTCTCGCTTTCTGTCTCTCTGTCTCTCTCCGTCTTTCTGGCGAGCGCACGCGCCCTATAGCAAAAAACTCTCCAAAAAAAAAAAAAAAAGAGAGAGAAGAATTTGCTATTCAGAATTAATAAATCTGGGTTCCCTTGGAGGTATTCCAGCATTCCTGGGTTATTAAAGAGTTGTTATAAAATTGCCCAAATAACTGATTTGATCTGGTTACTAGCGACCTAATCCACAGTGTTTCCTTTTGGCTAGGTGTGATAAAGCTTGGCTCTATGATACGATTTTATTAAGGACAGTAACAGTGTGATTTTGCCAAGAGAGGTACCTCTCACCCCAATCTTTTGCATTCAAGGTAGGTTAAGAAAATGACCTTAATAGTGATGCAGTATAGTCTGTGTTTCCATAAGAATTGGAATCCCTTTGTCATTTCTTTCACAATAGTAGTTGGTTTGGGAGTAAGCTAACAAACACACATTTCTTCCATAATGTAATATGTGTATTTCTGAAAATCTTCACATTCTGGAAGATTATACACTGAAAATTTAGAGGGCTAAAGCAAAAGAAACAGGATTGGAGAAAGCCACTCAAAAATTTAAGCAACTTCATAACCAAAATACTAGAAAAACAACTATATTAATGAAATACAAGCATGGTTTAAAAAGACAACTTATATTTCTAATAAATAAAAGAATATTACAATGAATATAGACTTCACCTTTAAAATGGTGACATTAGCTTCCAGGAATAGGATATAGAAAGTATTAAAGTTGTTGAGTTATAGAGACAAGAGAAAAATACACAGAGACCAGGGAAAATCATGTGTTAAGCACTTATAAGGCAGAACATATGGCCAAACTGAGCGAAGAGGAAGAATGTAGCATGGATGGGAGTAAGATAGGATACAGTATTCCTTCATAACTTGTTAACTTCATTTGAGTTCGTGTATGTGGCATTTAGCTGCTCTCATTTGGTACTGCAAAATGTTCATTTGCTGAGAAAAATTATTTTTGAACTAATACAATTTTGATTCTACACACACCTATTTGCTTTATTTAACACTTGCATACAAACAACTTTGCATTACACAAACCCATACTATAGCAGAAACAGACTGTATCAGTTCAAGTAGATAAATGGCATTTGACTTTTGACTATTTAGTGTGAGTGCTGAAAGTAATGTGACAACTTTGAATCTATTTTTTTAAATAATTTTCATCGTAATTTTAAAATTACATATATTGGTTGTACATCTTTGTGGGATACAATGTAGGTTTTCAAAGCATGTAAACAATGTTTAATAATCAAATCAGGGCAAGGAACATCTCCAACATTTATCATTTCTTTGTTTTGCGCACATTCAAAATCTGCTCTACTGGTTATTTTGAAATTGATGTCGAATTGAAGCAATATGGATGAACCTGGGAGAAATAATGCCTAATTAAATCAACCAGGCTCTGAAAGATAAATACTGTATGACTTCACTCATTAGCAGAAGTTAAAATACTCGTCTATTGCATAGAAATAGAGTATAATGGTAGATACCAAATGCTAAGAAGGTGAAAGGGTGGATCTTGGTTAATGGATACAAGAGTACACGCCAGTAAGTGGAATGAATTGTAGAATATTATAGCACAGTAAAGAATGTTGGTGAATCTACTTTTAGTCTTTAATCACTGACTATTTACACATTGTGTTCCCTTTTCCTCTCATACATTTATATAAAATAGGATCTATGGCTATGGCTATGTCTGTGACTACTAGTATTATAGTATTGTAGTAATCTAGTAAACAGGCCTTTATTATTCTTCCTTCAGTTTATTTTAGGGCAAATGTTCAAGGGGGATATATTTATGTTTTAATTGTGGTAAAGTACATATAACACCAGCAGATGGTGGAATGGTTACATTGCTGGACTCCCACGTAGTCAACTGCGGTTTGAATCCTGGACCTGGCAGTTTAAAACTCACATCAGGGGCATGTGTGTGTGTGTGTGTGTGTGCACAAGATCCCTAGAAAATGGAGGAGAAGGGATTCCAGTGTGGGCATCACACCTGGGGGAGGGGGATTTCTTGCTTTCTGTCTCTCTATCTCTCTGGTGAGTGCACATGCCCTATGGCAAAAACCTCTCTTAAAAATAAAAATCTCAAAGTGTACAGTTCATTGGCATTAAGGACATTCATAATGCCATGCAACCATCACCACTAATCTACTGCCTGAAAATTTTCACCACCCCAAAAGGAAATCCCATACACATTACATAGTCACTCCCTATCTACTTTCTATCTACTTTCTATCTCTGTATATTTGTTTATTCTGGATATTTCATATAGATAGAGTATTTTTTGACTGATTTCTCACTTAGCATAATGTTTTCAAAGTTCATCATGTAGCATGTATTAGTACTTTGGTTCTTTTTTGGCTGAATAATATTCCATAGTAAATTATTCAGCCTGTACTATGAATAACCACTCTCTTAGACCCACCCCCCCAACCACTTTCTGTGCTTCTGTACCATTATTTTCCCCATACACTTGATATTTGGACACTTGGCAGAGTATGAAGTGTTAAGATCTTCTTCAGTAGTTTATAAACTACTTCTGTTTATCCATTCATCAGTTGGTTGGCATTTGGGTTGTCTCCACCTTTTGGCTAGTGTGAATAATGCTCCTGTGAACATTCATGTACAAGTTTTTGTGTGGCAGATATTTTTAATTCTTTGGGGTATATACCTAAGAGTGGAATTGTTGGTTCATGATATAATTCTATGTTAAACTTATTGAGGAATCATCTCCAAATTTTAAGGCCGCATCACATTCTTTTAGTTTATCTCTTTGAGCATCTTCTGCTTGCCATCTTCAGCACTGCTGCTGATTTGCTGCTGTTGTTATCATCCATGTCTGATATCCATTCCTCTCTCTTCTCTTCTGTTATTTTCTGTTTTTTTTTTTTTTCATGTGACTCTTGGGTTTTATTGAAAAGTCAATTTCTTGGGGCTGGCAGGTAGTGTGGTGGTTAAGGGCACTGGACTCGCACATGGATGACCACGCTTTGAGTCCCAGACCTGGAGGCTTGCTTTCTCACTTTCTCTCTTTCTCTCTCACTCTGTCCCTCTCTGGTCAAATTGAAAAATAAATAAATAAAGTTAAATAATATAACTATTTATAAAAGAAGATAAAGGTCAATTTCTTTTAAACAGTAACAGCCAATTAGCATATTCTTTTCCTTTAGAAAGGTGATTGCGATAGTTGCAATATACAAGATAACTAACCAGGGGCCATTTCTTTGCCTGTAAAAGATTGGTGCATTTTAAAAATAAAAAGGAAAAGCTTGCTCTGGGTCCAGCACTATCCATAAAGCCTAAGGATTCTGGAATATTGGTCTCCTGATGGCAAAAGTTTTACTTCATTATTGTTATCATTGTTTTTATGCTGATTGTTGAGGTGTTGCCAAAAGAGACGTTGATCACCAGACCCTCAGTGCCTGTACTATGAATAACCACTCTCTTAGACCCACCCCCCCAACCACTTTCTGTGCTTCTATACCATTATTTTCCCCGTACACTTGATATTTGGATACTTGGCAGAGTATGAAGTGTTAAGATCTTCTTCAGAAAAGTGGTACCCAACTTGCCTCCTGCCGGGAGAGATGAAATTGGTCTCCGGAAAACCCTGGAAGTTGCTTTTTATGAAAGAATGTGATTTTCTGTTAGCATAGTAGAAGCCCTTATGACAAGCAAGACTTTTAGGGAAAATATGGACTTTTGTTACAGTCAGGCAGAACTCTTAAACTTCGATTTCTTTCAATGGACATTAATCAAAGTTAGCCCCACACAAAGCTGAAGAAGGGGGCACCCCACACAAAGCTGAAGAAGGGGGGGCAGGGACCAGCAGTTAGCGTAATGGCTATGTCGCTGGACTCCCACGTAGTCGACCGCGGTTCGAGTCCCGGACCCGGCGGCTTAAACTCACGCCGGGCGCGTGTGCGTGCGTGCCCAAGATCCCGAGAGGAGAATGGAGGAGAAGGGATTGCGGCGTGGCCATCCCCCCTGGGGGGTGATTTCCTGCTTTCTATCTCTCTGTCTCTCTCTGTCTGGCGAGCGCACGCGCCCTATAGCAAAAACCTCTCCAAAAAAAAGAAAAAAAAAAAAAAAAAAAGAAGGGGGCACCTCATTGGTGTGTACTGAAACTCACTCATTTGTCCCAAATAAATCTTCCATTTACTTTCTATATTCAAGAAACTTCCACCATTATAACCACTTTTCTGAGTTTAGATAGTATTTCCCAAAGTTTGCTCTATGGAGCACAATTTTATGGTATGGTAATAGGATTTACCAAAGAAAACAATTATATGGTCATTATATAAATTTGAGAGTTTCTGAATTAAACAAAGTTAAACAGGTTGTTTTCAATTCAGGATGTCTCAAATCTACTAATATATTTTTAAAAAATAATGATTTTGGGGACCAACAGTTGGTGTAATAGTTACATCACTGGACTCTCATGTAGTCAACTGTGGTTTGATTCTTGTACCTGACAGCTTAAAACTCACACTGGGAGCATATATGTGCTTGCCCAAGATCCCGAGAAGAGAATGGAGGACAAGGGACTGCAGTGTAGCCATCCCTCCTGGGAGATGAGGTCTTGCTTTCTGTCTCTCTTTGTCTCTCCAGTGAGTGCATGCCCCCTATAGCAAAAACCTCTCTCTCAAAAAGTATTTATTTTATTTATTTATTATTGTTATTATTTTTTAATTTTCTCAGGGGCGTGTGCATGAGAGAGAGAGAAGGAAAGTGAGAAAGAAAGCTGCCAGGTCTGGAACTTGAACCACAGTGGGCTATGTGGGAGTCCAGTGCCTTAACCACCATGCCACCTGCTGGCCTCCATGAATATATTATTACACATTATGAATATATCAGAGAGGTGTATGGGACATAACATTTTCCAAATTTATTTAGCAATAGGACCCATTTTGTAGGACACTTTGCAGAATTAGTAGTGTTCCTTAGTATATGTTTTAGGAAGTGTTGGATTATGATATTCAATTTCCAGAAGTTATTTATGTTGTAGCAATAAACTATTGGTACACCCTGTACTTTAATTTGAAGAAGTTTCTTAGGGTAGCAGGCCATCTCAGCAGAATACCCTAAACTGGTGCTACTCAAACTTTAATGTGTTTAAGGATCACCTTGGGGGACTTCATAAAATGCAGGCTCCCACACTCTACACTAAAATCTGACTCAGTTGGGCTACAGTGTGTACCATGCATTTTAAACAAGCACCCCAGTTAATTTGGATGCAGTTGAACTGGGGACTGCACTACAGTAATAAGGCACAGGGGAGATTTGAAGAAAGGAGGTCAAGAGAACTCTGCCCACAGAGAGCAGTCTTGGGTATGATCTTGGAGCAGACGGCCCTGTGCATCTGTGGAGGGCTGTGGGCAACATGATAACTTTGTTTCTCTGATAACAGGAAGTATATACACCCCAGAAATGAATTTTGCCTGTGTGCCATTTCTCCAGGACCAAAGCCTATAGAACCATATGCACAGTGTGTCCTCTGGCCCTCCTTCCCTGCTTTGCCAGAGCTTCCACCCCAAACCTTTTTCTTCTGCCATCTTCCACTTTCAGTGCCCCTGACTCTCATGTCCAGAAAGCAGGACCCTCCTGGGGAGCTCCCCCCTCTACCCCGCCCATTGTTCATGACTTGTTGTTGGCGAGAAATGAATGGCATTTCTCGGAATTAGCCCAGGAATTTCTGCTGATAAACAAATGAAACTCTCAAAGGGAAAAGTAATCAACATAGTTTGAAATAAAATCAGTGTTTTCAGCTTCGTCTGTTTTCAACTTAGTTTGAAATAAGAGTCACATCTAGGGCATTTTAAAAAAAGGATTAGTAAAATATCTTAATAGACTTTCATCCTAGTTGCAGGGTTGACCCTTGAACTAGGGCCTACTTTCTGCTTGAGTCAGAAGAGGAGGTGGTTATTACCTTGATTCGAAGATCTGTCTAGCCAACAGATAGCCTTACCCACCCACACACAGTTGCTTGACATCTGAAACTGTCATTATTACAGCTTTATGTTTTTTAAAGAATTATTTTATTTAACTTTATTATTATTATTATTATTATTATTTTCCATTTGAGCAGAAAGAGAAAGAGGGAAAGTGAGAAAGCAAGCAACCAGATCTGGGACTTGAACCATGGTCGGCCATGTGGGAGTCCAGCGCTTTCAACCACAACACCACCTGTTGACCCAGCTTCATCTTTTTTATTTAAGCTGTGATTACTGATAAATTCATCTGTCTTTTAATATGGTAACTTAACTCTTTACTAATAGTTTTACTTTAATCTGAACACAGGGTCTAGAAAGCAGAATTTGATTATAGAGAATGAGGGCAGGCATTGAGTGGGGGGAAGATCTTGAGGCCACAAGCTCAACTGGGTACCTGGAAGAGTTATAGGAGTGTTGGGGGAATTGAAGAAGTACCCCAGGGAATGAGTATTTACCTTCTCCACAGTCCTGCAGAGCACCAAGCCTCTCTGTAATATTTAGGATAAGTTCTTTATTCGTGGCTGAGGACACAGTGCTTTCTAAAATGAGTTGCCAGCTCTCAAGTTTTTCACTTTGGGGTTGTTAATTTAAAACCAATATGTTCTCAAAGTAACCAAATATCTTTGCTATCTGTTGCCTTGTGCCAGAGGGTTTCACTTCAGGGTTTTGGATGCAAAATAACTATAACCCAAAAGGTTTGCCAGATTATGTGCAGCCACTAAGACAAATAACAGTCTTTATTAGAGTGATTTCTGTCTGATTTTTGTATTTAGATTTTTACACTGTCAGCTATTCTCTAAAAGTGATTTTAGAAGCTGGCAGACTTAGGGTGTCAATTATTGAAATCTGTTCCAAAATCCACCTCCTCACAGGACTCCATTTTTGGCCATCAAAGTAGTCTATTTTATAAATGTCATAATGTGTTGTCTCTTGTCTTTGATGCATATATGTGAAGCCCCAGAGAGTGGGAAGGGGTTCAGCAATATTTGTGGGGCTGCATAAAAAGTGTTTTTAGGGCAGTGCTCCTAGAATTGGAGAAAGACTATGAAGTATATGTGCTGCATCTTTTAAGAAATAGCTAACTCAGTGTTGTCTGTAAGAGGGGAAGTAAAAAGGTTGGTTGGATTTTGTTTTAACTGAGGAAAAATGGGCAACAAACTTGGGAGAAGAGGTTATTTTATTGAACATGAAGACAACTTAAGTGTCCCTGCAAGCTTTTTTTCTTTTTACACACTCATGCAGCTTTCATTTCTCCATATTCACAAGATTGTGCCCTCAGGGATCTAAGGCCAAATTAGAGAAATCACCCTTCAGGGGAGATGACTGCACCACAATCTCTCCTCCTCCTTTCTACTCTTGGGATTTGGGGCATGGGTGCATGCTCACGCATGCACGCACAGGCACACGTGCATGTGCCTCATGTGATTTTCACGTCACCAGGTCTGACACTCGAACCACAGTCACCCATGTGGGAATCCAGCACCTTAACCATCACACCACCTGCTGGCCCCACCATCATACCTTTTAAGTGGTATAGTAACTTATTATTTTCGTAAATGAGAAATGGAGACTGAGAAGGAGAGGGCAGGGAAATGTGGTTTACATTCTTCCTTTTTTTGTTTGTTTGTTTTGTCCTTCCTTCTTATTTTCTTTTTTCCCTTTCTTTGTTTTTTTTTCCCTCCCTTTCTTCCTTCTTATTCTTTCTTTTTATTTGCAAAAGATTTAATTATTTTATCACAGTAAAATATACACAACATAAAATTGGCCACATAGACCATTTTTAACTGTATATTTCTGTGGCATTAAGAACAATCACATTGTTGTGTAACCATCTCCATCATCCATCTCTAGTTGGATTTTCATCTTCCTAAAGTAAAACTCTGTACTAATTAAGCGACTCCTCATTTCTCATCCCTCAACCTTTGACAACCACCATTCTACTACTTGCCTCTATGAATTTGATTAATTCTAGGTACCTCTCATGAGTGAAATTATATAGTATTTATCTTTTCATGACTGGATTATTTTGTGTAACATGTCTTTAAGGCTGATCATGATGTAGTATCTCTCTCTCTCTCTCTTTTTTTTTAATGAGGAAAAGACAGGAGCAGAAATATTAGAAGCTAGTGGTAGAGTTGAGGAAATGATTTCAGAAGACACCCAAGAGTTCTTAGGAATCTAGCAAATGTTGGCTTTCAGAGCATATTTTTTCATAGGATGAGGAAGACCAGAGACCAGCTGTCTTTGAACAGTGACAGGCATGACAGGTAGTAACTAGCATTAATGACTGTGTGAAATGATGGACTTTGAAAGACAGGCATATTTGTAATGTTTCCCAGCGAACTTCAGAAGGTAGACATCTATTGGGGGTGATTACTGGCAAGTCTTGTCATCTGCATTTGGAGAAATCCAAAGGGGTAAAACTATATCCCCATTTCCCTTCATCTGGAGAAGCACATTTCCAAAAGGGCCTCTGAGATTGCTTTCTAGAGCCACTCAATATGGTTTTATTAGAAAGATTATTAAAGGATTAGTGTATCAAACCCATGAGGCAATGTTGAAGTAAAACTTTAATTACTGAACCTGGTGAAAGAAAGACTGAGAGGACTTCAGCAAGCTTCAGAAAGATAAATGGATTTTAGAGGATGCTGATTAGCTTTCTCCTTCCATCTCTAAAGGGGGAGAATGGGCAAAAATGAGCTTCAGCATAAGAAAGCTAAGCTCAAGGAAGTACTTCCAAGCTTGGATAAGGAGAGCAGAATTGACTTAAAAGTCAGTATATTGCAGCTCACCCTTAATACTGAACAGAATTAAGACACACACAGTTACACAGGCATGTGCTATATGATTTAGTTAATATAAGGGGACTTCAAAAAGTTAATGGAATTAAAATAAGAGTTATTTTGGTGCAAAATATTTATTCATAATGTGCATTTTACATGATCTTCTTAAAGAGCCCTTGCATAAAGTACAAAACAGCCAAACTAGACTATATTATTTTGGAGTGTTCATAAATGTGTTAAAACTATAATAAAAAGCAAATAGTGATCAACAAAATAGTCAACACAGAGGTGACCTCCACTGGGGAATTGGCAATACACTCTTTTCTTTCTTTTTTTCCCCCCTTTTTACTTCCTTTCTCTCTCCCTTCCTGCCTTCCTCCCTTCCTTTTTCTCACCCTCCCTCTCTCTCTCCCTCCTTTCTTTCTTTCCCAGAGGGCACATGTGCTTGCCAGAGACACAGAGACAGAGAGAAGGTGAGAAAACATCCCCTATGGGGAATGGTCATACCACAATCCCTTCTCTTCCATTCTATTGGATTTTGGACATGCATGCACATGCATTTGGCATGTTTCTCAAGCTGCTGAGTCCAGGACTTGAACTGCAAGTTGACCATGTGGAATCCAGCTGCTTTAACCACCAAGCCACAGGCTGTTCTGTCAATGCACTCTTTCTTGATCTGCATGGTAGCCATGTGAGTGTTTGCTTTATAATCATTAGCTCAATTATACATTAATGTGTTTGATATGTAAATTATATTTGCTGGTGTAATGTATCTTAAAATAACATTACATTTGCATTTGTTTGGAATGGTCATGATTGGAGGTAAATCTGACCAGAAGACCTTAAAAGGCTGCAACCAAGCATGAGATTATGTATGGCATATGACTGTGTTGGAGCTATTATTTTCTAGTTGCTTGCATTATTTTGATCTTCCTGGTATTTGGAATGGTTTTAGATTTTTTTTTTTAGGGGAGAGGGACACAAAGCAAAACAGTACCAAAGCAGCCTGGAAAAGAGTGTGCCTTGTCTACTAAGAGGGCCCTTGGTATTAGTAAGAAGGCATTTGGGGGATTGGGATATTTGGTCTCCAAGCCAGACTGTACAGTATAGTGGCTTTAAAGCCATCTGGCTGTAGGCTTACATCACTGTTCACGAGGCTTCCAAAAAGTCATACTGATTAGGACCACCTTTGGGTGGGAGGGAGAGATTTGGTACACTGGGGTGTACATGACTTCCCTCTAAGTGATGCTGTATTGTGCTGTCATTGGGGAAGTAAAGCATGGGGCCAGAAAAGAAATAAGGTCTAGCCCTGTTCTCTCTCCAATTCACAGGGCTGAGTAGTCTCTTTGTGCTTGTTTTCTCAACATGTTAAACAAGAGTGATGATTCCTACCTTCTCCTAATGCTTGCACTGAGAGTGAACAAACAAAGTTGATGTGGAAAATTGCTTTGAAAAGTATACAGAGATAGATATAGGTAGATATAAGGCCATAAGCATTTAAATCCTGGGTCCCCAGACTGCATCATTAAGAGAGAATATAGGGAAATCCTGAAACCTTGGCATTTTGGTACTCATTCCCATAGGTCCCAATGCAAGCAGCTCCATAAGCAGGCACTGGCAATGTGTCTCCAGCTTCAGGGAAAAGGTGTGGGGGAGTCTAAAGGAAACAGGTGACAGGTTTCATGGCTGTGAGGCAGGAGGCATAAAATAAACTGCATCACTTTGGCCTTGCCTTTCTATTTCCTTCTGATTAGAATTTCAGAGGCTCCTTGAATGAGTGTGCTGCATGTTAATGCTGTTGTCAAAGCTGAGTGAGCCCTTAGCAGAAACATAGGGTAATGTTAAGAATGAACTCAGAGACAAAGTAAAAAGTAAGAATTCCTGGACTGCCTTGAAGGGGATTTTTTTTAAAGCTAGGCCTGACCCTTCTCCTCTCCAAGTCATAAAAAGAGCAAGCTAGATTCTCGGCTCTGTATAGTGTTGTGTCCTGATGAGGTTGCCACAAGGACTACTTAGGTCCCTACTTTCTCACTAATTCATGATCTGGCTGAGGCCTGTCATTCAGCACCTTTTGCAGGAGCACAGCATGACCCTACTACAGGGGGCCTCTTAAACGGCCAAGATCAGGAACTAGCCATTACTGTAGGGTTGCTTTCAAACCAGGAAGGATCAACCACCCTTTCCCCTTACTTCCCGTAGGGCTTTGGAAATGCCTGAGAATTGTTTGGTGCTCACAGTGATAGGGAAATGTCATTGACAGCAGGCAAAAACTGGGGATGCTAAATGTTCCACAATGAGTAGGAGCACAGTGCAGTGAATAAGTATCCCATAGACAATTCCAGTGGTGATCCTATTGAGAAACACTGGACAGCAGCCTTACCCAGAGCAGTCCAGGGAAGGAAGTCTTCTCCTAACTAATTTAGTGGTGTGAGGTATGAGTCCATTCATTCATTCATTCATTCACAAACTTTTACTGAGTACAAGCGGTGGGCCAGTTCCCATGTATAGTGCTGAGGTCTCGGCCTTAAGGAACTCAGTCTAGAGGCATAGACAGGCATAAGAAGATCATTAAAACATAATGTGATGACTACTCTGGTAGATGTATGGATAAAGTCTGTGCAGACAGAAGGGGAGTAGGAGATACTTTACAAGAGCCAGAAGGCAAAACCTCACAGAACAGTCAACATTTGAACTGAGCCTTGACAGATGAATGGAACTTTGCCAGACAGAGAAGAGGGAGGTGGGCTGGACACATGCAAAGACATGTGTGAGACCCATGGCTGTGATTGAGTGTGATCTTTGTGAAAAAGAGAAAGAAAGTTCCAGTTGATGGGGGCCCAGTCTCTAAAAACAATGTACATTCTATGGTTGGATGTTATTTTTTTAGGGCCAGCCCATTATAGTAGTGGGGAGTAGGTGATTTGTCTTTAGTGCTCCCAAACATCTTTTTGCACTCCCTTTCCTCTCTTGCTGTTCTCCACCTCTCACCCAGGCATTCAGTTCTCACATAGTAACTAACATCTGATGGGAATGAGGCTAGGTTACTCCTTTTGGGGGTGAGGGTTTGCTCTTTATCAGGAGAAAGGCTAATATTTTATTCTGAGAATCTACTAAAGATAGAATTCCAGATGTCAATGGGAGAGACTTTGATCAGAGGACCTTGTAGAGTTGAGCACTAAGGAGATGGATGGGACAGAGGTATTTCATCCAGTTTCTATTGACTTGATGTGAGTTTGAATATACACAAGCATGTGGTCATGAGGGTGCATGTTGGAGTGGGCAAGATTGTGTGTGTGTGCATGCATTCACATGCGTGCATATGCAGACATGTACACATGGTAGGACAGTAGTAGTTCTTATCTGAAAGGACTATTATGAGCACTAACTGAATTTAGGTATGTTAGGGGCTTAGCACAGTGCCTAGCACATAGTATGCCCTCAATAAATGCAAGCTATTATTATTTTAGAATTCAGGGCTAGAGTTCAGTGTGGAGAAGAGGACACATGCTCACCAGGATGGAGATAAAGAATATGTGCTAACAACTTAGTAGCTGTATCTCACTCATTTCAAATGTGTGTGCTTAGGCCACTTCCTAACGTTGGGACAATGTAATTTTTTCAGCATATGAGCTTATCAGAATGGCTTCAGTAGAGCCATAACATTATCTTGTGTACATTTGGGTACTTTCTCCATCTGTGTTCAAAACCCATGCAGGTGAAAGGCCGTTGTTATACAAATGAACTGCTTTAGCCGGGTCTGCAGGTTTGTCCTCATGTCTGGAAACAAAATAGAAGAACCACAACACAGGGCTAGAGCCAGGGAAATGCCTTAGAAAGAAACTAACTTGGGAGGAACTGGATTAGGCAACAAAAGTTTTAGCTGGAGAAGGAAGGAAGGAGCAAAAGGGGAGAGAGAGAAAAAAAAATACAAAAAGAAAATAAAAACACAAAAAACTGGGAAGGACAGGATACATAAGATCATCCAGCTGCCCCCAACGTGAACTTACAATGTTTTCTGTGTTCTCTTTGAAAAAGGAATTGGCCTGTCCAGCGTTCAATGGAAACTTGTTGATTGACACTGTGCTGGGCACAAGTTCAGTGTGAGTGTGTCTTCAGCTATTTATTTGATTTTTTTAAATTGCACCCTTTGCAGTAGGACTGTTTAGTTTCTGCTGGCGCCCTGGGGCAGTGAGTTTAGATTGTTAAAATAGCAGCCATTAACACACTCTGTGTTATGACACTGTCCTCCCCACCCCCTTAGACAAATTAGGTTGTTTGACAAAAGTTAAATTCTCTTCTCCCTACCAAAAGAATCAGAGACTTGTCCTCTGAATCAGCGACATGTCTGCCTAGCCCTAACCCCAAAAGCCTGCAAGTCTGCCTACCCCCTCCACAGCATCCACACTTGCACCATGTACACTCTCAAATAGAAACACTCTCACATACATTCTTACACACTCACACTCTTCCCACATGCAGGAGGAACCCTGGGGAACTCTTGTGCTTGTCTTGCTGTTCTTTTGTTTTGCTTTCCTTTTTTTGCTTTGTTTTGATTTGAAATCGGTCTTTGGAATTGCATTGGATCATTTTTTTTTTTCATGTTGTTAATAGTGCTGTGGAGGGAGCATGTAAGGACTTTCTCCTCAGTCCTGGCCATACTTGCTTCTTCCAAATGATAAATACAATACTGACTTCCACTGATCAATAAAACTGGTCTTTGTCGGACTTTGTGTACAATACCTCCTGGGCAAATAACCCAAAAGATGCATGAATTTGTGGATTATCAAGACTATTAATATATCTACCTAAAAGGGAATTTTTCTTTTCTTTTCTTTTCTTTTTTTTTTTTTTTTTTTGTTTTTTTGAAGAGGTTTTCGCTATAGGGCACATGCGCTTGCCAGACAGACAGAGACATAGAGACAGAAAGCGAGAAATCACCACCCAGGGGGGATGGTCACGCCACAATCCCTCCTCCTCCATTCTCCTCTTGGGATCTTGGGCACACACGCACATGCGCCCGGTATGTGTTTTAAGCCACCGGATCCGGGACGTGAACTGCAGTCAACTACATGGGAGTCCAGCGACATAGCCATTACGCTAACTGCTGGTTCCCTTAAAAGGGAATTTTTCATGAGAGGACTGGATGGCATGGCTTTCCCAAAGGCCCTGGGGAAAGATCAAAGAAGCAGGGACAATGCAGAAAGTGTAGTGCTGCTCAGCTCCCTGAACGTGACAGCAATCAACCAGCCAGCCATAGAGCCCGCTGCCATCATGAAAGTTCAGTATTCGTCACAGCTGAACAACCATCATGAGCCCAGGCCCAGGAGGCATGGATGGGCAAGTTCTGTGGTTTTTTTTTTTTTTTTTTAGAGATTTTTTTAGAGATTTTTCCTATAGGGCACGTGTGCTCACCAGAGAGACAGACAGAAAGCGAGAAATCACCACCCAGGGGGATGGCCATGCCACAATCCCTTCTTCTCCATTCTCCTCTCGGGATCTTGGGTACGCACACACATGCACTCGGCATGAGTTTTTAAGCCACCGGGTCTGAGACTTGAACTGCGGTTGATGGGAGTCTAGTGACATAGCCATCACAGTAACTGCTGGTCCTAAGTGCTGTGTTTTTTGGATATCTTTATACATGTCCATTTCAACACTGTCCAGTGGAACTTTTTGCAATGCTAGAAACATTCTATTGGATAGTTGGGAAAATCATGATGCATTTTTGCATAGAAAAATACGCATGACTTTCCCGACAACCTAATATATCTGCACACTCCAGTATGGCAGCCACTAGCACATGTGGCTGTTGGACACTTGAAATGTGGCAGTGTGAGACTATTGAACTGCATTTTAAATTTCATTTAATGTTAATTCATTTAGATACATGTGACAATTTGCTACTGTGGTGTAGGACAGATCTCTGTTCCACTCACTGGATTCCTTTTTGTTATATTGAATTTAATTTTGTATCTTTTATCAATCTATTAGGTGTTGTGCAACCAGATTATAAACTTCTTGAGGGAAAGAATCATATATTCTACAACACAGAACATTATGCCTTGAAGAGATATTTTGTCCAATCCTTTCTCCCCACAAATAGGGTGACTGAGAAAGACTGTTAATTAACTGAAGCCACAGTGTTCCATAGTAATGTTAGTTAAGCCTAGAAACCAAGTCTCCCTACCTCTTGGCCTGTGCTTCTACCATGTCTCCCTTGCAGACAAGTTTCAAAAGAGTAAGTACCTTCTTTCTCTCCTTTCTCTTCACTGCTTATCACAGAGCTTCATTCCCTGATATTTGGAAATAATTTGGATCCAAAGTCTATCGGTCATCTCTTCATGTGCAAAGGCACTAAGTAATTTCTGGACAAATGTTTGCATAGTAAATTAACTCTCTAAGACCTTCCTATTGTCACTATTTTTTTATGTTACAGCTTTCAAGAAAATTGGTTTCTGTGTTGGTATGGTTTAGTCAGTCAATGCTTGTGTCAGCCCAGGGAGATGGTGCCTCTGTAGATGTGTTCATGGCCTGTGCAGGTGTTCAGATATAGAACAGAGAGCCCTGGGAAGCTGCCTGGCAGTTGGATGAAAAAATTCTAACACTTTGGGCTCTAGGTCCCTCTGTATTCTAAATTCTCTAGAGTCCATGGTAACCAGAGGCATTAGGTACAATTCCCTTCTGTCTCCACTTTTTACAATCACCTAGAACTAAAAGTGCCAAAGGTAGGACTTGGAGGTCTTGTCTTGGTGGATACCTTAGAAATAATAGAGACTATGTGGCCTGAAAATGCTGAGTCACCTTACAAAGTGAGAAAAAACACCCAGTTAAAACTAACCTCAAACTTAAAGGGGAAGACAATTTAATTCACAGGTCCAAATAAAATATTCATTCATCTCCCTTCTCTTGTTTCCCATCCCACGTTTTTGCCCCCAACCCAGAGCCAACCAACAGTAACTCGGCAATAGCTGAACTGAAGCAAAACCTGTTAACAGCTACCAAAGGCTGTGTTTCAGCCAAGCAGCTGGCTCCTCCAACAGCCCTGCCAAGAGCCAGGCCAAGGCAAGGAAGCAAATAGTGTGTGTCCTATATGCAGTGGGATGGCCAGCTCTTTTGCTGGTACCACCTAATGAAAGAGTGATCTGGTACTGAGATAGAAGGCTTCCAGGGACCCACCCATCCCTAAAATCTTAAGCCCAAGTATAGTCACTGGATGCCAAGGACACTGGAGAAAGTCTTTGGAGCATGTACAACACCAAGCCAATTGGAGTGCTTACTAAGCCAGCCCAGGATTCTTCACATTCCAGCCACGCCATATACACCCCCACCCCCAGAGGGCAGCCAGTGGCCACAGCATAGGCCACGTCCAGCAGACTGAGACCCTTATCAGAACTTCTAAGAGACTGCTTCTTCACTTAGGCCTGTCGATTGCCCTATGCTGGCTTTAGGGAGGTTAACAAACCATACTGCCCAGTTTAGTCTAAGACTCTGACTTACTGTGGACTGTGCAAGCAGTGAATCATTTTGAGCAAACACTTAAGCAACTTTCCACTGAGTCATCCTGAGGACTGTCAGGTTCACTAATCCTGACATATAGTGTGTATATCCTTTGTTCAGATCCTGTCCCCAATCTGATACCAGGGGCAAAGAGGTGTAAACATCAGAACTTTAACGATGTGCTTGTTGTAAGTCATTTGTATTATGGCTCCCTTTGCCTGCTTCCAAAAAGGCCTGAAGCACTAAGAATACTTCTTAGTATTCAAGTTTTGATCTCTGTGTACTTTTGGCTATATAGCTACCAAGAGAATATACCCTTTATTTTGAGCAGTACTGTCTGTGTGATATCTTCTTCCTAGAACCCCCCGTGGATTTGTTTTCATTTGGTTTCTAGAACAGCAGCTGGTGATTTTTTTTTTCCTGTAAAGGACCAGACAGTAAATATTTTAACATTTGCAGGCTATACAGTCTCTGTTGCAACAACTTTTCCATTTATAAAAGCAGCCATAGACAATATGTAAATGAATGGGTATGGCTGTGTTCTAATAAAACTTTATTTACAAAAACAAGTCACATGGCAGATTTAGTTTACAATCTCTGTTCTAGACACAATAGGCTAAGTCAAATTAATAAGTGAAAACTAGTTTTAGCTGTTAGAATGCCTGTGCATATCACTTTAGGGAGGGGATAAATCTTATCTTCAATTGTTTTGGGGTTAGATGTAGAAATTATAGAAATATTTTCATCTTTCCCATTTTGAATATCAAGGTTATTCTTCATAAATATGAGATACCCTATAATAATCATAATCAGCTTAATTATGATGCAGTAATTACTTATAGAGCTTGGGGGCTTAAAACAACAAATGTTTATTTCTTACTCACATTATATATCCATCCCAGGTTGGCACGTGTCATTCTCACTGAGAGACTCTGGCTGTCAGAGATTTGCCATCTGGAATTTAGTTCCAGTGGTATGAGAAAGGAATATAATAAACCACTCCCTGGTTTTTAAAGATTTCTGCCCAGAAGTGACATAGATTATTTCTCCTTGTATGTCAATTGGCCTGAACAAGTCACATATCCCTGACTTGAATTATAGGTGACAAGGAAATGAAATATCATAAAGCTTATAGAAGGAGAACAGCTCTCGTGACCACCAGATACTCCAAGAACTCCTTTCCAGGTTTCTTCTTCTGCACTTCTTTGCAGAGCCTTTAGTTTATGTGGCTTAATTGTCTCTTTTGATCAACCCTGCCTGACCTTCATCAGTCATGCTAGTCATTGACATTGATGTATGGGAGGATAGCTTAAGAACTAAAGTGTTGGGATGGTAATCATTTCTTAAAATGCTGTGTACACTAAACCAACCATGAACATGAAGTCAGATCTCTGAGCCAGGACCTACGTGCCATTGGATCCAAGGATTGATTGCCACTGGGCAGCAAGCCTGAGAGCAATTGGACCTCCCATTCCCCTGGTTTTGATTTCACTTTGGTTTACTTTTAATGGGAATTTGAATCAGAGAGGGATTCTAAGCATACTGACTCTAGGCAGTTCTTGGCCTTTAGTACTATGGAGAGCAATTGTCAAGATGGACAAGGGAGGCCTAGTCATGGTGGTGCAAGGGTTGAGGCACTGCTCTACAGTACTGCAGCTACATAGAAATCACAGTTCAGGGACCAGCAGTTAGCGTAATGGCTATGTCGCTGGACTCCCACGTAGTCGACCACGGTTCGAGTCCTGGACTCAGTGGCGTAAACTCATGCCGGGCGCGTGTGTGTGCGTGCCCAAGATCCTGAGAGGAGAATGGAGGAGAAGGGATTGCGACGTGGCCATCCCCCCTGGGGGGTGATTTCTTGCTTTCTGTCTCTCTGTCTCTCTCTGTCTGTCTGGTGAGCGCACACACCCTATAGCAAAAACCTCTCAAAAAAAAAAAAAGAAATCACAGTTCAGAGCCTGAGTCAACCTGAAACAATCCAGATATGTGCTCACATGTGCACCCATGATTCTTACTAGCTGAAGGGCTGGGGTTGGATCGCGTCATGATAGACCCAGTTGGGGGTATCTTTCTTTCACTCTCTCTCTCATTTGGAAGAAATAAACAAACTTTTAAAAGATGGAAGAGGGTTTTGAGAAAATGAAAGTAGGAAGTATAGGTAATATTAATTCCATATTATAGGCCAATGGACTAAAGTAAATTTTATGGCCTATGATTTCATAGGAGGGAGTACATTGCAAGGGGAAGAAATAGGATAAGCCAATTGATCTAACAATCCCAAAGCCTCAGTGTCTAAACCCAATGAGGATGGATGTAGTAGAGGCACTATGGAAAGAGTGAATTTTGCTCCATGCAGTCATTTAGGGACCCAGGCCCCTTTCACTTTAGTGGCTCCACATTTGTCTAGGGCCTCAGAGTCATCTAATAAATCCTCTGCAGGTGACCCTCAATCTAGGGAAAGAAAAGAGGAGAGTCATGTAGTAGTAGGTTTTATAGGTCATGCCTCTAAAGTGTTTACATAATTTCTTATCACAGTCCATTGACTGGAACTCATTCACATGGTTTCAGCTAACTGCAAGTGAGGCTAGTAAGTATTGTGTAGTTGAGTTATGGAGATGAGGATGAAAATGGTTTGACAAGCATGTAGCATTGTGTATACTACTTGATACTTGTCTTAAGCAAGAATGATTCTTTGTAGGAAAGGTTCAAATTGGCTCTTAGACTAGAGTCTTCACCAACATAATCTTATTACTGAAATGCTTGCCAGTCATGGGACATTGTAGTCCTTGGTGGAGTAACTAGTCAAGCTATCAGACACCTCATGTCATATATAGAAATAAGATAAATGGTATCTACAGTTGTTTTCCATTCCTTTTCCCCCACATTTTATTGATCACACAATTTCTTGAATAATCTAACTACTTTCGATAGCAAGTTCAGCTGGTAATTTTAAGAAAAGCAATTTTAACTTTAATAAATCAAAGAAATGCTAAGGAACTTTGCTTAAAACTTAAAGCCAGGAAATAGGTTAGGATTCTGTTCAAATAGTAGGTACATGAACCTATTGGGTATATATATGAATGAAACTAGAAATGGAAAATTATTGATGATGACATGCATGATTAAGCCACTATACAGTATGCAGTATATTATGGATGGAAAATCACATTTTGTATGCAATGATGATGCTTAGGGAATAAATGTAAATTAATTAATTTTTAAAAAAATGTTTCAGAAAAAAATAAATAAAAGTATAAGCTATAGTTTGGGAGAAATAAATATGTGAGTTACATGCATGGAAAAAAAAACAAAAAAGATAAATGCAGTTCTCCCAGCCCTCATATTTTGCTTCGTTCTTCACATAGCCTGTGGCCTGATGTGTAAGGGCACCTACATTCTCACTGTTACAGAAGCTTGGGATATGTATACTGGAGATAGTAACATGAAGGGTATAACATTCAGTGAAATCATGATTGAAGACCATGGGCAACTCATTCTGAATTCTGAACTGTTCATAACCCACTCTTAGAATGAACAAGGAAGCTGTTAAAATGAGAACTATGCAAAAAAAACTTTCTCTTTTTTCCCTGGCCACCAGGGCATTCAGAGTCCATTAACCATCATTCACATACAACATTATGTTAACCCTATTGATTGGTGTTTCTTGTAGCTACTTCTTGGTTCAGGATATTTCTGTTTTCACTTTTAATTACCTCATAGTATATGCCATTTGTTGCAGAAGAGAGAAAAAACTGTAGGTATGACTTTTTTTTTAATTGTCATAGGGCACATGTGCATAAGAGAGAGAGAGATAGAGAGAGAGAGAGAGAGAGAGAGAGAGAGAGATAGAGAAAGTACTCTAAAAGTTGATCCCTGTCACACTTAACCCTATCTCTCCAGTTCTTCATCCTATCAGGATGAATGAGCATTATTGGGAATATTATTGAAGTATAGACAATGATTCAGCAGATCTGGGATGGAGGAGTGAAATTCTGCATTTCTAAACAGCTCTCAGGTGATACTAATGTGGCTGGTCTCCATGCTATACTTTGAGTAGAGGATTGATGGTCTTGAGAAGAGACATCATTTTCAAGTTCTGTAGAAGGAATTGTGTTCTGAGATTATCCCACTGGCTCAGTAACAACTGAGATAATCTGCAATTTTAAAACATTCCCTCTTTCTACTTCATTCAAGAAGATAGAACACACAGTGATAGCTTCCTTTCCCCTCCCTCATTCTCCCCAAGCATTTAAGGCTAATATGTGGTAAGTTAGTCAAGTACTTCCTTTCAGTCATCTACCTTATATTTTTTAAGACATTCAGTGTGACTATCAGTGTGAGAGAGTGCTTTATTTTTCAGAGGAAATAATGAGAAGAACTTAAAAAAAGCCATTAGAGTGGTGGAAAGATTTTGTGTAGGTGGCTGTTTTATTCTAGCTATAGTTGCACATAATGTAGCTTCCATCTGTACAGCAATATAGTGGAGCTCCATTTCTGGGGCTACAGACTATGGTTCCAATTCTGGTTTGACCACTTCCTAACTTTAGTTTCCTCATCTGTAATGGGAGATAATAGCAATACCTACCTCATAGGGTAGCTGTAGGGAGAAAAGAGCTAATGAACATGAACCTGAAATCCTAAGCACAGAGCTCACTTGGCATAAGTACAAGTACTTAAATATTAGTTTCTAATTATTATTGAGGTGATTATTATAATTATTGGAACTGTGACCTTCAAACTTGTTTTCACCTCTAAATTGTTTGTATATGTCACACTCTCATCAGTGACATCTCTCTTTATGTGTAGTGATTCTCAATCAGGGATGAGATATGTAGGTGGAGTTTGAAGCCACTCACATCAGAGAATGTGGTTTGCTTGCTCTCCTTTTGAGAATTACTTAACAATAATTGAACCTCATATTGTTTTGTCTAGCCTTTGTAACTTCAAAGATGGTAACATATTTTGTTTACTTGCTTAATCTTTGACCCCTATAATCACATTTCCCCCTAATAACTTTAATATGACAACAGGGGCTATCATGTGAGCATCTGGCTATAAAAAGAAGAATTCCAGCTTCAAACTGGAAATTTTCATTAATCTTTGATGTTTCTTTACTCTTTACATCTCTAATTTCTATGGCAATCAGTGGTGATCTTTCTTTTTTAAAAAAATAATTATTTATTTTATTTATTCATTCATTTATATTTTAGTTTGACCAGAGAGAGACATAGGGTGAGAGTGAGAGAGAGAGAAAGTGAGAAAGCAAGCCACCAGATTCAGGACTCAAACCCTTGTTGGCCATGTGGGATTGTCCAGCGCCTTAACCACCACGCCACCTGCTGGGCCCCCCAGTGGTGATCTTTCTAATCTAGATTCCTTAATACATTTGCTTCCCTTCCTTTGTACTGTGTAGACTTACCTAAATTACTTTCTGTCCAGCAGGGACTTCGGCTTGGGTTCTTAAAGGATTTCCTAGGGGAAGAAACATGATACTTTTTCTTTTTCTCTAGTAGTTTCATGACATGGCAGATGAGCTGCCTTCTTTGGTCACCAGGAAGAGGTAGACTGTGTTCCCCTAATGGCAGCCTGGAGTCTTCATCTGCCGCTACCTTCCCTATAGCCTCTGCCAGTGGCCCCCAGGGACTGCTTTCTGAAGCCTGCTGCTAACAGTTTTCCAAACACAACACAATGTGTGTTTAGGAATAATTTTTTCCTATTAATTTTCAAGCACTGAATGCCTCTTTTCTTCCTTTAACATGTAATGTGATAGCAATCAACTCTTTCAGTTGTCTCCTGACAGGTCCTGCCTCCAACCATTGTCTCTCTTCCAGTAATCTCAGAAGAATCTTTAAAATTTTAAATCTCATCAAATCACTTCGCTACTTAAATTGCTTCTCATCATATAAAAAAAATATGAACTCCTTGGGTTGACTTTTGGTGTTCCTCAGGAGCCTGATGTCATTTGCGTTGTTGTTGCAAGTATCATTTGGTTGTTGTTGCAAGTGCCAAACTGTATGATTGCAGTTAATAGCACTATACAATATTTCACAGGTGGACATTTTCTCTTGACTTATGGGCACTTTCTTTTCTTTTTTCTTTTTTTTTTTTTTAAAGAGAGACTTTTGCTGTATGGTGCATGTGCTTGGTGGAGAGACAGAGAAAGACAGAGACAGGAAATGAGAAATCACCCTCCAGGCGTGATGGCCACACCACAATCCCTTCTCCTTCATTCTCCTCTCTGGATCTTGGGTACACACAGACATGTGCCTGGCATGAGTTTTAACCTGCTGGGTCTGGGACTCAAACCACAGTAACTGTGGGAGTCCAGCAATGTAATAATTACTCCATCTGCTAGTCTCAATTAATAGGCACTTTCTAATGAAAGAAAAAAAAGGAAGAAAAGATATAGGAGAGGCTGTCCAGCCACCTAGGAGAAATATGTAAGGTCTTAGCTGAAAATTGAGTGACTAAGAGTGGGAGTAGGTTCCTGAATTCAGTGGTGCATAGTGTCTGTGAGATGCCTAATATCCACATTTTCAACATATCTAGGTATTAGATATGGTGCAGGGCAGTGCTTCCCAAGGTGTGTTCCTGGCATCTTCATAATTGTTACATAGATAAAAACAACAACAAAGAAACCACCACAAACATACGTTCACACACACACACACACACACACACACACACACACACACATACACATACATGAGTCCAGAGAGTCAGTAAAGTCAGTAAGAGAAAATTCTGAGTCAGAATTGAGCAGATTTCTTTACTATCGGACTTCTGAGATACTTTAACATTCTGAAATGGACATTGTGAGCATAGAATATGGGTCTTTTCCCAACTTTATGTGAAGCACAGACTTTTGTTTTCACAGACCATCTTGTGGACTGGTCGTATTCTGCAGAGCAGCCTTGGGAAATGCTGGTGTAGGCAGTACACAGGAATGCTTGACTGAACTCTCCACTGTCTCATCCAGATGCCTCGCATTGTTTCTGTAAATGCTGCTTGAGGGTAGTGACTAATTTGTCCATTTCAAAGGGTCATCAACCTTCAAAAAAGCCTGGTTCCCAAAGGATTAGAACTAACCAAGTAATAGTAGAACTCATTCTTAATTTATTTAGGAAGAGGGCAGTGACTAATACATGTTACCACAAAACCTATTAGGCGTCATGCAGAATAATTGATTTAACATTTTCATTCCAACTACAAGTCCATTTATTACACCTTTTGGTAATTAGAAAAATTTTAAAAACCACAGTATGGTACCAAAGGAATAATATGAACCTATCAGATCCACTTTGAGAGAGGTTCTTTTTGTTGGGTTATATAATCCAAGTTTAAGTAAAAATTTGATATTGGGAATTAGCCTCTGAAAACAGAAGGATTTGTATTTTTTCTTTCTCAATCATTAGACTGGATTTTAATGGCTTCTTTAGCCTTCATATTTTGTGACTTTGTGTAAAATTAAGAGACCTAAATTCGAATCCTTGTTTTGGTGTCCCCAGTGTTCCCTTAGCATCTCTGGGCCTTATTTCCATCTGTCAAAAAGAAGATCATTCCCAGTTTCCTCTTAGAGATATACATGGGAAACCCTAGAAGGCTTATGTCATGGGATTGGAATGGTCTGTGAACTGAATAATGGAGTTGATGATAAAGCTATTCAGGAAAGTGGAAGAAGTTTCAACAGGAACAAAGGTAGAATTTTCTTCCAAAGATTGAGTCATGAGAAGCTTCTACCAGTACTCTCAGCACACAGAAAATTGAAAATGAGCACTCATAACCCTAGAGCCCTAGAATCTGGACAGAGTTAACTGGACAGAGATCTGATGCTGCTGAAATGAAACCCAGAGTCCTCTCACTTTCTATTACAATAGTGAGGCTACTACTTCCTTTGTGTTATGGAATACTCTGGGAATCTAATGGAACCCATGAACTTTTTTCTTAGAAGAATACATGAATTCTTATACACTGAAAATTCTGTAACTCACTTCAGGATCCGTTTTTCAGAGTCCTGCTTAGTTTTCTTCAGCTATCTGAGCATTAGATGAAGAACCGCATTGCTACTGAATGTGCACATTTATATCTTAAGGGACTTTACAATAAATATTTAATATTCAAGCTTATATCACTATTTAAATGTTTCTTCCTCCATGCCATGCTTATACTAGAGCCAGAAAGAAGTAGAGACGTGTAAGACATAGGCCCTGTCTCCTTTGAATTTGGTGACCACTTAAAAAGCAGTACACAGGGGCCAGTAGGTGGCATGATGGTTAAGATGCTGGATCCCACATGTCCAACCACGTTTTCAGTCCTGGACCTGGTGGCTTAAAAATCACACCATGTGTGCCCCAAATCTTTAGAAGAGAATAGAACAGAATGGATTGCAGCATCACATCCCTTCCCAGGGACGGAGTTGATTTCTCACTTTCCCTCTCTCTGTCTCTCTGCAAACCCACACACCCTGTGGCAAAACAAAAACAAAAACAAAAACAAAAAGCAGTACACAGGCTATCCAGTGTTAGAATGTAGTGTACAGATAGACTATTAGAATCTGAAAGATGGACCTTGGGAGCTGGGTAGGTTATGAGTAAGCAAAGGGTAGTCTATAGTTGGGTCTAGCATGAGTCAGGGTAGAGCTGGCAAGGAGCACATAGAGGGTAGGGGCCATCTGATCTGAAGTAGACCATCCTTTACCTAAGGATAAGTGGCATATTATCAGGGAACAAATCTCTGAGATGCACTTTTTGACCCTAGCTGGGCCATGTTGTGTTGGTACTTAATACATAGAGTTTCAGTCCTTGGGTGCTTGCCCACAAGTAGGTGGCTGACTCTGCAAGGCTAGACTTGCTATCTGAAAAGCAATGAATCGCAAACTGTGGGGCTTTTTCTGGGTTGGCAGAACTTGTTTGGGGCATAATAAACTATGGATACTGGAATACCAGAGAAGACACAATTATAGATGTCTTTTTGCCTTCAGAGGGAATGCACTTGATAAGGTGGAGTGCATCATCAACTGGCTGTGCTGCATCTAAGTTCTTTACTCCCTCAGCCTTTTCAAAAATACAATCATGCTTGATTTTACTAAGTCCCTGTGAATTAGAAGCCAGTGAAATTGTCTCCCTCCCCCAACCAAACATCTAGTCACATGGATAGTTCTTTAGAAATTCAGGCCCAGAAATGCAAAATGATAGCAGTCCTATTACACAGCAAGCCCATAGCACAACCTAGTCGAGAATATATGCACTCTCACTTCCAAAAAAATAAAAATAAAAAATTCTACATCCAGTCTGTAGACTGGATGTAGAATTTTATAGTTTCCTTTATAGAAACATGGTGTCTTCTCACACAAACCCTCTCCTCAGACCATCCTTTTCACCCATCTGCCTGATAAGACAGCATATTCAGGCAGGGTCAGCTACTGACTGACAGCAGCTGAAACATTAACGGAAATGGGATGAAAAACAGCACACAGATGGAGTCCGGATGAGAAGGGGGAGCTGGGATTAGACCAGGGTGTGAGCTTTCAGCGCCCTCTTCCATTCTCTTTTTTCCAGATGGAGAGGCAGATGACTGTTTCCTCTCACTCGGCACCTTCTTGGTTGGGACAGAATGTTGTGTCTGTATGTTTAGCTGCAGAGTGAGCTGCTGAAACTGCTACAAGAATTTCCTGGCCTGAGACCCCATCAGGGATTGGGCCAGGGGTGGGAGTAGAGAAGCCACTAGTCTTGCTGCAGGTGTGGGCCCACATAGAGTCTCTTTGAAGATTCCAGGCAGGAAAATCCCAACCACCATAAGCTTTCTCCTGTAGCTCAGCTGCCTGGCAGACCCGTATTATCTCCTGAGGCTTGGGGTATTCGGCAATATTATGACTTGTGGTTGACCCTCTCCACGCCATTATGGTTCTCCCTTTCTTTTCTTTCCTTTTCTTTTTTTTTTTTTAATGAGGTTTTTTCCTTAAGGCATATGACTACTGGGTCAGAGACAGTGAGAGCGAAAGTGAGAAATCACCCCTCAGGGGGATGGCCATACCACAATCTTTTTTCTATTCTACTCCCAGGATCTTGGACACACATGCATGCACACCCAGTGTGACCCGAACAGTGGGAGGCCATTTGGGAGTCCAGTGATGTAACTGCTACGCCATCTGGTGGCCCCCTCCTTTTATTTATTTATTTATTTATTTATTTATTTATTTATTTATTTATTTTGAAAGATAGAGAGATTTTTGTTATAGGGCGCATGCACTTGCTAGAGACACAAAGAGAGACAGAAAGTGAGAAATCACCCCCCAGGGGGGATGGCCACATTGCAATCCCGTCTCCTCCATTCTCCTCTCAGGATTTTGGGCACGCATGCACATGCACTGGGCATTGGGTTTAAGCCGGTGGATCCAGGACTCCAACAGTGGTCGAGGACATGGGAGTCCAGCAACGTAACCATTATGCCATCTGCTGGCCCCCCCTCTCCTTTTCTTTTGAATGAACAGTTTATCTCCTTCATCTTCCTCCTTGTCACTAGAGTACAAAGCACCTTCATTTTGTCTAGGCCTGTCCCATTCTAATGACCAGGCTTTGTGTCTGCACTGTAGGATGTTCAGCAGTTTTGTTTTTTTGGTGACATCTTTATTGAGAAATAATTTTCACACTATAAATTTCACCCTTTTAAAGTATACAGTTTAGTTGGTTTAGTATATTCACAAGATATTGCAAACATCAACAATAATTCCAGAATATTTTGATAGTCCCCAAAAGAAGCCCCATACCAACCAGTCCTTCCCTATCCCCCTCCCCACCCCCACTTGACACTTGGTATCCCCTAATTTACTTTCTATCTTTATGGATTTGTCTATTCTGGATATTTCATATAAATGAAACCATATAATATGTGGTGTTTCATGACTGCCCTTTTTTTACTTAGCATAATGATTTCAAACTTTATCCACTCAAACTGAATGATATACCTTGCAGCATATGGCTTCACCATATTTTTTTTGATTAATCCACTGATAGGTTGATTTTATCTTTTGACTATTGTGAATAATGCTGCTTCAAGCTTTCATGTACAAGTATCTGTTTGAGTCCCTGCTTTGCATTCTTTTGGGCGTATACTCAGGAATGAAATTATTGGTTCATATGGCAACTCTGCATTTAATGTTTTAAAGAACTACTGTACCATTTTTTATGTTTTTACATTCTCACCAGCAGTGTATAAGGGAACTAATTTCTACACAGCCTTACGAACACTTGCTATTATTGTCTTTTTTATTGTAGACATCCTAGAGGATGTATAGTGGTATGTTATTTTTTTTGGTTTGTTTATACTCCTCCCAGGGCTTTTCTATTTACTGGGGGGCTATTGCAATCTTCTATACTCATTACTATGCATTAAACCTCTGGAAAAGATAGAGCCCTTCTCTAACTAATGTTTGAATCTGGGGGACATGCCAGGTTTTCTGGCAGAACAGAGAGGAAGAGAGTTTACATGAATGCGCCACCTTTGGAAGCTCTACCATAGCAGAAACAGTCTGCTGATCATTTTCACATCTCCTAGAGAGACCAACAAATGCAGAAGTCACTAGGTGAGGCTTCCTTGAAGAGGTGAGACTAGAGCTGGACCATGAAATGGATGAGATAAGAAGATGAATGAAGAAGGAAATGAAGAGTCATCCTAAACCAAAAAATATGAAATTCTTTCTGCAAAGTGGTTCAGATACTGACACAAAACAAATAGAAAACTGAAACCTATTGACAATTACTTTTTTTTAGAGTTTTTTTTTTGTTTGTTTGTTTGTTTTTTTTTTTTTTGCTATAGGGTGCATGCGCTCGCCAGACAGACAGAGAGAGACAGAAAGATAGAAAGCAAGAAATCACCCCCCAGGGAGGACGGCCACGCCACGATCCTTTCAGGATCTTGAGCACGCATGCACATGCGCCTGGTGTGAGTTTTAAGCCAGCGGGTCCAGGACACGAACTGCGGTCGACTACGTGGGAGTCCAGTGACATTGCCATTATGCTAACTGCTGGTCCCGACAATTACTTTGTATAGCAATTCTGGAAAACATGCAGAAGGAACAGTGATTGAAAATGATGCCTAAAAAATACAACTAGAGAGGTGGCTGAGAAGTGCATTTTCTCTCTCTCTTCCTTGCCTTTTAGGACCACTCATAATCATAGATATATTCTAGACACTTCTGACTCATAAATCCACCTGTCTGGAGCCCTCAGGAAATGCAAAGCATAGTCTGAGTTTGGTAAATGGCCCTGGTCAGAATTCAACTGCTTGTAAATTGCATGGCAGTTAAAGGCAACTGCATCCCATATGGCCAACTGTATGGTTTAAGTTCTGGACCTCGTGGCTTGAAAAACACACCAAGTGTGTGTGCATACATGCCCAAAATCCAAGAGAAGAATGGAAGAGAAAGGACTGCAGCACGGCCAACCCCCCTAGAGGGTGCTTTCTTACTTTTCCTCAGTCTCTCTCTCTCTTTTTCTGTCCTACAAATACACACCCCATAGCAAAATAAATAAATAAATAAATAAATAAATAAATAAATAAATAAATAAATAAATAAAATGAAAAGAAAAAAGAAAGAAAGAAAGAAAGAAAAAGAAAAATCACACATGGTGGGCTCCCCACTGATATGGGGATGGGACAGATGGTGTCAGCTGAGGGCTAGGACATAAAAGGACTCTCAGGGGAGGTTGGCAGAGTGGGGCTGGAGACCTGGAAGCACAGCCATATTGTTGCACAAACAAGTTTACTATTCGGACAAATACAATGACAAGGAGTTCGAGTACCGGCATGTCGTGTTGCCCAAGGACATAGCCAAGCTAGTTCCTAAAACTCATTTGATATCTGAATCTGAATGGAGGAATCTTGGCATTCAGCAGAGTCAGGGATGAACCAGAACCTCACATCTTGCTGTTCCAGAAGCCACTACCCAAGAAACCAAAGAAATGAAGCTGACAAGCCACTTTTTTTTAGGGGGGGAGAGGTTTTTGCTACAGGGCGCGTGCGCTCGCCAGACAGAGAGAGACAGAGAGACAGAAAGCGAGAAATCACCCCCCCAGGGGGGATGGCCACGCCGCAATTCCTTCTCCTCCATTCTCCTCTTGGGGTCTTGGGCACACACGCACACGCGCCCGGCGTGAGTTTTAAGCCACCGGGTCCGGGACGTGAACCGCAGTTGACTACATGGGAGTCCAGTGACATAGACATTACGCTAACTGCTGGTCCCTGACAGGCCATTTTTCAGTGTCCAACTCTATACAGCTGTCCTTACTTTCTAACATCTTTCTGATAACCTGATTTGTCACCTTCCTGTTTCTCACTTTGGTATCTAAAGGATAGTCAATATACTGTTTGAATGTACTGGTAATTGCTTTGCTTGTTGAGTAGAGCCAAAACCACAGCAGCCCAGCCAGAAGAGTGCTCCATGGGCCACAGAGTGTGACCCCAGGAAACACGGTGCCCTCTGTCTCCAGAAGAACTTGTTTAATGGATTGAGGAAGCATCTGAAACTAAGACAATGGCTGTTCCAGGGATTGTATAAACTTTATTTATTTTTTCCTGCTGGATGTTTTATGTGCAGTGACTTATGGGTTTCTATTTCAATGTATTGGAAACTTTTCATTTTATTTAAGAAATCTGTTCCATGTTCAAAGCCTTGATTAAAGAGGAAGTTTTTATGATAAGAAAAAAAGGACTCTCAGTGAATGTGACAACTCAGAAGTGACTCTCTAGTTACCACTCAGGATCTGGCAATTTTTGAGAAGTTCAACAAGGCAGCAAAAGGGTTTTACTGTACAGAAGGAAAAGAAACCTTGCCAGGGTGTTGCAGGTATTGAGAATTACCTACAGTTACAGAACATAATACTGACTGAAAAGTAAGCATCACTACTACATTAGCATTCTGCACAGGTCTTATACAGAGGCAGGGTCTGCCAGTGTGATAAGAAGACGGTCACTATAAAGATTAAGTAATCCCACATCTCTTCCCTTACCAGCCTGCTTTTTGCCTTCCAGAAACCCTATTATTTATAGCTAGCAGTAATATAAGAATTTTATCATTTATTGAGTATTAATGCTGAGCATAATATATCTTATTTAATCCTCACCTATTAGGTAGGTATTATTTTCGTTCCTATTATTTCACAAAGTTTACTTATTTCTTTCATAAGAGTGAGAGACAGAGAGAAATACACATGAAGTGGGGTTGGGGAGAAAAAATCTCATCAAGATCTCATGCTGCGATCTCCTCTCAGTCTTCCCAGCCAGCTAGAATCATGGGCTCCTGTGCCTGGCATATACTGGCTGACTGGGGAACTGAACCCACAATCTTCCATATGGATCCAGCTTCACTTGATCAACACATTATTACTATACCACTGAGCTATCCCTCCATTTTATAGATGAGGAAACCAAGGCTCAGAGATGTAAAGTGATTTGCTCAGCTAATAAGTGGTAAGATATTAGTGGTGAGGCTTTAATTTAAAGCCATATGGGACTCTGAAGTAAGGCCTTTCCTCCCACTAAGACAGATCTTGGAGGCTGCATTATGAGTAAGCTCCCTCATGTGAGTCCTCGATTCTGGAAAGTTTCATGCTCTTTGCACTGACCTTGACAGCCTTATGGATACAGGGACACTGTAATCCTATAGAAAAGGACACTATTTTAAAACATTATCTTCCACTGGCGCTTCGATACAGATTAGTTAGTGGGATTAGTGTCAAACTTTGCTAGCAGGACCTCAATGTGATGGGCCACAAAATAGTTAAGTTTTTATGGAAGAGGAGAGTTTGTTGAAGATTTGAAAAATCATAGGACTCAGGGAATTGGTAAAACAACAGAAAAATCAAAAAAAACTCCAGGAGAAAGAAATAATAAAGATTTGAGCACAAATAAATGAAATAGAAAATAAGTAAACTATACAGAAAATAAATAAGAGCAAAACCTGGTTCTTTGAAAAGATAAACAAGATTGACACACCATTAGCTAGACTAATTAAGAAGAAGAGAGAAAGGAACCAAATACATCAAATTTGCAATGAATCAGGCAGCATTACAACAGACATAATAGAAATGCAAAACATCATTAGAGGATGTTATGAGCAACTATGTGCCAACAAAGAAGAAAACGTGGATGAGATGGACAAATTCCTAGACACATAAAATCTACCAAGATTGACACAGGAGGACTTATAAAGCCTGAATAGACCTATAAAAAGCCATGAGATTGAATCAGTAGTAAATAACCTCCCAACAAAGAAAAGTCCATGTCCCGATGGTTTTACTGCTGAATTTTACAAAACTTTTAAAGAAGAGCTAACTCCCATTCTACTCACACTGTTTCTAGAGATCCAAAAGAAAGGAACCCTTCCAAATTAATTCTATGAAGCCTCCATTACCCTCATTCCCAAAATGGATAAGGATATGACAAAAAAGGAAAACTACAGGCCTATATCTCTGATGAATATAGATGCAAAAATAGTCAACAAGATACTTGCTAACCATATTCAACAGCATATAAAAAAGGTTATTCATCACAACCAGGTAGGCTTTATTCCATGGATGCAAGGTTGGCTCAACATACACAAAGCCATAAATGTAATACACCATATTAACAGAAAGAAAGATAAAAACCACATGATCATTTCTATTGATGTGGAGAAAGCATTTGACAAAATACAACATTCCTTTATGATTAAGACTCTCAGAAAAATTGGCATAGAAAGATCATTTCTCAGCATAATAAAAGCCATCTGAAAAACCTATAGCTAACACTATACCGAATGGGCAAAAGCTAAAAGCTTTTCCACTAAAAACTGATACAAGATGAGGCTGCCCACTTTCTCCACTCCTATTCAGCATAGTATTGGAAGTGCTAGCCAATGTGATCAGACAAGAGAAGGAAATAAAAGGCATTCCAATAGGGAAAGAAGAGCTGAAATTATCTCTGCAGATGATATGATAGTATACATAGAATTTGTCTGGAATTATAAAAGACCCCATATTGCCAAGCCATCCTGCGCAAGAAGAGTGGTGTGAGGGTATCTCACTTCCTGACCCAAAAGTGTATTACAAAGTGGTGATAATCAAAACAGCATGGTATTGGCACAAAAACAGACAAGAGGACCAATGTAACAGAGTAGAGACCCCAGAAATAACCCCCAAAACATACAGCCAACTGATCTTTGACAAAGGGTACTAGTTAATCCAGCAGGAAAAGGAAAAACCTCTTTAGCAAATGATGCGGTAAAAACTGGGTATCCACCTGTCAAAAGAAGAATCTGAACTCCTATCTGTCACCATTAACAAAAATCAACACAAAGTGGATCAAAGATCTAAACCTAAGACCACAAACTACAAAACTACTGGTGGAAAACACTGGGGAAACTCTGGGAGACATGGGGGTAGGCAAAGACTTCTTAAGTAAGACCTCCAAAGCACAGGCAATAATCCCCAAAATAGACGGCTGGGATTACATCAGATTAAGAAGTTTCTGCACAGCAAAGGACACTAAAATTCATGTGAATCAACAACCCTCGGAATGGGAGAGAATATTTGTTAACTGTGCCTCAGATAAGGGGCTGATAACCAGAAGACACAGAGAACTCAAGCAGCTTACCTGGAAGAAAATGATTAACCCAATTAAAAGATGAGAAAATGAACTGAATAAACAACTCTCTAAGGAAGACATACAAACAGCCAAAAAGCATATAGAAAAATGCTCGACATTCTTCATAGTAAGGGAGATACAGATCAAAACTGCAATGAGATGACACTTAACCCCAGTCAGAATGGTGAAGATTAATAAAACAAAAAATGGTAAGTGCTGGTGGGGATGTGGTGAAAGAGAAACACTCCTACATTGTTGTTGGGAATGTAAACTGGTCCAGCCACTGTGGAGAACAATATGGAGGTTCCTCAAAGACCTTCAAATAGAACTACCATATGATCCAGCAATTACACTCTGGTTATCTACCCAAAGGACAGGAGAACACTTAGTCGGAAAAGCACTTGCACAACTATATTTATTGCAGCACTATTCATGATTGCTAACACATGGAACCAACCCAAATGTCCACAAACGGATGAATGGATTGAAAAAGTGTGGCACATATACTCCATGGAATATTATTCAGCCATAAAAACAACAAGGCTCTGAAATTTGATAGAAAGTGGATGAATATGGAAGATTTGTTGCTGGGTGAAGCAAGTCAGGATACGAAAGAGAGACATTATATGTCTCCCCTTAACTTATACCAACTGTCTGCACTCTATGGTACAGACTGAAAGACTGGAGGACTTATAAACATTAAAAATTATTATGGACACTAGAGATAAAGTGGAAGGAGAGTGTGGGAGGGAAGAGCACAGGAAAGATAATTTTAAGGAAAAAAAATGGAGAGGTAAGGTATTTGTGGAACACAGATATGGTTTATTATCTGTTGATGAGGATGTGTATAGTATTCCCAACTGGACTGAGATGTATATCATGCTGGGTAAAGTCTGTTTACAATCTAAATGATGTATAGCAATTGAATGTATAAATAATAATAAAAGATAAAATTAAATATATATATATATATATATATATATTCAAAAAAAAGAAAAAAGAAAATCATAGGACTCTGCTCAAGAAAAGCAGATCTAGTTAAGTCATCACATTGAGAGGCCCAGGGCAAAAAGAAGTGATGGTAGTTGGAACACTTAAAGGAAGAAATCCAAGTGGTATATATCACTGGATCAACTGATAGAGCTATTTCAAATAGTACCTCTTATCTCATTGAACATCCCAAAGAAAAACTCATATGAACACATAGAGCCTCAGCATGAGTGCTGTTCCTTTTAAAGGGGGCTACAGAAAACCTGTTGCATTTGTTCTGCAATATGTGTTGTATCCTTTCTGTAGCTCTGACTTACCCTGACCAAGATGCAGCACCAAGCTGCCCCCCCTTCCACTAGCAGTAGAGAAAGAGCCACAGCTTCTTTCTCACCAGTACCCTTACTTTGTTTTTTGTTTTTTTTGTTTGTTTGTTTGTTTGGTTTCCCATTTGGGCCAAGACCTAAAATCCAGCCCAAATTACACAATTACTTTAAAACTGTTTTAAAACGTAATGTCCAGCCAGCAGATGGCATGGAGGTTAAGGCAGCTGGATTCCACATGGCTGACTGAGCAGTTGAGTTCTGGACACCATGGCTTGAAAAAAAATGCCAGGCACATGTGTGTGCATGCTCAAAATCCTGAAAGGAGAACTGAAGAGAAGGGATTGTGGCATGGCCATCCCTCCCTTGGAAGGATGCTTTCTCACTTTCCCTCTCTGTCTCTCTCTACCACTGTCTCCAGCGAGTACATATGCTCTATAGCAAAAATAAATATATAAATTAAATAAATGCAAGTAATGTAGCATCCCCCATTTTCCCTAGATGGAGGTGCTGAATAATGTCTGTAATAAGGAACTCCCTCATTGGAATAAGACTGGGAACACAGAATTGTAGTTACAGCCTGCCCCACTAGTAGGAATAGAGCTGAGCTTTGGATGACCAGCTTTGTAGATTGATTTCCTATTGTTGGATGGGACTCAGAATGATCACCTAGTCTGGCCTGAGGCCTTCAAGTAGAAGTTTTTTCAAACATAGTCTTTAAATTTAATTTTCAAGTGAGAAATGCATTTGTATCATTCAAGAATATAAATGCATATATGTATTTACATGTGTATATGATTACATAGCGCTATATATATATATATATATATATATATATATATATATAAATAAGTGTATACAATAATGCAATGGTATACAATGGTCTCATTCACCATAACCAATTCTCTTTTCTCCCACAACACGTCATTCTTCCATACTTTTAGTTTTTCTCATGTATCTTTCCGGATTTTCTTTTTGAGAACATAAATGAATATGAATATATGCCTGGGTCAGCCCGTGGCAGATGGTTAAGGTGGCTGGATCTCACATTGTTGGCTTTATGGTTCAGAATCCCAGATCCAGTGCCTTGAAAATCATGATGTGTGTGTATCCATGTGTTCCCCAAATTCCAAGAGAAGAATGGAAAAGAGATTGCAGCATGGTCATATCCCTCAGGGGGTTGCTTTCTCTCTCTCTCCTCTTTGTCTTTCCAGTGAGTGCACACAAAATTATGAAAAGGACCTTTTAAAAATGTATCTCTTTTACATAAAAGATAGTATACCATGCACATCATTTTATACTTTATTTTCTTCATTTAAAAATATATGTCTGTATTATTGCATAGGGAACATACTCTTTAAGAGGTTTTTGCCTTAAGGCATATGTGCTTGCCTGAGAGAGAGAAACAGAGACAGTGAGAGGGAAAGTGAGTAATTACCCCCCACAGGGGTATGGCCACCCTGCAATCCATTCTCCTTCATGATCCATCTGGTATCTTGGGCACCCACACACATGCTCCCAGCATGAGTTTGAAGCCACTGGATGTGGGACTTGAACCACGGTCAGACATGTGGGAGTCTAACGACATAACCACTATGCCATCTACTGGCTCCATAACTTACTCATTTTTTTTATAAAACTACATAATATTTCATTGTATTAACAAGTTATCACGTATTTAACTGGATTTCTATTGGTGAATGTAGAAATTGTTTCCAGTTTTTTGCCATTATGGTGTTACAATGAATAATTTTTATGTCTCACACATGTGTAGGAATATCTATAGAAATAATTTTTTTAATACCAAAGGGTGCACGTGTGTGTATGAGAGAGAAAAAAATTTACCCCTAAACAGGCCTGGTGAAACCACAATTATTCTTCCTCCAGTTCTCCATCCCAATAAGATCATGGGCATGAATTCACATGCCTGGCATGTATTTTCAACCTACTAGGACCGGAACTTGAACCTGGTTGGCCATGTGGGATCCAGCTTCCTCTGTTTAGTGCCTAACTGCTGCACTATGGGCCAGCCCCTGCAGAATGAATTATTTTAATTTTTTAAAGAATTATTTATTTTATTTTATGTATTTATTCATTTATTTCAATTTGACCAGAGAGAGAGAGAGAGGGAAAGCGAGAAAACAAGCCACCAGATCCAGGACTCGAGCTGTGGTCGGCCATGTAGGAGTGTCCAGCGCCTCAACCACCATGCCACTTACTGGTCCGCAGGATGAATTTTTTTTTTTAATCTTTTTTTTTTTTTTTTGGAGAGGTTCTTGCTATTGGGCACGTGCGTTCGCCAGACAGACAGAGACAGACAGAGAGACAGAAAGCGAGAAATCACCCCCCAGGGGGGATGGCCACGCCGCAATCCCTTCTCCTCCATTCTCCTCTCAGGATCCTGGGCGCACACGCACATGCGCCTGGCGTGAGTTTAACCCACCAGGTCCGGGACTTGAACCACGGTCAACTACATGGGAGTCCAGCAACATAGCCATTACGCTAACTGCTGGTCCCTCCCAGGATGAATTCTAAAAAGGATTTCTGGGTCAAATACATATGTATTTTTAAATTGGTTGATATTGCTAAATTGCCCTCCATAGAGATTTTATTAATTCCCCACAGCCTTACCAGGAGAGTGTATTTCTCAAAATTGAATTTTTGCAAATATGATAAGAAAAAAATGATATCTTAATGCAGTTTTAATGTACATTTCTCCTATAAATGAGGTTGGGCATATTTTCTTTTATCTAAGGGCCACTTGTAGTTAATTTCTGTCAATTGTCTAATTATACCAAGAGATTTAAGTTTGTGGAAAAATGGAATTAAAATTATGAATTTATTTTGGTGCATGAAAGTTCGAAATCCATGCATAGTTTTCTAATAATATACATTTCCACAAACTTTTTGAAGAGCTTCCCCCATATTCTTTGCCCATTTTTACTGTTGAGTTATTAGTCTTTTTCTTAGCAATTTCTAGGAGCTCCTTATATATTAAAGACAAATATTATTTTAATCCAAAAATGACAAATCTCTGAAGAGATTCTATGCCAGTACTTTACAGTGTCTTTAAATAACAAACCCTTCCTTCAAATGAAATAATAAAACAGTAAAAAATAAAAGCACATATACCCCCAAAATTGGAGATACTCTCTTAAAGTGGAAATGGTGAAGGAGTTTCCTTCTTCATATCCCTCCAACATCTCTGAAGAATTCTTTTTTAAAAACTTTTTATTACATTTTAAAAAACTTATATTTAATCACTGTAATCTCTACAGCTTACAAATTCTTGGGTTTTTTTCTTTTTTTTAAATTGTATTTATTTATTATTATTATTTAATTTGACCAGAGAGATTCAGACAGAGAGAAGGAGAGTTAGAAAGCAAGCCGCCAGGTTCAGGACTTGAACCATGGTCGGCCATGTGGGAGTCCAGCACCTTAACGGCCACACCACCTGCCAGCCCCACAAATTCTTTTTTCCATGAATTATTTATTTAATTTTATTTATTATTATTTTAAAATTTTGACCAGGAAGAGATAGAGATAAAGGAAAAGTGTGAAAGAAAGCTGCCAGGTCCAGGACTTGAACTGCAGCTGGCCATGTGGGAGTCCAGTACCTTAACCACCACCACCTGCTAGCCCCTATAGCATACAAATTCTAAACCTGCACAGGACGTAGTATTAAAAATGATAGCTAAACATGGCTGGTTGACCTGTAGTATGTTTCTAATAGCCTTTTTTTAATTTCTAAGAATCCTTTCAGCTAGGAACACTTTGTAGTGTTTAACCTGAATCCTCATATCCTCATTAATTCAGTTGATACTCCTTCCCACTTGACGTTGTTTGGCAATTTGTGATAACTTGACCTCTTCCATTATGAACCTTAACTATGTTATCATTTTTTTTTTTTTTTTTTTTTTTGAGAGGTTTTCGCTATAGGGCGCGTGCGCTCGCCAGACAGATAGAGAGAGACAGAGAGATAGAAAGCGAGAAATCACCCCCCAGGGGGGATGGTCACGCCGCAATCCCTTCTCCTCCATTCTCCTCTCGGGATCTTGGGCACGTACGCACACGCGCCCGGCGTGAGTTCTAAGCCACCGGGTCCGGGACGCGAACCGCGGTCGACTACGTGGGAGTCCAGCGACATAGCCATTACGCTAACTGCTGGTCCCTCCCAGGATGAATTCTAAAAAGGATTTCTGGGTCAAATACATATGTATTTTTAAATTGGTTGATATTGCTAAATTGCCCTCCATAGAGATTTTATTAATTCCCCACAGCCTTACCAGGAGAGTGTATTTCTCAAAATTGAATTTTTGCAAATATGATAAGAAAAAAATGATATCTTAATGCAGTTTTAATGTACATTTCTCCTATAAATGAGGTTGGGCATATTTTCTTTTATCTAAGGGCCACTTGTAGTTAATTTCTGTCAATTGTCTAATTATACCAAGAGATTTAAGTTTGTGGAAAAATGGAATTAAAATTATGAATTTATTTTGGTGCATGAAAGTTCGAAATCCATGCATAGTTTTCTAATAATATACATTTCCACAAACTTTTTGAAGAGCTTCCCCCATATTCTTTGCCCATTTTTACTGTTGAGTTATTAGTCTTTTTCTTAGCAATTTCTAGGAGCTCCTTATATATTAAAGACAAATATTATTTTAATCCAAAAATGACAAATCTCTGAAGAGATTCTATGCCAGTACTTTACAGTGTCTTTAAATAACAAACCCTTCCTTCAAATGAAATAATAAAACAGTAAAAAATAAAAGCACATATACCCCCAAAATTGGAGATACTCTCTTAAAGTGGAAATGGTGAAGGAGTTTCCTTCTTCATATCCCTCCAACATCTCTGAAGAATTCTTTTTTAAAAACTTTTTATTACATTTTAAAAAACTTATATTTAATCACTGTAATCTCTACAGCTTACAAATTCTTGGGTTTTTTTCTTTTTTTTAAATTGTATTTATTTATTATTATTATTTAATTTGACCAGAGAGATTCAGACAGAGAGAAGGAGAGTTAGAAAGCAAGCCGCCAGGTTCAGGACTTGAACCATGGTCGGCCATGTGGGAGTCCAGCACCTTAACGGCCACACCACCTGCCAGCCCCACAAATTCTTTTTTCCATGAATTATTTATTTAATTTTATTTATTATTATTTTAAAATTTTGACCAGGAAGAGATAGAGATAAAGGAAAAGTGTGAAAGAAAGCTGCCAGGTCCAGGACTTGAACTGCAGCTGGCCATGTGGGAGTCCAGTACCTTAACCACCACCACCTGCTAGCCCCTATAGCATACAAATTCTAAACCTGCACAGGACGTAGTATTAAAAATGATAGCTAAACATGGCTGGTTGACCTGTAGTATGTTTCTAATAGCCTTTTTTTAATTTCTAAGAATCCTTTCAGCTAGGAACACTTTGTAGTGTTTAACCTGAATCCTCATTAATTCAGTTGATACTCCTTCCCACTTGACGTTGTTTGGCAATTTGTGATAACTTGACCTCTTCCATTATGAACCTTAACTATGTTATCATTTAACATCTTCTTGTGCCTGTCCCTCCAGTGAGAGCAGGATTTCCCCCTAGAATCAAGGACATATCTTATCAAACTTTGTAGCTTTAACCTAGCATAGTACCAAGTATTGTCAAGATACAGTCAAGAGCGTATTAGTGTCAGGTATAGTCAAAGACCTGCATAAGCGAATGAAGAGGGAAACACAAGGGAAAAAGTGCCTTAACTCATGTTCCCACAACACTTACCATACACATAAGTACAAAGGAAACCCCTTTTATCTGTCTAGTCATCTATGACAATTAGGAAGACCTATGTTCTTCAAGTTTATAGCTTTCTTCTGTCTTTTTGCTAGACCAACATTACCTACCATTTATCATGAACATTGTAACATGCCAGATACCTTTGAGCTTTTTAAAATAAATGATCTCTACACCTTGCAGCAATGTCAGGTAAATGACATATTCATTTTGAAGATGAGGAAATCAAGATGCAAATAGACTAAGCAGCCTTCCTAAGATCTCAGAGCAAAGTCATGCCAAAGCTGGTTTCTTAGTTTGTCAGGGCTGCTATAAGGAAATGTCATAAATTGAGTGGCTTATAAACAACATAACCTTATTTTTCACTGTCCCAGAAGCCTAGAAAGTCCAAGGTCAAGTGCCGGCAGGTTTGATATTTGACAGTATCCCACTTTCTGGTTTTTTTTGATGGCTCTTTCTTGCTATGTTCTCACGTGGTGGAAGGGGCAAGTTTCTATAAGCCTCTTTTATTAGTGGCACTAATCCCATTTATGAGGGCTTTGCCTCACAACTTAATCACATACTGAAGGCCACACTTCCTAGTACCATCTCTTTGGAGATTAGGATTTCAATTTGTGATTTTTTGGGGGGAACAACCTCAGATCCTAGCAGCTGAGACCCCAGAGACCATTGTCTGTGGGCTCCAGGGAGCAATCTTAACTCTGTTCTCTGGTATCACTATGAAATATAGAGCTGAACAACACTCTGCATAAATAGCACCCTAATACCAAGGGTTCCTTTCCTAGCCTTTTTTTTTTTTTTTTTTTTTTTGCAATTCTCACTGCCCTTGTATTTCTGAGACCTGAGGTAGAGTTTTTGCACAGTTTTATTTTGTGTGATGTCTGTGTGTCTCTGTCTCACAGGCAATTGAAGTGAATGTAACCTCTTTAAAGCTTTTACTTTCATCCTCATTAGCCTCCCTTTCATTCTCATCACTAAAATGGCCTACAGATGTGATGGGACTATACCAGTAGAATGACAGAGAACCAGGGAAACATTAAAACCAGGCCCAGTAAGGACTGGCAATGTGGCCTGGTTGTTAAGGGAGCCAGATCTCATATGGTTGACACTGTACAGTTCAAATACCAACCCCAGGAGATTGAAAAAGATGCTGGACATGGGGCCATGCATACTCAAAATGCCAACAAGATGAAGAGATGAAGAAGAAGGGATTGTGGCATGACCACACCCCATGGAGAGGTTTTATTTTCCTCTCTCTCTGTCTCTATTTTTCTCTAGCAAGTACGCATGCCCTCTGGCAAATTAGGAAAAAAAAATAAATGAGAATCAGGCTCTGGGCCAGCCGGGTGGTATGGTGGTCTGGGAAGTTGGATCCCACATGGCCTTGAGGTCATTCGAGTCTCAGACTTGGCACCCTGAAAAACATGCCTGGTGTGTGTGCATGTGCACCTCAAATCCTGAGAGGACAATGGAAAAGAAGGGATTGTGCCATGGTCATACCCCTGGGGAGTGCTTTCTAACTCTCTCTTTTTCTCCCCACTTCTCGCTCTGTTTCTTTCTGTGTGTATACATGCCTTATAGCAAATAAATAAACTAACTATGATCTGTCTAACCCAGTATACTTTTTTATTAAAGAATTATTTTATTTAACTTTACTTATTTATGTATATTTTTAATTTGGCCACAGAGGAACAGAGAGAGAGAAAGAGAGAGAGAGAGAGAGAGAGAGAGAGAGAGAGAGAGAGAGAGAGAAGGAAAGTGAGAAAGCAAGCTGCCAGGTCCAGAACTTGAACCGCGGTAGGCAACTAACTCAATATACTTTAAAAAAAAAATTCAGTCTCAGCCATCACAATAAAGTAGAGGGACCAGCAGTTAGGGTAATGGCTATGTCGCTGTACTCCCATGTAGTCAACTGTGGTTTGCGTCCTGGACCCGGTGTCTTAAAACTCATGCCGGGTGCATGTGCATGCGTGCGTGCCCAAGATCCCAAGAGGAGAATGGAGGAGAAGGGATTGCAGCGTGGCCATCCCCCCTGGGGTGTGATTTCTCACTTTCTATCTCTCTGTCTCTCTGGCAAGCGCACACACCCTATAGCAAAAACCTCTCCAAAAATAAAAAAAGTAAAAGTAGAAAACAGAGTAATGATATCATTGGTAAAAGAAGGAAGAGCTTGACACTGAGATTAGTACCTGATCCCTGGAAACTCTGAGAAGGTTTATATTTATCTCATAACACTAGGAGCTGATTTGTCTCCTGTCACACTAACTACCTTTCTAACCAGCAAAGATACACCCTACTAAGAAAATGGAGAATTGAGAGTGGGAAGAGTAGGGAAGACAGCAACCAGCATGAGAATTTAGGGTTCTAGAGAGTGGGAAGAAGAGTAGTGCCATGAGGGGAAGAGGCATGCCAAAGGAAATGGGGTAGGACCACAGACCTCTTCATAAAATTTGTCAATGAGAAAAAAAAAAAAAAAAACAGGCTGTGGCAAAGTTATTCACACTAAGATGTTAGTGACAATGTGCAATGTGTTGCCTCTCACAGATGTCTTGGGATTGCAAAATCTGTTTGCAACAAGGCAACCATTTATCCCAAAGGAATGGACCTCTAATGGTGGTATTTTAGGCATCAATGAGAGAAAAGATGAGAAGCGTGATTTAGGATTAGGGGTTGTTTTCTGAGCATCCCAGAATTCATAGTTCTATGTACATATAAGACCATCCCTGGGAACCAGCAGTTAGCGTAATGGCTATGTCGCTGGATTCCCACATAGTCGACCGCGGTTCGCGTCCCGGACCCGGTGGCTTAAAACTCACGCCGGGCGCGTGTGCGTGCGTGCCCAAGATCCCAAGAGGAGAATGGAGGAGAAGGGATTGTGGCGTGACCATCCCCCCTGGGGGGTGATTTCTCGCTTTCTATCTCTCTGTCTGTCTCTGTCTGTCTGGCGAGCGCACGCGCCCTATAGCGAAAAACCTCTCCAAAAAAAAAAAAAAAAAAAAGACCATCCCTCACCTGTGGAGGAGAAATCTTCTTTCCCAACATATCTGTAATCTTATCGCAAAGTACTTGTATGCTTACCCAATGATGTCCTTCTTCTACTCCTACTCACAGTGGTATGTGGGAATTTGACTGGAGAGATGGGAGAAGCTAGAATCCATGTAGCCTGGTCATTTATTTTGTAGCATTTTCCTGTGGGCCCCTGGGACCAACTTTGCTTTATACTGATGCTCTGCCATTTTCAGCTAGAAACACTGAACGTGTTCCAAGGACAGTTGGTTAGAAGTCCAGGCACCTTGGAAAAATCTGGGAAGAGAAGAGATAGGATAGAATACAAGGTAGCTTTCCTTGCTTCTGTGGTTGGGAAGCATGCTATGTTGGGCACAAGGGAAGATTTGAGTCCTGTACCCTACTCTTAAATAGGAAAATTTAGACCCAGCAAGGTAAAGTGAATTGTGCAGTTTTATGGGGAGTCCTGAGCTGGGATTAGGACACAGTGATCTTGGCCCAAAGTTTTAACACCCACTCTGAAAAGAGCACAATCTTGTAGGCAGGAAAACTATTTCTGAATTGTCTCTCCTATTAAACAGTTGTGTGGTATAGATAAAATATATTGGGGTATCAGAAGTCTTATTTTCATAATTCTCCCCCTTACACCATTAAGGATGTTAGAAGATAGAAATAAGAATAAATAAAGTGTTAAGAAATTGTACTGCATAAAATAACTCTTAAAAATTAACATAATTTTTTTCTTTGATTCTATTTGGTTTTCCTCTTTGAGCTTTCTCCCTATCTCCTGTTTATTATTATGGATTAATAGATTCCAGTGCCAGGTTCCTTAGGATGACTACTTCAAGAAAAACTCTCAAAGTCATGCTTGCACTGAAAAACTTTACACTGCAGTTTTCTTCCCATTGGCTTACATTCTTCTGAAGCAAAAACAAAACAAATAAACAACAACAACAACAAATATTTTTAAAAATCACACTTTTTAAAAATCCTTTTTGTAATTCCAAAGATCTTCCAGCTCCTGTAAGAGCCATGGCAAGTATTATCTTGTAAGTCATTGTAGTTTTCCTTCACCACAAAATGCTGAAATTTTGGAATAATTAGAGCCCCGGGGCAAAATGGCCCTGCTCCTGTCCTTTCAGTCAAATCTGCCAGCTGCACCTGTCTGGTTGTACTCATGGGTAGGGTCAAGGACAGTTAGCCCAGATAGAAGGTCAATTAGAATGAGTTAATCTCCGCCTAGGAGCTAAGGCTTCTTTTTCTAAAACAAATTATTTTTTATTTTTAAATTTTTTTCCATAGGGCACATGTGCATGCCAGTGAGAGACAGAGAGAGAGAAAGTGAGAAATCACCCCCGGGTAGGATAGCCATGCCACAGTCCCTTTTCCTCCATTCTCCTCTCAGGATGTTGGGCATGCATGCATGCATGCATGCATGCATGGCCAGTGTGATTTTCAAGCTACAGAGTCCATGACACAAACCGTGGTCGTCCATAAGGGGAGTTCAGTGCCTTAACTGCCATGCTGCCTGCTGGTCCCAGGACTTCTTTTATAATAAAAAAAGTTTTATTGGTATGTAATAATTGTACATATCAGCACTCGCTTGTTTATTGTAGCACTATTCACAATAGCCAACATATGGAATCAACCTAAGTGCTTATCAACAGATAGAAAGATAAAGAAAATATGATAGGTATACAAAATGGAATATTATTTAGTGATATAAAGGATGAAATTGTATCATTTACAACAAACAACATGGGTAAGCCTCGAAGACATGGTAAATAACATAAGCCAGTCACAAAAGACAAATACTGTATGATCTCACTCATATGTAGAATCTTAAAAAAGAAAGAAAATCAATATCATAGGCTTCTTCTTTTTAAGGCAAAATTAAAGAATTTTCTTAGTTGTCTATAAGGGGTAAATAATAACTAGTTAACACTCAAAGAATGAGTTACTCAGAAATTGGGGCTAAATCATCTTACATAGCAAAGTATAGAATTAGGTTAGTTACCTAAACCAATAAAGCCAAAGAAAGTACAATGCCTGTATTCTGGGTATTTTAGGCTATAAAATTCTAAAGGGGCAAAATGGCCTTTGTGTTCCATTGGTTGGGATTTTAGTTTTAAACTAAAAGATCCCTTCCTTTTTATAGGTTTGAAGTAATTGGCACCCTTTTTGGTAGTAGCTAGCAAAGGAGATTCTAGAATCAGACATCAATTCATATCCTGGTGCTGACAGGATATGATACATTTTAGTAAAAGTATAGTATCTCTGGGGCCAGCAGGTGGCATGGTGGTTAAGGCCCATATGTCTGGCCCACATGGCTGACCACAGTTCAAGTCCCAGACCTGGTGGTTTAAAAATCATGTCAGGTGTATATGAATGTGTGCCCAAAATCCTAAGAGGAGAATGAAAGAGATGGGATTATGGTGCGGCCATCCCCCTGGCAGGTGATTTCTCACTTTCCTTCTCTCTGTCTCTCTGTTTCTCTCCAGCAAGCACACATATCCCATTGCAAAAACCTAAAAAGAAAAAAGTAAGTATAGTACCCCAGTAGTATTTGGGCATGCCTATTAATTTCTCAAAGCTTATTAATTTCTCAATCCTTAGTTACTTTATCTGCAAAATGGGCATAATCATAATGTATACATAAAAATTTATTAGTAAGAACTGATGAAATATGTAAATAAAAGCACTCATCATTGTGCCTAGCTTATAATTAGGGCTCTCTAGATGTTAGCTACTGTTATTATGGGTATTATTATCCTTTATCATTTTCACTACATCCTGAGAATTATTTCATCTATTTTCTATAAACAATTGTATTGAGATATAATTTACCCATCATAAAATGGACTCATAATTGCGACTGATGGAAAGAAAAGATATTCCAACTCTCTAAGTCTCTATCTAATGAAACATACAACTCCTTTTAATTTCTCTTCTTCTACTATCTCATGGCAGGCACTTTCCAAGCTCTGCTTGTGTCTATTATTAATTCAAATATCAATGATTAATCTTGGAATTTCTTGTTGTTTGAAGTGTATGTGTGTTTGTATGTATGTGTGTAAATGCATCATGTACTTTAAGGAAGCCCAGTGAACAGACTTATATGGACCATGCAGTGAGAATGAATTTCTTGAGTCTGTTGACTTTGTGCTACATGCCAACTGTGTGCTAGACTCCATGAAGTAAAGAGACATGTAACAGTCACAGTCCTCAAAAAGTAGTACATACACCTGCATACGTAGATTGACAGGAAGGAGGTGAAATTTGAGATCAGGAGATCAGATTATATGTCCCCCTTAATTTTTACCACTAACTAGCTTTGTGACTTCAGGTAAGTCACTCAACCTTGGTGTCTTGTTTCTTTCAAATGAAGATAAGCATCTACCCTATTTGGCTCAGCCTTGGTGATGCAGACAGTAGTTAGCATGCTCATCTGCAGTGCTGGAAGCCTCATGGCTTACCACAGGTTCAGATCCTAAGTTAACCTGAAAATACACGGGGCATGCAGCCAAGATCTTCCTGACTTAAATAGAGGGCTGAGGGAAGGGGATTGTTGTATGACAAGATCCTTTTGGGAGTCTCTCTCTCTTTCTCTTTCTCTCTCACACACACACGTGTGCAAACTCTCTTGCTCAAGCTCTGTCTCATTAAAGAAATAAAATAAAAATTAAAAAGACAGAGCCACTTTCCTTCTAATAAAAAAGGAATCTACTCTACTTGATTGACAGGGTTGTTGTAAGGTTCCATAACAATAATAATATATGTGAAAGCTCTTTGTAAATAGTTTGCTACATAACTGTAATTCACAAATATGAGTTCCAATAATATTCAAGTGCCAAATTGTGTACTTCAGACATCAGATGCCTTGAGAGGTCTAGATTGTGAGCTGGAGTCATTAGGAAATGCTTCAAAGAGTAGGGGGAGGTGCTATCTTATTGGAGAGATCAAAAAGAAACAAAAACTACAGAAGCTGGAACAAGCATACGAGCATGTGATAAGGGATATAAAACATAGGAGGAGTAAAGTTACTAAGATACTCATAATAGGTAGTTCCTCTTCTGAAGGAAAATGAGAAATGATTAATTAAAACTAGCATAGACTCTCTCCTTTCAGGGAGATTAATATCTAGTCATCTAGAATTGTTAGTTCCATCAAGGCAGGGACCATGTCCTTGTTCTCTGATGCCTTTCTAATGCTTATTACAGTGTCTAGCACACAGTAGGCACTCAATAAATGCTCAGAAAAATGAAAAAATGTATTGCTGGTGATGTCAGCTGCTCTTCTTGTCTAGCTACTGTGTTATCATCTAAAATTTTTAGCCACTGGAGCAGAGATTTTCACTATGTAGTACAGCCCAATCTGCAATTGAGATTTATGAATTTTTTTTGCAATGATGTCAATACTTGGTGTGGTTTTTCTCCACCCTGTTCCAGAAGACTCTTTACCCCCAGTGAACAATAAGGTAACCAGCAAGTCGTGTGAGTACAACGGTACCACTTACCAGCATGGAGAGCTATTCATGGCAGAAGGGCTCTTTCAGAACCGGCAACCCAATCAGTGCACCCAGTGCAGCTGTTCGGTAAGATCCTGTATCTTAATGTCCCTACCCCCTACCCAAATAAGAGATTTTCCTCTCTTACTGTGCTTGTACTTTTTGTTTGAGCCTACACTGCAAGGTGTCTGAATGTAAGATGAGTTGCATTTAAATCAGAAGCCTCCCTACCAATACTCACTCACTTTCCATCTTTCTGTCTCTCCGTTTCTCTCCAGAGAGCACACATATCCTGTTGCAAAAACCTAAAAAGAAAAAAAAAGTATAGTATCCCAGTAGTTTGAGAATTTGGTTGGGGGTCTTGCCTTCTTAGTGACCTTTCGAAAACCTTCTAGACCCAGAGGATATGCTTCTAAGAACTAAGAGCAAAGTTTTATGGAATAACATTTGGAAGATATAATTTTAGGAAATGGAGATCATTACAAAGTCAGACGTAACCAGCAAGTAAATATTTTCCTCTCCCTTGTCTCGTGCTGTACTGAGCTGTGGACTTTAGATCATCTTGTATAGTTTTGTATTATCCAGAGATCTTATCTTTGTTTTGGAAGAGAGATTTTAGTGAATGTTACAAATGGCAGCTATAACACAAATTTTCTCTTAAACCCCCAACATCCAGCTAGGCTGTGATGAGGACTGAGAAGTACAAGGAACAGAGAAGAGAGGAACAAGACTATATTTGGTTATTTGAAGGCCCTTGGCAGCCCTCACAGCCTACTTTGTACCATCTCAGATCAAGAAGCCTGACTAGGATTGCTAACTCTTCTGTTACTTAGTCTCTGGCATGAAGAAATAGGAAATAGGGAGGGAAATAGTGCATAATAAAATGTAAGAAGTACCTAGAACCAATTATGGGAGAGTAGTGGGGAAGGACATGCCATGTTTTAAGCCCCTTCTCTGTCCTAGATAGTGAACTAAGCCTTTTCACTTATTTCAGTTCCTTCTGATTTTAATTCTGTTTTATTTGGCAGGAGGGAAATGTGTATTGTGGTCTCAAGACTTGCCCCAAATTAACCTGTGCATTCCCAGTCTCTGTTCCGGATTCCTGCTGCCAGGTGTGCAGAGGTAGGTATCCCAAATCTGAAGACTCAAGGATTCTGCCATTCTGAGTAACAGAACTTAGAAAAGGTAAAAATGCCTGTGCAGTGTCTTAGTAAAAAGGGATTTTTCTTTTGCTTTTTGCTTCATTTCTTTTTCTTTTTTAAAAAATTTACATTAACCGTTGTACATTTTCACAGTGTACGATGTGGGTTCTCAAAGCATAAGTGCATTGCATGTCAAACAAGTCAGAGATATTCTATGATAACCTTAGTTTTTAAATGTGCTTACATTCACAAAAGAAAAATAAAAGCATTAATTTTAAGGGTATCAGCCTAAAAGAAACTGTGTTGGAGTATGGCAGAGAAGGATAGATGGAAGTCATCTAATATGAAAGCAAGTATCTTAATTTTTCCTTCCTTAATCCCTTCTAGTTTGGCCCCCTAAATTATTATATCATAAGACACAGGCCATTTCCAGACACAGCCTAAAAAGGAAGAATGGACTTTGCAAAACATTAATGTAACCATTCTGAAGATTGCAGGTTTTATTTTTTTAATCCCACAATAAAATAGTGACAAACTTAATAAAAGCAATATGAAAGGCATCATCTTCTCAAATTATAACCAAAATGGAATTGTCTTCTTCTCAAACCAGTCACTTCTTCTTTGGGTACCATTTTAATTTTTATTATAATGGCACCTTTATTTCTTACTCTAAATTCCTGGGTTCAAACCTAATCACTTTTAATTCCTCCTTTGTTTCCTCTTCTCAGATTTCCAAATCTGTCAGCAGTGAGGATAATATTAGCACTTACCTCTGAGATGGTTTGAGATTTAAATGAAATGATGCAAGAAAAGGACATAGCAAAGTGTCATATGTATAGTGAGTACTCAGTAACTAAAAGTGGATATATTCAAAATATTGAGTCATTTGAAAAGTCATGATGTATTTTTCTGTTTCTCTTTGCAAAATGCATCATGACTTTTCCAAAACCCAATACAAAGGGTCTTCAGAAATTTTTTGAGAAATGTGTATTATGAAAAAACTATGCATGGATTTCAATTTTTTTTGCACCAAAATAAACTCGTACTTTAATTACATTTTTCCTCAAATTTTATGAAGTTCCCTCATATATTGATATTGTTGGTTCTCATCCATGGGTGAATATTGTAATTACCCCAGAGGGAAAAAAAATTATAGAATTTCCTGGTGGGGGACAGGTAAGTGACTACTGTACATAACTGCCATCTTTTTTAAAAAAATAATTATTATCATAATCTTGTTTATATTACATTGAATCACATATAACTTTAGAGTGTATTCCATTTATTTTACCAGGAGGAATATCATGCATATCAGTGAATACAGAGACATTAAAATCTCCATCTTCATCATCCAATAGCTTTTCATTTTTTCTGATTATTATTATTATTCTGATAATTTTTAAACCGTTAATCACTATCATTTTGCTTGTAAACAAGACTTTACCCAACGTGAATTACTTCTCAGACCAATCCAGTTAAGAAAACTATACATGTCATCATAGTGGGACCATATCTGTGTCCCACTGATGTCATGCCTCTTTATTTGTTCTCTTGCTATCTTTCTCTATACTCTTCTCTTCTCCTCCTCCATTCCACACTGTCTTATCATCATTAACTATTTTCACTGCTTTTATGCCCTCCAATATTTTGATCTCTACTACGGAGTGCAGATAATCGGTATATATTAAGTGGATACATACATTATCTTTCTTTCATATCTAGGCTTACTTCACTCCATAGCTTCCATCTTAAACATCCAAAAATACAGCCTTAACCTTGCTACATCCTTTCAGAAATACTTATGCTGTTTACTATATGCCAGTCTTAGTTCTTAGTACTTATCTTACTTACTATATGCCAGTCTTAGCTCTTAGTACTTTACAAATATGAACTAATTTAATCTTATGACAATCCTACATGGTGAGTACTATTATTACTCCTATTTTATGGATGAAGAAACTGAGGCAGAGATAGGTTAAGGACTTTCTCTAAGGTCAGGTAGCTCATGAATTAAGGATCTAAAATTTGAACCCTGGCAGTCTGGCTCTAACCTTATGGCCCTTAACCATGGTGCTCTATTGCTGAAAGGGATGGCTCTCTATTGCCACTAGAATATATGTCAATCTTCTGACTCTTACAGTGAAAGCCTACTATGATCTAGCCGCATTTTACATTTATAGGCTGCTGTTCTTCCATTCATGCACCTCAGGTTCCACTCCCATTGATCCTGTGCTTTTTCACCCTTATACCTTTGCACTGTTCTCTTCCTTTCAATGTTTCCCAGACTTCAGTGTACTTCAGAATCACCTAGAGAACTTATTGAAATCCAGATTTCTGGACTACACCTACAGATATTCAGGTTAAGTGGCTGTGGTTTGAGACCTGGGAATCCACATTTCAACCAAATCCCACCATGCATTCTGATTCTTTACATAGACCACCACTTGGAAAAACAATTCCTAAGATCATGTTTATGACTAGGACAACCTGGAATGATGGTTTTATATCTGAGTTTAGTGCCCTTGAATTGAACCTATTAAAAGTCTGAAACATGAATAAGCCAATAGAAAAGTAATCAAGCTCAGTCTCTGATTGGTCATCTAATTCCAGCCATACAGGAAACATATGAATGAGTGGCTATCATTTCATGATAAGAAACTAGGAGGAAAAGGAAACAAAATGGCTGCCTAAGCAACAATTGTACATGTTTAGGTTGAAAGGAGAAAATGTTGCCACTTTCTGGAAAATCCTTTCCTTCCATCTCTGCCTGTGGAAATCTGGCCATCCTTCAAGACCTAGATCAAATGCAGCCTCTCTAGATCCTAATTCAGGACATTCTCAAATACATTAAAAGGATTGAAGTACGGTACTAGCTGGAAGGCCTTTTGCTCTTCTCTCACCTCCAACCCTAACTTCTACATCCCTAAATCCTGTTTATCCTTCAAAGGCCTACCATGAAGCATTTTTTTTTCATCCTGAAACCTAGGAGTAACTCTGCCTCTTCTGTAGGACCCCTCTGTACTTAACCTGTGCTTTTATGGTAGCACTTATCACTTGTCAACTTCTGTCTTCTATTTTTTGTGCTGATGTCTTATAGTCTTTAGCAACGTGTAAACTTCTTATGGCAAAAACTATTTCCCTAACTGCATTTGGCACAGAGTAGATGCTCTTGGAATGAATGCATGCTAGGTTGGAAAGATTAGTAGAAAGTTAATCATTATATGTATTAGATGCTACTAAAATAGGATACAATTATTGTTGGCTTTTCCCCCTGAATTATGGATTGACTGTTGTAGGTGATGCTAACTAGATCTTGGTTCATGATCATTAGGAAATTGCGTGGTGTCATTCTTGATCTCCAGGTTGCTTTTTCTTCCCGACTCCACTTTAGGACACTATTAATAATATTTCTTTTTTTTTTTTTTTTTTTTTTTTTGAGAGGTTTTTGCTATAGGGTGCGTGCACTCTCCAGAAAGACAAAGAGAGACAGAAAGCGAGAAATCATTCCCCAGGGGGCATAGCCACGCTCCAATCCCTTCTGCTCCATTCTCCTCTCAGGATCTCGGGCACGCACGCACACACACCCGGAGTGAGTTTAAGCCACTGGGTCCAGGACTCGAACTGTGGTCGACTACATGGGAGTCCAGTGACATAGCCATTATGCTAACTGCTGGTCCCTCAATAATATTTCTTTTTGGAAGGACTTTCTGGAAAATACTGTCCTTCCATCCCTGCCTATGGAAATCTTTCCAGTCCTTCAAGACTTAGCTAAAATGTGACCTTCCTAGATCTTCTGGATCTTCTAGACCTCAAATGCAGCCTTCCTAGATCTTCTTATGATTACCAATATGTGCTCTTACCTTTTAACATGATATCTGTATCAACCTTATTAACATAATATGACTTCAGTAACAATCTCATTTGATTCATGCCTCAATAAGTCTTTGGATCTTTCCATACAAGTTTCTAAGAATGTGTGCATATACATATCTCTGTACCATGGTGCATTTATTTTATCTTTTAAATAATAATTTATTTATTTAATTCCATTTGTTATCATTACTATTATTATTTAATTTGACCATGGAGAAACAGAGACAGAGAGAGATACAAACAGAGGAAAAGTGAGAAAGCAAGCTGCCAGGTCTGGGACTCGAACCACTGTTGGCTATGTGGGCGTCCAGTACCCTAACCACCACACCACCTGCAGGCCCCCGTGGTGCATTTATTACATTTCATTCAAGAGAGATAGATATATTGTTCCTTACTTTCTTTCTCATTTTTGCCTCAGATTAATTTGAGACTTCCCTCAAAGGAAGAAAGTCCATACAGAAAAGCAATGTACACATGGTTGCTAATATAATCAGTTGGTTGCTATGATCTAGTTGTTAGGCTCAGATTATTTTTTGGGGGAAAAGGATATATAAAATCTAAAGTGAAGAACAACTGATATAAAGGAAAGGAAACAAACAGAAAAGGCATGTATTGCATCTGAGAGGCAATATATTAATAATTCAGAGAATGCAGGCTCTGAAGTCAGGAGGACAGATTTGGCATTGCATGGCTACCATCTACTAGTGCTGCTACATTGGATAAGGTACTTAACCACTCAGAACCTTCGTTTTCTCAGCTGTAAAACTGGAGATTATAATAACTACCACCCATGGAATGGTTGTAAAGATGAACTGAGATGGCAAAAATTGCTAGGAGAGGGCCTCACATAGAGTTAGTGCTTCATAAATTATAATTATCATATTTTCTATAATAATTATTTTTTACTCTGGAGTTAAGTAGAAGTGAACCTTCTTTATCTCTAATAATTTTGCCTTTTTAGTTATTTAATCTCCATAGACAGAACTCTATTTCCGGTTCTTCTTGTGGTAACAGATTCTGGGACTGTCTTCTCTACAGTTCTCTTATCACAATTTAAATTTCCTTTATTTTGTCCTCAGAAGCAACAGATAAAAGCTGGTTATTACTGATAATGTCTTGTCTGTTCATATTCTCAACAACTCACTAAGTTCTTTATTTTCCAGCTCTTCTCCAACCTAAATACACCATTTTCTTTCATCTTCCCTTATAAAGATGAAATCCTACACTTTCATCAAAATTGTTGTTTTTTCTCTGCCGCCAATTTCTTTACATCTTTCAGTTGTCTATAATGTGCTCACAACTCCTTTGAAGTTCCACATTTTGAAGCACCTTGTTATATTTTTTGTTGTTGAAATGATATTTTTACAAAAATGTATCTTGTATAAGCATATTACTCATACAGCAGGGAACCTAGGCACTTCTCCACTATGCTGGTCACTCTAACTGCAGGCCAAATACTGAAGAAGTAACTTTATGAGGGCCAGTCAGTGATGTGGTGGTAAAGGCGGCTGAATCCCACATGGTTGGCTGCGCAGTTGTAGTACCAGACCTGGCAGCTTTAGAGACACATTGGGTGTCTATGCATGTGTGCCCAAAATCCTGAGAGAAGAATGGAAGACTCTCTCTCTCTCTCTCTCTCTCTCTCTCTCTCTGATAAGTGCACATGCCCTACAAAACTGAAAAAAAAGAAAAGAAAAGAAAAAAAGAAAAGAAAAGAAAAGAAATAATTTTTTGAGTGCTGAACTTGCAAACCTTCCTATAAAGGGCCTTATTGAGGCATTCTCTCTGCACTACACCAAACGCTCCTGTGTGCCTTTCTTCATGGTGGCACAGCAATCCTAGACACAGATTGAATGTCAGTCCTAGCCTCAGTTGTTTAGACACGTCTTTGAGGCTGGAACACTCAGTATAGTGTTAGCAGGGTGCATGTCATTGCTGGCATTTCAGTAAACCTCATCTGCAAACAGCCACTGGAGCCTTAATGGAAATTTATCAGGAAAAAAAAATCTCTGCAGAGAATGTAAAACTGGCATATTCTGGGCAAGCCAGCCTCAAACTCAAACCCACACACAGCTCCCCTCCATCGTTTATCATTTCTGCTTCTTGTCTCCTACCTATCTTGCCAAAGAAAAGAGGAAGGCTATGTACTTGATCTTCAGATGAGAGAAAGAGATTTGGGGTAGGCTATTGACCATATTGAAAGTCAAGCCTGCATTTGGTAGACAGTGTATATATGTAGTACTTACTACATGTCAAGTAGTATTCTAAGCATGTATGTATGTCATAGCTCATTTTGATTCTTATTATCTTATAGAACTACTTTTACCCCCATTTTTAGATTAGAAAACTGATATGAAGGAGTTAGGTGGTTTGCCCAAGGATACATAGTATTAAGTGACAGAGGCAGAGTTTGAACCCTGTCAACCTGGCTCCAGAGTCCTCAAGTTGCCTGTTCAGATCCATTCAAAGGAATGTGCCAAGGACCTCTCCTAGTGCAGAGGAATAAAGCGGGGGAGGGGACATGCATGATACATTGGCTTAGGCAGATGCTTGCAAGAGAGTGACCACACTGCCCATCTTTTTTCATCAAGACCTCAATCTACCCCCTTCTAATCACAGAGAACCACATTTATCCCATCCTTCTCTTTCTATGTTTTAAGAGTTTTGAGTATAAAGAGACTTCAAAAATTTATGGAGGGACCAGCAGTTAGCGTAATGGCTATGTCGCTGGACTCCCACGTAGTCGACCGCGGTTCGAGTCCCGGACCCGGCGGCTTATACTCACGCCGGGCGCGTGTGCGTGCGTGCCCAAGATCCCGAGAGGAGAATGGAGGAGAAGGGATTGCGGCGTGGCCATCCCCCCTGGGGGGTGATTTCCTGCTTTCTATCTCTCTGTCTCTCTCTGTCTGTCTGGCGAGCGCACGCGCCCTATAGCAAAAAAACCTCTCCAAAAAAAGAAAAAAAAATTTATGGAAAAAATGGGATTAACGTAAGAGTTTATATTTTGGTGCAAAAATTTTTGAAATCCATGCATGGCTTTTTTGCAATAATACACATTTTCCACTAACTTTTTGAAGCACCCCCCCCCCCATATCTGTCTTCTCTCATCTAGCAGACATGTGTTAAGCTAACTACCTGGCACTATGCCAGTGCTGAATACAATGGTGAACAAAACGAGAATGGAACCTGTTCTCACCGAGTTTTACTGGGGAAGACAGACATTTACCACATAATGATACAGGTAAACAGAGAATTGCAACTGTAACACATGCCACGAAGGAAAGGTGTTAGAATAGCCAAAAATTGGGTGGTGGGGAGGTCTACCTAGTCAGGGAGGTAAAGGAGGACTCTTAAGACTATCACTTCAGCCTCAATTATACCATATTCCTCCTCACTTTATGGATTCCATGATGAGGGAGGATTGGCTCAAAATTTCAGCAAATAACTGGTGATAGTCCTATACTCCCAGGATCCCCACCTTCTGATCTCATCATAAAACCAGCTCCCCTCTCCTCAATATTATAAGTCTCTACACTATTCTGTCTATATTGTACATACTGCGTTAAAGTCAAGTCTAGGAATTTTCCTCTGAAGGTACAACTTGACCATGTTGTTCAGTGGCTACCATTTCTAATTGTGTTATCTAATCTAAATTCATCAGCTTGTTTTATAGGCCCTCTGTAAAGCAACTTGATCTTTCCTTAACCTACCACCTATCCTCATTTCTCTGACACCAACAAATACACATTCTCCTCTAGATGGCTGATCTCTTTGTCCTTTAACATGTGTTTATTCTCATGTTCCCTCCTGTTAAAGTGTCTCTTGTAAACTCTTTCTCCCCATAAGCTTGGCATAACTTTTATTCTCTCTTCTACCTATTAGCATATCACTCATCTTTCAAGATCCCAGCTGAAATAGCATTACTTCTTTTCAGTTTTTTCTATAGGGTGAGTATGCTCATCAGAGAGAGAAATATCTTCACCCATTGGAGATGACCACACTGCAATCCCTTCTCCTCCAGTCTCCTCTTAAGATTTTGGGCGTGTACATACACATGCCTGGTACATGGCAGTTAAGGGCACTAGATTCTCATTTGACCGACCATGGTTCAAGTCTCAGATCTGATGGCTTGCTTTCTCACTTTCCCTCTCTCCGTTTCTCTCTGTCTCTCTTGGGTGAGCACACATGCACTATAGCAAATTTTAAAAAGTAATAAAATTAAATTAATAATTTTTCAAATAAATAAAATAAAAATGTAGCTTGCTTAATTGAAACTTTTTGCCCATTGGTTAGCAACTCTCCATTTCTCCCTTTAAGATGAGTAAGTTCTAGAGATGTGCTATACAACACTGTGTCTGTAGTTAATAATACTGCACTGCACATTTAACATTTGTTAAGAGGATCAATCTCATCTTAAATATTCTGATCACAATAAAATAAAACATTTAAAAATTACTCAATAATTTTGATTTAGTATGTGCTCACCTAAACTTCAGAATACATTGAGATACTCTGATATTTTCATCACTGTAGAATAGTCTGACCATCATTAGTATTCCCTTTTCAAAAGTGAATCACTTATGTCCATGAATATAGGCCCATGTTAGAGATTTTCTATCCTTGCTACCTTTCTTCTAAATCCACACTGAATCTTTCCTTCACAGAAACTTTCCAAGTTATTTTTTTTCTCTCTCTGTTCTATATGACCAGCATGTGATTGCCAACTGTCAACTCCAGGACCCTTCCACATTCACCCATCTGAGGTCATATTTCTTCTTGCTATGTCTCTTATGTGCAGAATATTTCTTCCTAGACTGAAAGTTCCTCAAACCATGGATACAGCATTGACTTTCATATGAGCTTAACAACTTAATAGCACTGATTCTTAATTGGCCATCTGGGATATCCTGTCAGGGTTAATAATGACTCATTTAGTGTGCAGAGTTGGAGGTCTTTTTTGTGTGTGTGCATATGAGTCTGATTCTACAATAAAAATAAGGAATTCCCAGTGAAGCATTTCAGAGTAATTATTTCTTTACGGGTGTTTAAAACCCCTCTTCCTTCAGCCTTATTCTTTCTGACTACCTCAAGGAATACCATAGCTTCCCCCAAACACCACTGGATATGCCCATTACTCACATTACAATAGTCTTCATGAGCTTAGATTCCCACACTCATAAAAATCAACCTGATTTGTTCACTGACAGTATAAACAGAGGGAAGGGAAACATGAGAAAGAGGAGAAAGTCAGGCAGAGGAACCATATTTGAATATTATCCACTATGTAGGAACTTAGGCAATTCAGGTCTGTACAGCCCAAGCAAAGTGATATAATTATCACAGTTGATATAATTATCAAGTTGATTCCGGCAGAGAGCCAGTATGGCTACATTTGCTTTCTACTTGATTTTGGCTATTAAAACTATATTCATGCACCACTCCCATCCATTAGTCCAATCCTCTTTGAGTAGGCCAGGATGCTAAAGCAATGTTTCTGGAGAGAGGAAGGACTTTACATCTGGCTGCTGTTGTAAATGGTCATGTGGTAAACATGGGTAGATCATTGAGTTTCCTTTCTTTATCTTGCTTTTTATTTGTAGTTCATGGATGTTGTAGCATAAGACTCTACTTTATTTGCATACTGAGGTTTTTAACAGTGCATCTTATAACTATGTAAGTTGTTCTGCCTCCCAATGAAGCAAATATCTGTCCTTTTAAGCCTGATTCTTAGGCAAGAGAAAAAAGGGGTTTTAATTAAGGTGCAAACTCCTTTTCTAAAATGATAAAAATTGAGGACTAGCATAATTATGAGAGACCTAAGCCATTTGGTTTAGGAGGTATGAGCTGAAGGAATATCTGCAACCATTTTTTTTAATCTCTAGAACTCTAGCTTCTGATGATTTCGAAATGAAATTATACCTTTCTGTACACAGGCATAAATTTTCTCTTAACTAGGCTTTGTTGAATACAGATCATTTACTCTTTTAACTACCTAGCACACTTATGCGAGTCCCTTAAGCTGGGTTTTTCCTAGTAGTAGCTGTTTTTGAGGAGGTTGACAAAGAAGTGAAAGAGACCAGCAGATGGTGGAAAAGTTATGTCACTGGACGCCCAGGTAGTCGACCATAGGTCGAGTCCTGGACCCAGCAGCTTAAAACGCACACAAGGAGCATGTGTGTGCATGTTCAAAATCCCAAGAGGAGAATGGAGGAGAAGGGATTGCAACATGACCCTCTCCACAGGGGGTGATTTCCTGCTTTCTGTCTGTCTCTCTCTGTCTTTCCAAGCAAACACACATGCCCAATAGCAAAAAATCTCTCTTAAAAAAAAAGAAAGAGAAAGAAAGAAAGAAAGAAAGAAAGAAAGAAAGAAAGAAAGAAAGAAAAAGAAAGAAAGAAAGAAAAAAGGAAAGAAAGAAAAGAGGAAAGTAAGTGAAGATAAAGGATGGGAAGAAAGGGGAGGCAGAATAACAGTTAACAGTTATATGACACCATATGCTAAGCACTGTCCTAAGTACTTTGTTTATACTAATTCATTTAATCTTAGGTATTATTGTCTCCATTTTATCAATAAAGAAACTGAAGCACAGAGAGCTTAATTCATTTTCCCAGTCACACAGGTAAGAAGGAACAGAGTCTGAATTTGAATCCAGGCTGTCTGGCTCTAGTCCGTTCATTTAGCTGTACACTATACCACTTCTCAACTTGGGAAAGTGAAGCATCTTTGGGAACCTTGTTATCTCTGAGGCAGCTGTAAGGAACAGACTTCATGATGACTCTGTTACCAGGGACCAGATAGGTTAACACCTTGCACTGCATTGGGACTACTATGGGATGCAAAGATCTATTTCTAACCATAATTGAATCTGTTGGGTCGTCGAAAAATTCATGATGCATTTTTGCGTAGAAAACCATAGAAAAATACGTCATGTATTTTCTGATGATCCAATATTTAGCTATATCTCCATTGAAAGAGCAGAGTCTGTGTCTTGAGTACCATTCAGATAATAGTTTCTTTTTCCCCTCTCTTCTGAGTCTCTCCTGCAAATAAATACATGCCCTCTCATAATGCTCTTTTAAAAAGTATTTCTGATTTTTCTGGATAAATGCTTTTGTACTCTTCTTCAGATTTGGCTTGCTATAGTTGGCATGAAGTTCTCCCTTGTCTCTGTGTTAGTATTTCTCCAACAGATATTTTATTAAAAATTCTAAGAGCTTGTATTGGCAGTCCAAACAATAAAGTGCTTTATTTAACAATAAAATTTTTTCTTAAAAAAAATGATTGCCCACTTGGACACTGGAAGACTTCTTTACTAACGTATATCATTAATGGAAGCTCAAATGTCTGTCAATAGAGAATCCTTATATCAGTGTTTGTTAAAGCTTCCCTCAAATATCAGCATACTCACTCCCTCCCAGCAGAATTTGTAGAATTAGAAGTTTTGCAGAGGCCCTCAAGATCATCAGTATCCACTCACTCCTTCCTCTCCAGCTTGGGTACTGGCAATAAAGTGCCTCACAATGGAACCTGGCACATGGTAGGTGGAAATTTCACAATGGGTTTCTTCCTCTTTGCCTTCTTCCACTTTCCCTCAAAAACTCTTTAACTATTTGTCCTGATTCTGCTGATTTCAACTTGTTCTTTTCAAAATATAGAGATCACTTCCCCCTGTCTTGGGGATTCATTTCATTTCTATTTGCCATATGATTAGAGTGACTATATAATTTATCTTACAAACTGAGACACTTTTGAAAGTGAGAAGGAGCAATCTTAATAATTATACCTGCAGAAAAATAGACAATAAAACTGGATTGTCCCCCAAAAGTCAGGTCCTATGGTCACCCTATTTATGATATCTTGTGTGGTTCAGAAGTGGCCACATGCTGGTGTAGTATTGCTGTCTGAGTCTTATCTTTATGGGTATCTCAGAATCTCATTGTACACTTAGTCCTTTTTGAGAGGACAGAATTTACTTCTCTGACCTGTTCAAGCCAACCAGAGATTAATGGAAGCTATGGGAGTTATAAACAGTCTGAATCTGAGCCTAGTTTTTGACCATTTTTCAAATACTTGTTCTTCATTTCTCCCATTACCACAAAGCCAAGCCATTCCAGCTCCATAGGGTACCACTCAGAGTATAATTGAGGTTTGAATAAACAACACATGTGGCTTTTAAGGCTAAATGAATATTGTTTGACATACAGTAAACTAGAGTTGTTTTTCATTTTGGTTTTAAAAATTGGTTAAAATTACATCTTGTTACTTCTCGGAATTAACTAGAATCCATCTGTCTCAATTAGAATCACTGTTTTTTGTTGTTCTTGTTCTTGTTGTTTTTTTGTACAAAAAGTCATGGCTGGAAGAAAATCAGAGAATCCTAAAAAAGAAAAAAAAGCAAGTTTTTCAGGATATCGGTTCCTACTGTTTTCCAAGATGTGGTATCTAAGATTATAAATGAATATACCAATTTTTAGCTGTCCAGACAGACCCTACTTAGATCTATAGAACTGCTTCTAGCTATACAAAATGTCAATATCTAAAAGGATAATTCCAGTGTAGTTATGATTTAAGTTAAGTAGAATAACCAAAATGTTGAAGGCTTTAACAGCTACTTAATAGAATATTCAGCTTAGAGAATGCTGTTTGATGCCTTTGAAAGCTCAATGGCTACACAAATACTACCAGTTCCTCATATATATACCATATATATATGTGTGTGTGTGTGTGTGTGTGTGTATAAATAATGTATATAGGATATAGTGATATAAATACAGTATGCATATGTGTATATTTATATATTATACATTTTATATATACATTATTTATACATACATTCAGAAGTAATGGCTCCAGTAGTTTTTTTTTCATTTCTTTTTCTTTTATACATTCACATTATTTATCTTACAAAGTGAATATTTCAATATGTGAACATTTCTCCCTTGTTCAGTTAATTAAACTATAAAATATCTTCAACAGATAATACCACATTTCTTTGTCCCCTTAATGCTTTGCCTCAGTATTTTTCTTCTAAATGTCCGTCCTCAGGCCCTCCTCTTCCACACACACTATATCTGGTATTTATACCCATTTACTGTGTTTACATATCCTTTAGTCAATCAGTTTCAGTCATAGAGTGCAGACACTCGATATATATTAAGTGGGAACATACAATGACTATCCTTCATACCCTGGCTTGCTTCACTCAGCAGTAAATCTTCCATATTCTTCCACTTTCTGTCAAAAGCCAGGGTTTTGTTGTTTTTTGTGGCTGAATAGTATTCCATAGAGTATATGTGCCACAGTTTTTCAATCAATTCATCTGTTCGTGGGCATTTGGGTTGGCTAAACGTCTTAACAATTGTGAATAGTGCCGCAATAAACAGCGATGTACAAGTACTTTTCCAATGAAGAATTTTTCTGTCCATTGGGTAGATACCAAGGAGTGGGATTGCTGGATCATATGGTAGTTCTATTTGTAGATTTTTGGGGAATCTCCAAATTGTTCTCCACAGTGGCTGGACCAATTTACATTCCCACCAGCAGTGTAAGAGAGTTCCCCTTTCACCACATCCCCGCCAGTACTTATCATTTTTTTTTTTTTTTAATCTTAGACATTCTGACTGGGGTTAAGTGGTATCTCATTGTTGTTTTGATCTGCATTTCCCTTATGATGAGGGATTTTGAGCATTTTTTCTTATGCCTTTTGGCTATTCTTATGTCATCTTTAGAGAGTGGTTTTTTTTTTTTCAACTCCTTCTCCTATCTTTTAATAGAGTTGGTCATCTTTTTTCCAAACAGCTGCTTGAGTTCCTTGTGTATTCTGGTTATCAGTCCCTTATCTGACACATAATTTACAAAAATATCTTCCCATTCTGAGAGCTGTCAATTCACACTAATTACTGTGTCTTTTGCCATGCAGAAACTTCTTAGTCTGATGTAATCCTAGTAGTTTGTAGTGAAGTGAAATAGTTCAGATTTAGAGATATATGCCCATCTGCACATATTCAGATTTTCAAATATGGTTCATGACATATTCATCTGAAATTGTGTTACAAGATATTAATAGTCTGTTCTTGTGCTTAATACTTACCTGTCTCATTGCTTTGCCATCTTACCTCTCTGATCACTTGTAGCAGAGGCCATCTGCTTCTATAACGTTTTTGAGCATCTGACTAGACTATAAATATTTAAAGACACTCTAATTAAAAGCCCTCTTAAAACTCAAGGGTCTAAATTGCTGTACATTGAACTCAAAAACCTGTGCTAAGTAAACATATTATGTCAATACCAATCTTTAATTTTAAAAGGACATTTGATGAAGAGAGCTATTCTATCATTTTTTAATTATAATTTATTTTCTCTCTTTTGGCCACTTAGATTATTTGAATGTGTCCTCTCCCCTGCAAAGTTCATTTGTTAGAAACTTAATCTCCAATGCAACATTCTTAAAAGATGGAAACTTTAAGAGGTGATTAGATCATGAAGGCTCTGCCTTCATGAATGTATTAATGCCATTGTCACAAAAGTGTTTTTTTCTAATAGGAATGGGTTCCCCTGTACAAGGATAAGTTTATCCCCATCTTCTTGTCTCACATGCCCACCCTTCTATGTCCTATCATGTTATGACACAATACAGAAGACCTCACCAGATTCCAGCACCTTGATAATGGATTTCCCAGCCTCCAGAGTGTAAGAAGTAAATTTCTGTTCTTTGTAAATTACCCAGTCTGTAATATTCTGTTTTACCAATATGATACAGACTAAAACCACATCTTATAGTCTTTACATTTTGTTTTTCTATGTGCTAGTGAATTTTTTCTGATTTATGATCTCTCTGATTCCTTTTTTTTAGACCCACCACTGCCAGCTAAAATGGGACAAGTAAATTTAAGTTCATCTCCATTCAGCCACTGTTAACAACAGTGCCATTCCCCATATGTCCAGATTTGCAACCCAAGAGTCATTTTATACTATTTTTTCCCTGTATTCTTCCTCCATTATCAAATCTTCCATCAGGGTATTACCATTTTCTTCTTTTCTGCAGTATTCTGATTCAGTCTTCTTCCCTATTATTATGCAGATGTTCATGGCCTATCACATATCACTATAGCAGCCTACTTGTTGGCCTCAAGATTCTAGTTACTCCATAACAATGCTACACTTTGTTACTAGAATAAGCTTCCACAACATAATTTTTCTATTATTGTTAATTTTTATTTTATATATTTAATCACTATACATCACTTTGCTTGTAAGTTGAATTTACCAACATAAAACACTTCACACCAATCCACTTGAGGATACAGAACACATTATTATCAACAGATAATAACCCAACATTACTTTTATCATGAAAACACCTACATTAAAATTTCTATCAGGATTAAATGTGAAATTTTCAGCCTTTCTCTTTTTTTTTTTACAGTTCATACAGTAATTATTCACTACCCTTGATTACCTCAACAGTCCACATCACTTCTGTCTCCCTTTTTCCTTCTGCCTCTCTCTCCTCTCTATCTCCTTCCTTTCTCTTTCTCCCTGTGCAATTAACAACCTTATCGCTCTTGAATTTTCTACTTCAGACACACCTTGCTTGCTGTCTCTCATATGTGACTTTCTATTTCTAAAGGTCTGGTTCTTTGTAAGTTTGATTCCTGATATCACTGTCTGTTTATACCCTGCAGTATATTAGAGGCAGCTGCAAAAAGTTTGTGGAAAAATGAAATTAAAGTATGAATCTATTTTGGTGCGAAAAATTTGAAATCCCTGCATAGTTTTTCTCATAATATACATTTCCCATGAACTTTTAAAAAATATACATTTACTTATTTGTTTACATTTAATCACTGTGTATCATTACAGCATATCTAATGAATTTTCCTATCATGAATACACTGCATATTGGTCCAGTCAATGACATTATCATATACATTATAATCAACAGATTTCTTCCCATTTTGGGTCACTTAAATGTTTTGCTTATTTCTTCTTCCCCTTAATTCCCTCCCTTCCACCCTCCCCCATTTCCCATCCTCATCCCCCACTATCTCCAGTATCATCGTTGCTCTCCATGTTTTTATACCTTCAAATCAATCATTTTCTGCCATAGAGTGCTGACATTCAGTATATAATGAGTGGGAAAACCACTGGTGGAAAACACAGGGGAAACTCTTAGAGACTTTGGAGCGGGCAAAGACTTCTTGAACAAGATACCCAAAGCACAGGCAATAATCCCCAAAATAGACAAGTGGGATTATGTCAAGTTAAAAAGCAAAACAAACAATAATTAGAGTGAATCAATAACCCTTGGAATGAGAGAATATATCTGCAAACTATACCTCAGACAAGGGACTGATAACCAGGATATACAGGGAACTCAAACAGCTTACCTGAAAAAAATTTATCTACCCAGTGAGAAGATGGGCAAATGAGCTGAACAAATAACTCTCTACGAAGACATACGAACAACCAAAAGCAAATGAAAAAATGCTCAGTATCTCTTATTATAAGGGAGATGCTAACCAAAACTACAATGAGATAAAAGTTTAACCCCAGTTAGAATGGCTAAGATTAAGAATATAAAGAATGAATAGGACCTGCAGATGGCATAATGGTTACATCGCTAGACTCCCATGTAGTTGACCATGGTTTGAGTCCTGGACCCGGTGGCTTAAAACTCATGCCAGATATGTGTGCATGCATGCTCAAGATCCCAAAAGGAGAATGTAGGAGAAGGGACTGTGGCATGACCATCCCTCCTGGTGGCTGATTTGCTGTTTTCTGTCTTTCTGGCAAGCTCACACCCCCTATAGCAAAACTCTCTCTTAAAAAAAGTAATAAAGAATGGTAAGTGCTGGCGAGTCTGTGGTGAGAACTCCCTACACTGTTGGTGGGTATGTAAATTAGTATAGCCACTGTGGAGAACAGTATGAAGTTCATCAAATACCTACAAATGTAACTACCACATGTGCCAGCAATTCCACTCCCAGGTATCTACCTAAAGGTTAGTAACATTAAGTCAGAAAAACACTTGCACATCCATGTTTATTGCACCATTATTCACAATTGCTATGACATGGAACCAACAAAAATGTCCACAAACAGATGAATGAACTGAAAAGTGTGGAACACACACTACAGAATACTACGCAGCCATAAAAAACAATGAGACCCTGAAATTTGATAGAAAGTGGACAAATACGAAGATTTACTGCTAAGTGAAGCAAACCAGACAATGAAAGGAAGACATTGTATATCCTGTGAGCTTTTTGAAGACCCCTTGTGCCTCTAAAATGTGTCTTAACAGTTATTTTAAGAAGTATTCTCCCCACTTAATATATACCGATTGTCTGCACTCTAAAATATATATATATATATATATATATATATATATACACATACATATATATATTTGAAACCATACTGCTTCTGTTGTTATAGAGTTATAAAACTATACAAAAATTATAAGACATATTTTGAACATTATCTTTAAAATTCAGTATTTTGAAATTTTGAAAGATGTTTGTAAACTGTCAAGAATTATGGAGTATGAGCTAAAATTTTTTGCTATGTAAAGTAAATGTTTGTGGAAAAATGTAAAAATAAATAAATGAAATAAATAAATAAATAATAAAAAAATAAATATTATGGAAAGTAAAGGAAGCCAATCACTACAGATTACATAATGTATGATTCCATTTGTAAGAAATATCCAGAATATACAAATCCATAGAAATAGCAAGTCGACTGGCAGTCTCTGGGACCTAAGAGGAGAGGACAGATAGTGACTGCTAATGAGTTCAGGTTCTTTTTGGGGTGACAAACATGTTCTGGAATAAAGTATCAGTCGTGGCTGCATGATTTTTTAAATATAATAAAACCACTAAATTGTACATTTTAAGAGAATAAACATTATAGTATGTGAATTATCTTACTAAGAAAAATATTTTAGTAGGAAAAACTGGTACTCTATTCCTCTTTTTTTTAAAGCCACATATATTTGCATTGTTTGCAGGATATAAATTCCATAGTTTTGTGCATTTTGATGACACGTGTTTTGATGTCTTCGGTATCCATGATTTATACTTTTAATTTGCTATAGTCAACAAACTTTACATGAAATACAAAATGTAATACATCATCAGTCCTGGAAAACTTTTGTTTCTAGAATCTATTTGTATTTCTTACTTTTTAGTAATTATTTAATTTATCTACCTCATCTATCTGGTGGTATGTTTTGATATCGTTAACTTTTGTGATGACGTGAAATAAATATCAAGGTTCATGTTTTTCTACACAGATATGAAGATTTTCTGTTAGAAAGATCAGCTTTTTCTCACTAAACAACTGTGGTATCTGTTATGGTTTGAGTGCGTCTTCCGGAAATTATGTGTTAGAAATCTGATCACTGGTATGGAGGTATTGGAAGATGGGAGCTCTAAGAGACAATTAAATTGTTAAGAAGAATTAATACCTTTCTTATGAGAATAGGTAAAGTTTTGAAGAAGTGAACCTTTCCTTTCTTGGGGCTACATTACTGTAATTACAGGAAGAGTGGGTCATTATAAGGCAAGCCTGGCACTTCCCTTCTCTCTCTTATCCATGTATTTTCTCTTTATCATATGCCCACTTGCCACTGTCACACTTGCTTCTACTATGTGGTGCTATCCACCAAGTTATAATGTAGCATGAGGCCTTTATCTAATGAGGTTGCCACATCTTGGACTTCCCGCCATCCAGAACAGTAAGCTAAATAAACCTCTTTTCTTTATAAATTACCCTGAACTGGTATTCTGTTATGCCAATAGGAAATAGATGAAGAAAACCAATATCTTTGGTAAAAATCAATCAGCCATATAAGTATATGTCTATTTCTGGAGTCTCTACGATCCATTGATTGTATGTCTATATTTATGCCAATATCACACTTCGATTGCAGTAGCTTCATTATAAATCATGAGTGTTAAGTCCTTTGATTTTGTTCTCTTTCAAGATTGTTTTGCCTATTCTAAGTTTTTTGCCCTTTCGTATAAACTTGGAAAACAGCTTGCCAGTTTCTTTAAATATCTGCTAGGATTTCAAAAAAAAAAAACAAAAAAAAAAAAAAAGAAGTATTCTATGATTATATCTGACTGCTCATTCCTCCCATTCAGTCTCTATTCTGCTTATATTTCCAGTTGTTGCTGTGTTTGTGTGTGTGTTTTAGAGTATTTCCTATTTCAACTTCTTGTAACCTCCAACTAGGTTTAAGTGTCCCAAGAGCAACAGCCCAGCCTGACTTCTCCCTCCTCTTAACATGTCAGGTTCTCCAGCCAAGATGTGTTCAATGCATGTTAACTGACTATTGGACATTATTTTCTGGCCATAAACAAAGGTGAAATCATCTTTACTCTTACAGAAGTCATTCACGGTTTCCATGTAGATCTTAATGTAGTTTTTGTCTACCATCTTTACTTGGACGTTGAATAACCAGGAAAACAAGAGTTTACTATTGGCCAATCACATAATTCTGTATTTGAAATACAATTCAATTCAATACATATATTGAACACCTAACATGTACACAGCAGTATACTAAGTGCTCTAGCTCAGTTATTCTCAAAACTCCACCATGCCACAGAATCCCCTATATAGCGTGTTAAAACCCAAATCACTGATGTGCACCCCAGAGTTTCTGACTTGGTAGCTCTCAGGAGAGGTCTGGAAATTTGCATTTATGACAAGTTCCTGGGTCATGCTTATGCTGCTGGTCCAGGGACCATGATTTGAGAAACAGTGGTCTAGGGATACAGAAGTAGTCTAAGACATAGTCTCTCATTTCAAGATATTTACAGTCATTCCCGAGAGACAAAGCAGACCCAGGAAAGATTTAACAGCAGAAACATTGTACAGTGTTTTAGTACACATTCATTCAACAAATATTGAATGAATACTATCTGTCCACCAGTGCTCTAGGTGCTGCAATTACGTCAGTGAACACAATAGACAAAAATCTTTGTTTTCATGGGGGAGATTCTAGTAGGTGAAAGCAGACATTAAACAAAATGCATAAAATGGAAAATGCTGACAAGTGCTAAGGAGAAAAAGGAAACGGAGGATAAGAAAATAAGAGGGGGTTGAAATTTTTAATAGTATGGTCAGAGAAAGCCTCCTAGTTCCATCATTTCACAAGTATTTATCGAGTAAGTATTTATTGTGTCAGGCAGTGTTAGAGAGGTAATACACAAATAATAGCATGTAAATAACTAATAATAAAACAAACAACGTGCCCTGTACTTACAGAACAAACATACCTATTTGGGAGCCAGGAAACGTGGGGATTTGGTGTTCACTGTCACAAACTCATTTGATTGTTCCATCTGGTAAATGGAAGAATTGGATAAAGTTCTTTCTTTTTTTCCTGTGCTAGAGGATGTATGGACTCTCCAGAGCGAGAAAGAGAGACAGAGAGAGAGGGTGAGAAAAGAAAGCACACGCCCCCATGTGGAATGATCACACACCAATCGTTTTTCCATCTCTCTCTCTTCTATAAGAATTTTGGACACCCATGCATGTGCATCCAGTCTGTTTATCAAGCTTTCATTCTGGAACTCGAACCACAGAGTTGGCCATGTGGGATATGATTGAATTAACCATCAGGCCACAGAGTCAGGCCAAAGTCCTCTACCTTATTTTTTTTTCATTTTAAATTTTATTTTATAATTTCTTATTTATATTAAAGCATTGTACATCTTTACAGAATACACTATGGTTTTTCTTTATTTGTTCCTTAATTCCCTCCTTCTTACTCCCTGCATTGTCCATAGCCCTCGCTCACTGCATCTAGTATCTATAGTTGCTCTCCATCTTTTACACCTTCCAATCTTTCAGTTTTTCTCTTAGAGTGCAGACATTTGGTATATATTAAGTGGAGACATACAATGCCTCACTTTCATAGTCGGGCTTACTTCACTTAGCATCAAATCTTTCATATCAGTCCACTTTCTATCAAATGCCAGGGTCTCATTGATTTTATGACTGAGTAGTATTCTACAGTGCATATGTGCTACACTATTTTAATCCATTCATCTCTTCATGGATATTTGGGTTGATTCTATGTTTTAGCAATTGTGAATAATGATGCAGTAAACATGGATTTGCAAGTGTTTTTCTGACTGAGCATATTCCTATCCTTTGGGCAGACACCCAGGCATTGTAAGGTAATTCTATTTGTAGATCTCTGAGGAACCTCCATATTGTTCTCCAGAGTGGCTATACGAATTTATATTCCCACCAAGAGTGTAGGAGAATTCCCTTTCACCGCAACCTTGCCAGCACTTATCATTCTTTATTATTTTTAATTTTACCTATTCTGACTGGGGTTAGGTGGTGTCTTATTGTAGTTTTGATTTGCATCTTCCTTATGATTAGGAATATTGAGCATTTTTCCATATGTTTTTCGGCTGTTTGTATGTCTTCTTTGGAGAGTTGTTTGTTCAGCACATTTGCCCATCTTTTAACTAGATTGATTATTTTTTTGCAAGTAAACTATTTGAGTTCCCCATATATTTTGGTTATCAGTCCCTCATCTGAGATAAAATTTGCAAATATGTCCTCTACACTTCTAAGGCTACAGGATGTTAAGTCCTTTAGGCAATCCAAAATATATAATAGTGTTTGAAGAAGACTGTAGAAGAGGAAAATACTAATTGGTTTTTCATAAGCATAAGGGACCTATGAGGTGCAGAGGATGGGATGGTAATTTCAGAATACCATGAACTAAAGTATGAACGCAAGAATGGGAGTCACATGTCCAGTGAAGAGCAAGGTGATCAAAGAATTACCATTATAAAGTAGCTGAGATAATTGCATAGGAGGTAGGTGTTCAGTAAAAATGAATCACAAAGCTGTTGAGTCTTTGAAGAGAATACACTGAGTGTTTTGATGAGAAAATGCTATCATGATAATCAAAATGTTGTTTTAGGAACATTAACTTAGGAACCAGATTTAAATCTTCAAAATTCATTTTTCCCCCATAAGATGGCTTGAGGAAGGGTTGACACCATGTTTTGTTATAAGTCACTGCTTAATTTTAATATCATTACTGAGCTAATACTCCAGTCTTCTTCAAGCCCTAAATGCCAATGATATAACTTAATTTCACCTCACAGCAATATCATCTACTTTTTAAAATTTTGTTTATTATTATCATAATCTTCTTTATATTACATTGAATCACATATATCTTTACAGTGTATTACATTTCTTTTTCCAGAAGGAATATCATGCATATCAGTCAAGACGAAGACATTACTATCCACATCATCATCATCAAATAGGTTTTGCCATTTTTTCCAGATTATTATTATTATTTTTATTCTCATTATTTTTTTAAACATTCAATCAGTATATATCATTTTGTTTATAAAAAGAATTTACCCAACATGAAATACTTTTTAGACAAGGCCAGTTGAGAATACTATACAATACTATACATGTTATCATCAACAGGTAATAAAACATTTCTGTGTCCCACTAATGTCATGCCTCTCTACTTATTCTCTTGCTATACTTGCTATACTTCTCTCTACTCATCCCTTCTCCTGCCCCATTACACACTGTCTTCAGCATTCTTAACTATTTTAAGTGCTTTTATGCTCTCCAATATTTTGATCTCTACAATAAAGTGCAGATAGTTGGTATATATTAAGTGGATACATACAATATCTATTTCATATCCTGGCTTGCTTCATTCAGCATAGATATGCCATATTTGACCACTTTCTATCAAATGCCAGGGTCTTCTATTTTTATGGCTGTGTAGTATTCCATAGAGTATATGTGCCACATTTTTTCAATCCATTCATCTGGACATTTGTGGACATTTGGGTTGGTTTCATGTCTTAGTGATTGTGAATAATGCTGCAATAAACATTGATGTGCAAGAGCTTTTCTGACTGAGCTTCTCCTGTCCTCTGGGTAGATATCCAGAAGTGAGATTGCTGGATCAAATGGTAGTTCCATTTGTAGATCTTTGAGAAACTTCCATATTGTTCTCCACAGTGGCTTAACCAGTTTACATTCCCACCAGCAGTGTAGGAGAGTTCCCCTTTCAACTCTTGTCCTTTTTATATTTTGAATCTTTGCCATTCTGACAGGGCTTAGGTGGTATCTCATTGTGTGTGTGTGTGTGTGTGTGTGTGTGTGTGTGTGTGTGTGTTTTAAGAGGTTTTTGCTATAGGGGACATGCACTCATCAGAAAGACAGAGAGAGACAGAGTGATAGAGAGAAATCACTCCCTAGAGGGGGATGGCCATGCTGCAACCCTTTCTTCTCCATTCTCCTCCCTGTGGCATGAGTTCAAGCCACTGGGTCCGGGACTCGAACTGTGGTCGACTACATGGGAGCCCAGCAACATAGCCATTACGCCAACTGCTGGTCCCACTCATAGTGGTTTTAATCAGCATCTCCCTTATGATGAGCTATGTTGAGCATTTTCTTATGTGCTTTTTGGCTGTTCATGTGTCTTCCTTAGAAAGATTTTTATTCAGCTCATTTTCCTATCTTTTAATTGGGTTAACCTTTTTTTTTTTTAATAAGCCACTTGAGTTACCTGTGTATTCTGATTATCAGTCTGAGCCATAATTGACAAAAATATTTTCCCACTCTGAGGGTTGTTGATTCACACTTGTTACTGTGTTCTTTGCTGTGCAGAAACTTCTAAGTCTGATATAGTCCCACCTGTCTATTTTTGGGGTTATTGCCTGTGCTTTGGGAGTCTTATTTAAGAAGTCTTTGCCTACCCCAATGTCTCCCAGTGTTTACCCAGTACTTTCCACCAGGAGTTTTATACTTTCAGGTCTTAGGTTCAGATCTTTGATCCATTTTGAGTTGATTTTTGTTAATGGTGAAAGATGGAGGTTCAGTTTCATCTTTCTGCAGGCAATACCCCAGTTTTTCCACCACCATTTACTAAAGAGGTTTTCCTTTTCCCAATGGATTGACTGGTATCCATTATAAAAAATCAGTTGACTGTAAGCTTTGGGGGTTATTTCTGGGGTCTCTATTCTATTCCATTGGTCCACCTGTCTATTTTTGTACCAATACCATGCTGTTTTGATGATCACAGCTTTATAGTATATCTTGGGGTCAGGAAGTGATATGTCACCCACTCCACTCTTCTTGTGCAGGATTGCTTTGGCAATACAAGGTCTTTTATGAATCCAGACAAATTCTATGATTGTCTTTTCTAGATCTGTGAAGACTATCTCTGGTATTTTTTTATTGGAATTGCGTTAAATATGTAGATTAATTCAGGTAGAACTGCCTTTTTGATTATATTAATTTGTCCAATCCAGGAGCATGGGATGTCTTTCCACTTTTTTATGTCCTTTTCAATATCGTTTTTAAGATTTTCATATTTTTTGTAAGGGTCTTTGACTTCCTTAGTTAGGTTTATTTAAAGGCATCTTATACATTTTGTGGCTATGGTAAAAGCGATTCCTTTCTTCAGCTCTATTTTGTTCAACTTGTTGTTCATATATAGAAATGCTATAGATTTTTGGATGTCTCTTTTGTATCCTGCCACTTTACTGTATTCACTTATTACTTCGAGAAGTTTTTTCACCGAAACCTTTGGGTCTTCTAAACATACCATCACGACATCCGTGAATAAAGATATTTTCAAGTCTTCTTTGCCTATTTGAATGTCTTTTATATTGCTCTCTTTTCTGATTGCACTAGCTAAGACTTCCAGCACTATATTAAAAAGCAGTGAAGAAAGAGGGCAACCTTGTCTAGTACCAGTTTTTAGTGGAAAAGGTTTTAGCTTTTCACCATTCAGTATAATGTTACTTATAGGGTTTTTTTTTTTCTTCTGAAAATTTTTTTTTATTAATTTACATTCATTCCCTGAGCATCATCACAACATACTAAATGTGGTTTCCCATCTAAAATAAACTGCATAGTGGCTTAATCATGCATGTTATCATCCATAATATTCCATTTCTACTTTCATATATATATATATTTTTTTTACCCCATGTCTGACCCTCTGCCCTATTCCACTCTCTTATTACACTATCTCTGCTGTCTACAGTTGTCTTCAATTCCTTTTATCCCAACATTTTGTTGATCACACAATATCATAAGTAATCTAACTACTTTCAATAGCAAGTTCAGCTGATGGTTTCAAGAAAAGCAGTTTTGAACTGGTAAGGATATTTCCTTGAAACTTAAAGCCTAGAAACAGGTTAGTATTCTGTTCAAATAGTAGGTACATGAATCTATTGACAGCTTAAGACAGGAGAAAAATCCTTAAAACCAGACAACAAAGCTTAGAAGAAAAGCATCAATATTTAGTCAAGTCACAGAATGTTGTTTCATCAGTTCAGTCTCACATATTTAATCTTTCTTCTGTTGAGGTTCGATCTTCCAGATTGAATTCTGGGATATAATATTCATCTCCAAACATTGTCCCTACAATTAAGTTGCCCATTTTCTTAGTTTTTGAACTCTTATTTCTGTGTGTCTGCATTTAATTTTACTGACATAGCACTCCCTTAAGAACTTCTTGGAGATCTGGTCTGGTGCTGGTAAATTCTTTCAGGTTTTGCTTATCTGGGGATGTTCGTGTCTTTTCTTCCCAAATGAACGATAATCTTGCTGGGTACATAATTCTCGGTTGAAATTGCTTTTCCGTTAATACTTTGAATATATTTTCCCATTCTTTCCTCGCTCGCACTGTTTCCAATGAGAGGTCTGCCTTTAGTCTGATGGGATACCCCTTGTAGGTAACTTGCCGTTTTTCTCTTGCCAGTCTTAGTATCTTGTCTTTGTCTGTGGTTTTGGTCAATCTGACTATAATGTGTCTTGGGGAAGATCTTCTAAGGTTGATTCTGTTTGGGGTCCTCTGTACTTCTTGGGACTGAATCTTTGAGTGCCTCTCCAGGTTTGGAAAGTTTTCTTGCAGGATTTCATGGAATAGATTATCAATGCCCTTATGAGTTTCTTCGCCTTCTGGGATGCCTATTATCCAGATGTTCGGACGATTAATTGTATCTGGTATTTCTCGTATATTATTCTCAAATTTGGGGGCCATTTTCTCAGTCTTCATGGTGAATTTTTCTAGGCCAGCAATTCTCTCTTCTACATCTGAGATTCTATTTTCTGTATGATCTAGTCTGCTTTTAATACTTTCAAGGGAAATTTTGACTTCTTGTATTATAGCCTTCATCTCTAACAGTTCCATCTGACTCTTTTGTAAAGTGTGAAATTCCTCTTTTAGATCTTGCATGAAATTCCTCACCTCCTGGAACTCTTCAACTCCTTTCTCCTTCCTCTTCAGAAGTTCCTTGTCTCTCTTCTCTTCCATCTCTGTAAGCTTTGCCATTATGAATGTTCTGAATTCTTTATCAGACATTTCCATGATTTCCATTGAACTGTGTGTGGATGAAGAGGAGTTATCCTTTTCCTTTGGAGAAGAGGTATTTTCCTGCTTCCCCATATTTCTTGTGGTCTTGCAGCGATTTCTAGTCATCTGGTGGATGGTCAGTTTCTTCCCAAACTTGGAAGTTCAATCACGTGAGTTTTGTATGCTGGAGGCCGAATTATCAGTGGGAACTCTTCCTTTCTCCGTTTCTCCCAAAATGGCTAGATCGCAGGAGCCATGGAGCTGTCTCTTGAAGAAGGCCTGTTCTCAGTTATAGGTTTTTCATATATGGCTTTTATTGTGTTGAGAAATGACCCTTCTATACCAATCTTACTGAGAGTCTTAATCGTGAAAGGATGTTGTATTTTATCAAATGCTTTCTCTGCATCAATTGTAATGATCACATGGTTTTTATCTTTCTTTCTGTTAATATGGTGTATTATATTTATGGTCTTACATTTGTTGAACCACCCTTGCATCCCTGGGATAAAGCCTACCTAGTCATGATGAATAATCTTTGTTAAATGTTTTTTGATATGATTTGCAAGTATCTTGTTGAGAATGTTTGCATCTATATTCATCAGTGATATTGGTCTGTAGTTTTCCTTTTTATCATGTCCTTATCTCTTTTGGGAATGAGAATGATGGAGGCTTCATAGAATGAATTTGGAAGGTTTTCTTCCTTTTGAGTCTTTAGAAATATTTTGAATATGATAGAGGCTAACTCTTCCTTAAAGGTGTTGTAGAATTCAGAAGTGAAGCCATCTGGACCTGAGCTTTTCTTTGTCAGAAGGTTATTTATTACTGATTCAATCTCATGGCTTATTATGGGTCTATTCAGGTTTTCTATGTCTTCCTGATTCAATCTTGGTAGATTATATGCATCCAGGAATTTGTCCATCTCCTCCAAGTTCTTATGTTTGTTGGCGTATATTCGCTCACAGTATCCTCTAATGATATTTGGTATTTCTATTATGTCTGTTGTAATCTTGCCTGTTTCATCACGTATTTGATTTATCTGGGTTTTTTCTTTCTTCTTTATCAGTTTAGTCAATGGTGTGTCGATCTTGTTAATCTTTTCCAACAACCAGATTTTGCTTTCATTTATTTTTTGTGTGTTTTATTTTCTATTTCATTTATTTCTGCTCGAACCTTTATTATTTCTTTTTGCCTGGCATTTTGTTGTTGTTGTTGTTGTTGTTGTTTTTTCAGTTCCCTAATGCATGATGTTAGGTTATCTATTTGCCACCTTTCATCTTTTTTTTAAGTGCACAAATTGCTGTGAATTTTCCTCTTATGACTGATTTTGCCATGTTCCATAGATTATGGAAACTCGTGTACTCATTACCATTTGTTTCCATAATTTTTTTTTATTTCAGGCTTCATTTCTTCAGTAGTTAAGAAGTCATTCAGAAGTAGGTTGCTCAGTTTCCATGTGTTTCTGTATTTTCGAGGGTGTTTCTTGAAATTAATATTGAGCTTAATTCCATCATAGTCAGAGAAGATGCTGGATATAGTTTCTATGCCTTTGAATCTGTAAAGGCTTGATTTATGTCCTATCATATGGTCAATCTTTTTTTTTTTTTTTTTTTTTTGAGAGGTTTTCGCTATAGGGCGCGTGCACTCGCCAGACAGACAGAGACAGAGAGACAGAAAGCGAGAAATCACCCCCCAGGGGGGATGTCCACGCCGCAATCCCTTCTCCTCCGTTCTCCTCTTGGGATCTTTGGCACGCACGCACACGTGCCCAGCGTGAGTTTTAAGCCACTGGGTCCAGGACATGAACCACGGTCGACTACGTGGGAGTCCAGTGACATAGCCATTACGCTAACTGCTGGTCCCAATCTTTGAAAAGGTTCCATGCCAGGATGAGAAAAATGTATATTTTGTGGTCTTGGGGTGAAAAGTTCTATAGATATCTATCAAGCCCATGTGATTTATAGTGTCATTTATGTCCTGTATCTCTCCACTTATTTTTTGTCTAGAAGATCTGTCTAAAGGAGATAATGGGGTGTTGAGATCCCCCAAAATTATAGTGTTGCTCTCTATCTCTCCTTTTAGCTCCAGCAGTCTTTCCTTCACGTATTTAGGTGTTCCTGTGTTGGGTGTATAGATATTAATAAGCATTATTTCTTCTTGCTGAATTAACCCATTTACTATTATATAATGCCCTTCTTTGTCTCTTTTTATAGTCTTTGTCTTGAAGCCTATTTTGTCTGAAATCAATATTGCTACTCCATTCCTTTTTTGATTTCCATTTGCAAGGAGTATCTTTTTCCAGCCCTTCACTTTTAGTCTATGTATATCTTTATCCATAATGTGCATTTCTTGTAGGTAACAGATAGAGGGTTTCTTTTTTTTATTTTTTTTTTATTATCCATTTGGCCAGTCTGTGTCTCTTAATTAGAGAATTTAATCCATTAACATTCAATGTTATTATCGATATTTCCAGACCTGTTCCTATCATTAAATGAGCCATTTTCTTGGTTGTTTTTTGTTCTCTTATAACAGTTCATCTGACTTTTTCATCTTCCTGGCATAGCACTCCCTTCAGAACTTCTTGAAAAGCTTGTCTGGAGTTGGTAAATTATTTCAGGTTTTGTTTATCTGAGAATGTTTTTATTTTCTTTTCCCATATAAAAGATAATCTTGCTGGGTATAGTATTCTTGGTTGAAATTGTTTTTCATTCAACACTTTGACTATATTTCCCCATTCTTTCCTTGCCTGCATTGTTTCTGACAAGAAGTCCTATGTTGGCCTGATGGGGTGACCTTTGTAAGTACCTTGACCTTTCTCTCTTGCCAATTTTAGTATCTTGTCTTTGTCTGTTGTTTTTGCCAATCTGGCTATGAGGTACCTTGGAGAGGATCTTCTTTGGTTGATTATATTTGGGATTCTATGTATTTCTTGAGTTGGGATATTTGAATGCCTTTCTAGGTTTGGAAAGTTTTCTTCCAGGATTTCACGAAATAAATTATAAATGCTCTTATTATTTTCTTCCTAATCTGGGATACCAATCATCCAAATGTTGGGGTACTTGATGGTATCTAGTATTCCTCATATATTATCCTCATTTTTCTTGGTTGTTTTCTCAATCTTCTTGATACTTTTTTCCAGGTCAGTGTTTTTGTCTTCTACATTCAAGATTCGATATTCTGTGTGATATAATCTACTTTTAATACTTTCAAGGGAGGTTTTAATTTTCTGTATCACATTCTTCATCCTTAACAGTTCCATCTTATTCTTTTCCAAGGTGTCTATTTCTTCTTTCAAATCATGAAAGGACTTCCACATCTTCTGGATCTCATTGTCTCTTTTCTCTTGTGTCTCAGTTTGGTCACTATAAATATTCTGACTGGCTTATCTGACATGTCCATGACGTCCATTGTGTTTTCTACGGGTGGTGTGGGATTAATGTTTTCCCTTGAGGGAGAGACATTTGTTCGTTACTCATGCTTCTTGTGCCTCTACGATTTTTCCTAGTCATCAGGTGGTTTATACGTTACTTCCTACAGTATTCAATGTACCTTTGAGTGTTCTGGTCTGCCTCCCTGTTGCTCAGCAGTACCCTGCACTGTTGTCACAGGTCCTGGGTGACCAAAAGTCCTCCCTGATTCTAAAAAGTGGTGAACCTCCAACTGAGCTAATGAGCTTCACCTCAGGAGCAAAGAAAAGATCACGCAGCACACCTTGCGTGATGCACACTATTCAAAACACAGAAGTTCTGAGAGTCCCAAGGTGAGTGGAGTGGAGGGAATGAGCCATGGGTCCCAGACATCAGGGCCTGCAGCCATAGGCAGCATGATGACCGGCAATGCCATTTGAACCAGTCTCCAGATGGGGTGGGGAGGGGCGCAAGTACTATCATCTACTTAAACTGGTAACAAATTACTGTTTTAATTTAGAGTTTTGAAAGCTTGGGAGATTAATTATAATAGACATTCTTTTTTGAGAGATTTTTGCTATAGGGCACATGTGCTCACTGGAGAGACAGTGAGACAGAAAGCGAGAAATAACCCCCCAGGGGAATGGCCATGGCGCAATCCCTTCTCCTCCATTCTCCTCTTGGGATTTTGGGCATGCACACATACATGCCTGGCATGAGTTTTAAGCCACCGGGTCTGGGACTCAAACTACGTCTACTACATGGTAGTCCAGAGGTATAATTGCTACCCGTCTGCTGGTCCCAGAATAGAACATTTTTAATACTTAGGCATTTTTGTGCTCAACATCCCTCATTATAAGGGAGATGTAGTTTAAAACCACAATGAGGTACCACCAAACCCCTGTCAGAATGGCGAAGATTAAAAGTTCAGAAAATGATTAGTGTTGATAGGGTTATGGTGAAAGGAGAACTCTCCTGCACTGTTGGTGGGAATGTAAATTGGTCCAGCCACTGTGGAAAACAATATGGAGGTTTTTCAAAGACGTACAAATAGAACTATCATATGATACAGCAGTTCAACTCTTGGGTATCTACTTAAAGGACAGAAAAAGACTCAGTTTGAAAAGTGCTTGCACACCTAATACTATTAACCCATTAAAACCAACAAGACCCTGGCATTTAATATAAAGTGGATGAATATGGAAGATATATTGCTGAGTGAAGCAAGTTAGGCTATACCAACTGTCCACACTATATGGTAGAGATGGAAATATTGGAAGGCATAAAAACATCAAAAACAGTTAAGGACACTGGAGACAGGTGGAAGGAGGGTGGGAGAGGTGAAGAGTGTAGGGAAGAAAATTAGGGAGAAAATAGAGAAAAACAGACATTGGTGGGACACAGAAATGGCTTATTACCTATTGATAATAACATGTATAGCATTCTCAACTGGACAGGTCTGAGGTGTAGTTCATGTTGGGTAAATTCTTTCTACAAGTTAAATAATGTATAGTGATTGAACGTATAAAATAATAATAAAAATTTTTTAAATCTGTAATAACCATCAAGATAATACAGGCTTATCATAAAAAAATTTAGAAATAACAGAAAAGCAAAAGAAAACAAAAATTCTTTCACAATTAAAAAAATACTTATGCATTTTTGTATTTCTTGTTATCCCATGAATTCTGTGGTTGAAATATTAAGTTTATCTTCAGCCTTATATATAAAAGTTAAATAGTACTAATTTAAGGTGGTACAAACATCTCTAAGACCACACTCTCACCATCTGCTTGTTTGTTCATATGTAATAGGAGGTAATGTTCTTGGAAATTATCCTCCTATTTTTGATATTCTTTTAATGAGGGGGTGAGGAGAGAAAAAGAGATATATAGAAATAGTTATTTTTGACAGGATCTCACCATGCCTTCATCCTACTGGAACCCTCCAGCCTCCTCATTAGCTAGGATTACAGGCTTCTGCTGCCACACCCAGCATTTTTAGATTGGTCCAGGCTCTGAACTCAGGCCCTGAATGCAACTCCAGAATCATGCATTAGTGTCCTACCTCTTTTGTCATCACAGCTAGGCCTTGAGGCCTTATCTTTAATGTATAATCAGAGGAATATCCATATCTGTTATGTGTTTGTTACTTTTGAGTCTGAACATAGAATATTTGTTGTAAGCGTAGTTACTCTGGAAGACAAAAATAATACGGGTTTGCTATCCAAAGAGTGGAACATATAGACCCAGAGAAAGGTACATCAGGCAAAAATAAAACAGAGTGTCTTAGATACTTGTTACATATACAACTAATTATAGCAAGTTTTACCTTCACTTTTAGATTAAGTCATAACTTCTCAGAGACATAATGGTGAATTTAACAAATCATGACAGATCAGATCCTCAAAGCTCATTGTTTAAAGATACTTTAAACACAAGTTAAATATGACCTGCAAAATACTTAAGTGTCACTGGTATATAATAAGCAAGAGTGATAGTAATGACTGTATTAAGGTAAAAAGTGATTATTTTCCAAATTATGGATAACGTTGTTTAACGTTGTTAGATGATGTTCTTGAAAAGTGGAAACTTTCTTCAGATTTCTTTAATTCTGGGACTATCAGATAACATAATGGTTATATGTCTGGACTCCCACATAGTCGATCACGGTTCAGGTCCCGGACCTAGTGAGTGCGTGCCCAAAATCCTAAGGGGAGAATAACGAGAAGGAATTGTGGTGTGGCCATCCCCACTTTGGGGTGATTTATCATTTTCTGTCTCTCTTTCTCTCTCTGTCTCTCCAGAAAGTACACATGCCCTGTAGCAAAAATCTCTTTATATAAAAAGAGGCTTATTTTATTTTATTTATTATTATTTTTGTGGTTGTTGAAAATTTTTTAAATTTTAATTTATTTTATACATTCAATCACTATACATCACTGTAACTTAAGTGAATTTAGCCAACATGAATACACTTCACACTAGTCCAGTTGAAGATCCCATACACATTATCAACAGATAATCATCCATTTCTGTGTCTCATATATGTCTTGCCTCTTTATTTTTCCCCCTGACTCCCTTCCTCTCACTTTCCTCCTTCTCTCACCATCTTCCCACACTGTCTCCAGTTTCTGTAACCATTTTTCCATGCTTTCCATGCACTTTCTATAGTTTCAGCCATAGAGTGCTGACAGTATGTATGAAGTGGAGACATACAATGTCTCTTTTTCATAACCTCGCTTGCTTTATTAATCAGTGAATCTTCTATATTTATCTACTTTCTATCAAATACCAAAGTGTTTTTTTTTATGATTGAGTAGTATTCCATGGAGTATATGTGCCACACTTTTTAATCCATTCATCTGTTCATGGACATTTGATTTGGTTCCATGTCTTAGCAATTGTGAATAACGCTGCAATAAATGGATGTGCAAGCACTTTTCTGATTGAGCATTTTCCTATCCTTTGAGTAGATATCCAATAGTGGAATTGCTGGATCATATGGAGTTCTGTATGTAGATCTTTGAGAAACCTCCATATTGTTCTCCACAGTGGCTGAACTAATTTTCATTCCCACCAACGTTGTAGGAGAGTTCCCTTTGCACCACAGCCTCACCAGCACTTATCCTTTTTTGTTTTATTAATCTTAGCCATTATGACTAGGATTAGGTGGTATCTCATTTGATTTGCATGTCCCTCATGATGAAGGATGTTGAGCATTTTTTATATTCTTTTTGGCTGTATGTCTTCCTTAAACAGTTATTTTATTCAGCTCATTTTTCACATCTTTTAGTTGGGTTGATCTTTTTTTTTTTCAGGTAAGCTATTTTAATAAGTGAGGCACACCCAGAGAAATCATTCAGCGCTTTTGAAGGGCAGCCACAAGAGCAAAAACATCTTGAGAACTTTGGGATCACAGTATTAAAAAATGCTACTGGGTCGCAACCATGATAGTTTTCCTTCTATGTATGTATGACTATTCTTTTATTTCTTTTTAATAAACAGGAGATGGAGAATTGTCTTGGGAACATTCTGATGCTGATATCTTCCGGCAGCCTGCCAACAGAGAAGCAGTAAGTGTGAATAGCTCAAATAATACAACACTCCACAGCATCAGGGTCAAGCTTTCCTCTCCCCATGGCTACTATCCCAGCAAATTTAAAAATAAGTACTCATTTTTAATACAAGTTTTCTTACCCTTCCTCAAATTTGAATGACATAATCACCAACCTATAATAATTCAACTACACTGTATAATTAGTAACCAGGGCCAGGACATGAACACAAAGAAACTATAACCCCAGCCTTTCGCCTAGCTCAGACTTAGCCAAGTCTTTATATCCTCTCTAAGGAAGGCTGGTCGCTAACTCTGTCCTTAACAATGAGGACTGTCTATGGGATTGTAAGGTAGTCCACCACATCTTTTTGGTGGGAGTCGGTGGGTACTTTGGACATGTACAAATCTTCCCCTAAACTTTAAATGCTTAGTCATATAGTTGGAAGAGAAGAAAAGTAGCAGGCCAGATTTTCTTCTCTTCACTCTGCGGCATCTCTTACATATGTGGCATCTTCAAAAAGTTCACAGAAAGTGCATATTATGAAAAAATTATGCACAGATTTTAGATTTTTTTAGACCAAAATAAATTCATACTTAATTTTTATTTTCCACAAACTTTTTCAAGTTCCCTCATATAGTAATAGCATCTTTTGTCTGTATTTTGAAATAATTAACATAGAATCCCTGTATAAAAAATATATGTCTATGAAGAATTTTATTTCAAACTTCTTTAAATTTGAAAAGGAAATGTACCATTCAAAGAGTTTATTATAGTAAAGGACTTATTAAAAATATACAAAGTTGCTCATTGCACATAAAAAGGTGCTCATCACACCCTTGTACAAAAATAGTATACAGGGATATTCATTGTCTTTGTGAAAGCAAGACAAATTGAGACAACCTAAATGTCTGTCAATGAGAACTTGGTTAATTATATCCAATCTATGGACACTGAATTTTTAAAAAGAATATAGTATATTTAAATGAAGCAAAGTGGAGAGCTCCAAGACATACTGTGTAACAAAGCAAGGTACAGGATAAAATTTATACGGTCATTTCCTCATGTAAAAATTGTGTGTGCATGTGTGTAGATTCATAAGAAAAGTTCTAACCCTAACCCTAACTGAACGGCAGAAGTGGGCTGGAACAAAACTCTTCTGTATTATTTGATGCTTTTTCATAAGCACATATTAGTTTTATTATAAAAAGAACTTAAATGCTTCTCTAAAACTTTAGGAATTAGTTCTCTGTAAGAACTAGATATAAGGCAGGAGTTTAGGGCATTATGGTATAGGCCTGAGGATAGTGAAGGTGTGAGGAAGGTGTTGATGTGGAGACACAACAGAATGACCAAAACAAACATCACAGTGTTGATTAGGCTGGTCTTTCTTGTCTTCGCATGGACCACTTCTGACTTGCATATCACTAGCTTGCCAATATCCAACCCAAAGCCTCAGCATTAAATGGAACCATTTGTATTTGCTTTATTCTCTAGCAGTTGTGGGTTTTTTGGACATTACTATTTCTGAATGGATATAGAAGGATTGTGTGAGGACGTGGAGAACAGCACTATGGACATCTCGAAAATAGCAGCATTCTGCAAAAAAGGGTGGGCTCCCAAGTTTTCTGGTTAATATAGACTCTGAGGAAATATTTTCTCCATCTAGCTCTGTCTGCTTTATAGTAAGTGAGATTTCTTCCAGATCCTGAGAGCAGATGATGTCAGTCTCAGTATTCTGTCGTCGAGTTTCCTCTTTTTCTCAGCCCCAGTTTTTTACTGTGGTAAGAAGTTGAGAGTAGCTTAGACAGTGACTGTCAACTAGATGTCATTCTAAACCAAATTTAGGGTTTGATCACCTCAAGTTATATGCCTTATTCCCTAAGATGCCCCCACATTAATCATTGTGGCCACCCCTAAGGTCTTGCTGGTAGTACCATTAATTAATCTTTTTGACATCATTTTACATTGCCTCCAACTCCATCCCTTGTCTTTTAGCTTTATTGTTCTTCCTAAATTGCTAGTGATAGAGCTGGACTTAATTCAGTACTCCCTGTAACAAAAGAGGTTAGGTACAGAATGCTGGGCCTTAAAGTAGTTACTGATTTTCAAAGGGGTTCAAGACCTATCTTTAGAAGCAAACATTTAGACTTGGTAGACCAAAATAACCAGATGGTTCCACTTTATTTTAAATAAATATTTTTCCTTTTTTTTTCTAAAAGGGATAGGTGTTCTGGGATAGGATTTGAATAATAAATGCCTTCTGTAGTAATGGAAATATATGTACCTGACATATAGTAGGCACCCAAAAATATGTGTTGAATGAATAGCTGTGCAAAGTGAAGTGAAGTGAAATACATGTGGTGAGGAAGTGGGGAAGAGGTTTTTACTCATTTTAATGCATAGAAATCTGTTCAAAATCAGAGAAAATTCTTCAAATTTATCATTTGTTTCTGAATGAGCCTCAAATGAAAAGATAGGGGAACCAGCAGTTAGCGTAATGGCTATGTCGCTGGACTCCCACGTAGTCAACCGCGGTTCGCATCCTGGAAACAGTGGCTTAAAGCTCACGCCGGGAAGGGCCGGCAAGTGGCATGGTGGTTAAAGGCGCTGGACTCCCACATGGCCGACCATGGTTCAAGTCTCAGACCTGGTGGCTTGCTTTCTCACTTCCTCTCTCTCTCTCTCTCTCTCTCTGTCTCTCTCTGATCAAACTGGAAAATAATAATAAATAAAGTTTAAATAAAATAATTCTTTAAAAAAATAAATAAAGCTCACGCTGGGCGCGTGTGCGTGCGTGCCCAAGATCCCGAGAGTAGAATGGAGGAGAAGGGATTGCCGTGTGACCAACCCCCCTGGGGGGTGATTTCTCGCTTTCTGTCTCTCTGTCTCTGTCTGTCTGTCTGGCGAGCGCATGCGCCCTATAGCAAAAACCTCTCCAAAAAAAAAAAAAAAAAAAAAAAAAAACCTAAAAGAGTTTTTTATTTTTGTTTGGTTTCCAGGTCATAATTTCACATGAATTGGCCCTCATGCTATTGAGGGGGAGTGTGGTGTGTGTGTATTAGCGGGGAAGGTTTGGTATGTGGAGAGAGAATAGTAAGCACAGAGTAGAAAGCCAAAACGTGAAAGCAAGCATAATTTTGTTTTTGACAATAGCCAATATCTGATATTTACCCCCCCAAGAGATTACATCAAAATTTACCATTAGAAAAATGGAAGAGTTTGGGATAGAAGCAACGTGAAATGGATAAAAATCCTTACCTCATTCACATTGTCAGAGCCAATGGTTCAAGAAGTAAACTGGTCTAAGTGTCTTTAAGCCAGGGATAGCCTTAGGTTAGTCGTGACTAAGGTATGTTTTCATAAACATGTGGATTAGAATACATCCTGAAGACATTTTTTGTCTTTGTTTTTTCTATAGGGTACATGCACTCACCAGAGAAAGAGAAAAGAAAATGATAAATCACCCCCTAGGGTATTTGTCCATGTTGCCATCCCTTCTCCTTCAGTCTCTTCTTGAGATTTTAGACACACATACACACACACACACACACACATACATGTACCCAGCATGATTTTCAAGCCAGGATTCAAACCATGGACACACACACACACACACACACGTGCTTGGCATGATTTTCAAGCCAGGATTAAAAACATGGAGCTGGCCGTGTGGGATCCAGTGTCTTAACCTCCATGCCACCTGCAGGTTCCTGAAGACACTTTTGTTATTGTCAGAGGGTGTGTATTAGAGAGAGAGAGAAAGGAGAGAGAGAGAGAACACAATGGGGTGTGGCCACACCTCAATTCTTTTTTCTCCGTTTCTCTATCCTATCTGATTCCAGGCTAGGATTTGAACTGTGGTCAGCCATGCAGGATCTGGCTCCCTATGCACGGCCCTTAACCACTGCACTACAGGACAAACCCTGAAGACATTTTGTAAATTAAACATTTTATTTAGAGGTAACAGTAAATTTGCTTGGAGTTGTAAGAGATAATACAGAGAAATCCCATGTGCCCTTTGTCCAGTTTCCTCCAGTGGTAATATATTGCAAATCTATAGTATAATACCACAAACATGAAGGCCCTTTTAAGGCCCTTTTTGGACTCTGATGTTTTCCTGTCTCTGCAACAAAATTCTCTTAGACTTTAGAACATGTGAGGAAAAAAATTGTTGATAAGCCTCAACAATGATGGGAATTTTCCAACACCAAAATGAACTGCTTTAAAACCTCCCCAAAAGCCTGAAATATCTTTTAGTCCTTCAAGTAAGTAAATTTTAAAAACACCAAAATTCTGAGCAAAATAAAACATAGCTTATATAGATAGTCATTTCTAGCTGGTTTTGACCTACTTTCTTGAGAAACCTTTTTGTAGCTGGTTATTTATTTATTTACTTAATGTTTAACAGAGAGAGAGGAGGAGGAAGGGAAAGGGAGAGAGATAAAGGGAGATAGGGACGGAGGAAGAGAGAGGGAGAGACAGAGAGAGGTTTTTGATTGGGTCTCACTATTGTGATCCTGTGCCTAGTTAGCTAGGATTATAGGCACACACTGCAGTGCCCGTCCCCATTCAGTTAGTCCATAATTCAAACCCAGGCCTCCTGTGGGGCCTTAGCCTCATGCAGTAGTGCCTTACCACCTCAGGTGAGCCTGCAGCTTATTTTTAAGATGAACTCCAATTTCACTTACAACTCCAAGGTGTTAATGTTTTGTTTTCCTTTGCTCTAAATTACAAGGTCAGAATGGCCCCAGGAAGCCATTTTTATTTGTTTAGGGAAGCAACTCTAAAAAAGCCATTACTCTTAAAATTATATACCACTATCCCCTACCTCCCAGCCTTGAAAAAAATCCTTTATGTCAGTGATACTCAACCTTTGTTTCAAATTTGAGCCCCCTGGGGAGTATATTAAAATTTTGAGGCTCAAGCCTCATCTGAGACCAATTACATGAAAACCCCTGGAGGTGGGACTCGGGCATCAGAATTTTTTACAGTTCCCCAGGTAATTCTAGTGTGCAATCAAGGTAGAGAGAACCAGTGGTGTGTGTGGTTGTGAATACTAGCTAAAAGGACGTCTATACTTGAAAGAACCTCTCTTCAGAGCAACTTTTAGCCAAGTATTTGTGGACAACTGAGTTTGGACATTCTCTCTCACACTTCTCCTCCTTCTCCTTTTTTTTCTTTTTTTTTTTTTGAGAGGTTTTTGCTATAGGGCTCATGCGCTCGCCAGACAGACAAAGAGAGACGGAGAGACAGAAAGCGAGAAATCACCCCCCAGGGGGGATGGTCACGCCGCAATCCCTTCTCCTCCATTCTCCTCTCGGGATCTTGGGCACGCACGCACACGCGCCCGGCGTGAGTTTTAAGCCACCTGGTCCGGGACGCGAACCGCGGTCGACTACGTGGGAGTCCAGCGACATAGCCATTACGCTAACTGTTGGTTCCCTCCTCCTTCTCCTTTTCATCTTCCTCTTTCTATTCTTCTTAATCTCTCTTCACCCCCACTTTATTGTCATTCCTGGCCTCAGTTTCATATATAAAATAAGACTTCAACAAGATGAAGTCCTGAACAGCTGGCTGATCTATGATCAAATTCCTGAGGTTTTTGGTTTTTTTGTCTTGAATTATTTTCTTTTAAAAAATTTTTATTTATTGGGACCAGCTGTTAGTGTAATGCCTATGTCACTGGACTCCCACGTAGTCGACCATGGTTCGAGTCCTGGACGCAGTGGCTTAAACTCACGCTGGGCTCGTGTGCGTGCGTGCCCAAGATCCCAAAAGCAGAATGGAGGAGAAGGGATTGCGGCGTGGCCATCCCCCCTGGGGGTGATTTCTGTCTTTCTGTCTCTCTGTCTCTCTCTGTCTTTCTGGCAAGCGCATGCAACCTATAGCAAAAACCTTTCCAAAAAAAATAATAAATTATTTACTTATTTATTTTACATTCATTCACTGTGTATCATTGCAGCACACAAAATAAATTTTCCCATCCAGAATACACTGAATATTGGCTCAATCAAAAATATTACCATACCTATCATCTTTTTTAATTTTATTATTCTTATTATTGTTTGAACAATCGATCACTATACATCATTTAGCCACATACCTATTCTCTTCAACAGACAGTTTTCCATTTTGTGTTTCTTCACTGTTTTACTTCTTTCTTTTGTCCCTTTGATTCCCTCTCTCTCACCATCTGCCATTTCCCACCCTTCTCCTACACTGTCTCTGGTATCCACAGTTGCTCTCTATACCTTTATGTTGTCCAATATTTCAGTTTGTGCCAAAGTCTGGCTTGCATCACTTAAGAGTGAAGTTCCATATTTGTCCACTTTCTATCAATTGTTAGGATCTCATTTTCTTTATGGCCGAGTAGTATTCTGTAGTGTATATATGCCACGTTTTTTCAGTTCATTCATCTGTTGGTGGACATTTGGGTTGGTTCCATATCTTAGCAATCATGAATAATGCTGCAATAAACATGTATATGCAAGTGTTTTTTTGACTGAGTGCATTCCTATCCTTTGGGTAGATACCCAGGAGTGCAATGGCTGGATCATCTTGTAGTTCTATTTGTAGTTCTTTGAGGAATCTCCATATTGTTCTCCACAGTGGCTATACTAATTTATATTCACACCAACAGGGTGGGAGAGTTCCTTTTTCTCCACAGCCTTGTCAGCACTAATTATTCTTTGTTATTTTTTTTTTCAATCTTAATTATTCTGACTGGGTTAGGTGGTATCTCATTGTGGTTTTGATTAGCATCTCCCTTATGATACTAGATGCTGAGCATTTTTTCATATGCTTTTTGACTGTTCATATGCCTTCCTTAGAGAGTTGTCTAAGGCTCATTTGCCCATCTTTTAATTGGATTGGTCATTTTGGGGGGGTTGAGCTGCTTGAGTTCCCTATAAATTCTGGTTATCAGTCGCTTGTCTGAGGCATAGTTTGCAAATATATTTTTCCATTCCAAGTGTTGTTAATTCATTCTAATTATTGTTTCCTTTGCTGTGCAGAAGCTTTTTAACCTGATGTAATCCCACTTGTCTCTATTTGGGATTATTGCCTGAGCTTTGAGAGTCCTATTTAAGAAGTCCTTGCCTACTCTGAGGTCTCCAAGAGTTTTTCCAATGTTTTCCACCAGTAGTTTTATAGTTTGAGGTCTTAAGTTTAGATCTTTGATCCATTTTTATTTTATTTTTGTTAATAGTGAGAGTTAGGGGTCCAGTTTCATCTTTATGCAGGTGGATACCCAGTTTTTCAGCACCATTTGCTGAAGAGACTTTTCTTTCCCCACTTGATTGTCTGGTGCCCTTTGTCAAAACTCAATTGGCTATATGTTTTGGGGTTTATTTCTATGGTCTCTATTATGTTCCATTGGTCTACATGCTTGTTTTTGTGCCAGTACTGTGCTATTTTGATTATCATAGCTTTATAATGTATTATGGGGTCAGGGTGTGGGATGCCTCTAACTCCACTCTTGCACAGTATTGCTTTCGCAATATGTGGTCTTTTATGATTCCAGACAAATTCTATGATTTCTTTTCTAGATCTGTGAAGAGTGTCCCTGATAACTTGATTGGAATTGCATTAAATATGTGGATTAATTTGGGTGAAATTGACATTTTGATTATATTAATTCTTCCAATCCAAGGACATGGGATGGCTTTCCACTTTTTTGTGTCATTTTTAATTTCATTTTTTAGTTTTCCATGTGAGGTGTTCTTGTTTTTGTTTTTAGAGATACTTTTGCTATAGGGTGCATGGGCTCACCAGAGAGACAAAGAAAAATAGAGAGACAGAAAACAAGAAATCACCCCCCAAGAGGGATAGCCACGCCTCAATCCCTTCTCCTCCATTCTCCTCTCAGGATCCTGGGCATGCACACACATGTGTCCGGTGTGAGTTTAAGCTGCTGGGTCTGAGATTCGAGTCACAGTCAACTACGTGGGAGTTGAATGACATAGCCGTTAGGTCATCTGCTGGTCCCTCTAATAGAGGTCTTTGACTTCTTTGGTTGGGTTTATTCCTAGGTACCTTATACTTTTTGTGGCAAGGTTACCCACTTTCTCCACTCCTCTTCAGTATAGTACTGGAAGTCCTTGTCAATGTAATCAGATAAGAGTATAAAATAAAAGGCATTCAAGTAGCAAAAGAAGTAAAATTATTTCTAATTGCATATGACATGATTATGTACATAGAAAACCCCAAAGAATCTGCATAAAAACTCCTGGAAGTGATAAATGACTACAGTAAAGTGGCAGGATACAAAATCAACATACAAAAATCTACAGCATTTCTATACACTAACAACAGTCAGACTGAGTTAGAATTGAAGAAAGTAATCCCATTTACAATAACCACAAACACTATAAGGTACCTAGGAATAAACCTAACCAAAGAAGTTGAACCATTTTCTATCCTTATCATATGTCCAGGGTCTCAGTCCCTGGTGCTAAAGAACAGCTTTTCATTTTGTGCTCACATCATGAAACAGAGAACTTCTTGTACTTGCAGCCTATCCCCAGTCAGCAACCTTTCCTCTCTAATTCTATTTCTGTTGAACTTTCTTTTACCATCAGTGGGACACCCACCAGCAAAACTATCCTCTCTGTGTTTCATTGACAAAACTTTGCCAAACTCCAGAAAAGACAATCTGTAATGGCCTATGTAGATTATGGTAGAAAAAGACATATTAGCTATTGTGGGAATGAGAAATATTTGCACTAAGAATCTTGTCCATGTACATGTTCATAGATTGATGTAAATACTTATTTGTGTGAATCTTTATAGCAAAGTACCAGCATGTGCTTTTATTAGGTATATAGTATAAAGCTCTCTTTTAAAAGGATACAAAACATCTTCTTACTCCAGCTCCTATTTGCTTTCCCTTCTTTTCAGTGTCCTCACTTCCACTAAGAGAGCAATGAAAGTTCCCAGAGCTATATTTGCAACAGGTGTGTCTATAGCACATAACTGTAATAAATGTTTATGTAATGGTGGAGTCAGAAGATCCCATAGCGGCCTTTTTGCTATTCTATCACTGAATATAAGGTTATTTGTTATAATTGTCTGCTAAAGACTTCACCTCTTAAAATTGTCCCTAAAACACAAGTATTGTTATTTGACTTTAATCCTTAAAGTTGCATTCTTCATTCTTTTGATTCTCCTCTGCCTTTGACCTATCACAGATCCTGGAAGAGGAGTGGGCAGCAGAATAGTGAACTCTTCAAGCTCTTCATATATCTTGAATACTCACTGAAAAAACAATGGTTAGATTATTTGTTACACTAGACTGTTTCTTTAGGTACCATAGGTTCATTCATGCGACATGTATTTGCAGGGCCAGATGGTGGTGCAGCAGTAAAATGCAATCCTCTGTGACGTTGACCTACATGGGGACGTTCTGGATTCACATGCAAGACTTCCCTGGGCATATATATTCCCATGATCTTGGGCTGGCTATAGCTGGGGGAGAATCGTAGTGTCAGAATTCTGTTGGGGGGACCAGCAGTTAGGGTAATGGCTATGTTGCTGGACTCCCACGTAGTCGACCGTGGTTCACATCCCGTACCCGGTGGCATAAACTCATGCCGGGCATGTGTGCGTGCGTGCCCAATATCCCGAGAGGAGAATGGAGGAGAAGGGATTGCGGCGTTGCCATCCCCCCTGGGGGCTGAATTCCTGCTTTCTGTCTTTCTGTCTCTCTTTGTCTGTCTGGCGAGCGCACACACCCTATAGCAAAAACCTCTCCAAAAAAAAAAAAAAAAAAGAATTCTGTTGGGAGTATGCTCTGTCTCTCTGTCTCTATTGCTCATAGAAGAAATAAAATTTTAAAAAGTATTTAATGAGCACCTTCTAGATACTAGACATTGTTGTAGACATTGGAGATATAGCAGTAAACAAGACAAAGTCTATGATTATGAAGTTTACGTTTTAATGCTGTCATGTACTGCCAATTCTTAAACATCTACGGTATCTGTGCTCTGATGAATACCATTGCTTGCATTTAGAGTCTCAGTACATTTTAAGGAGACTAGTCTTATTTTCATCTTTTCCTCCTTTCTAGTTCACCCTACACATTATCACTGTTCCATGCTTTGAAATACAGTTCTGATTATTTCCTTACTTAAAAAAAAAAAAAAAACATGAAAGTCTTCCACCCCACCCCACCCCCACCCACCTTTATTGCTTACCAAATAAAGTCCTCACCCCTTAGCCTGTCATTTAAAGTCCTACATGATCTGGCTCCAATCCACTTTTGGAATGTTATCCTTTAACTGTTCCCTTTTAAGGACTCTATGTTCTCTGCTACACCTTCTCAACTTGGAAACCTCTGCCTGGAATATTCTCCACAAATTCTGCCTGTAAAACGCCTCCCTACCCTTCATGACTCAGGCCATAAGGACTCCCCCACTAGAAACTTCCTTTCTCCTCCTAATTCGCACAGCACTTTATACTTTCCCTGTGGCCTCTGTCACACTGTGTCTTGTGTTACAGACTACTGCATCAACTCTTAAACCTGAATGTGAGACTTTTTGCAAGTAGGAAGGACACTTTAACCTTTTTGATTATTTTTGCCTACGAGAGTATGTCTGCAAATCCAGACTGATCTTCTATAAGAAGAGAGAAAAACCTCAACATGTTGCTAGTGCTGCTTTTACATAATCATGTCTCTATTTCTCTTGGTGAGGTGGACATGCAGTTAAGCTGAGAGCTCATCACTACAAATCAAAATCATCAAAGGGCTTCTAATGTATACAACTCAACCTCTGTCATCTCATTGTTGGATTTCTTGCACTGATTTTGTTCTTGTCATTTTACAGAGGCATTCTTACCACCGTTCTCATTATGATCCTCCACCAAGTCGACAGGCTGGAGGTCTGCCCCGCTTTCCTGGGGCCAGAAGTCACCGGGGAGCTCTTATGGATTCCCAGCAAGCATCGGGGACTATTGTGCAGATTGTCATCAATAACAAACACAAGCATGGACAAGGTAAGGGGTGTCCTTCTGTATTGCTTCCACATTAGGACTTCGGCAGTGCTAGTCTTTAAAGGGTTGGAGCTGGGATCAGCAACTAGCGTAATGGCTATGTTGCTGGACTCCCATGTAGTCGACCGCGGTTCTAGTCCCAGACCTGGTGGCTTAAACTCATGCTGGGCATGTGTGCGTGCATGCTCAAGATCCCAAGAGGAGAAAGGAGGAGAAGGGATTGCACCATAGCCATTCCCATTGGGGGTGATTTCTCGCTTTCTGTCTCTCTGTCTCCCTCTGTCTGTCTGGCAAGCGCATGCGCCCTATAGCAAAAACCTCTCCAAAATAAATAAATAAATAAAGGGTTGGAGCTGAGAAAGGACCCTTTCTCTCGTGAATATTACATATTCATATGTGGATTATTTGCCATCAAGTCTACAAAGTGGATGTGGATAAGTGACTCCAGGGGACTATTACAACTCCCCTAAATGTACCCAAATGAACATAGTCAAGCCCCCTTTGTGCTCAGAAAGTAGCATCTAACATTTTCTCAGATAACCCTTAGGGAGGGGGGAGAGGTTGGAGGTCATTTGGGAAAAATTCTTGGGTCTTTAAGAAAATGAGTGGTTATTCGTTTTCCAGTAGATCATCCAACTTTCAAAGGTACTGCATTTCTGGAGCTCTTATCTGTGCCTTAGAAATAGCAATTCTCACACCTCAGTGTACCCCTGATATCCCAGAGGCTCTAGGTGTAGGCAAATATTCCTTGCCCCACTCAATGGTTCTACTTCAGTGTGTAGCATATGAGGAGACTCTCTTTAGAAATGAGTAATCCTGGGACCAGCAGTTAGCGTAATGGCTATGTCACTGGACTTCCACGTAGTCGACCGCGGTTCGAGTCCCAGACCCGGTGGCTTAAACTCAAGCCGGGTGCGTTTGCGTGCGTGCCCAGGATCTTGAGAGGAGAATGGAGGAAAAGGGATTGCGGCGTGGCCATCCCCCCTGGGGGGTGATTTCTCACTTTCTATCTCTCTGTCTCTCTCTGTCTGGCAAGTGCACACACCCTATAGCAAAAACCTCTCCAAAAAAAGAAAAAAAAGAAATGAGTAATCCAATGAGAAATCCAGAAACCACCTGACTAAGCATCAAGAGGACTAGTCAGTTTAACACCGACATGTAGTCCAATCAGCTTAACATCTGGCAGTAGTGCCCTCCGCACATATCCACGGGCCCCTTTTCTTCCTGCACAGAATTCTACAACTCCCAACCCTGCAGTAGCAGAGATGACGGGAGGAGAAATTTGAATAATTAACTACTTCTTACTTTTGTAGGCATCCTGTCATCCAGCTCTTGGAGCAAGAGCTCAGCTGGTTCTTTTTATGAAACCACAAACATGTTTTTGTTTCCTTTAAAAGAAAAACAAATCAAAGGCAGTTCTCTGAATGGGTTAAAAGTAATAAATTATTAAACCAAATGATTGAATAACACGGGTGAAAAACAATCTGTTACAAAGAACTCCTACCATAAATCTCAACAAAGCTAGTCAAGCCAGTTAGTTGATCACATCTGTTACTAGTTAGATGTAAATTTCAGATTACAGATAAAAAGGATAAATTGCTTTTGAAACTTACAGGCTTAGAAGTACATTCAAAATAAAACTCTTAATAAAAAAAATGGTGTATTGGAAGAATTGGAAATATTTACTATTGATATCTGTTTTATTTGAAGTTTATTATTTTTAAGTTCCAAGACATTCTTATATCAGTTTACGAAATGAAGAGGATGAGCTAAGTAAAGATCCATTCTGATTTCCAATCCTAAATTGCCTCCAATAGACTTCATTTGTTTAGAAAGTATTTCAAAGCCTTAAAAAAAAAAAAAAAAGTGTAGGGAAATGGACTTTGAAAATCCTAAATCTCAGAATTTCCATAGGGCCTCATCACTTTCAGGACAAAGACTCATCTCCTGATTTTCTCTGTATTGTACAAAAGCCCCAGATGGTTTACATTTATTCATTTGCCCCCATTGATTTGGATGCAGAAGTTCTTTTCTGACCTTTTCATTATAGTTCACTAGAGAATCAATCGTCCCCACCCCCAACTCCCAACTCCCCAGCTGAGTGATTCAAAAATCATCTTGAGAATTTGTTGGTGGAAGAAGGCTGAGTTCCCTCTAGAGAATTGACCTCACCCTATTCTACTGCAGAATGTAGACTCTCAGTCTGGACTGTTCCCTTAATACAAATGTTTTGGCAGGGGGTGGGGGTAGGAGAGAATCTAGCTATGTCACACTGGAAGTCCTGCCTGCCCTGCTTCTCAGCATGGCTCGCTCTCTGCTTATCTCTCTTCTGATGATGCAGTCTGCTAAGATAAATCTACTTGGCTTCTTGTTAAAGATAAAGAGAAGTGGGGCTGGCAGGTGGCATGATGGTTAAGGGCACTGGACTCCCACATGGCCGACTGCAGTTCAAGTCCCAGACCTGGCAGCTTGCTTTCTCACTTTCTCTCTCTCTCTCTCTCTCTCTCTCACTTTGTCCACCTCTCATCAAATTAAAATAATAAATAAACAAAGTTAAGTAAAACAATTCTAAAAAAAAAAGACAAAGAGAAGTGATAGGATGCCGCCATTTTGAACTTGAATTCAGCCTAAATTTTCTTAAAGCAAAGTATAACTCCAATTGATCAAATTGTCCTGAGCGAGTGTTACTGGGGAAGAGAGGAAAGACCAGGAGAGAGAACAGCATATCCTCCTTATCTTATGTAAATGTAATCCTATCCAAGGCCTAAGCCTCACAGTTTAGGTAGCAACTCTCTATTATGTCTCATTGTACAGTTAGGAACTTCTCCAGTGTAGGTTCTTGGAAACCTTTCATGGATTGACCCATCAGTATGCCCAGTACTCTAGCCGCTCTTGCAAAGGACAGGAAAAGGCAGCCAACACTCCATATTTCTTAATGTGACCCAGTGGAGTTAATGAGAAAGAAATAGCCCAATGATTCATATTTCTGAGGCCATTGTCTTGCAGCCAAATCAGTCAATTCCTAGAAACGCCCCAAGTGGGGCTATTTCTCCCCCTTCAGCCCCGCCTGAAGTGATACAACCCACCCTAGAGATGTTGTTGATTGGGATGCCGACAGGTCTCCCTGGGTATAATGAGGTGATAGGAATAATGAGAAACACACCCAGTCCCAGTCATGGTTTTAAATTAAATCTCCACAATGTCTCAGCACTCTCAAAAAGGGAGAGAACTCATTTTCAGATCTTAGTCTTTGCAACCCTGTGCAGTTCTTATCCAGGAGCCCAGCTCTATGCTTCACAGTAGGAGCTGGATGTTCTGGGTCGATTTGCATGGAAGGATGTTCCTGTGGGTCCTTCCCTTCCTGGGCCCCCCGGCCTGCAGCCCAGATGCTTGTACTTTCAAGGCCTCTCAGAAAACATAGAGCAGTGACTTCACTTCCTACTCAACAAATGTCAGATTGCCAAAGGGTATCTGTGGAGCAGGCAGTGATTCACTGTACCCCTATCTCCACAGCCACTACAAATTAGGAGACTGAAGAAATTGCCTGATGATTAGAGGCATAAAAGACCACCTCTCTGCAAGTTACCATGAGGCATGGGTCCTTTCCCTTTCAAGCTTGTCTAAGCAATTTCCTTCCCACACCAGAAAGTACTCCAGCATCATTAAGCTCCATACCTACCTATGTTGGTTTATCAGACTCATACTATTTGACATTCTGAATGGATTTGCTTCAGGATCTGGAAGAAACTGGCCTTTTGGGAAAAGCATTAGCATTTGAATCTAGCCTCCTTGGACTGCAAATCTCTGGGAAATTTTCATGTTGGGAAGCGTATCCACTTAAGCCATGCAAATTTTATATGACACTGCATATGTTAACACTACATTCTACTAGAGGTTCCTTATCAGATGCCTAGGACAGGCAAAACACCACCTTCATGCACTCCTTGAAGTACTCCATTTAAAAAAAATATTTATGGACTGCCTACTATGTATCAGGCCATTTGTGAGCATCAAGAAGCAACTGCCAAAGAACCTGGATAACTGCTGACAGTAGAACATGGCTCAAGCTGGTTTTGGTCACAGAGACTGGTCTATAAGCCTATATCTACAGCCATGTGAAGAAGAGAAGATGTGATGTGAAGTTCAGGGTTTGGGTTCTGAGCCTAGGGACCCATTTGAGCTCCCTAGCCTTTAATTTCTAGTCCTGTGTTCTCTTCCAGTTTGTGTTTCCAATGGAAAGACCTATTCCCATGGAGAGTCCTGGCATCCAAACCTCCGGGCATTTGGTATTGTGGAGTGTGTGCTGTGCACTTGTAATGTCACCAAGCAAGAGTGTAAGAAAATCCACTGCCCCAATCGGTACCCCTGCAAGTATCCTCAAAAAATAGATGGGAAGTGCTGCAAGGTGTGTCCAGGTAAAAAGGCAAAAGGTGCGTTGGTTGGAGGCCCTGCCTTTGGTTGACTGAGATCCCCACATAATCCTTCTCAACTTTCTTTGAGCATCAGAAACCTAATCAACCTGTCATATAATTATAATAATAGCTCTAATAATAATGAATTCTTTCCTCTCTTTAAAGGATTGATAAGATGGTTACTTGGAAGAAATTTATTATTCAGAAATATACTGGAGATATGCTTGAGTCTACCACACCTTCCATGTAGTGCTAAACGTGGAACTGAACTTACCCTTGTTTTTCTAATAGAGAATTCAGGTTATCATGATTATTTGGAAGAACAGTAAGAACAAAATCTTTTATTTCTATCACTACTTAACTCATCAAAGCACAATCACAACCACTACCCTTTTGAGACAGAATGACAGGTGTGTCATGGTGGAAGGCGATTTGAGTTCTGGTCCAAATATAAGTCATTATATGACCTTGGAAATAAGCAGTATCCACTCTGGATCTCATTAGCCTTATTTGTACAATGAAAAGTTTGGAATGATTGATCTCTAAGCTCTTTTCCAACACCAAAATTGTATGATTATATTATTTCTCTTTTAAAGAAAACTGATGCATATAAAATGACTTGTCCAAGAGTTATACAAATTGATAATAAAACGAAAGCCTAAAACCCACATTCTTGTGGAGAAGAAAAATGGTGAACCCAAATAAGTAGAGAAATTTTACATTGTGATGAGTACTGTGAAGAAAACCCAAACAGGGCCAGAAAGTAGTAAATGAGGTACAGGAAGCACTTTCAAAAGAGGAACCAAGGAAGGCTTCTCTAAAGAGGTGATATTGGAGTACAGTCCTGAATGATGTGAAAGGGTGAGAAATGGGATGATCATGATATAGCCTGTCTCTTAAAAATGGCAAAAAGAAAAGGGCCAAGAGATTGAGACAAGAAGATTGAAAGAAGAAAGAGCATTTTCAGTTATTTTTGATAAGGGAAAAGAGATAATAAAATTCATAGATGATCAGTCAAAATTTTGGTGCAACAAATGATAGCAGTCTCCTTCTATAACAAACTAGGGCCCAAATAAAGGATGTTAATTTCACTTCTCTCTTTCCCCTTTGTTCTGATAGAGACTGGTCTTGCTTTGCTTGTCATTTCAATAACTACCTAGAGGGTTGGATAGAATTTCTGCCTCTTTAAGGTTCCCTAACTCACTTCTTACACCCACTACTACAACCCCAGTATTTGGAGTTCTTGCAATTAAATATTCATTTTGTTTAAGGCATACAAAGCCCCTGCTAAGATGCAAAAGTTTTCTGGGCTGGGATAATATGAGGGTTATTCAAAAAGTTCACAGGAAATGTGTACTATGAAAAAAAATAGATATCAAATTATTTTTGCACCAAAATAAACTGGTACTTTAATTCTATTTTTCCACAAACTTTTGAAGTTCTCTCATACATCTCCTTCATCAATCATCACCACTTCCACAAAGAATGGTGTCTCAATTTTGTAGTTCTGAAGAGCTCAGAACAGAAGCATTTTTGTGGGGAGTGAGATTGGCTAAAAATGACTTCACCTATGGCATGATTTCCTGGAAGGAAATTAAAAAGGTAAACGTGGAGTTATCAAAAAGCACCTTGAGGTGAAGATTGTGGAAAGTGGAGGATATTGCTGAATAGGTAGATCTAAGGACAAACTACTTTTTTAAAATTTATTATTTTCAGTTGTCAGCCAGGGTTGAGTCACTAATGAGGGTTCATTGTTTGTAGATCCCTTTGGTCAAATTCTTGGAGAGGAGAAAGTAGTTATGTGGAGCCATTTTTCAGGATAATGGGAGAACTTTTAGCATATTATGGGTACTTCCAGTGCCACCATGGATTTCGTATGTCAATCATAGCTGTAGCCAATGTTAAGCTGGTAGGCAATGTTTAAGAAACATTGCTGATTATGAAGTCAGCAAGGAAACTTAACTCAGGATAACTAACCAGGAGAAATGGGTTTTAGTAGGGAACTGAGGAGAGGAGAATAGAGTAGAATACAGAGTATTAGGGGCCTAGTACCTTTATGCCTGAAAGCGGAAATGCAACAGTTTAGCTTACACATTAAATGATCCATAGTTGAGGGATTTAACCAAATTTTTGTGTCTCCAAACCATTCATTTGGCATAGCATGCATATGACTAATCTGACATCTAGGTTTTGGCACTGGTGTTGATCCGGTATTATCATTCCCCTTGCAAACAAATCAAAGAGCATTCAGAAATGTCAAGCCAATTTGGATAGATCCTTTGGGCAAGTATATGCACATAAATGAGTGTCATGAGTGTTTTCTAAGTATGTCTAAACGATGTCAGGGAAGTTAACCTCTGTCAGCCCATTCCCTAGGCCTCTCTTGGCAACACCAGGTTGGACCAACCCAGTATGGAAAATCCTGTTTTCTTAAATGCCAAAGAGATTTGTACCTGACCACATTCTTCTTTCTCATGGAAGTCTACTCCTCATTGACAATAGTAGGGGGATCCAATAAAGTTTCTGGGTCAGTGTTCTACAGAAGTATGGATTATATCAAAACATGGACTTTGCTCAAAAAAAAATGTTCCTTTGTGATTTTGTGGCTGTTCTAGGGGCAGCTCAAGCTGAACTAGTAAAATATGGGTGGAATTTTTGTCTCTGTAAAAATATTCTGAATGATTGTCCACTTTCATAACTGTGAAATGTTATAAATAATCAGACAGATAAATGGAGAAGTTCACTTCTAATTTTAGAAAACTATGACAGGGACCAGCAGATGGCATAAGGGTTACGTCACTGGACTCCCACGTAGTCTACAGCAGTTTGAGTCCCAGACCTGGTGGCTTAAAACTTATGCTGGCACATATGCGTGCATGCCCAAAATCCCAAGAGAAGAGTGGAAGAGAAGGGACTGCAGTATGGCCATTCTCCTGGGAAGTGATTTCTTACTTTCTGTCTCTCTGTCTCTCTCTGTCTCTCTGGCAAGCACACATGCCCTATAGGAATATAATCTCTCTAAAGAAAAAAGAAAACCATGACAAAACTTTACTTATTTCCTGATTCCAGAAGAACTTCCAAGCCAAAACTTTGACAGCAAAGGCTACTTTTGTGGAGAAGAAACAATGCCCGTGTATGAGTCTGTGTTCATGGAAGATGGGGAGACCACCAGAAAAATAGCACTGGAGACTGAGAGACCACCTCAGGTAGAGGTCCACGTTTGGACCATTAGAAAGGGTGAGCAAGACAACATTAATTTCTTGTCTTTATAAGCACTGCAGGAGGGAGTTAGTTGCTATAGAAAGAAAAGGAAGACTTAATTTTCCTTCAACCTGTTCCATTGTTTGGGTCAGAAGTTTACTTGATTGCTTAGAAACCAACAAATAGCTAACATAGTTGTTATCATGGGTTTTCAAATTTAACCAGGGCCTGTGCTAAATATTAAGTATTGACCATTGAGGTTCCCAAGACTGTCTTTCTCATACCACCAAAGCTGGTTCTCACTCTGGGTATACATCATAATTATCTGGGAGAGTGTTATTATTTATTATTATTGTTTTAATTTGCTAGAGGGTTTGTGTGCTCACCAGAGAGATAGAGAGAGGAGGGGAAAGTGAATAATCACCCCCTGGGAGAATGACCACACCTCAATCCCTTCTCTTCCATTTTCTCAGGATCTTAGGCACTCACACATATGTACCTGGAGTAATTTTCAAGCCATCAGGTCCAGGATGGTCGGCCATGTGAGATTCCAGTGACATAATTGCTATGCCATCTGCTGGCCCTGACATTAAATTTTAATTGGAAAATAATACACATTCTTTTGCAATTGGCTCTCTCATAAGGCTCAAGAGTGCTGAAACTAGTGTGCTTCAGCATTGTGCAAGGAGCTTGTTTAAAATGCAGCTATTCCATCCTAGAGATGCAAATTCAGTAGATCTTGGGTAAGGTCTGAACATGTGCATGTTTAACAAACAGCCAGGTGATTCTAACACAGGTGGTACTCAGACCATAGTTTGAGAAATACTGTCCCAATATTCATGGGACTATTGTTCTCTCTCTACACAAAACCTTTCTTTCTTTAAAATGTGTTCCTCTCCACCACTTAAAAATATGCTAGAGGGACCAGCAGATGGCTTAATGACTATGATGCTGGACTTTCACATGACCAACCACAGTTCGAGTACTGGACCCAGTGGCTTAAAACTCACACCAGGCATGTGTGTGTCCATGCCCAAAATCCCGAGAGAATAATGGAGAAGAATGGATTGTGGTATGGACATCCCCCCAGTGGGTGATTTCTTGCTTTCTGTCTATCTGTATCTCTGTATCTCCAGCAAGCACATGCACCCTATAGCAAAAATATCTCAAAAATAGAAAGAAAGAAACAAACAAAACTAGAATAGGGACCAGCAGATGGTGTAATGGTTACATTGCTGGACTCCCATGTAGTTGACCATGGTTTGAGTCCTGGATTCGGTGGCTTAAAACTCACGCTAGATATGTGTGTGTGCATGTGCAAAATACCAAGAAGAGAGTGGAGGAGAAGGGATTGTGGAGTGACCAACCCTTCTGGGGGATGATTTCTTGCTCTCTGTCTCTCCAGTGAGTGCACACACCCTACAGCAAAAAAAAAAAAAAAAAAAAAAAAAAAAAATCCTCTCTCTCAAAAACAAAATGCTAGAACATACATACTTCTTTTCCTTGCTTATTTTTATGTTAATTTTTATTATAATTTCTAATTTACATATAATAGTTGTACATCTTTGTTGGGTATGCTGTGGGGTTTTTTTTCTATATCTAGGAATGCTAATTTTTTTTTTTTTTTTTGGAGAGGTTTTCGCTATAGGGCGCGTGTGCTCACCAGACAGACAGAGAGAGACAGAGAGATAGAAAGCGAGAAATCACCCCCCAGGGGGGATGGTCACGCCGCAATCCCTTCTCCTCCATTCTCCTCTCGGGATCTTGGGCACGCACGCACATGCGCCCGGCATGAGTTGTAAGCCACCGGGTCCGAGACGCGAACCGTGGTCGACTACGTGGGAGTCCAGCGACATAGCCATTACGCTAACTGCTGGTTCCCAGGAATGCTAATTTTTTCATCTCTAACTCCTTAGCTTGTCCATAACTGGTCATCTTGGACCAGGCACCAGTCTGTTGGCTTCCCCAGCAGTGTGCCCACTATTAAATGTTTCACATCCCTCACCCTATAGAGGTTTGCAGATGGTTTTCAACTTGATAATATAGCATATAAGTAGCCTCTTGTTCACAGCGCTGGCTTATCAAGGTTTGTGCTTAGTGGGGAGAGAAGAAGAGTTTATCTTCTTTACCTCATAAGACCCCTTAAGGATTAAGTGGGCTACTTCTTAACTATGAGGCAGTTTTCAGTTGTTTACCTGTTTTTCTGATAAAAGCTATTCATGAAGGGTTGAGACTATAGAACTTTATTTTAACTGTCTTTTTTTTCCAATAAGGAAACACTAAAGAACCTGTGAATATTTCCCAAAGGAAAATATGCTTTTTAGTGAGTTCAGGAACCAGAGGCAGCTTCTCCATTTACACAAACAACCTGCCTGCAGTCCTTCTGCTGGTTCTTATTGCTTAGCCAGGAAGGCAGCCCAGTGGTTTGGCAGGGTCATAGTCTGCCCAGATTTGAGGCAAGGGCAGAATTTCTAATACTGCCTTTGGCTGCAGAAGCTCCAACCAGCACCCACGCTTGATTCCATGTGGCTTTCCCTAGGAGGAGCTCCCTTGGTCAACAGCATTATCTCCCTTATCTCTATCCCCTGGAGAAGTCAAAGGGAGGCCAGTGAGCCATGGAAACAAATGGAGTTAATTATAACCCTTGATCCATCCAAGTTTCTGGTTAAGCACATTACATAGTCCAGCTCAATAGTCCTAAGCCTCAGTAATGAGATGATATGCTCAACCCAAGCAGAAAAAGGGGTTGGTGGTTCCAGATAGAGAGTTCCTGACCACCTGCCCCACTTTTTGGTTGGCCCCAGGCATACTCCAGCACTTCCATATTGAGAAGATCTCCAAGAGAATGTTTGAGGAGCTTCATCACTTCAAGCTGGTGACCAGAACAACCCTGAGTAAGTGGTCCCTCTCTTCTCTCCAGAAAACATACTTGGTTTTTGATGCAGCATAACCACAACTGAAGTCCCTCTATGTTCTCAGTGAACATTAGCAATGTTTAATATCAAAATTGGAGAATGTTCTGTCTTTCCTCTGCGTGACTTAGCAGTGATTGAGGTATCTGAATCATGAACAGAAAAGGTTGGACATGGTGAATGCAAAACCAGATGTAGTCTTAAGCATAAGCTAGCCCAGGTCAAGGTTTCCTGAATATATTTAGTGAAACTGCTAAACCCAGAGTCTCAAGAGGATAGGAGAAAGTTCACAAGATTCTAGATTTGGTGTTTTTGGAGACTTCACTTCTGGAAAGCAATGTCCTCTGGTGGTAGGGATGAGAGCTAGAGAAAATATAAATGTATATCTATTCCTCGGCTGGATCAAAGCTCTTCAACTCTTTTAGAACTGCCCATGGGTGGTTATGTTTCTTTAAAAGCATTCAAGCACTCAAGAATACTTGGAGTGCTCCCGCTTTCTACACTAGATGGAGCCTAGGGACTAGATACTGCTAGACACTGGGGGTTGGGGAGCACTTCTGATGGAATAAAAAGCACAAAATTTCTATCCACAGGGAATTTTAATGGGCAAGACAGAACATGAAAATGCCTTCACTGTGAATTAGTATAGTTTTGAGGAATTAAATACCAAAGTGCTCATAGGAATCTGCAAAGAACATGAGATGAGAGCCAGGTGGGCTTAGTTCAGGAAGGCTTCGGGGAGGAGGTGTGTTTTTAAAGAGAAGGGTGTGACTGGGCAACAGGTCAAGAAATCAGTCCAGGAAGAGGGTGCAGCCTAAGAGAAGACTCAGACAGGAGCAAACAAGAAATCTGGGTGGGGGTGAGGAATGATCACAAAGGCCACATAGGGTACAATGAAAGATGAGAAGGAAGAGTTGGAGGTAGGAAGGAGACAGAGAGCTTAGAAGAAGCCAGTGAAAAGTTCAGATGTAAGGCAAGCAGCATTGGGAGTTGCTGCAAACTTACAAATTGTCTAGTGACATATAAATGGTGTTTTGGAAAGATGCCTCTGGGCTATCAGATGGTTTTATGAAGCACCTGCTTTGATGAAGTCAGATTATGAAGAATCCAATTTACCACACTAGGAAGTTGGACTTTATCTCCAGGTCAGATGCCAGTACAGGCTTTAAAGCAAGCGAACAGTGCATTTTTATCTGTTTTTTAGAAAGAAGTCCTGGCTATGTGTAGTAAAAGGTGGACTGTTAGTGAGATAGCTGGTGAGAGTCTGATTTAGGAAGCTATTATACTATATTAAATCAGTGAGGCAGAGGAGGAGAGGTCATGGTGAGAGACGTTTCTGAGGTTAAATCAGCATAATCAGCATCAAAAAGAGACATTAGTTTGGAATTGCTCCAATATTAACAATTTTATAGACTAAGTAATACCATTCACCAACAGAAAACTCTGACAAATAAGCAGATTTTGGTGGAGATAAAAAAGAGGTTCACTCAGAACACGTTTAGATTAAAATGCTAAAGGGCCATTGGAGCAGAGTTGTCCAATTGGTTGCTGGACATGCAATTAAGGAGATCAATTGTTTGTCTTCTGTAGGAAAGATAGAAAATAAACTGAACAATATGAGAATTCAAATGGAGGCATTGAGAGTCCTTACATATAAGTAAATAAAAGAGTCAGAGTCTAGAATCCCATGGTCAATGATGTGATTTGAAATGACCAGGTAATTTCAAAGAACATGCATTATTGGTTCATGCTGTGAGCAAGACACTGAGCTAGGCTTCTGGGTACTTGAAAGATGATTTGGACATACTGTGGGTCCATAACTATTATGATTTGGGGTGTGCAATGCGAGTACATGGTATGTACTCAAACTGTAAGGAAGTGGGTAATGAAATGATCTTATGAGGCCAACTTGGGACCAAACAGAAGTCTGGTTCCTTCCCCAATAGGGAATAGAAGGGATAGAGCTTAGGTTACACAGAGTACAAAGGGATCCCATGGGGGATGTGACAATGGAACACTGTAAGGAGCCATGGGAAGGAATCTAGAAGCATTAGAGAGGTGTAAGAACAGCATGTGGATATAGGAGAAAGAAAAAGTGAACACTTTTTGACAAAGGATGAAAGGAATAGAGTTAAAAGTGGTAAATGGTCAAGTAATAATCAAATAACTCTAACCAATACTTGGGGCCCTTAAGAGTAAGCAAAGCCCCAGAAATGCAACAGGTACTGTTTTCTAAAATACATTTTTTTTTTTTGGAGAGGTTTTCGCTATAGGGTGTGTGTGCTCGCAAGAAAGACAGAGAGAGACAGAGAGACAGAAAACGAGAAATCACCCCCCGGGGGGATGGACACGCCGCAATCCCTTCTCCTCCATTATCCTCTTGGGATCTTGGGCACGCATGCACACACACCCGGTGTGAGTTTAAGCCTCCAGGTCTAGGACTCAAACGTGGTCAACTACATGGGAGTCCAGCGACATAGCTATTATGCTAACTGCTGGTCCCTAAAATACATTTTTTGACCTGGTGCATAACTAGCTAACAGACAGATAGTGGAGCATTTTTTAAATGCTAAATATCCTATGAAAATACCAAAAACAATACTTAGATTTTACTCTTGAGGAGGGTGTTATTTATTGTTCTTGGGATTCTTACAAATGCTATGTGTTGAAATGAAAACTCCTCTGCCCATTTTCCATGTCTGCTCCAAGAACAGTGTTTTGGGGGAATATTTTGCTGAAATCACCTGATATATGTATTCCACATCCTCTGGTGAGTTCATGAATAAGTGGGTAAGGCTGGGATATGTTGACTCTATTCTTAATTTGCTCTGCTCTCTTCTTACACTTGCTTGGATACTTTGTGTTTGCCTTTTAGGCCAGTGGAAGATATTCACCGAAGGAGAAGCTCAGATCAGCCAGATGTGTTCAAGTCGTGTATGCAGAACAGAGCTTGAAGATTTGGTCAAGGTTTTATACTTGGAAAGATCTGAAAAGGGCCACTGTTAGGCAAGAAAGACAGTATTGGATAGGGTAAAAGCAAGAAAACTCAAGCTGCAGCTGGACTGCAGGCTTATTTTGCTTAAGTCAACAGTGCCCTAAAACCCCAATCTCAAATGCAGTCAATTATTCATGCCATGCACAGAATAACTTGCTCCTTTATGTGGAGTGGTGTGTCAACCCTTAAACATCTCCTCCAAAGAGATTAGAAGAGTCTTGAATATTTGTGGGAGGAGAGCGATAGAACACCACGCACTGATCTGGTTTCTTGGAGAATCGCATTTCTTTACAGGTTAAAGAGCAAACAAAACCTTCATGGTTTCTAATACAGAAAGTTATTCGAATAAAAGAAAAAGAAGGGGATAGCTTAGTAGGAGTTCTGGAGGACAGAGCAACTATTTGTACGAAGCTATCCTGTTTGAATTTTAGAATGTCTTGTGTTCTTTTAAAAAAATTAATTTCCTAGCCTCATATGCACACATGCTCACACATACATACATATGTACAACCACATAAAACTATAGCCTTCACTGTGACACAAAGCCAGTCTCGACTCTAGCCTACTTTTCATTGCCTGTGTCCCAAATAGGTTAGAGGTTGTTGGTGCCCAAGAGAATAAAGAATTGTGAGCAGAATGCTCTGTACTTACATATTTGGTGTGACCATTGAAGTAATCAACTAGAGTGGCAGGGTAAAGAATAAGAACCGTATTTGGGTCCCCATTTGCTTGGAAGTGATAAATACTTTTTCCCAATCTTACCACTTCTCTTTTCTCCCTGAACATGTGGGGGCCTCCATAAAGAAACTGGAATTAAATGAAATTTTTACAAACTGAATCCATATGAAACAAAATAATTGTTGAGAAAGGAGTTTTAATAGAAGTCAAAAAGGCCATCTATTTGTTTTTGTTTTCACATCAATAAAATTACTCAGTTAATAGATTAATACTAATTTTTGAAGCCATAGTTGTCTAGCCAGAAAATTTAGGTTAAGTTATTGAATCCTTAGATGAGCCTTAAAAGAACAATTTTCCTTCTCCAAATATAGGAGTCAATTTTTACTTTGCAAAGTGTCTCAGTCCTTCATCAATTAGTAGATTAATACTAATTTTTTGAAGCCATAGTTGTCTAGTCAGAAAATTTAGATTAAATTATTAAATTCTAGGTGCTTCTTAAAAGAGCAGTTTTCCTTCTACACTTATAGGATTTGATTTTTACTTTGCAAAGTGGCTTGGTCCTAGTGAGCTTCTGAATGTTGGCTTCAGTTAGTAGAGTTATTGTTCATTTAGGGAGCTGGGAATTCTGAGAAAGATCTTCATCATAAATATCCCAACCATTTTTGCCTTATGAACCAAGTATGGATGTGAATTGGGGATACTAGAAAAGACTGCTTCTAAAATGTCTATCTGTACCCCAATACCAGAGCATAAATGATCTATTTTGAGATCTGGTTTTAGAACATCTTTGTGGGAAAATTGTAAATTCTTCACAGCATGGATATCAAGCCCACCTTCTAGATTCATACCCTGAGTGAACTCTAGTGGGTACTTAGAAGTGTTAAGTAACCAGAAATCCTGTATTTCTTGCTCTATAATATAGGTGAGATATTTTTTTTTCTTAGAGTATTTGACACCAATAGGGAAAAATGTAAAAGGTCCTGACTTTATGTATGGCAACCTGGCATAAAGGAGTCAGCTGTCATAAAAGGGCTTTGTGGCAGGACTTCATGAGACAAGCCTTTTACCAGCCCATCACATACATTCTCCTTAGGAGAGGGAGGAAGAACTTCCTGGGATGGAATGCCACAGAACATTCTTTGTGTGGTGGGGTTAGGGAGGATGTTAAGCAGCCATTACCTCCCTCCCAGAGGTGGCAGTATTCCATGGTGTGGAGACTGTAACTGTATCCTGAAGCAAAGTGGTAATTCCCCTTCTCAATGATTCACCCAAAAGCCTTCCCACCCAGGTGCTCTCTGAAAGCTCAGCCTTAAGGGAACACCCAAAGAGCTTCCCTAGATAGTCTCCTGCCTCTAGGCGCTAGGACACACCTTTCCTAAGTGTTGTGGGAAGCCGAGTTGGGGAGTTGTGTTAAGTCAATGTAGAAACCGCTCCACTGTTTGCTGTCATGTAGGGAGTAGGACATAGAGAAAAAAGGCCAACCTGCCTGTAGTGAGTAGAGAAGAATGGATGTGATTCTTCTTGTGTATTTATTTGTATCATAAACACTTGGAACAACAAAGACCATAACCACCATTTAGCAGTTGTAGCCATTTTCTAGTTAACTCATGTAAACAAGTAAGAGTAACATAACAGTATTACCTTTCCACTTTTCTCACAAGACATGTACCTAAATATGGTACTTATTTATGTAGGCACTGTATTTCTGGATTCTTAAATTAATAAAAAGTTAATTTTGAGAAATTATCCACAATTTTGTCATGTGAGTGATTGACTCTCTGGTCAGTAATGACCTTGGACCGGGCGAGAGTTGATGAGTGGGCCTGGTGGTTTCACACTTAGCTTGACATCCCTCTTAGTCTACAGCATAATAGTTAAAAATATGAACTTTGTTATTAAACTATCTGGATTTTTATGTGCAGCTCTGCACTTGTCAGCTATGTTTGTCAGTCTCCCCCCTTTAAGATAGGATAATATCAGTACTGTCAAAATTTCTCTGCCTGCAATCTTGCAGTGAGTTTTAATTTAGTCAATGCATGTAAAGTGATTAGAAAAGTGTCTAGTACATAGTGAGCATTCATTTATGACATTGAGTGTTCAGGAATGGCACAGCACTAAAATTGACTATTGAGTTTTAGCTTCCCTTTAAGCCAGAACACTTAAGAGATTGGGTACAGATGACCATTGACTTAGGGGGTCTCAATTTTGATCTCCTGCTCACAATCTTTTATACAAAAATTTATATAGGGAGCAGAGTAAGAGTTTCATCACACACGTCATTCCAAACTAAATTCACTCAAATTCCCAATATCAACCAAATTTATGCTATCGTAGAAGCCAAAATATGAGAATGCTTCAAGAGAGTAGTCAAATGTGTCAAGTTGAAATATCAAGTATTGTACAGAAAATAATGCTTTGGTGTTAGCAACAGAGAGGAAAAGTGTTAGAATGATTGGGGTGAATTGTAAGACGTGAGTGGAAAGACAAGGAATTGGAGACAACATCTAAAGAACTCTTTGGAGAAGCTCTACTGCAGGGTGTAGACAGATGCAGTGAATGAAGTAGCTGAAAAAGCATATGACGCCAGAGGAAAGTCATATTGCCTTAAATATGGGCACTATTTGGCCATACCTGAATACTGGAGGAAGGATCATACAGAAAGGACAAAATTAAAGATAATGAGGAAAGGAGGGTTAACCTGTTATGTGAAGTACATGAGAAATCATGCCTCCATACTGCACCCGTGGAACTCCTAATTCTTGACCAATAAGCTGGACGGAATCTTGGCCTTTGGTTGTCAACCCCATGTGTTGAATTACACCTAGTTTCTTCATCACTGTTAGCTTGGTCCCCTTTTATACTCAGTCTACTTTCTCCTATAAATCCTAATGTTGTTCCACTTCTATTGAGGAAACTGAAAACTTACATCAGACATCCTGGTTCCATTTTAGACTTTTCCCTTTGCCTGATCAGCCACATCCAGATTTCATCCAGTCCTGTCAATTTAGTTTCCTAAATGAAGACAATGTTTTTAGGCTTTTGCTCTCATGTCCTCTTACAGGATCTTTTCCTCTCTATAGTCTGCACCCACATGCCTCCACCATGATTTTTAGGAAACACCAAAGGTCATCTCATATAGGTTCAAGAAAAGGTTCTGCCTACTACCACACATTACCTATCTTGTTATTCCTTTCTTACTTTGACCGTTAAAGGGGATAGAATATACCACCCCTAAAAATATGCCACATGGACATAAGGATTATTTTGAGCTAAAGGTAATTAAGAATAAATAGATGCAAGAGTCCTATGTATTCCCTTTATCTGCCTAAAAGCAGGGCATAAATTTCCATTTGAAGAAGGGACCTCCTTCCCCTGTAATGGAGAAAAGAGTGACTCTTATCATCGAAGGTGGGGGTGGTGGCACCAAGATAAGTTTACATAAACAGATCTTACTAAAATCAGATCATATCTCCCATTCCTTCTCTCAATGTATTTTCTAGTCACTTCCTCACAATTTATCTTTCCTTGAAGCCCAAACTCTCCTTCTTTTGTTAAAATGATATATAAGCCCCCAAATTGGTTTCATTGAGTTTCACTTCCTCTCTGTGAACTTCAGTACACATGAATATTAATAAAATCAAATGCCTTTTCGCCTATTAATCTGTCTTTTTATAATTTTAAGTTTAATTCACAGGTCCCCAGTTAGCCTAATAAAGAAAAGGAAAAATTATTACTCGCCAACACCCACCTCTATAATAGGTGCTGCTAGGAAAAATACCTATTCACTGACTTCATCACCACACATCTGATAGTCACCACTCCTACCAGTTGTGCTATTGCTGGTTGTGGCTCCTTCTGAACTAGAGGTGCCACCATGATGGTAGTGCTCTGGAATCCTCAGTGTTTCTCAATTGCACTGTATCCTGTACACAAGTGGAGAGAATCCCCGCCCCCAACTCTCTTAGCTTGTGATGTTATACTTTGTCACCTTACATTAAACCAGTTAACAAGTAGTTTTTTTGTTTTGTTTTGTTTTTTAGAGAGAGAAATTTTTTTGCTGTAAGGCACGTGCCCTTACCAGAGACACAGAGAGACAGAGAAGAATCACCCTCCTGGGGGAAAGCCCATAATACAATCCATTCTCCTCCATTCTCTTCTCAGGATATTGGGCACACATGCACTAATGCCTGGCATGAACTTCAAGCCACCAGGTTTGATACTCAAACTGCGGTTGGCCATGTGGGAGTCCAGCACCTTAATCACTATGTCACCTGCTGGTGCCAAACAAATACCTCTTAAATGTATATTATATGCACCAGAATAGATTCTTCTTTTGCCCCAGAATCTCACAGAGTTTTCCATGGAAACAGGTTTTTCTTGTTTTGTTTTGTTTTTTTGCTATAGGGCACGTGCACTCGCCAGACAGACAGAGAGAGACAGAGAGACAGAAAGCAAGAAATCACCCCCCAGGGGGGATGGCCATGCTGCAATCCCTTCTCCATTCTCCTCTCGGAATCTTGGGCACGCACGCACACGTGCCCAGCATGAGTTTAAACCACTGGGTCTGGGACTTGAACCATAGTCGACTACGTGGGAGTCCAGCGACATAGCCATTATGCTAACTGCTGGTCCCCCATGGAAACAGGTCTTTCAGGTTCCATTTTTGGCCTTTTTCTCAAGGATCAGTTAGTTGCCAGTGTGCAGAGTTTATACTAAGTACAAACCAAGACAGACATGAGACTGTCCTCCAAGTCCCTCTTCCCTTTGGGGGGCATTCCCCCACCAAAACCCTCATAAAAATTGACTTTGAGGGGCCAACCTTATTGGTCTTCCAAACATGACCAAACACATTTGAAACTTCCAACTGGGAGAGGTGACTCCTTGAATGCAGAGGTCCAGCCACAACAGTCTCCTAAATATTTCATACACATTTACAACTTTCTGCCTTTGTAAATGCTCATCCCACTACTTTAATATTCTTCCCTTTCTTTGACTTGGAAACTCCTAATCATCCTTCAAGGCCAGTCCAAGCATCTCTGTGGAGTGTGGCCTGCTTCTGTCCTAGTTTGCCTCTATTTTTCCTCTCAGTCCCTGAACTGTATCCTTCAGCCATGACAGGAAATTCTACATTTCTGGAACTTACCATGCTTTTAGTGCTTCTTTGTTTTCCCATATGCCATCCTTTGCCCAGACTGTTCATCTCTACTTATTGAACACCTACTCATCTTTTAAAACTCACATTGCTTATTTTTTCTGAGACCTTGTCTGCCTCCTTCAGGCACAATTGTTCCCTGTTCTGTGACCCCAGGAAATAACAACCAAAGCATGCATCTTATGCCAGACACTATAGTAATCAATTGATATGTATGTTTTCTCACTAATCCTCTTCCCAGCACTATTTGATAGGTATCATTATTGTCCTTATTTTAGAGATGAAGACATTGAGGGCATTCACCTTTTACACGCCATTATATGTATTATAAAAATGTGAAGTATTTGCTCAGCTACAGTCTCCCTGATTAGACTGAAGAGCTCAGGCAAGGAAGGGACCCAATGTCCACCACTTCCAGACACTCAGCAAATATTTGCCAATTGAAGAGTCAGTTTCATGGGATCCTCTCTCCAGTTGGGAAAGAAGCAGTTCAGGGAATCAAATGCACATGAGCTAAGCAGTTCTTTAAGACATTTTCTCTGTACCCCACACTAAGGAAAACTAGTTAACTTTGGGTTAACAAATACAAATGAAAAAGTGCTTGTTTGCTTTGCAAAATGGTTGACCAAGAGATGTCTTTTAAAATTACTGATAAATATTGGGACCAGCAGTTAGCGTAATGGCTATGTCGCTGGACTCTCATGAGGTCGACCACGGTTTGAGTCCCAGACCTGGTGGCTTAAACTCACGCCGGGCACATGTGTGTGCATGCCGAAGATCCCGAGAGGAGAATGGAGGAGAAGAGATTGCGACATGGCCATCCCTCCGGGGGGTGATTTCTCACTTTCTGTCTCTTTGTCTCTCTCTGTCTGTCTGTCTGGCAAGCACATGTACCCTATAGCAAAAACCTCTCAAAAAAATTACTGATGGGACCAACAGTTAGCATAATGGCTATGTCTCTGGACTCCCACGAAGTCAACCGTGGTTCGCGTCCCGGACCCAGTGGCTTAAAACACGCCGGGCGTGTGTGCGTGCGTGCCCAAGATCCCGAGAGGAGAATGGAGGAGAAGGGATTGTGGCGTGACCATCCCCCCTGGGGGGTGATTTCTCGCTTTCTGTCTCTCTGTCTCTCTCTCTCTGTCTGGCGAGCACATGCGCCCTATAGCAAAAACCTCTCAAAACAAATTTTAAAAAAATTACTGATAAATATTGAATTTACACATAGCTTTTTTAATGCTTTAAGCAAAATGTTCCTGAATTTGTAGCATAAGCTATACACTAATACTTAGCTGTGAAGTGTTTTTGCTAAGACTATTATTTATTATGGATAATAAGTAATATCTATATTTCTACATTTGCTATTTATATTTTTGTTTAATATTCAGAATAACAATAATACCTATTACTATATTTAAATATCACTTACAATGCTCTTAGTGCTTTCTGTGTGTGTATAAAGTGATTAGAGTCCAACATGATATGTATGGAGCCTTCACCAATAAAAGGCACAAGGCTTGGCTTCACGTTAATGTACACAAGAGGAGTCCTGAATTGTCTCCATGTATAAGCAGCCCTCAATGTAGGGATGAAGTATTGGCTAGAAGTTTAGGATTCAGAATGCATTTTTAAAGAAAAACATTTTTCTATTTGATGCTAGAATTCCCAGGCCAGCCCACACAAGCGTCTTGAACCCTGAATGTAGCCACGTTATATATAGCATTAATTAGTACCTGCTTTATCTTGGTCCTGGGGACAGGAGCAGGTGGTGAGAAAAGGAGTGAGCAGGGATGAGCAGGGAATGTTCTCTCACTTTCCTAGGTGGGATGGGTGGGAGTGGATGAGGAACAAGCTCTAGCTAAAAATCTTAAAGAAGACAAAGTTTGAACTTGACAGCCTCCTGTCTCCCATTTCATCATGCTCTCTCCTGGTCCCAAGTGCCCTCATTTCTGCTCTTCAGAGTCAACTGTCCCACCTATGTAACTCTACACAGAACTTCAGGCTCCACCATTAACCACCTCACTCAACCAGCAAAACCTGAATCCCACCAGAGCAGCTGTCATGCATTAGGAAGGAAGCAAATATAGTAAACTGATGAGAGTTGCTCAACTCTCACTTTTAAAGACTTTATTGCTCTTTATTATCTTTATTACCTTCAAATTGAATTCCCCAATTACAAATTACTGGCAAAGGGCTGAAGTGAGTGAAAACCTTCTTGCAGTAGAGGCAACAGGAGAGAATTTTGTATTTGCCTTTTTGGGGTGGGGGAATGAGATTTTGAGGGTTGTAAAAAGCAGGGAACAGCAAGAAAGCAGGCCATAATTTCCATTCTTAAATATCTGCAGTCCCCCCTCTATCCCTTATAAATAGCACTATTTTTTTTTTGAGAGGTTTTTGCCATAGGGCACATGCACTCACCAGACAGAGACAGAGAGACAGAAAGCGAGAAATCACCCCCCAGGGGAGATGGCCACGCCACAATCCCTTCTCTTCCATTCTCCTCTTGGGATCTTGGTCACGCACGCACACACACCTGGCATGAGTTTTAAGCCACCAGGTCCGGGACGCGAACTGTGGTCGACTACGTGGGAGTCCAGCGACATAGCCATTACGCTAACTGCTGGTCCCAGCACTAATGTTTTTATTCCTCCTTTTCTGACTTTCTCCTTTATTCACTTCTGAACTTACTACTTTTTAAAAATGTACAGATTTGTATTTGTTTATTTTGGGAAGTAGCAACTTCTAGATCAGTGGAGGACCTAGTTTGGAGAAAAAGGCTGGTTGTCTACCAGTGTGACTGAGAATTGTGTATGTAGTTGTCCATTGGTGCTTACCTACATGTGGTCCTGTACTAGCCCCAGGAGGGAGAACTTGTGAATTCTGAGGCTTGGGAACATATATGTGTGGGAAACTGCTTCATCAGAAGGCAAGCGGGTCAGGGAGTGGGGGTGACCAGCAGATGGTGTAATAGTTATGTCACTGGACTCCCATGTAGTCAACTGTGGCTCAAGTCCCAGACCTGGTGGCTTAAAACTCATGCAAGGCATGTGTGCATGCATGCCCAAAATCCTGAGAGGAGAATAGAGGACAAGAGATTGTTGTGTGGCCATCCCCCATGAGAGAGGTGATTTCTTGTTTTCTGTCTCTCTGTCTCTCCGGCGAGTGCACACGCCCTATAACAAATCCAAACCAGAAAGAAAAGGCAAGCCGGGGAAAAGGAACACCACAGAAGGTGTTCAGCCATTTTCAGTCCTGCAATGATGGTGTTCATCTCTGTTCGAGGAATCACCCAAATTAGTAAATGTGTGGCACACGCATATATGTATAAACTTATATAAGAACATTGGGGCCAAACCTCATAAGAAGTCTGCTCTGATCAAGAAACCCAAAGAAAACATAGAGTTAATAGATGGAAACAATTCATATTTCTTTTTCTCCCTACATCTCTTAATCTCAGTTTTTTTTATCTGTAAAATGGAGATAAAAATATTCCCTGCCATAGGGCCAGCAGGTGGTGTGGTGGTTAAGGGCACTGGACTCCTGCATGTCTGACTGAGGTTTGAGTCCCAGACCTAGCGGCTTGCTTTCTCACTTTCCCTCTCCCCCACCCACTTTGCTCTCACTCTGTCCCTCTCTGGTCAATTAAAATAAGTAAGTAAGTAAATAAATAAATGAATAAAGTTAAATAAAATAATTATTTAAAATAAAGAAAGAAACATTACCAAACACACACACACACACACACACACACACACACACAAAAGAATATTCCCTGCCTCATAAAAGTTCTCATAAGGCTCAAATGAGATAATGTGATGGGTACATAACAAGTTCACAGTAAGTGCCCTTCAGAAAAATGGGTGAACTATTTCTTCTTGAGCTCTAATAGTACAAAGAAAGGAGGAGACAGTCTCAGTTTGGGTTAACTTTGGGCAGAAGATAGAACCGGAGCATGGCTTGGAAGGAAGTACCAACCTGAGATAGCCAGCAAGGAGGGGACTTCTGGTTGGTTCTTGGCATAGAAGAGGGGGGTGGGCAGCAGGTGGCATGGTGGTTAAGGTGCTGGACTGTCACATGGCCAGACACAATTTGAGTCCTGGACCTGGTGGATGGCTTGAAAATCACACCATGTACAGATGCATGCATGCCCAAAACCTCAAGAGGAGAATGGAGGAGAAGAGATTATGGCATGACCATCCCCCCTGGGGAGTAAACTTTCACTTTCCCTCTCCCCATCTCTCTGGCAAGCACACATGCCCTATAGCAAGAACCTAAAAATAAAAAAGAAGAAGAGAACTGTCCCATAGGACTTCAGGAGGAAAAGCCTGACTTTAGTGCCAAGCACAAGAGGAAAATCTACCTATTAGATTTGCTTCATTTATTTTAAAAATGGAATCATATGACTACAAAGTAGAGAAAACTAGTTAATTATATTTTTTCTGAAAAATGATCTGAGGGGGTAGCAAACAACTTTTTTCTAAAAAATTATCTAGGAAAGTAGCAAACTGAACTTTCAGCAGTGCTAGAAGCCACATGGCCAACTTTGGGTTTAAATTGCCAGGCTGACTTACAAACATGCCAGGCCCAGGTGTGTGGGCACCTAAAATCTTGAGGAGCTGGAGGGCTGGGGAAAAGGGATCATGGCATGACAAGACTCTATAGAGGGTACTTCTCTCTCTCTCTTACTCTCTTCCTTATTCACACATGCACACACTACATGTCATGAATAAAATAGATTTTAAAAAATCATCTGGAGGTTGTGGTTGACCATAATTTCAGTAAAAAGCCCACAGTATAACATGTGACACAGCTACTTTCAATGTTCATTTACTTATATGCTGTATTAATAGGAAGACTTAAATTCATTCTTCAGCTATTTATGGAACACCTGCAGTGGCCAGATACTACTCTCGGGGTTCCAATGGTGAGCAAAATAGATATGGCATTTGTCTGCACATGTGTTACAGTCTTTCAAGGAATATATACACTGACTAAATCATTATAAATGTGATGGGTATGATGAAAGGGCAAGTCCAAGGTGCTATGACACTGGAGCGACAGGAAGGTTTTCCAGAAAATGACATTGAAGATCAGACTTTAGAAAGAGGGGTTGGAGTATCATACCATATTTTGTTTTGAGGCAGGATCTCACTTGCTTTACAGGAGTTTGGATGATCATTAGACTAAAGCATTGGTTCTTCAGGTGACTCCTATAATTGAGAAGCTCCTGGTTGGGAACACCGGGTCCCCACTATAAACCTTTCTGTATAAAGAAGTTCTACCAAAGAAAATAAAGAGCAGAGCCTTAGGGGATGAAACACAAGACAGAGAAATTTTGATTGAGAGAAAGGTTATAAATCCGAAGTATTGTCTGAAAAGTCAGGCGCTGTCCAGAAGGGATGAAGGAACCACTTAGGTGCCGGGGTGGTGGCTATGATGTACCAAAGTAAGAAGTATTTTGTCACAGATATTGTTCAGAATTGATGGTGTGTGGTGATAATAAAAGTCTGACCAAATTCTAGTTGGTTTTAATATTGTTTAAAATACTTTTATAGACAATATACCTCCTGCTTGCTGACTGCATCCTATTGGAGCACTACCACCCTCCCACCCCCATATGCCACTAGGTGGCAGTCAGACAGAGGTTGGGGAAAGGCAAACAAAGTTTTTAGACCAGTTCTCAGGGGCCTTTCACTCTGCAGTTCTAAGAAAATTAGTTCTCTGGAGTATCTCTTGGGATATGGCCTCTTCTCAAGCAGCTGAAATTATTGTAGACTTGTCATGTTAGTGCTGGGGAAAGTAGCCACTTATGCCTGGAGGTCATGTCAGGCAGAGAGGAGAATTGAGGCAATCAGCTGGTTGTCAGGCAACCAAAAACCCCCTTCTGCAAGGACTGGACAACTGTTTCCTCAAATGTCCCTTTTGCTTTGGCTGGTGGAGACCCAGTCTGAGTATGATTACTCTCCTGGATCTGAAACAAAGGCATAATCACATGGGGCGGGATTGGAAAGGACCAGATATTAACCCCAAGCCACAAGGCAGAGGGATGCCTGGAGCAAGACAACAGGCCTGAGAAGGCTCTGATGCAATGCAATAGGGAAGGAGGAGTGTGTTTTGTTGAAATAAAAGGTCACTGTGCATTTGAAGTCAGAACTGCGGCCTATGGGACGCCCCGAAGTTTCGGAAACTGAAGGCAAGCTCCAAGAATATTGAGACATGCTGGCAACTTTGGAGAGGGAAACCCTCCAGAAAAACACAGATGATTCGGGCTTTGGATAAGAAGTAGAACCTTTGGTTTGATGATGGGGAAGCTTTGCAAGCAAGTATAGGGGAAAGAGGTTCTGAGAAAGAACAAAAGGAAGGGAGAGCCCTAAAGGAAAGGAAGTCTAAAGTAAGGTCTCAAGACTGTAGTCTGCTAAAATTTTAGGGTAGACATTACTATCTTCTTGCCCTACCAACAAAGAAGTGAGCAAATTTAGTCTGCTCACATATTTGGCAGTCCCCTCCTGCCTTTTGGCCCCACCACCGGTACTCAACACCCCCCTTACTTCCCCATAAGTGTTTTCCAACAAAGATAGGAGGTTGGGAACATTTGAGGTTTGACTCTGGAGTAGTTATCAACCAAATAATAATTGATCTATCAGAGCTTGACTACTGTCACAAATACAAAAAAGAATCGACTTCTCCATGGACATATGGCACTCCAAAGGCTGACTTTTCTAACACACTAGACCTGCTTGGGGCTATTTCTGATCTCTGCTCTGCTTTTAAGATGGGATCGTTCACTTCCCTACTGAGGGTAGGCTCCATTAATTGAGCTCTCCTTCACCCTCCCTATTCATCCTATCTCCCTGAGACCTGGCTGCTGGTCCATCTGGGCCTCATGAACATCTAGTGACCATTCTCTTGCCTCATGAAGTCACCTCATAGCCAGAGCTGTTCTGGAGGTATTCACTTCTTTCCCACATCAATATCCTAAGATCAGGGGCACTAAATAAGGATCTTTACATAATTGAGTGATTCCTAAACATTTTGAATCCACATGATTTGATATTTTTTGTCAATGAAAAGTTTGTCCGACTATCCTAGGACAATACTTTTACCTCTAGGGTCTGCTGATTAAGAAAATGTACTGTGTAATTCAAAAAAAATGTTATAGTAAATTCAGTCACATGTTTAGAAGGTTTTATGCTTTATTAATTAAATTATTGATAATGTTTATGATATATATTATAATATATAATATATATTATTGAGAAATATATAAAATATATTATTGAGATAATGATATATAATATATAATATAGATAATATATAATATATATTATTGAGAAATAGTAGTAAATATATGTAAGATATATTAATTCAAAATAAAAATAGCATGTTGTTTATGGGCAGATTTGCATGTTCCTCATAATAATTCTCTGGCAGCCAGATTAAGAACCACAGACTGAACAAGAAGAAATGATTGAAACAGAAAGTTTAATTTCTTTGAAAAAACTTTTTTTTTTTTTTTTTGCCATAGGGCATGTGCTCTCACTGGAGAGAGACAGATACAGAGAAAGAGGAAAAGTGAGAAATTACCCCTCAAAGGGGATGGCCACAGCACAATATCTTTTCCTCCATTCTCCTCTCAGGAGTTGGGGCATGTATGCACATGGTATGTTCTTCGAGTCACCTGGTCCAGAACTCGAACCGTGGAGTTGACCATGTGGGGATCCAGTGTCTTAACCACCATGTCACCTGGTGGCCAAATTTCTTTGAAAATTTTGTACTGAATATACTTTTGTGTCAGCAGGGTAGGATGGGGCCTTTTCCATGTACCTCATAGATGAATTTTCTGTAGGAAGTTTGAGTGAGACTAGTTAGTAGCTGGTAACAGAAAAATTAAGAAATTTTTGTGGTTCAGGAAGCCACCCCAAGTACTTATGTGAGTGACTTCTACAGAAACAACTGCTGGAGGAAGCTAGTGACATATTTAGGGCTTGACTTTTCAGAGCAGAGATTGACAAGCAGTAAACCATTCATCAAAATTCAGCTACTGTCACAAATACAGAAGAATTAATTCCCTAAACAGGACTAATGGAGAAGAGCTATACAACTCTGTGAATACGCTAAAATCCACTTAATTATACAATTTAAAAGGGTAAATTTTAGGGACTAGCAGTTAGCGTAATGGCTATGTCACTGGACTTCTATGTAGTCAACCGCAGTTCACGTCCTGGACCCGGTGGCTTAAACTCACACCAGGCGTGTGTGTGTGCGTGCCCAAGATCCCGAGAGGAGAATGGAGGAGAAGGGATTGCAGCATGGCTATCCCCCCTGGGGGGTGATTTCTTGCTTTCTGTCTCCCTGTCTCTCTCTGTCTGGCAAGCGCACGCGTCCTATGGCAAAAACCTATTAAAAAAATGGGTCAGTTTTAGGGCACATAAATTATATCTCAACAATAGTATTACCAAAAAGATAAAAAAAGAAGGAAAGAAAGAAAGAAAGAAAGAAAGAAAGAAAGAAAGAAAGAAAGAAAGAAAGAAAGAAAGAAAGAAAGAAAGAGAAAGAAAAAAAGAAAGAAAGAAAGAAAGAAAGAAAGAAAGAAAGAAAGAAAGAAAGAAAGAAAGAAAGAAAGGGGAAGAAAGAAGAAAGAAAGAAACTCCATGGGTGTCATTAAGACTATTGATTTGAGTTCAACACAGGTGCTGTAAGTTGCCTGTGTCTGAACCCTTTTTGTACTTCCAATATCCAAGGCCTGTGAATTTAGACTATCTTTCGCTTCAAAGAAAACTAACTCCCGTTGATGCTATCTGACTTTGTATCATCTGGGCGAAAATGAGGAAAAAATATCAGGTAGTAAAGTGGAGTATTTAAACACCAGCACTGAAATCAAACAGCCTGGGTCCCTGCCCTAAAAGTATGACATGGGAAAAGTCCTTTGATGACTACTGTTTTTTTTTTTTTTGTCTTATTATTATAATTTATATAGGAGTGAAGGGAGTGGACATCTTTATCTTGTTCCAGTTCTTGGTGGAAACACTTTCAATTTTTCTCATTTAGTATAATGTTAGCTGTTGGTTTGTCAAATAAAACCTTTATTATGTTGAGATATGTGCCTTCTATGCTTAGTTTCTTGAGAGTCTTAATCACAAAAGAATGTGTTTTATCAAACACTTTTTCTGCATCAATTGATATGATCATATGGTTTTAATCTTTCCCTCTGTTGATGTGATGTATCATGTCTATTAATTTGCATACGTGAAACTATTCTTTCATCCCAGGGATAAATCCTACTTGATTATGGTGTGCTGTGTGTTGTTGAGGACTTTTGCATATATGTTCATCCAGGATATTGGTCTGTAGTTTTCATTTATTGTGTGCAGAGAGTGGCCAAATCTGTGCAGAAAAACCTTTAAAGTAGTTAAAGTGGAGATGTACAGAGAGCAAGCAAAAGCTCTAATAAAGATACAGTCTGCTGCCACACTGCAGGGCAGTACATATTGAAGAAAGCTGAGTACCAGCTACAGAAAGCCAGGAGGTTTTTAAAGCCACTAGCTGCAAGATGTTTGACAGCTGCAGGCAATGATAGAAAACCCCCAACTTTACCTTTCCTATAAGCACAGAGCCTATTAAAAAAAAAAAGAATGAGGGACCAGCAGTTAGCGTAATGGCTATGTCCCTGGACTCCCACGTAGTCGACCGCGGTTCGAGTCCCGGACCCGGTGGCTTAAACTCACGCCGGGCGCGTATGCGTGCGTGCCCAAGATCCCAAGAGGAGAATGGAGGAGAAGGGATTGCGGTGTGGCCATCCCCCCTGGGGGGTGATTTCCTGCTTTCTGTCTCTCTGTCTCTCTCTGTCTGTCTGGCGAGCGCACGCGCCCTATAGCAAAAACCTCTCCAAAAAAAAAAAGAATGAGTACTTAACGGCCCCAGGCATGGCCTTCATTCCAAGATGCTGGAACCGCCCAATTCCCACTTTTTTTCTGTCTATCCTTTCTCAAATCCTGTGACCTGATTCCCTTTGGGGGGTCTAGGTCTTTCCAATGGCACGTTGTGAGAGTCCTGTACTTATCTGTTTGTGGCATCTGAGAAATGGTGACCTTGTGAAATGAGGTGAGGAGAACTCCCTCCTCTTGGATATTTTGGAATATGTTGAGAAGAATTAGCATCAGTTTTTCTTTAAAAGATTTATAAAATTCTGCAGTGAAGCTATCTAGATTTGGACTTTTCTTTTTTGGGAGATTCTTTATTATTGATTCAATCTCATTACGTGGCATTGTTCTGTTCAAGCCTTCCATTTCTTTCAGAGTTAATCTTAATAGAGTGTGTGTGTCTAGGAATTTATCAATCTATAATATGTTTTCCGGTTTGTTGGAATATAACTGTTCCTAATAGTCTCTACTAAATCTGAATGTCTGTGGTAATAGTTGCAATGTCTCTTTTTCATTTCTTATTTTGTTTATTTGGGTCTTTTCTCTTTGTTTTTAGTTAATCCAGCTAACAATTTGTCAATTTTATTTATCCTTTCCAAAAACTTTTTGTTTCATTGATCTTTTACATTAATTTTTGGTTCTAATATAATTTATTTCTGATCTGATCTTTGTTTTTCTTTCCTTCTACTACTTTTGGGTTCACTGTTTACTTGTTTTTCTAATTCCTGAGACACATCATTGGATTATTTGTCATTTTTCTATTTTGTTGATGTGAGCATTTGTACATCTTTATGGCTCACAACATGGTTTTTCAAAGCAGTGCTTGAAAATCAGAGATATTACCATATATATAATTTTCAACAGGAAACGTTATATTCTTGTGTCTCTTAAATGTTTTCTTCTTGAGCCCCTCCCACCCACTCCCTGCAATCCACCCCTCTCCACGCCTCCCCTCCCTTCTGGTATCTACACTTGCCCTCCCTACTATTATGTCTTCGAACCCTTACATTTCTGCCACAGAATGCAGGTATTTGGTATAAATTAAGCAAGAATATACAATGTTTGTCTTTCATAGTCTGGCTAGTTTTACTTAGGAATAAATCTTTTATATTCATCCACTTTCTGTCAAAGAAAAGGATGTCATTGTTCTTTATAGCTGAGTTGTATTTCATAGTATATATATGCCACATTTTTTCAATTCAGTCATTCATTCTTGGGCATTCAGATTGATTCCACATCTTAGTAATTGTGAATAATGCTACAAAATCATGAATGTGAAAGTGTCTTTCCATTTGCATGTTTTCCTATTCTTTGAGTGAATACCAAGGAGTGGGATTACCAGGTCAAATGAGTTCTATTTGTAGGTGTTTTTTTTTTTCTTTTTAAATAATTTTTTTTCCATCCAGTGTACACTGTATATTGTCTCAATCAAGCACATCAATAAACATGTTATTGTCAGCAAATAATTTTCCATTTCTTGTTTTCTGTATGTTTTGCTTCCCCCCCCCATCCTTGATTCCTTATCTCTTACCCTCTGCCATCTCCCACTCTCCATCCACACTGTCTCTGGTAGCAATGTTTGTTTTCTATACTGCTTTCCCCCCACATTTTATTGAATTACTAAAGACTTTAATTAATCTAAATATTTTCATAGCAAACACAGCTGATATATACATTTCCATGGACACAATTCTAACTTTAGGCATCCTATAAAGTAGCACCTAGCTGGGGCTATATATCTTACTGCAGTCATTGAATAGATATTTTTTTCTGAAACTTTTTTTTGTAACTTAATTTGCACTCTTTCCCTAAGCATCATCACAGCATACGAAATGTGATTTTCCATCCAGAATATACTGCATAGTGACTTAATCATGCATATTATTATAAAAAACTTTCCATTTCTAGTTCCTAGAATTATTTTTACCTCTCTTTCTGACCCTCTGTCCTTTCCCAGCCTCTTCTCACACTATCTCTGGTGTCTACAATTGTCTTCCATTCCATTCCCACCCACATTGTATTGATCACACAATTTCTTACATAATCTAACTACTTTCAATGGTGAGTTCACTCGTTACTATTAAGAAAACCAGTTTTAACTTAAATCAAAGAAATGCCAAGGAACTTTGCTTAAAGCCAGGAAACAGGTTAGGATTCTGTTCAAATGGTAGGTGCATGAACCTATCAGTCTCATGTACTTTTATCTTCTGTTCTCGTTCAATTTTCCTGATTAAATTCTGGGATATTATATTCAACTCCAGACTTGTCCCTACGATTAAGTTGGCCACTTTCTTATCTTTTGAACTCTTATTTCCATGTGTCTGTATTTCATTTTCCTGATATAACACACCCTTGAGAACTTCTTGAAGATCTGGTCTGGTGCTGGTAAATTCTCTCAGGTTTTGTTTATCTGAGAATGTTCTTGTTTTTTCTTCCCACATGAAAGATAATCTTGCCGGGTACAGTATTCTTGGCTGAAATTGCTTCTCTCTTAACACTTTGAATATATTTTCCCATTCTTTCCTCGCTCGCATTGTTTCCGATGAGAGATCTGCTGTTAGCCTGATACCTACCTTTGTAGGTAACTTGATGTTTTTCTCTTGCCAATCTTAGTATCTTGTCTTTGTCTGTGGTTTTGGTCAAGCTGGCTATAATGTGTCTTGGAGAAGATCTTCTTGGGTTGATTCTATTTGGGGTCCTTTGTATTTCTTGGGACTGGATCTTCGAATGCCTCTCTAGGTTAGGAAAGTTTTCTTGCAGGATTTCATGGAATAGATTATCAATGCCCTTATGGGTCTCTTCACCTTCTGGAATGCCAATTATCCAGATGTTTGGATGTTTGATGGTATCTAGTACTTCTCGTATATCATTCTCAAATTTTTGGGCCATTTTCTCAGTCTTCATGGTGGATTTTTCTAGGCCAGCCATTTTCTCTTCTACGTCTGAGATTCTATTTTCTGAATGATCTAGTCTGCTTTTAATACTTTCAAGGGAGATTTTGACTTCCTGTATTATAGACTTCATCTCTAACAGTTCCGTTTGAGTCTTTTGTAAAGTGTGTAATTCCTCTGTTAGATCTTGCAAGAATTTCCTCATCTCCTGGAACTCGTCAACTTCTTTTTCCTTTCTCTTTAGTAGTTCATTGTCTCTCTTCTCTTCCATCTCTGTTAACTTCGACATTATGAATGCTCTAAATTCCTTATCAGACATTTACATGATTTTCACTGAACTGCTTGTGGATGAAGAAGTGTTACTCTTTTCCCTTGGAATAGAGGTATTTTCTTGCTTTCTCATATTTCTTGTGATCCGGCGGAGATTTCTTGTCTTCTGATGGATGGTGTGTTTTTTTCAAATTCTTGAAATTCAGTCTGAATGTTAAAGAGCAAGCAGACAGAATTGATCTAGAATCTCTTTGCCGCTCTGTTGTGATCCCTGGTGCAATAGATTCAATAGATATTGAGGAATATTTTAACCCTAATAGTATTTGGATGTTTAGCTACAGTGCCCTTAGATCCATCTAAAAACACATTAAATAGATATTGGAGAGTGGAGAGACAAGAAAAAGGAAAATGTAAAAGAGAAACAACAACAAAAAGACAGAAATAAAGACAAAAAAATTGTAATTACTGTGGTTTTTTTATTATTAATTAATTTATTTATTTTTGTATATACTTTCAATCATATTGTTTGGCTTACAATGAGACCATTTCGATATGTGAACATTTCTCCCCAGACCCGTTGATCGAAATATCTTCAACAGATAACACCACACCTCCCCATCCCGTCAATGCTCTACCTCTGTATCCCTTCTCCAAATGTCTTTCGTTGGGAGAAAACCGCGTGGCGCGCAAGCACACCGTACAAAATACCTAGTTCACAGTAGCTGTGAGGAATCTTCTTCTGAAGGCCTGGCCTCTCCTGCCTGGGTGGGAGGACCAGAGCAATAATTAACAAGATAAAAGGTGGAGCTCAGAGCAAGAGAAAAACTTTACCTTTAAAAAAAAATGTAAGAAGGAAAAATTACAAAAGAAAAATGGGAAGACAGAAGCAAGGAGAGACAGAGACACAGAAATAGAGATAGAAGGCCGGGGAGGGGGCTCCCTACCACACTAGCTTGTTTGCTGGAGGCTGAATTATCAGTAGAAAATCTTCATTTCTCATGTGCCCTGAAAAACCTAGTTAGCAGTAGTCATGAGCAATCTTCTTCTGAAGGTCTGGCCTCTCCTGCCTAGTTCGCAGTAGCTATGAGGAATCTTCTTCTGAAGGCCTGGCCTCTCCTGCCTGGGTGGGAGGACCAGAGTAGGTGTTTGAAGAATTTCTTTTTTGTTTTCCACAGTGGCTGTGGTAGGAATTTACATTCCTACTAACAGTGTAGGAGGGTTCCCTTTTTACTACAGCCTCACCAGCACTTGTTATTTCTTTTTTTGAACATAGTCATTCTGACTGGGGTTAAATGGTATCTCATTGTGGTTTAAATTTGCATTTCCCTTATGATAAGAGACATTGAACACTGGCCATTTGTATGTCTTTCTTAGATAGTTATCTGTTCAGTTCATTTACCCATTAATTGGATTATTCAGTTTTTTGAAAGCAAGCTGCTCTTGATTTCCCTATATATTCCTATTATCAGCCCCTTATCTGAAACATAGTTTTCTCCTATTCTCTGGGTTGTCTCTTCACTTTATTGTTTCTCTTGCTGTGTAGAATATATTTTTTTGTTTAATATAATCCTACTTGTCTATTTTTAGAATTGTCTGTGCTTTAGGGGTCTATTTAAGAAATCTTTGCCTACTCCAATGTTCTCAAGTGGTTCCCCTGTATTTTTCATGAGTCATTTTATAGAATGGTGCTTTACAGTTAGATCTTTAATCCATTTTGAGTTGATATTTGTTAATTCTGAGAGGTAGGGATCCAGTTTCATTTTTCTGCCAGTGGACATACAGAGCTTCCAGCACTATTTGCTGAAGAGACTTTCTTTTCTCCACCAGACTGTCTTGTATTCTTTGTTAAAAACCAGTTGGCTGTATGTTTTAAAGTGTATTTCTGTATTCTCTGTTCTGTTTCATTGGTCTATCTGTCTGTTTTTGTGTCAGTACCATGCTGTTTTGATTATCACAGCTTTGTAATATATTTTGAGGTCAGGTAGTGAGATGCCTCCTCCTTTATTCTTTTTGTACCAGATTTCCTTGGAGCTTTTTATGATTCCACATAAGTTTTTTGATTGTTTTTCTCTGTTTCTATGAAAAATTTCACTGGTAATTTGATCAGAATCACTCTGAATTTGTAAATTAGGTAGAATTGACATTCGGATTATATTGATTCTTCCTATCCAAGAACAGAAGATGTCATTCCATCTCTTTTTATTTTATTCAATTTCTTGTTTTCATTATTATTTAATTATTATTATTTTACATTCAATCACTGTATATCATTACAGCATACAAAATGAGTTTTCTCAGCACAAACACACTATATATTAGTCCAATGAAAATTATTACTATACTCAATTTCATTTTTTAGTTTTTCATACTTTTCCTTGTAGAGGTCTTTCACCTCTTTGGTTGGGTTTATTCCTAGGTATTTTTTTCCCCATAGCTATTGTAAATGGGATTGCTTTCTTCAATTCTGCATCAGTCTATTCATTGTTGGTATATAAAAACACTACAGATTTTTGTATATTGGTTTTGTATCCTGCCATTTTCTGAATTCATATATTACTTCTGGGAGATTTTTTCATTTTTTAAAAAATCTTCTATGTATATAATCATGTCATCTACAAGTAGGGACAACAGCACTTCTTTTCTTATTTAAATCTCTCTCTCTCTGGTGTGCATATGTGCCCTATAGCAGACTAATAATACTACTAATAATAATGCTAATAAAATTTAAAAAGTAGTAATTTGTTTAAAAAATTAAGAGTTTGAGGAGAATTGGGGGTTAACACATCTTCAAAAGTTTTGTAGGATTCAGACATGAAGCCATTTGGGGCCTGGACTTTTTCTTGTTGAGACGTTCTTTATTACTCATTGCTTGTTATTAGTCTATTCAGACTTCGTATTTCTTCCTGGTTAAAGCTAGGTAAATTATAGGTGTCCAGAAATATGTTAATCTCTTTTAGGTTTTCTTATTGGCTGGCATATAGTCTCTCATTGTATTCTCTCATAATCTTCTGTATTTCAGTTATATCTGCTGTAATATTGCCTGTTTCATTACTGACTTTATTTACCTAGTTCCTTTTTCTGTTTTTCTTGATTAGTCTAGATAATGGCTTATAAAAGCAAGCTCAGCTTTTTGTTTTGCTTATTTATTGTATATTTTTTCCATTCTCTATTTAATTTATTTATGCTCTAACAATTATAATTCCTTTTTTCTGGAATTTCTGGGGTTCTCTTTGTTGTTTTTCTAGTTCCATGAGATGTGTTTCTAGGTTATTTATTTGTTACCTTTTATTTGTTTCTTGTGAGCACTAATTTCTATAAACTTTGGTAACTTTTCTGACTGCTCTCACTGTGTCCCAAAGACTATGAAGAATTATGTGTTTGTTATCATTGAATGTAATAAATATTTTTATTTCTGTCTTAATTTCTTCAGTAGTTTTGAAGTTGCTCAGGAGTACATTGTATCATTTCCATGTTTTCATGTATTTGTGAAGGCTCTTCCTTTTATTGATTTCAAGTTTAGTTTCATTGTAGTCAGAGAAGTTACTGAATATAGTTTCTGTACTTCTAAGTTTGTAAAGGCTTGTTTTGTGTCCTATTATGTGGTCAATCTTCAAAAGTGTTCCATGTGGGATGAGAATAATGTGTATTTTGTGGGTTGTGGGATAAAATGTTCTATCAATATCTGTCAGGTACATTTGGTTTATGGTATCATTTAGCTCCTGTGACTCTTTATTTCTTGTCTAGATGATCTGTCCAGTGGTGATAGTGGGGTGTTAAAATCTCCAATAATTAGTGTACTGCTGTCTCTCTCCCTTTAGATCTAGTAATTTTTCTTTTATGTATTTGAGTGCCCTGGTGTTGGGTGTGTAAACATTTATAATTATGTCTTCTTGGTGAATTAATCCTTGTAGTACTATATAGTGTCCTTCTTTGTGTCTTTTTACAGATTTTGTCTTATCAGTATCATGACTCTAGTCTTTTTTTGTTTGTTTCTGTTTGCATGAAATGACTTTTTCTATCCCTTCATTTTCAGAATTTGTATGCCTTTATAAGTGAGGCATGTTTCTCATAAGCAGCATATAGAAGGCTTTTTTTATCCATTCAGCCAATCTGTGCCTTTAATTGAAAAATTAATCCATTAACAGTCAATGTTGTTATCAATGTTTGCAGACTCATCATTGCCATTTTCTTAGTTGTTCTATGGTGCCTTATTTCTATTTGTCTCCCTTTTATTTTCCTGATATAATATTTCCTTGAGTGTTTCTTGAAGATCTGGTATATTGTTGGCAAATTTTTAGTTTTTGTTTCTCTCAGAATTATTTTATTTGACTTTCCCATTTGAAGGATAATCTTACTAGACATAGTATTCTTGATTGAGTTTTGTTGGTTTTTTTTGCGTTTGTTTTTTTGCTTTCAGCATTTTAACTTTTTTTTTTCCCACTCTGGCTATGATGTGCCTTGGAGAAGATCTTCTTATGTTAAATCTGTTTGGTTTTCTTTTTATTTCTTGGATCTGAATAACTGGATGGATGCCTCTCTGAATTTGGAAAGTTTTGAGATAGTAGTTCATGAAAGAGATTTTCTATGTCTTTATCCATCTCTTCACCTTCTGGAATGCTCTATGTGGATGCTTAGCCACTTAATGGTGTTTAGAACTTCCTATATGTTATCCTCATTTTTTGGTTATTTTTCATTCTTTTTGACAGCTTGGACTAAATTGGAGATTCTGTCTTCAAAGTCATAGATTCTTTCTTCTAAATGGTCTAATCTGCTATTAATATTTTCAAGGGAGATTTTGACTTCCTGTATTACATTCTTCATCTCTAAAAGTTCTGTTTCATTCTTTTTATAGGATATCACTCTATTGAATTCCTCCTTCATGTCTTGTAATTTATTTCTCATCTCCTAGAACTGATTGCCTGTTGTCTCTTACATCTTATTGAGACTTTTTTAATGATGAATATTCTGGATTCTTTTTCTGGTATTTCTGTGATTTTTTTTGTGTGTGTTCTGTGCATTGTTGGTGAGGAATTACTGTGTTCCTTTAAAAAGAATATATATCCTATTTTCTCATATTTCTAATGTCTCTGCATTGACTTTAAGGCATCTGGTGAAGTATTTACATCTTAGGTTCTGTAGTGTCATGGGGAAAAGAATACCCCTAAGTCCCAGGTGTGTCCCTAGCAAAGGGGTTCAGGAGGGGCTACTGGCCAGCTGTGTTTTCTAGACCAGAACAAGACTTGTGTAGCCTGTATGTGAGACTGTTTAAGGAGGTCCAGAAAAGCTGCACTGTGGGTGGCATCAATTGGAGCAGTAACTATTCCCCTGGAATTAAGTCTTTAAAAAGGAAGACTACAAGCCTGTACTACCTGCCAGACAGGGGGTAATACCCAAATTCCTCAGTCTTTGTTGGGATTGGGGTGCTGTCTTTTGAGTCCACTCCTCTCTCCAGACTGTAGGGACTTGATTGTAGATGGAGTTTCACCTGTTGATCAGCTTGCAGGGCAGTGTGGCCCTCCTGCCAGCTTAGAGTTGGGGCAGGTTGGGAAGGCCAATGTTTTTTGTGTGTTTGTTTCCTGAAGCTGTTTGCTCTTACTCTTCCCTATGATGTACCTTAGCTCCAAGCATTTACTTGCTCTTCTGGGGGTGAGAGTGCTGGAATCAATAATGGGAGCCTGGAGCTCAGAGTTTCAGAGGATAGTCTCTTATTTTTCTCCTCTGGAGAGGGAGTTGAAGAGGAAGTGCTCCAGAGCCTCACTGTCTTCAGACAGTTGGCTCCTCTCTGCTTTCACAAGTAGAAACCATGTGAAGTAGAAGTTTCTGACAACTCTGTTGTCTCCTTTCTGCTTTCACAAGTAGAAACTATGCAAAGCAGAAGTTTCTGCCAACTCTCTCTTGACCCGGATGGTTGTGCCTGATTCCTCTCTCTGTGAGAGCTGCTTGCAGGCAGTAGCTATGGCTCAGGTAACTGTGGACTAGAGAAGTGGCAGCAATCAGTCCTCCCTTCGGTCAGTGGCTGTGTTTCTCTGACTTACTCCAACCTCTCTGATCATGATGTGGTTGGGGATTGAGCCAGGGGGAGGAGGTGTGCTGAGCCAGGAAGGCAGAGCATGAGGTACCAGCAGTGGTGAGTACATGGACAGGTGGCATCAGAGACATATCACATTTTCCTTACCATCCATCTGTCGATGGACACTTGAATTCTAAATCTTAGCTATCAAAAATAATGCTATAATTACTGTAAGAGTGCAGATATTGCTCTAAAATACCAATTTTATTTCTTTTGGATATGATAGATAACCAAAAGTAGGATTGCTAGATAATATGTAAACTACTTTTATTTTATTTATTTACTTTTTTTTTTTTTTTTGCGGACCCTCCATAATGGCTGTGCTAACTAATTACATTTCCACCAATAATGTACAAGGTTTCTCTTTCATATCCTCACCAAAACTTTTTTTTATCTTTTGTCTTTTTTATTAAAGCCATTCTAAGATGTATGAGGCAATATCTGTGGCTTTAGTTTGCATTACTTGGTGATAAGTAATGTTAAGCATTGTTTCCATATATTGCTAATCTTTTTTTTTTTTTTTTTTTTTTTTTTTTTTTTTTTTTTTTTTTTTTTTTTTGCTATAGGGCACGTACGCTCGCCAGACAGACAGAGACAGAGAGACAAAAAGTGAGAAATCACCCCCCAGGGGAAATGGCCACACCGCAATCCCTTCTCTTCCATTCTCCTCTCGAGATCTTGGGCACACACGCACTCGCGCCCAGCGTGAGTTTAAGCCACCGGGTCCGGCACTCAAACTGCGGTCGACTACGGGGGAGTCCAACGAAATAGCCATTACGCTAACTGCTGGTCCCCAATTGCTAATCATTTTTATGTTGTTTCAAAAAATATCTGTTCCTGGGCCAGCAGGTGGCATGGGAGGTTAAAACAGCTGAATTTCACATGGCCAGGTTGGCAGTTAGATTTCTGGTCCCAGCAGCTTGGAAACCACGCCAGGCACCTGTGCATGTGTGTCCGAAATCTTAAGAGGAGAATGGACGAAAAGGGATTGCAGCATGGCCACCCCCACTAGAGAAGAATTTCTCACTTTCTCTCCTCCCTCTTTCTCTTTCTCTGTACAGTACATGCATCTTATAGAAAAGAAAGAAATGTCTGTTAATATCCTTTGTTAATTTTTAAATAAAGCTATTTGTTTTCTCTCTATTGAATTGATTGAATTTTTAAATATATTTTGGATATTAACCCTTATTAGATATATGGTTTTCAAATATTTTCTCCCATTCTGTAGGGTATCTCTTCACTCTGTTGATAGTTTAGTTTCTTTTGATGTACAGAGGTCTTTTAGCTTGATACAATCCCATTTGTCTATTTTTGATTTTTTTCCTGATTTTTAAAAAATTTATTATCATCATAATCTTGTTTATATTACATTGAGTCGCATATAACTTTACAGTGTATTACATTGCTTTTTCAAAAGGGAATGCCATTCATGTCAGTCAATACAGAGACATTAAAATCCCCACTTCATCATTCAATATCTTTTCATTGTTTTTCCCGATCATTATTACTATTATTTCAATTATTTTTTTAACCAGTCAATCACTATTTCTCATTTTGCCTGTGAAAAGACCTTACCCATCATGAAATACTTCTCAGACCAATCCAGTTGGGAATACTATATATGTCATCATCAACAGGTAATAAACCATATCCGTGTCCCACTAACGTCCTGCCTCTCTATTTGTTCGCTTGCTATCTTTCTATATCCTCTTCTCTTCACCCCCCCATTCCACATTGTCTTATCCTCATTAAGTATTTTCAGTGCTTTTATGTCCTCTGGTACTTCGCTCTCTATCATAGAGTGCAGGTAGTCAGTATATATTAAGTGGATACATACAATATCTTTCTTTCATAGCCTGGCTTACTTCACTCAGCAATAGATCCTCCATATCCGACCACTTTCTATCAAATGCCAGGGTCTTGTTAATTTTTTGGCTGAGTAGTATTCCATAGAGTATATATGCCACACTTTTTCAATCCATTCATCTGTTCATAGATATTCTGGTTGGTTCCATGTCTTGGCAATCATGAATAATGCTGCAATAAACATTGCAAGCACTTTTCCAACTGAGCGTTCTCCTGTCCTTTGGGTAGATATCCAGAAGTCTTTTTTTTCCCTAAATTTTAAAAAATCCTATTTTACATTCATTCACTGAGCATCATCACAGCATAAATATGTGATTTCCCATCCAGAATACACTGTATAGTGACTTAATCATACATGTTATTGTCAACAAATAATTTTCCATTTCTTGATCTATCTATCTCTATCTATCTATCTATCTATCTATCATCTATCTATCTATCTATCCTATTTCTCACCCTCTGTTATTTCCCACCCTCCTCCCACACTGTCTCTGTTATCTACAGTTGCTTTCCATTTCTTTTTTTCCCCCACCTTGTATTGATTCAAAAAATACCTTAATCTGAGAACAGCAGTTAGCATAATGGCTATGTCATTGTACTCCCATGTAGTCGACTGTGGTTCGAGTCCCAGACCCGGTGGCTTAAACTCATGCCAGGCACATGTGCGTGTGTGCCCAAGGTCCCAAGAGGAGAATGGAGGAGAAGTGAGTGCAGTGTTGCCATCCTTCTTGGAGGGTGATTTCTCACTTTCTGTCTCTCTCCATCTTTCTGACGAGCACATGCGCCCTATAGCAAAAACCTCTCCAAAAAAAAGAATCTTAATCTAACTACTTTTAATAGTAAGTTCAGTTGATATATACATATCTGTAAACACATATCTGACTTTAGGCATGAAACTCTGAGTAGAATTAATATAATATAAAGTAGCATCTAGCTGAGGCTATATAGCTTACATTAAATAGGTATTTTTAATGTATTTTTTTTCATTTCAGGAAAAGCAGTTTTAGCTTTAATAAATCAAAATCAAAAAATGTTAAGAGAACTTTGCTTAAGACTTAAAACCAGGACACAGGTTAGGATTCTCTTTGAATAGTAGGTACATGAACCTATCGACAGCTCAAGAGAAAACAAAAATCCTTAACTCTGAAAACCAAAACGCAGAAGAAAATCAGTAATGTTTTAGTCAAAAATCATATGATTATATTTCACCAGTTCGGTCTCATGTACATAATCTATCTTCTGTCATGGTCCCATCTTTTCATTTAAATTCTGGAAGATAACATTCAACTCCAGACTTCTCCCTACTGTTAAGTTGACCATTTTCTTAGTTTTTTTTTTTTAATAATTATTTATTTAATTTTATTTATTATCATTATTTTTTTATTAATTTACATTTATTCCCTGAGCATCATCACAACATACTAAATGTGGTTTCCCATCTAGAATAAACTGCATAGTGGCTTAATCATGCATGTTATCATCTATAATAGTCCATTTCTACTTTCATGTATATATGTTTTTTACCCCATGTCTGACCCTCTGCCCTATTCCACTCTCTTATTACACTATCTCTGCTGTCTACAGTTATCTTCAATTCCTTTTCCCCTGACATTTCGTTGATCACACAATATCATAAGTAATCTAACTACTTAAAATAGCAAGTTCAGCTGATGGTTTCAAGAAAAGCAGTTTTGAACTGGTAAGGATATTTCCTTGAAAAATAAGGCCTAGAAACAGGTTAGTATTCTGTTCAAATAGTAGGTACATGAATCCATTGACAGCTCAAGACAGGACAAAAATCCTTAAAACCGGACAACAAAGCTTAGAAGAAAAGCAGCAGTATTTTAGTCAAGTCATAGAATGCTGTTTCATCAGTTAAGTCTCATGTATTTAATTTTCTGCTGTTTCTGTTGAGGTTCGATCTTCCAGATTGAACTCTGGGATATAATACTCAACTCCAGACTTTGTCCCTACAGTTAAGTTTTCTTAGTTTCTGAACTCTTATTTCTGTTTGTCTGCATTTAATTTTACTGACATAGCACTCCATTAAGAACTTCTTGGAGATCTGGTCTGGTGCTGGTAAATTCTTTCAGGTCTTGTTTATCTAGGAATGTTCGTGTCTTTTCTTCCCAAATGAACGATAATCTTGCTGGGTACATAATTCTCGGTTGAAATTGCTTTTCCCTTAATGCTTTGAATATATTCTCCCATTCTTTCCTCGCTCGCATTGTTTCTGATGAGATATCTGCCGTTAGTCTGATGGGATATCCTTTGTAGGTAACTTGCTGTTTTTCTCTTGCCAGTCTTAATATCTTGTCTTTGTGTGTGGTTTTGGTCAATCTGGCTATAATGTGTCTTGGAGAAGATCTTCTTGGGTTGATTCTGTTTGGGGTCCTCTGTACTTCTGGGGAATGGATTTTTGAGTGCCTCTCCAGGTTTGGGAAGTTTTCTTGCAGGATTTCATGGAATAGATTATCAATGCCCTTACGAGTTTCTTCGCCTTCTGGGAGGCCTATTATCTGGATGTTCGGACGTTTGATTGTATCTACTATTTCTCGTATATTATTCTCAAATTTTGGGGCCATTTTCTCAGTCTTCATGGTGGATTTTTCTAGGCCAGCAATTTTCTCTTCTACATCTAAGATTCCATTTTCTGTATGATCTAGTCTGCTTTTAATACTTTCAAGGGAAAGTTTGACTTCTTGTATTATAGCCTTCATCTCTAACAGTTCCATCTGATTCTTTTGTAATGTGTGAAATTCCTCTTTTAGATCTTGCATGAATTTCCTCACCTCCTGGAACTCTTCAACTCCTTTCTCCTTCCTCTTCAGTAGTTCCTTGTCTCTCTTCTCTTCCATCTCTGTTAGCTTTGCCATTATGAATGTTCTAAATTCTTTATCAGACATTTCCATGATTTCCATTGAACTGTGTGCAGATGAAGAGGAGTTATCCTTTTCCCTTGGAAGAGAGGTATTTTCCTGCTTCCCCCTATTTCTTGTAGTCCTGCAGCGATTTCTAGTCATCTCGTGGATGGTCGATTTCGTCCCAAACTTGCAAGTTCAATCTGAGGGTCGAAGACTGTGTAGAAAAGGAAACAGAGAGAGGGAAACAAAAGCAACAACAGCAAAAAAAAAAAAAAAAAAAAAAAAAAAAAAAAAAAAAAACAAACAACAAAGAAAAAGTGAAAAAAATGAAGAGAAAAACTTTTAAATAAAACTAAAAAAAAGAAAAATGGCTATTCAAAAAATTTTTAAAAACCCAAAAATTAGAAAACCATGCAGCGCGCTTGCATGCCGCGTGACATGGCTAGATCGCAGGAGCCATGGAGCTGGTTCTTGAAGAAGGGCTGTTCCGTTCCCTCCGCCTCTCCTGGGTGGGGAGTGGGAGAGGGAATTATTAACAAGATAAAGGGCTAGGCGGGGCCAACAGGCCCAGAAAGATGCCTCACCTTAAACAAAATTCTAAAAAGCAAAAATTAAAAAAAAAAGAGAGAGGAGTCAGAGACAGAGACAGAGATAGAGAGAGACAAAGACAGATACAGAGAGAGGAGGCCCGAGTCTTCCTACCACGCGAGTTGTCTATACTGCAGGCTGAATTATCAGTGGGATCTCTTCATTCCTCTGTTTCCCCCAAAATGGCTAGATCGCAGGAGCCATGGAGCTCTCTTAGTTGTTTTTGAACTCTTATTTCTATCTGTCAGTATTTAGTTTTCCTGATATAGCACTCCCTTCAGAACTTCTTGGAGAGCTGTTCTGGCGTTGGTAAATTTTTTCAGGCTTTATTTATCTGAGAATGTTCTTGTCTTTTCTTCCCATATGAAGGATAATGTTGCTGAGTATAGTATTCTTAGTTGAAATTGTTTCTTCACTCAACAATTTGAATATATTTTTCCATTCTTTCCTTGCTCGCATTGTTTTCAATGAGAGGTCTACTGTTAGCCTGATGGGATATCTTTTGTAGGTAACTTGACATTTCTCTCTTGCCAATCTTAGTATCTTGTCTTTATCTGTGGTTTTGGTAATTCTGACTATAATGTGTCTTGGAGTATATCTTGGGTTGACTCTCTTTGGGGTCTTTTGTATTTCCTGGGTCTGGATCTTTGAATGCCTCTTTAGGTTTGGGAAGTTTTCTTGCAGGATTTCATGGAATAGATTATCAATGCCCTTATGAGTCTCTTCATTTTCTGGGATACCGATTGTCCGGACGTTTGGACATTTATTGGTATCTAGTATTTCTCATATATTATTCTCTCTCTTTTTTTATTTTTGGCTATTTTCTCAGTCTTCACGATGGATTTTTCTAGGCCAGCGATTCTGTCTTCTACATCTGAGATTCAATCTTCTTTATGATCTAGTCTGTTTAATACTTTTAAGGGAGGTCCTTCATCTCTAAGAGTTCTTTTGGTTCTTTTTTGTGGTGTGTATTTCCTCTTTCAGAATACGCAAGAACTTTCTCACCTCCTGAAATTCATTGGCTCTTTTCTCCTGCATCTTCCGGAGTTCATTGTCTCTCTTCTCTTGCATCTCTGTTAGCTTTGTCACTATGAATAGTCTAAATTCTTTATCAGACAATTCTGCGAGTTCCATTGTACTGTCCGTGAATGAAGAGAAAATATTCTTTACCCCTGGAGGAGAGGTATTTTCTTGGTTTCTCATATTTCTTGTGCCCCTGCAGTGATTTCTGGTCATTTGATGGGTTATACATTTCTTCCTAATTTCTTAAAGTTTAGTCTGAACATTCAAAGGTGTGCAGGAAGAGGTGATCTGCAATCTCTCTGCCATTCTTATTTTCTTCCTTTGTGAGTTAGATTCGGTGGGAATTGAGGAATATACTGACTGTAATAGTATTCAGATGTTTGACTATTGTTCACTTACACCTATCTAGACACTCGGTCCATGGAGGCTGAGAAGCAAAGTGATGAAGGTAAAAGAAAAAGGAAAAGGAAACAGAGGAAGAGAAAAACAGAAGGAAAGAAAAAAATACAATTAAAAAATTGCTTTTTTTTTTAAAAAAAAAGCAAGAAATGAAAACCATGAGGTGTGCTCAAAGTAATATTTCACACCTTAAATTCAGTAGGCATCTCTGAGGCCTGAATTTTGCCTCTCTTAAATGGGAGGGGAGAATGGCAAGAATTAGCAAAATAAAGGAGGGTCTGAGAGCCTAGAAAATACTTTATCTTAAAAAAATTAAAATACAGAGTCAGAGAAAAACAAAGAGACAGAGATGATACAGAGGGTACTGTACCACTCAGAATGGGATCTGGAGGGTGAAGTCTCAGCAGAAAATATTTAGTTTTGTTCCCCGAAAGTAATTTTTTACAGCTCAAATTCAGTAAGCATCTCAGAGGTCTATGTTTTGCCTCTCCACTCAAGAATGGGGTCTAGAGGATGAAGTCTCAGCAGAAAATCTTCAGTTTTGGTCACTGAAAGTAATTTTTCACAGTTCAACTTCAGTAGGCCTGTTCCTGATTTTTGTGCCACATCCAAGAAATCATTGCCTAAACCAAGGTCAAGAAATTTTCCCCCTTTAGTTTCTTCTAATAGTTTCACAATTTCAGCATTGCATTTAATTCTTTAATCCATTTGGAGTTGATTTTTGTGCATGGTGAGAGACAGGCCAGATTTCATTCTTCTGCATTTGGGTATACAATTTTGCAACACCATTTATTGAAGAGATTCTTTTGTTCCATTGAGTTTTCTGGGCATCTTTGTCAAAAATAAGGTGTATGTAAGTTCATGGTTTCATTTCTGTGTTCTCTATTCTGTTTCATGTGTTTATATGACTGTTTTTATGCCAGTACCATGCTATTATAATTCTTAGAGATTTGTAGTAGATTTTGAGGTCATGTAGTATGTCTTTAGCTTTGTTCTTTTGCTCATAATTGCTTTGACTATTTGGGATATTTTGTGGATTCATATTAATTTCAGGATTGTTTTTAACATTTCTGTGAAAAGTGGAACTAGGAATCTGATAAGCATTGTATTGAATCTGCACATAACTTTGAGTAATATTGACATTTTAGCAGAATTAATTTTTCCAATCCAAGAGCATTGGATATATTTCCATTTATTTCTATTTATTTGTGTCTGCTTCAGTTTCTTTCATCAATTTTTCATAGATTTGTGTGTACAGAACTTTCACTTCTTTGGTTCTTTGTCTTTCAATTAGTATATTTTGGGTCACGAACATTTAATGTAATTAGTGCTATATTTAGATTTAAGTTTACCATGTTATTTTTTCATTTTTGTTTTTCTGTTTCTACTCTGTTTTTTGTATCATTTGAATATTTTCAGTATTCCATTTTAATTTATCTATTGAATTTTCAATGACTCTTAATATTTTTAATAATTGCTCTAGGTATTAAAATATTTCAAACTTTTATTCGGGGACCAGCAGTTAGCGTAATGGCTATGTTGCTGGACTCCCACATAGTCGACCGCGGTTCAAGTCCTGGACCCAGCGGCTTAAACTCATGCCGGGTGTGTGTGCGCACATGCCCAAGATCCCAAGAGGAGAATGGAGGAGAAGGGATTGTGGCGTGGCCATCCCCCCTGGGGGGTGATTTCTCACTTTCTATCTCTCTGTCTCTCTCTGTCATTCTGGCGAGCATACGCGCCCTATAGCAAAAAAAAAAAAAAAAAAAAAAAACTCTCAAAAAAACTTTTATTCTTCAAAATGTAATCTTAGAATTAATATTCTATCACTTCTAGTGGGATGTAGATATATTGTCTCCATACAAGGACCCTTAAATCCCTCTTGCATATTGTAGTCACTACACATACACATGCACGCATACATGCATACATAAAGGGATTTTCCACAAAATGATAGAAAATATTTGCAAATCATACCTCACATAAGGAATTAATAACCAGAATATACAGGGAGCTCAAGCAGCTCACATGCATACAAACTAATTCAATTTAAAAATGAGCAATTGGTGACCAGCAGTTGGAGTAATGGCTATGTCGCTGGACTCCCATGTAGTCAACTGTGGTTCAAGTCCCAGACCCGGTGGCTTAAACTCATGCCAGGCACGTGTGTATGTGTGCCCAAGATCCTGAGAGGAGAAAGGAGGAGAAGGGATTGTGGTGTGGCCATTCCTCCTGCGGGGTGATTTCTCATTTTCTGTCTCTCTGGCAAGTGCATGCACCCTATAGAAAAATCTTTCATAAAAATGAGCAATTGAGGGACCAGCAGTTAGCATAATGACTATGTCATTGGACACCCACATGGTTGACCACGGTTCGTGTCCTGGACCCGGTGGCTTAAAACTCACATCGGGCACATGTGTGTGCGTGCCCAAGATCCCGAGAGGAGAATGGAGGAGAAGGGATTGCAGTGTTGTTATCCTCCCTCGGGGGTGATTTCTCACTTTCTGTCTCTCTCTGTCTTTCTGGCGAGCACATGTGCCCTATAGCAAAAACCTCTCAAAAAGAAGAAAATGAGCAATTGATCCAAACAGACAACTCTCAAAGGAAGACACATGAATGGTCAAACAGCATATGAAAAAATTTTCAACTTTTCTTATCATAAGGAAAATGCAAATCAAAATCACAATGTAAAATCACCTAATCCCAATCAGAATGCTATGATCAAAAAAAGGAATGACAAGTGCCAGTGAGGTTTGTTGAAAGAGAACCCTCCTGCACTGTTGGTGGGAGTGTAAATTACTGCAGCCATTGTGGAAAACAATATAGAGACTCCTCGAAAATGTTCCAGTAGAGGGGATGGCAAGTGGCATGGTAGTTAAGGTTTTGGACTCCCACATGACCGACCATGGCTCAAGTCATGGACCTGGTGGCTTGCTTTCCCACTTTCCCTCTCTCTTTCTCTTCCTCTCTCTGGTTAAAAAAGGTAATAAGGGACCAGCAGTTAGCATATTGGCTGTGTCGCTGGACTCCCATGTAGTCGACTGCGGTTCGAGTCCCGGACCCAGTGGCTTAAACTCACGCCCGGCGCATGTGCGTGCGTGCCCAAGATCCCAAGAGGAGAATGGAGGAGAAGGGATTGCGGCGTGGCCATCCCCCCGGGGGGTGATTTCTCGCTTTCTGTCTCTTTGTCTCTCTCTGTCTGTCTGGCAAGTGCACGTGCCCTATAGCAAAAACCTCTCCAAAAAAAAGGAAAAAAAAGTAATAATGATGATAAATAAATAAACAATTCTAAAAAAAAATGTTCCAGTAGAATTACCATATGACTCAGTAATTCCACTCCTTGGTATTTACCCAAAGGATAGGAAATCATTCAGTAGGAAAGACACATTCATATCGCTATTTTTTGTAGCAATGTTCACAATAGCTGAGATACAATCATCCCAAGTGCCCAAAAACTAATGACTAGCATTTCAAAATGTGGCACATATACACAATGGAATACTACTCAGACATAAAAAATAAAAACAGCAAGATTCTGTCATTTGATATGAAGAGGACAAATCTAGAAGATTTAATAGTAAGTGAAATAAGCCAGACTATGAAAGGCAGACACTGTATAGTTCCCACTCAATATATACTGAATATCTGTTTTCTAGCCAAAATAGAAAGGTTTGAAGACATGAAATAGAGATGAAAACTGTTGATACCAAAGACAGCATCAGGGTAGGGGCTTGGGAAAAGCTCAGGACAAAAGTATTTAACAGACACAGAAATTAATGTGGAGCGGGGGGAATGGGTTGTGTAATGGCATATTACAACTGAGTGAACAAAAAATGATGTTTCCAATTATATAAATGTATATAAAAATTGTAGGGCAAAAATTGAAATTACAGATAGCATGGGCCCAGCAGGTGATATGGTAGTTAAGTCACTTGACTCCCATGTGGCTGACCATGGATTGAGTCCTAGATCCAGCAGCTTGAAACGCCAGGTATGTGTGCATGCATGCCTAAAATCCTGAGAGGAGAATGAAAGAGGAGGGATTGTGGCATGACTATCCCCCCCAGGGGAGTGATTTCTCACATTCAGTCTCTGTCTCTTTATGTCTCTGATGAGTGCATGCACTGTATAGCAAAAATCTCTAAAAAGAAGAAGAAAGAAAGAGAAAGAAAGGAAGGAAGGAAGAAGTACGTATAATAAGGTGGTGTTCTTTGTTGAAGATGATGATGGCAATATTCTTGATTTGTGACCCCACAAAGATGTACAACTAAATATAATAAAAATTATATATATATACATATGTATATTTATATACATATACATAAAGGAGTTTTTTAAAGTTCATAGAAAATGCATATTATGAAAAAGCTATACATGAATTTCAATTTTTGCACCAAAAAAATCTACTATAATTCCATTTTCCACAAACTTCTTGAAGTATCCTTGTGTGTGTGTGTGTGTGTGTGTGTGTACATGCACATGTGTGTTCAAATGCATATATTACATCTACATACATTGAAAACTCCATAAGATGTTGTTAAAATGTTTGTTTTGGACCTTTATAACAGGTTGTAAAAACTTTTAAAAAAGGGCCTGATGATAGCACAATGGCAAAATGTGACAGTGTAAGACTAACCAACATGGTAAGGTTCTGGGTTCACATGTGGAGACCTACCTGCATATGCTAGGCTCACACATATCTATGATTCAGGTTGGGTAAATCTAGGGGTGGATCACAGCATGAGATTCCTGTCAGTATTTGTAAACTTTTTTTTTTTTTTTTTTTTTGCAGAGGTTTTTCGCTATAGGGCGCATGCGCTCGCCAGAAAGAGAGAGACATAGAGACAGAAAGCGAGAAATCACCCCCCGGGGGGATGGCCACGCCACAATCTCTTCTCCTCCATTCTCCTCTCATGATCTTGGGCATGCACGCATACGCGCCCGGCTTGAGTTTTAAGCCACCGGGTCCGAGACGCGAACCGCGGTCGACTACGTGGAAGTCCAGCGACATAGCCATTACACTAACTACTGGTTCCCCAGTATTTGTAAACTTTTAAGAACTTACCTGACACATAGTAAAACTTATACAATATTTTCAGAAAGCTCATGGAAAATATATATTATGAAAAAACTGCATAGATTTCAAAAATTTTTGCACCAAAATAAATTCATAATTTTATTCCATTTTTCCATGAACTTTTTGTAGTTCCCTCATGTAAATGTTTATTAAACAGCAAATATTGCTGAAGCCCCCGATAGCCTAGTGATTAAACGAGTGAGATCCCACATGGACAACTACAGATTAAAACCTGGCCCTGAGGGCTTGAAAAACATAGTGAACACATAAGTGTATGTGCTCAAAATTCTTACAAGATAGAAAAGTGACTGCAGCATGATCATACCCCATTCAGGGTTACTTTCCCCACTTCTCTGTCTCTCTCTGAAGAGTACATGTACTCTCTGGCAATTAAAAAAAATTAAAAAACAGAAATGACTTAGACCATCTCTGCCTCTAAGGAACTTAGAGTCTAGCGGGAAAGACCGAATAATCAAAATAGCTCACAAGCAAATGCAAGTCAAAGCGTAATCAGTGCTATACATGAAGCTATGAGAATTTGTGTTATAGCGATTTGACTAGAAAGGGCATCTCTAAGGAAGTAATATTTGAGCTAAGGATAAGTAGTAGTGTATTTGGCAAAGAACATGCTTTGGGAAGGAACATAAATTATGACACTGTATTTCCTGTCTTGCTAACTAAGCACTCCATTTAGTGAAGGCGTGGACCAAGTCTCCAACTTCTGCATTTTCCACCATACAGGCTAAGCATTGGGTGACCCATGATAATTGTCCCAAACAAGTCTAATGATGTTTGTAGCAAGCAACAGTTGTCATTCTGGAGGTTTATTCTCCTCCTACCTGGCTATTACAAATTTAGGAAAAACCTTCACAAACCAACTGTACAAAGAATTCTTTAGGGGTTGGGAGTTAAATCATTCTATCTATAAGGCAAGGCCATGAAAAGAAGCAGGAGTTTGGATGATGTATGTAACTCTCTTTGTTAGCATTTTGGCTGTTGCATCATTTCAAAAGCATTTGTTCTGCAGAATTTGCCTTGGGAATTGAAGGAGCTGTGTTAAAAACAGGACACTGTGAGCCAAGGCTCTTCATGCTTCCTCATCGTGTTCAGTTCGAAGCCCATGATCCTCTGGAGGGGCATTCTTTACAAACCAAGGTTTCCATTTCATCACATGTGGCTAACGGATAAGAAACATCAGCCACCTGCAACAATTTTATTTCCAGGGTTCTTTCTCTTGTCATCTACAGATCAGGAAACAAATACATGAAAGCAGATATCTTTTTTCCTCTTTCAAAACAGGAGCAGCTGGGAACCAGCAGTTAGCGTAATGGCTATGTGGCTGGACTCCCACGTAGTCGACCGCGGTTCGTGTCCCGGACCCAGTGGCTTAAAACTCACGCTGGGCGCGTGTGCGTGCGTGCCCAAGATCCCGAGAGGAGAATGGAGGAGAAGGGATTGTGGTGTGACCATCCCCCCTGGGGGGTGATTTCTCGCTTTCTGTCTCTATGTCTCTCTCTGTCTGTCTGGCGAGCGCACGCGCCCTATAGCGAAAAACCGCTCAAAAAAAATTTAAAAAAAAATAGGAGCAGCTGATTCATTTGCAGTGTGAAACTGCTGAAAACCTGGAATGATCCATTTCAGGGCACTTTCTGGGGAATATTTTCATCCAGTGTGGAGATATGTATCAATCCAACCTCAGGACACATCTATTTTTGCTTAACACTTTACTATATTTTAAAAGATTTCTTATTCATTTGTAAGTAATCATATAAACATTAACAATGCCTAATTTAGAATAAGAGTTTTATTTGCAAGCCACTGAAAATATGCCCCAAATTGTCTTAAACCCCCCCTTCAAAAAATAAAAATAATGACATGTATTAATTTACTGGCTAAGTTCAGAGGGATACCTAGCTTCAAGTAAGCTTTATTCTGTTCACCCAGTCTGTTGCTCTCTTTACCTCTCAGCTCCACTTACTTGATAAGGGCTCTATTTTCAGGTAGATACTCCCTTCTTGGTCCAAAGGGGGACTTAGCTTCTACTTCAGAGACTACATACTCTCTTATTCCTGTCAAAAAAGAAAAAGCATTTTTCCTTGGCCAAAATCTTGAGATTTGCTCTAATTTTGAACAGTTTGGGTCATATGACCACCCAACACAATTACTGTGTCCAGGGGATGAAATGAGTGACTGGCTTATCCTACTTCATGTATTGTATGAGTCCAATAGTCAGCCTCAAAATTACATTTATCCACAAATGAGAACCTGGATTGGTGAGAAATGTATACATGTTGGAAGATTCACTCTGAAAGCTAAATGATATAAGTTTCTATATCGTCTAGTTATTCAATTTTGGCTATAGAGTGCAGACATTCGGTATATATTAAGTGGAGACATGGAATGTATCTCCTTCATAGCCTGGCTTGCTTCACTCAGCAGTAAATCTTCCATATTCATCCATTTTCTGTCAAAAGCCAGGATCTTCTTGTTTTTGTTTATTTGTTTCTGTTAGTTTTTTTTTTTTATGGCTGAGTAGTATTCCATAGAGTATATGTGCCACACTTTTTCAATCCATTCATCTGTTCGTGGGCATTTAGGTTGGTTCCATGTCTTAGCGATTGTGAATAATGCCGCAATAAACATCGATGTGCAAGCACTTTTCTGACTAAGGATTCTTCTGTCCTTTGGGAAGATAATAAAGAGTGGGATTGTTAGATCATATGGTAGTTCTATTTGTAGATCTTTGAGGAACCTCTATTTTGTTCTCCACAGTGGCTGGACCAATTTACATTCCCACTAGCAGTGTAGAAGAGTTCCCCTTTCACCACACCCCAGCCAGCACTTATCATTTTTTTTAAAGACTAAAAGTGAAAGGTTGAAAAAGGTATTCTATGCAAATGGGAACCAAAAAGAAGCTGAAGTCGTTATAGTAATTTCTGACAAAATAGGCTTTAAAACAAGAAACTGTTCAAAGAGACAAAGAAGGGCACTATATAGTAGTAAAAGGGTTAATACATCAAGAAGATATAACACTTATAAATATCTGTGCACCTAACTCAGGAGCACTCAAATATGTGAAATAAAGACTGTTAGATCTAAAATGAGAGATAGACTGCAACACACTAATTGTTAGAGATCTCAACATATTGTCTGAACTGAAACTGTAAGATAAAGTAGAATCTTGCCAGAGCACTGAGGTAGGGAGTAGAAAGAACAACCATATGCACATTTCAAAAACTTATAGGTGGCTTACTATAGCTTACTAGTAGGAAGGTGTGGAGATCATGAGATCATCATTTTCTCTTGTCAAATATTCCAGTTTTCTCCCACCTTATTATTCTGAGCACTGATAAGATTGCACTTCCTGCCTCTGCTTATGTCCAGGGATGGCCAATGAATTCTGAGCAGAATGATGTCTGTCATTTCCAGTCTTAGCATTGAATTGCCATAGTAAGAGCCATGAAGCTATTTTCTTTCTGTCATAGTTATAGGCAATGTTCCAGGTGGTGGAAGACTCATTAGCCTTTGTCTCAGAATAAAGATGAGGTGGGTCAGAGCCCCATGCTACTAGTAATAGACAAGTAGCATGCAGGTGAAACAAGCTTGATTATTTTATATCATGAAGAATGGGATTTGCTCACTTGCTCCTACTGCAGCATAACCTAGCCAATACTAATTACTGCCGAAGGAAAGATAACAAACGAGGAATGAAATGAAAGAAGAAAGCAAGGGCATAATCATGATTACCTTTGCAGGACATGCTTAAAGGTTTTATCTTGTAGGTCTGGTTTATGCACAGAACCATTGGTTCCCTGGCCTCAGGGAAGATGGGAAACTCAGAATATTCAAGGATTCAGGCCTCTAACTTTATTTCAATGCTTTATATATTTTTGATATTTTTATATGTAGACTTCACTGCCAAAAACAACATACACAAACAAAAACATAACCAGACTTGATCTTAGAAAGATTTTTCAGTTATAATCTATGAAAATAGATTTAAAGAGGCAAAATAAAGGCAAGAAGATCACTTAGGAAGCTAATGCAGGTTTCCAGATGAGAGCAGATGGTGAATTGGACAAGGGAGGTGGCAGTGAGAGTGCAAAGAATTAATTTTTTTTTACTTGTTTAAGAAATATATAAATTGGTGGCAGATTGGCTGTGGGGAGTCAGGGAGACAAAGTTGTCAATGACAACTCCAAGGTTTCTGCCTTGTACATAACACTGGTGCCATTCACTGAGAAGGAAAAAAGAATTGGGAGAACTGAGTTCAGTTTTGAGCATGTTGATTGCCACATGCCTGTGAGACAGCCAAAAAGGTAGGTATAAGTAGGGATGTATCCCAGGATAGAAATTTGGGTTCAAGAAGTCTCTGTTCTATCTTGTAGTAGCTATGAAAACTTAGGCAAGTAAGCTTCAGAACTAGAGCCTCCATTTCCTCATCTGTAAAATAAAGTAACAAAATATCAATGTTGATTTTATCAAATGTAAAAGTCTAGGTAAGAAGATACTTTGTGAATTCTAAAATGCCATACAAATGGTAATAATGAACACTTTCATTGTAAATGAAATGGATGTGAGGAGGAAGGACGATTTCACAGCGACATTCAGGAATTCTTTGGACCATAGAGGGACTACAGAGTTCTGTCTGATTCGTGGTGGTATCACCAGAGACATTCCAATCTCTGGGAAACTTACCCCTACAAAGAAATTCTTTCTAGTGGCTTGGTGTCATGGCAATATAGCTGACTTGGACTGGAGTCTGGAGAATTAGAAGGAGGCTGCTTAATCCTAGGCAGTGGGAAATTGGGATGAGGCCAATGCAAATGCAGCAGGCTGGGAAACATTTTTGCAGATGGAAAGCTTTTTATAGATTTTTATTGTGGTAAAATATATGTAACATAAAATTTATTTTTAATCATTTGAAGTGTACAGTTCATTCAGTGTCAGTAGGTATATTTATATTGTTATACAGTCATCATTGCCATCCATCTCCAGGACATTTTCATTATCTAAAACTGAATCTCTGTATTCATCAAACAATAACTCCCTACTTGCTCCTCACTCTAATCCTTGACAGCCACGATTCTACTTTCTGTCTCTATGAATTTGACTGTTTTAGGTGCCTCGTATCTGTGGAATTATGCAATATTTATTCTTTTGTGTCTGGTTTATTAGCATGTTTTCAAATTCATCTACACCATATCATATACCATGATCTTATTTCTTTTCAATGCTGAATAATATTCCATTGTACGTCTAGATTACAGTTTCTTATCTATTTATCAATTGGTAAACATTTGTGTTGTTTTCTTCTTCCTGCTATGATGAATAATGATGCTATCAACAATGGTGTACAGATGTCTATTCAAGTCTCTGCATTCAATTCTTTTGAATATGTACCTATAAATAGAATTTTTCAATCATATAATAATTCTGTTTAATTTTTTTAAGGAGCCACTATACTTTTTTTCACAGTGGCTGTACCTTTTTATATTTCCACCAATAGTGCACAAAGATTCGACTTAACCTACATTCTTGCCATCATGTTGTTTTCTGACTTGCATTTGCTTTAAAACATAATAATACACAGCAGAGGGATGCAGTGGAAACATGCTGGGCTCATAAAATAATAATGATAGCCATCCTTATGAGTACGAGGTGATAGCTCATTATAATTTTGATTTATACTTCCCTAATGATTAATGATGTCGAGCATCATTTCATATGCTTATTGGCCAACTTTATATTTTATTTAGAGAAATGTCTGTTCAAATCCTTAGTCCATTTTTTTAATAGGGCTGCTTATTCTTGATTGTTGAATTGTAGGAGTTACTTATATTAGGTTGTTGGAAAAGTTATGACACATTTTCACATAGAAAAACAGAAAACCATGTCATGACTTTTCCAATGATGCAGTATATTCTGGATACTAACCTCTTATGAGATATATGAAGGATCTTCAAAAAGTTGATGGAAATGCATATTATGAAAAGTATGTATAGATTTCAAAAAACTCATTTTTCATTCCATTCTTCCACAGATTTTTTTTTTAAGTTTCCACATGTGATTTGAAAATATGTTCTTTCATTCTATAGGTTGCATTTTCACTTTGTTGATAGTGGTCTTGACACACAAAATGTTTGAATTTTGATGAAGTCCAAGTTACCTATTTTTTCTTTTGTTGCTTATGCTTTTGATGTTATATCCAAGAAATTATTGCCAAATTCAATGAAAAGAGTTCTGTAGTTTTGGCTCTTCTATTTAAGCCTTTAATCCATTTTTAAGTTAATTTTTGAATATGATGTGAGGTAAGGCTCCATCTTCATTCTTTTGCACATGATTTCCCCAAACCATTCATTGAAGATTGTCTTTTTTCTCTTTGAATAGTCTTGGCACCCTTGTTGAAAATCATTTGGTCACAGATATATGGATTTATTTCTAACCACTCTATTCTATTCCATTGGTCCATATGTCTGTCATTATGTCAGTACACTACTTTGATTACTGTAACCTTTAGTAAGTTTTAAAATCAGGAAATGTTAATAATCAACTTTTTTTTCAAGGTTGTTTTAACTATTTAGGCTCCTTTGAGATTTTATATAAATTTTAGGATGGGTTTTTCTATTTCTGCAAAATAAAAAAAAAGATGGATTGCATTGAATCTATAGATTGCTTTGGGAGAAAGTATTTTTTGAATCATTTTCAAAAGTGATTTTGTGTTAAACCAATCCTTGTGTCTCATTTGTTGCTTGTAAAAAACACACTCATGGTAAAGAATTTATAAAAGGCAAAATAATAATGGTTAATATCCGGAGAATAAGAATCTGGATGAAGCTCTTGGGCTCTGCAATATGGTTATTGACACAAATTATGTCCTTTTCTAAGTAGTTTGTATGTACCAAGTCTTGATTTCTATCTCCTCTGAGACTCAAAAGACCTTTGAATTACCTCAACATGGCCTAAAACAATCAAGAACTTTTATATTAGATGTAGAGCTACAGAGCTATACAAAGATACTTTACAGCTAGGCATTATTAACTGTTAAAACATTTATTTCGATTGAACCCAAAAGAAATCAAATGACCATTTTTTTGATTGACATGATGGATATGCCTGCCTTATCTGATGACATCATCTATAAATCTTGAAGACTATTCAGAAGGGATAGTTTGAAAGGCTGAGAAGAACATGTGTGGTCCTTGAAGACTAACTCACCCGTTTCAAACTGCCTATTCCTGGAAAAGCCATCTTCCCTTGACCTTATTATTGTCTGTTAACACCAAGAATGTTTGTAATGGGATCAGTAGATGGCATAATGGTTATATTGCTGGACTCTCACATAGTCAACCACAGTTTGAGTCCTGGACCTGGTGACTTAAAACTCACTCTGGGCATGTGTGCATGTGTGCCCAAGATCCCAAGAGGAGAATGGAGGAGAAAGGATTGCAGTGTGGCCGTCCCCCCTGGGGGATGATTTCTCACTTTCTGTCTCTCTCTGTCTGTCTGGCAAGTGCATGCATCCTATAGCAAAAATCTCTCTCAAAAAAATGTTTGTAACACCAACTCAAAGCCAAGTGGAGCCAGAAGGTAGATGATAACCCGCCCACCACACACACACACACACACACACACACACACACACTTCTAGTATCAGCCAAATTTGGAACTTTCCCTACTCTGAGAGGATAATCTCACCTTTAGTGAATTTCTCCTTGTTATGACCTATAGGTCTTACTTATTCAGTTTCTGCATAACTAGTTACCTCAAAGCTTAGGGGCTGAAAACAACAATCATTGACTACCTCAGAATTTATGGGAATCAGGATTCCTGGAACATCTTAACTGGGTGGTTCTGTTTCAGAGACTCTCATGAGGCTGCAATCAAGGTGTCAGTAGGGATTGCAGCCATCCTAAGGCTCAATTGCTTCTAAGCTCATTCATGTGTGTTATAATAGAGCTGCCTTGGGACCAGCAGTTAGTGTAATACCTATGTCGCTGGACTCCCATGTAGTTGACTGTGGTTCGAGTCCCGGACCCAGCGGCTTAAACTCACGCCAGGCGCATGTGTGTGCATGCCCAAGATCCCAAGAGGAGAACAGAGGAGAAGGGATTGAGGCGTGGCCATCCCCCCTGGGGGGTGGATTTCTCGCTTTCTGTCTCTCTGTCTCTCTGTCTGGAGAGCGCACATGTCCTATAGCAAAAACTTCTCCAAAAAAAAAAAAAGGACGAAAAATCACCCCCCAGGGTTTTAAGCCACCAGGTCCGGGACTCGAACCGCGGTTGACTACATGGGAGTCCAGCGACCTAGCCATTACGCAAACTGCTGGTCCCAGTTTCTCGCTTTCTGTCTCTCTCTGTCTCCCTCTGTCTTTCTGGCGAGCGCACATGCTCTATAGCAAAAACCTCTCCAAAAAAAAAGAAAAAAAAAATAGAGCTGCCTCATGAATGGTAGTGCCTTGGCCTGCAGTGAGCAACCAAACAAGAGTAAGAAAGAGCCTCCAAATTTGAATACACAGTTTTTTATAACTTACTCTTAGGAGTGGATTACCCTCATTTCTTCTATATTTTACTTCTTGGAAGTGAGTCATTCAGTCTAGCCTACAAAGGGTAGGGTTTTACAGGGTTTGAATCTCAAGAGATGGAGATCATTGGGGACCATCTTGGAGGCTGACTACTACAGCCCCTCCACCTGCCTCACATCTCTGCAACCTCGTGTTGGGCCTTCTTAATCCTATGGCTCTATTGATTCTAGACAGCTGGGCTTCTTCCAGTTTCTCATACTTGCCATCTTCCTCCCATCATAAGACCTCTTTTTAGGTTGATTTCTCTGCCTGGGATACTCTTCCTAATCTCTTTGCTTACTTCACATCTGTTCATATTTCAGGACTCAGTTCAAGAATTACTTTCTTAGCATCTCTGAGGAAAATTTATAATTTGTGCATGATTCATGAACATCTATCTTCCCCAGTAAACAATATGAGGGTTGGGACCAGCAGGTGGCGTGGTGGTTAAGGCACTGGACACTCCCACATGGCTGACCATGGTTCAAGTCCTGGACCTGGTGCCTTGCTTTCTCGCTTTCCTCTCTCTCTCTCTCTCTCTCTCTCTCATCAAATTAAAATGAATGAATGAATGAATGAATAAAATTGAATAATTCTTTTAATAAAAACAATATGAGGGTAAGAGTCATGTCTGTTTGTCCTTGCTATTGAACTTGCAGTGCCTAGCAATATTTCTCACCTATTGTAGATGCTTAATAAGTATGTATTGAGTGAATTAGCAAATGAACAGATAACTGAGGCACTATCCTCTGGCTATATATGACATAAAAATAAGGGCTTCATATCTCTGTTTAAGTAAGAATATATTCCAGGGAATTTCATGGCACCCTGACTTTCAGCTGTGATTGTTGTCCAGCAAGGTTCAGAGTTCAGGCCTTTAGCTGAAATGTTCACACACTTGGAAATGATGTCATAATGACCTTGTTTAAGAAGAGTACATAGCTACCAGCTTTATCTACTTACCTTGGAATTCTTGTTTTTGGAGAGAAACAGCACCTTGATTTTCAGTACGGAGGAAGAACAGATTGTATAATCAGTACTACCAAAAATATTTCTTTTAGGTTATGCTAAATAGCAGAGAATGTTACCCATCTAGGCTTGTCTTAGGCTGGAAGCAGGAGAATAGTTGGTTTGGCATTTTAATGTCCTTTCTAGTTTCCAGGGTTCTAAGAAATCGGTCTCCCTAATCAATCTCCCTCAGCAAGTGGTGATGATGAGCTTGAGCTTGGTGCTTAAAAACCACAGGAAGAGAGAGAAAGAGGAGAGAGAAGAGGAAAAGAGAAGAGAAGAGAAGAGAAGAGAAAGAAGAGAAGAGAGAGACCTTGTGTCTCTGGAACATCTCTTGAGTAGAGCCTCTACATTCGAAATCAGTCAGTCTTGAAGAGCAAGGTCAGGTTTGAGGTGGAAAAGGGTGAGCAGACCCTTTGTGCCCATCTGGCCTACTCATTCTCCCAGGAGCCTTTTAGAGGAAGGAAACAGTGAAAGAGCCCACTTACCACAGCATAATTATTCAGGCTGATATGAGGAACAAAGAGACCACTGTCTCAGTGGGATTGGCAACCAAAGAGTGTGGACTTTGAGCTGGAATTGGTCCAGCCTCCTAGGGCTGTTGAAAGATTGGATCATTAAGAGTTTATGGCCTCATGGAGCTATTTTAAGCCTGTTCATCCCTCAATGCTGGCCTCTACTTCAAGCTGCCACAGATTCTTTTATCCCCAGGAACTGTGTCTTGGGGTGAACAAAAGAGAGACTGCTCCTTTGGAGGAGAGGAGTCCGGGACTGAAAGATGAGGTTTCAGGGAAAGGGTTTGTTGTACCTAATGAGCTGTCTTCTAACACTGGTGTCACTGCTGTTGCCACCACAGCTGCTCAAATATTCCCAGGCAGCTAAATAAATGGGGCATGCTCACATGGAACAGCAACAACAACAAAACAATTTCCCTGTCTACCCTGAATAAGGCAGAGTGTACCAAGTAAGAAAACTGAATTCTAACCTTCCTTCTTGAAGGGAATAATAATAGTGAGGGAAGAAGATAGGGACCTTCTGGGGGGTTAATTTGTCATTCCAAGAGTGAAGAAAAGTTTCAAAATTTGGGATGAGGTATTTAATGCCAGAGGTTCATCATGCCATAGGCCAGAGTCCTACAGTCCCAGCCTTTTCTTTTTTTTTTTTTTTTTTTTTTTTTTTTTTTTTTTTTTTTTTTTTTTTTTTTTTTTGAGAGGTTTTTGCTATAGGGCGCGTGCACTCGCTAGACAGAGAGACAGAAAGAGAGAAATCACCCCCCAGGGGGGATGGCCACGCCGCAATCCCTTCTCCTCCATTCTCCTCTCGGGATCTTGGGCACGCACGCACACGCGCCCAGCGTGAGTTTTAAGCCGCCGGGTCCGGGACACGAACCGCGGTCGACTACATGGGAGTCCAGCGACATAGCCATTACACTAACTGCTGGTCCCCCAGCCTTTTCTTCTTAAGTGCCCTATTTTAGAGGTATGTAGGAAAAACATAATCTTGGAAAATAATAGTAATTACATTAGCTAGTGTTCCCAGAGACTTTCAAAGCCCATGTCCTTTTCCCCAATAGAAACTGATCCCCAATAATTTATTGAACGAATATTTTTGAATATTTGCTATATGCCAGGAGCTGTCCATGGACAGTTGAACATAACAGTGAACAAAGCAGACAAACATCTTTACTTTGATGGGGCTTTTATCTTAATAGGGGGTGATGAACCATAAATAAGATAATTTCATAAATAAATACTGTGTCAAATAATAATGGATGCTATGAAGAAAAGTAAAACAGAGCTAAAAAGGATGGGAATTACCAGGCTTGGGTGCAGGAATTCACAATTTACATAGATCAAAGAAGATGTCATAAAGAAGATGACATTTGAACAGACTTGAAGACAGTGAGGTAAGGAGTCATTTGAATATCAGTGAGAAGATTATTCCAGACAGAAGGGAAATCATGTGGTAGGGGCTGACATGGTTGAATAGCAAAGATCTTGGTATGGTGAAATTACATCAGAAAAAGGGAGTGGTAGAAACTGAGATGGAATAGGTAAAAAGAAGTCAGATAGGATAGTCCATTATAAGGTAAGGATTTGAATTTTATTCTGAGTGAGCTGGGAAGCTCCTGGAATGTTTTTGGTAAAGGCTTAACATAATTTTATGTATGTTTTAAAAGGATTGTTCTGGCTGCTACTTGGAGGCTAGACTATTGAAAAGTGGGGAGATTACTGGGAGAGAACTATAGCAATCCAGGCAAGAGAGTATGGTGATTTAGACGAGTGAGGTCATATTGGAGAGATGAGAAGTGGTCAAATTCTGATATAAATGGAAACTAAAGTTTACTGAATTTGCTAATGGATTACATGTGTCTGATGTAAAGAAGTCAAAAGATCACTAAAGGTCAATAGATCACTAAAACTTACTCCTTCATTCTAACTGAAACTTTGTACCCTTTGATCAGCATCTGTTCTTTTCCTATCCTTTTTTCCCTCCACCTTGAGTTGTTGGTAACCACCTTTCTACCCTGTTTCTTTCCTTTTTAAGAGGTTTTTGCCTTAGAGTGCAGGTGCTCACCAGAAAGAAAGACAGAGACAGTGAGAAGGAAAGTGAGATATCACCTTCCAGGGAGAGATGCCATACTACAATCATCTACTCCTTTCTCCTTCCAGGATCTTGGGCACGCATGCACATGCTCCTGGTGCACTTTTCAAGCCTCTGGGTTTGGGGATTGAACCACAGTCAGCCATGTGGGAACCCAGTGATATAACCACTACACCATCTCCTCTACCCTCTTGTTTCTATGGAATTGACATTTTAGATGTTATATATAACTGAGATTATTCCATATTTTTCTTTCTGCCTCTGGTTTACTTGTTATAATTCTCTCTTATTCCATCTATGCTGTCACAAATGACAGAATCCCCTTCTTTTTTAAAGGCTATATATTATTTCTCTGTGTATATGTCTGTGTGTACACAACATTTTCTTTGTTCATATATCCATTTATATAAATACTTAGTATGCTTCCATATCTTGGCTGTTGGATGATGGTTAAAAGATACAAATCCTCAGCTAGACAGAAAGAACAAGGTTTTTGTTTGTTTGTTTTTTACTTTGAGAAAAATTGCACAGCATAATAATAATGTATTGTACATTTCAAAATCACTAAGTAGAGTTCAAATGTTCTCACCACACAAAAATGGCAAGAATTTATGATGATGGATATGTTAATTATTTTGATTTTATTACACCACATTGTATTCATAAATAATAATATCACGTTATACCCCATAAATATATACAACTATACTTTATCAATGTATAATTTTAGATATTAAAATTTAAAAAGAAAGTTAAAAGTAAAAGTGACTGGCAAGGCTTTTGGCCTAGGTGATTGGAAGGATCAAATTATCAGCAACTGAAATGGTGAAGGTAAGTAGAGGAAGAGATTTGAGAGGTGGGGATGGGAGACAGCAGATTTTGATAACTACTGCACTTAGGTTTTCCCAGGTCTGCAGGAACTAGAAAAAAAGCATCTGGTGGCTGCATTGGATGGCTCATGGAAGAAAATAGGCAAGAACAACCTTTGTGTAGCTACAGATAGAATTGGTCATAGAATGGAAAAATGGACTGACTTCCTCTGCCTCTCCTTTTCCTGCCTGGAACCCAATACCTCCACTACCCCACATTTCTTTGTCCTGCTGGTCAGTCTCGCATGTGCTAGTCCAGGGATTTAACTTTTTGTAACAAACCAAGGAACAAATATTTCATACCTTGTGTGTCAGTTGGTCTCTCACAACTACCAACTCTGTCATTGTGTGTAAAAGCACTCATAGTTGGGTCAGCAGGTGGTGTAGTGGTTAAGATGCTGGACTCCCACATGGTCGAATACGGTTTGAGTCCTGGACCCAGTAGCTTACTTTCTCACTTTCCCTTTATCTTTCTCTCTCTCTCTCTCTCTCTCTCTCTGTCTCTCTCTGGTCAAGTTAAAATACTAATAATAATTAATAAAATAAAATAAATAATTATTTAAAATTTAAAAACCATGCATAGCCAAACATAAATGAATACATGTGGCTGTGTTCCAATAAAACTATTTTCTCTTTTTTAAAGACTTATTTATTTATTATTTATTCATTCACATTCCTTCATTTTAATTTGACCAGAGAGAGACACAGAGAGAGAGAGAAGAAAGTGAGAAAGCAAGCCACCAGGTCCAGGACTTGAACCCTGGTCGGCCATGTGGGACTATCCAGTGCCTTAACCACCACGGCACCTGCTGGTCCCAAATAAAACTATTTTCAAAAACAGACTATGAACCTGATTTGGCCCATGAATTGTAGTTTATCATTCCTTGCCCTAGACCTGTGATGAACTGCTCACTGAAACACAGGCCTCACATGGCCATCCATCCTGATGACATGCTTATAAACTAATGTCAAGATAAAATATTAGAAAGGCACCTCTGGGCAGCTGTCCCTCAACTATGGCTGGAGATTAATGTGTGGCAGGACCAATGGTCTCACTGGCATTCTTTTACTCTACAGAGTGAATGATCCAAGTTTGAACTTAGATCTTCGAATTTCTAATAATGGGAAAAAAGGTATCTCAAGAAACATTTTAGTTTTCCCTAAATTGGTCATCATTTTAAAAGAAAATATTACTGACCATTGCTCTAGAACTCCCTCTGTCCTACTCAAGCCAACCAACTTATCTCCAGTCCTGTCTCCTTCAGGGTCCTTCCAGGTGACTGTCAAATTTAGTTATGAAATGTTAATGACTTCCACTTCTCAGAAAATTTACAATCCAAAGCCCACTTTTTGAAAAGCCAGCACTAAATAGGGGTCAGCCTAAATTCGTTGGCCTGTATAATTTCCAGTTCCAAGTGCATGCAACAGTTCAGCTGACATGAGTGACTATTGGCACTTGGTAGACCTCTGTTACAATGAACAACTTTGAAAAATGCTCTTAATTTATGAAAAATTAGTTTTCTGGTGTCATATATTAGCTGAGTGATGCCATATATTGGAGAGACTGAATGCAGCTTTTTTTTGGTGAGCTCCTCAAGCAGCACTCATAGAACCCCATTGGCAAGTTGACCTTCTCTCATGATTCTCAGTTCAAGATCTTGCTCCCTGAAATTCAAAGCAAAAGATTCTTGTTTAGCTGCAGACTCTTCTGGCCTGATCTGGTATATCTGCAAGAATCAGTAATGGAGGGAGATTTAAGCAATCAATGAAGAAAGAATCAGGTTGCAATGTGATCCCATCAAATATCACACTTGGCAAGAGGCTTCCATATAGTGAAGGCAAACTCAGACTGTCTTGCAACACAAAGGCAAAAGGTAACTGAATAACTAGCCAATCCCCAGATTTCTGAGTTGATTACCAGGTGTTTCCTGCTGTCGCTTGGTTATAAAGCTGTACAAAAGAGCATCTGATGTTTATGAGTTTTTACTGAGGACTCTTACTGTAAGTCAGTAAGAAATCTGACAGTCTGGACATTAATATGGACTGGCTTTTTTTCTTAGAACATTTCCCAAAGATTTTCTGTTCCTCACTGTGTTCACATTTGTCCTTTTGTAGAGATGCCCCTAGATACTGTCAATTTTCTGGATCTATCAGAAATACGAAAAAGTTTTGGAGTACCAGTGGATTTTTGTTTGTTTTTAGAGAAATTTGATATAGGGCATGAGCGCTCACTGGAGAGACAGAAAGAGACAGACAGAAAGTGAGAAATCACCCCCTGGCGGGATGACCATACTGCAATCCCGTCTTCTCCATTCTCCTCTCGGAATCTTGGGCACACACACACACATGTGCTCAGCATGAGTATTAAGCCACCGGGTCCAGGACTCAAACCATGGTTGACTATGTGGGAGTCCAGCAACGTAACCATTATGCCATCTGTTGATACAGAAGTACCAGTGGATATTATCATCTAAGTCAAGTTTTAACCAAGGTATTTTCTACCCTTTTGCCTCCCTACTATTTATTACATTCTTTATCTCAAAAGTGTCTGATGTTACCCAATGTCCTTAAGAACCTAAGGAACCAATACAGTTCTACAGATGGCAGCCCTGCATTGTGACTGGTGTGAAAAACTACAGTTTAAATTCTTTATTTTTTAATGATAGATGTATGCACATGTAAGAGAGAGAGAGAAGTACCCTTGACAGGGTCTTGTCATGCTATGATCCTCCTTCCTCACCCCTCCAGTTCCTCAAGATTGGAGGTGCTCACACATGTGTCCAGCACATTTTTAAGTCAACCTGGGAATCCAAACCTGAGTTTGGCCACATGGCTTTCAGCCTTGCAGGACACTTGTGCTACCACTATGCCCCGGTGGCTGGGCTTACAGTTTAAATTCTTACAAACATATTTACTGTCTTAAATTAAATCTTTTACTGCTACCACATACTTTCTCTATGGACTCCTTTTAGGTAAGAAGCGTGAACCCTAGTTGGGAGATCATATTACTTATATGAAATCTGTTTTCCCTCTCTATACTCTGGTGCTTTTTCAGGTGAATAAAATATAGCAACATTAGGTGTTTCTACATGATACTAAATCAAGATGTTAATTAGTATAATTCATCATTTTTAAAGTGTATTTATTTATTTGTTTCATAAGAAAGAAACAGAGATACCCACAGAAGACCCCAGACTTCACCCCAGTCTCAGCTAGCCCAGATCACAAGCGTACATGTACATATAATCAGTAAGGTCTGGGGATTCAAACCCAGGACCTTGCCTGTGTGTATCCAGTTGCAGCATCACTAAGATACCACCTGGCCCCAGATATTTTTTAATTATCACATAATCATACCAAAAAAAAAAACCAAAGAGGTTTAGATTGTGGTTAATAACTTCCATAAGTATGGTTTTATTACCACCAGCAAATGCAAAATAAAAGTTGGTAAACCAATTAACTTAAAAATTTTAATAAAAACATTTATGTATTTACTTTAACATGTATTATATTAAGCTTACTATTCCAGAAATATTATTGATGTGGATAAGGGTAGCTTTGGTTTTTTGTTTGTTTGTTTGTTTTAAGAGAGATTTTTGCTATAGGGCAGAAGCACTTGCCAGAGAGGCAGAGACAGAAATCAACCCCCAGGAGGGATGACCAAGCTGCAATCCCTTTTCCTCCATTCTCCTCTTGGGATTTTGGGCACACACGCACTCATGTCTGGAGTGAATTTTAAGTCACCAGGTTCAGGATTCGAACCATGGTCTACTATATGGGAGTCTAGAAATGTAACCATTATATCATCTGCTGGTCTCAAGGGTAGATTTTTTAATTCTTATGATTTACAAGATCATGTTTATATATATATGTGTATATATATATATATATATATATATATATATATGTATATGGCTATATGAAGCTAATTAACATATGCTTTTATATTTATCATATTTTTTTGTAGTGAGAACACTAGAAACTCACTCTGTTAACAATTTTCAAGTTCTGTATACAATATATTCTTAGTAACTACAGCCATCATGTTGTACAATGGATCTCTTGAAAGGCTACCTTTTTTTTTTTTTTTTTTTTTTTTTTTTTTTTTTTGTGAGTCAATTTGGTCCAACCCAGTGGCACAACAATTAAGCTCTGTGCAGAAGTAGCTGGATCTTAAATGGCCAAATGGGGTTTGAGTCCCAGTTTTGATGGCTTAAAAAGTACATACATGGGCATGCATGCTCTGGATCCTGATGAGATACAGAATTGGGGGAAAGAGGATTACAGCATGGCCAAGCCCCACTAGGAGATTGTCTCTCTCTTTCCTCTCTTTCATGCATGTATGGACTCTGTTGTGAGCAAGGGATTTTTAAAATAAATAGAGCAAGTCAATTTTATGAAAAATACTAAGTAAATAATAGGACAGGCAATTATGTATATATTGATAGCAAAAATAGTAAAGGTAGTATGCAAATAAGAGATGCTTGAAAAACACTGATGTAGGTAAATGTTTTTATTTCCTTGCAAGAATTCTAAAGAAATGGTCTAAGAGTTCTAAAAAACAATTTGAATATCATTTAAAAGTATTTGTAAATAGCTCAAAATTTTTAACTAAAGAAAACATAACTAAATGCAATGCACACACTCAAAAATGATATATATGTCAAATTTTAACATACTGAAGACCAACAGTGCATTAACATGAATTGCTTAGTAGATTCATTTTTGCGCAGAACTCAAAATAAACTTCACTTTCCATTAGGTTTAATTAAGGAATATACTGTATTTAAAATAGGTATGATATTATATCAAATTCTGTGACTACAAGAGCCTTTGGTATAATTCTATAGTCTAATGTATTCATGTATAAATTTCATAAAGACTACAATTCCAGTCATTTTCAAACAAAAATAAAACACATTCAAAATAGTGATAGTTTATTGCAGCTCAGTTTTTGTTACCAAAAAGATACCTCTGTACGTTTGTAATGATTACTACCACCCTTGGAATTAAGCACAGTATATAACCTAATATTCTTCTTTTGTAGGATAGAAATAAGCCACTAGACACATAGCCTTACCTAAGCCTGCTTTCAGTATGTGCCTGAAGTTATACTAAAGAAAAAAAAACTTGAAGCAAGGAAGCTCATTGGACAGACTCCCATGGGAGGACCCATGGATCTTACTTAGGTCAGAGGATCCTTATACTTGGGAAGAATACCACTAATATTGCAGCTTCTGAATTGAGTCAGGACCTGAGATTTTGTATAAAAATGATGCCTCTAAGGACCAATGTAAATTAAAAAACAGACCACTAACTGGGCTGGAATTTCACCAGTGCAAAAGGCAGCGGGAGTTGTGAAATTGACGACCCCTAACAAACTGGGATAATAAATCTCTGGCCACATTCTAACCAAAGTCACAGTTGAAGTCCAGAGGCAAATTCCTATGGATAGATTCCATGGCCATATTAGTGATCTCTGGCTGGATCTCTCTTGCCTCGTTTTCTAATACTCACGCCTTCGCTTAGAACATTTATAAACTTTTAAGCAGGTAAATGAACATAGAAAAATCTGTCTCTAATAGTAAAACTGAAAAATGTCTCAATTGAGTATTTAATTTGTTTTATCCTCATAACACCTTATATTAACTTGGATTTATGAATAAAGAAACTAAAATGTATAGAGCTATGGTGATTTGTCCATGCTCCAAGAAGACAGTCAGTGCCTGTTGCCTTGTATTTCCAGCACCTCACACAGTGCCAGACACAGAGCTGGTGCTCAGAAGATAGTTTAATGAGTGAAGGAAGGAATCAAGCAATTGATTCTTTTCACACTATGTGCAAGCCATTGTGTCTCACTGATCACATCCCTCGCCATTCAGACTGGGCTACCATCACTGACCTTTACCAAGTCATAAGGTTGAGTTGGCAATAGAAAGAGGGCAGTCACTTAGCCAATCAAATTCAAATTCTTTCTTCTCACATTTGCCTTTAAGAGCAAACAAAGTAATGTAATCCTGGAGAAGAGCTCTTGGGGAAAATGTTTTCCCACCACGTGCCTCATATGTTTCCAAACACAGACTCCACAGGCCCCATACTTTTTTTTCTAATGCAATTTGCACTCCCCATCTAAACAAGGCAGTCTAAAAAGGGCAGTATTTTGTATTAAAGATTTTGGTCTTGATTTCCAGCCATCAGTGGAATTAACCACATTTTGGCTTTGGAGAAGTTGCATTCCTGATTCTCTCTGCCATCTCACTTATAAAGGCAGGAGAGGAAAAACAGGGTGCCAGGGAGAAGGCATCAGCTTGGCGTCTGTGGCATAACCACTCGGGAAATTCCATTCCCTGCAAAATCCACATCTCTTTCCTGTAGGTCCTGTGGCTGGGGCCCACAACTGGGGACAGAGACCACATAGCTTCTTTTCCTTTAGCCCCTTCCACTTCCTAATCAAGGGCAGAAAGGTGTTGATGCCCAGACATCCAAGGGGATAAGGACTTTGTCCTCTAAAATTTCCTTCTCCGAGACTTTAAGAATAAAAGGAACATATTTTTCTAACTAAAATCTGACACATGAGCACTTCCTTTGCCATTCTAAGGTGGTTTTTGAAAGGTTGAACTTAAAACTAGTGCCATTGCCAGGGTCTTCCAATAGACTAAAGGTTTTCACATATTTCTATGTGAAAGCTATGAACGACTTCCTAAAAGTGAAACTCAGTATATAAAATATAGAGTGTTCTTACTCTGGATAAATTAAGGGAAGGAACCTAGACCTCTGACAGTTTTGTCTTCCTATAGCAGCCTTTGAGGACTGTCTCCATGAACTCAAAAGAATGCAGAACACAAGTCATATGGCACTGCCCTGACTTTAAGGTTCAAAATGGAGGAGTGTGAACCAAGTCTAGTGTACTGGCTTCTGTCTCCCAGCACTGTGTTTAAAGCATCATAGTCATCTATTGAATGAATAGACAGTGCCAGCAATTGTAGCAGTTGGTGTTTGTTAGGTGATTTGTTCTCCTATGATGTGTGTATAATTGTGTGCGTGCATTGTAAGGAAGAGGGATTGAAAACTGAGGGTTGGAATACTTTGGAACTGAAATGAATGCCTTAGTCTTTGAGGGTGAGCTTGCAAGTGTTGGAGTGTGAAGATGAGCTGAATGGTGAATGGCTCAGCAGGCTGCTAATTACTGCAGTCTTGCAAACAAAGCTGGTTCATCTGATCATTTATTTGTTATATAGTTATCGAGTGACTCCCATGTGTCAGGCTGAATCCTAAGAGATACAAATGGCTAAACCACAGTCCTTAGTCTCAACAGGTTTATGGCCTAGTGCATGAGATACATATGAAAACAAATCAGTGACAGTAAATAGCATAATGGATGTAATCATTTAAAAACTATGAAACTTGGGACCAGAAGTTGGCATAATGGCTGTCACTGAACTCCCATGTAGTCAACCATGGTTCAAGTCCCGGACCCGGTGGCTTAAACTCATGCCGGAAGTGTGTGCATGTGTGCCCAAGATCCCAAGAGGAAAATGGAGGAGAAGGGATTGCGGTTTGGCCACAACCCCGGGGGGTGATTTCTCACTTTCTGTCTCTCTCTTTCTGGTGAGTGCATGTGCTCTGTAGCAAAAACCTCTTTAAAAAAAAGCAAAAAAAAAACTATGAAACTGATGTATCTCCCATTCCCTGGAAGCCATGATGCCCTAGGTTTCACCAAATCTGTAGGCTTCCATTTTTCAGGTAGGATGAATACCAATTCATTGTTTAGCTTTGACTGTCAAACTAGATCTTATTTTTTCAGTCTGTAAATTAGGGTTTATTTTTAACATGGGACAAAGTACATCTTAATTGTCACAAATCTCTCACAGAAATGACCATTTATGTTCATTATGAGTGAGGCAACAAACCGCATGTAATGTAATATTAGCTATATCCATGATTTTCACCAATAGAAATCACAGATATTTTCGCATAAAATTAATATTGCTAGGACTATCTCAAAATATTATTTACCCTTTTCATTGCTTTGAGATTACTGTGGTTACTATACCTGCCACTATATTTTATCATGAAATGTATTAATGAAACACAGATACTTTTCTATCATGAATTCGTTCTTTTAGCTTGATAAAAGCTGTATATCACTATAATTGGCTTCCTTTACAATCCTATGTACTTTATCTATTAAAAACATTATTCATATCCAGTCCCACTGGCAAGTGCTGGTAAGATGTTGTCGTTCAATAGGTTGAAGCCACATGGGAGGCCCAGGTTCAAATCCTGACCCACCCTAAAAGCTAGGTGTGGTGGTGATTTGAAAAGCCCTGGTAGAAAGATTGGGAGCTTGCAGTCAGCATGGACAACATAGCAATACCCTGTATAAAAGAACCGGGGATGGTAGTGTATGCCTGTAGCCCAGATACATGGTAAGCTAAGGCAGGAGAATTGTAACACAGCAAGAATTTGCCTTTAAAAAAAACCCACAACATTATTATGAGAAGGCAGCCCTTAGGTACCTTAAGACTGCTAAAGGGGGCTACCATGTCACAAAACGATTAAAGGACCCTAGTTAAACAACAGTTTTAGGAGTGAGGTTTTATCAAGGAAGAAAATAATTTTCATATACCAAAAGCTTTCTTTATGTATTCAAAACCAAGCACAGGATTTTACTATAAGCAGTTAATAAAAAGAACTCAGCCTAGGATGTAAACGAAGTTCCCACCTGCTTAGAAAATCAAGAGTACTTCTGAGAATGGGGATGTAGAACTACAGTGAAAAGAAAAAAAAAAGAGAGAGAGAGAGAAAAGCTAGTGGACAGATACCAGTGGGGCCTATAGAAACTACAAAAGAAATAAAGCATTTTTCTCACCTGGAACACACTGGGAAGATGTGACGCCCCCTTAGAGAAGTCCTGCATTCATCTTACTGTTGGAGCAATCTGCTGTCCATATGATAGGACCATAATAGGGAAGAGAGATGTCAAAGTGCATGGGCCTGATGTAGTAATTCTGTTTCTTCACAGCCTGAATCTAGCATACAGAAATTTCAAAGTTTAAAAAAAGTAGAATGGAATAGTAGACCACCAGTATCCAGCATTTGGAATGAGGAGGCTGAGAAATGAGGGGGCTTTGAAACCAGAAACAAATAGATAAAAACCATGGATTTCAACAACAGGTGCAACTGATATAGTCCCTAAAGCCTAGTGAAGATTTAAAAACCTAGTGAAGATACACTACACATCATCCTTCACAGGGGTTTAGAGACTACTCCAAACTGCCCACCTCATAGCAGAGAATAGTGAGCATGAGAAGAATGAGCATGGATCCAAGGCTCCATTCTCCCTAACTCTACTGCCCCCAGATGTTACAAGAGGAGAGGAAATGAAATTAAATCATACAAAACTCAACATGTATCCAAAAGGCAGATTCTTTCAACTGACAATGAATTTTGTGTCTGAGCTCTTTCATCTCTCCCAGGTAGGGTGGAAAACTCCTGAAGAAGTTTCATTCCATTATAGAGAACATCTTTGCACCTCTGACTTGCAAGGTATACATTCTAATCCTGCTGTACATGTTTTGGTGTTGTAATACAGAGTCAATTCAGAGTCAACAGGAAGGCAAAGGGAGAAGTGTTCACTTGCATGGTGACAAAATAGGTGTGTCAGGAAAGGCTACACTGAGGAGGACACCCTTGAGTTGTGACTTGAAAGATTTTAAAGATGGATTTGTTATCTGGAGTCTGTCAGGCACTTCATTTGCAAAAGCAACATTCTTGTTGAAAAAACAACAGTTTACAAGGTATGAAGAAGTGTTCCAGAAAGGACTTCTGATGTATCTCAAAGAGCATGTGAAACAACATCATGCAAAATATATTCTTTTGGACACCCAGATTGTTGGTACAGTAATAGCAAATGGAATGCAGTAATGGAAGCCATATGATCAACTATCAGTTGAGATCCTTGGGTCATCATGCCTGAAAATATACCTGTGCTTGTGTGTGTGCCCAAAATCCCGATGAACTGGAGGGCTGTGGGCAGGGGATCATGATGTGACAGGACCCTGTCTAGTGTACCTCTCTCTTTCTCTCATGTACATACACACACTCTCTATCATAAATAAAACTTTAAAAAAAAGAAGAGCTATTCTTTTGGGTCCCAGCATGGTAGTGCAGACAGTTATGGACATTGTTGCATGATGCTGAAGGCCATGTGAAAAATCTCTAGGCTGAGTCTCTCTCTTTCTCTCTTTTTCCTCTTATCTCTCTCCCATGAAAGAAACAATTAAATATAAACTCTTTTAAAAGGTCTAGTCTCTCCATCTTAAAAGGTTTCTAGGCCAGTACATCTCAAGCTACAGTTTGCATATGAATCACTTGCAGATCTTGTTAAGCTATAGATTCTAAATTGGTAGGTCCTGGGTGAAATCAGAGATTCTGAATTTTTTTTTTTTTAATTCTTTTCTTTTTTTTTTTTTTTTTTTTTTTTGGAGGGGTTTTTCGCTATAGGGCGCGTGCGCTCACCAGACAGACAGAGAGAGACATAGAGACAGAAAGCGAGAAATCACCCCCCAGGGGGGATGGTCATGCCGCAATCCCTTCTCCTCCATTCTCCTCTCGGGATCTTGGGCACGCACGCACACGCGCCCGGCGTGAGTTGTAAGCCACCGGGTCCGAGACACGAACCGAGGTCGACTACGTGCGAGTCCAGCGACATAGCCATTACGCTAACTGCTGGTTCCCAGAGATTCTGAATTTTTAACAAGTTGCCAGGAGTTCGTATGCTGCTGGTCCATATACCACACTTTGAGTAGCAAAGTACTAGAGTGCCTTCATATATGAAACTAATAATGGCTAACATCTACTGTGTCTTCATTATGTGGCAGGCATTGTATAAAACTCTTCAAACACTATCAGCTCATTTGATCCTCATGATAACCTTATGAGAAAACTAAACATTCCAGTAATCAAATTCAAAGAATTTGCTCCTGCTGCACTCCTGGTTGAACACCTTGCTTGATCTCATCATGCCAGTGGATCTCAGCAAGTGGTCCAGCCCTTGATCCTGCAGGAAGTGGATGAGTGGCCGCAGCACCCCCTTTAGGTCACCTACACCAGCATAGAGGTGGATGGGCTGGGGAAAGTGCCCACCCAAGTTAAGAACAGACCCACCAATATTGCGTGGAATGGTCTTGATCCAAATCAGCTCTATACCCTTGTCCTGACAGACCCTGATACTCCCATCAGGAAGAATCCCAAATACAAAGAATGATACCATTTTCTGGTGGTCAACATGAAGAGCAGTGACATCAGCAGTGGCACAGTGCTATCTGACTATGTGGACTCTCAGCTTCCCAAGGGCACAAGCCTCCACCACTATATCTGGCTGTATTAGGAGCAGGTCAAGACACTGAAATGTGACAAGCTCATTCTCAGCAACCAATCTGGAGATCACTGTGGCAAGTTCAAGGTGATGTCCTTCCACAAAAAGTATGAGCTCAGCCCCTGGTAACTGATATGTACTACTAGGTGGAATAGGATGACTATGTGCCCAAACTGCATGATGTATTGTCTTGGCACAAAAAACATGCAGTAGGCCAGTGGAACAGAATTGAGAACTTGAAAATAAACCCCAAAACATACAGCCAACTGATTTACAACAAAGGGTACAAGACATCAAGTTGCAAAAAGAAAATCTCTTCAGCAAATGATGTTGGAATAAGTGAATATCCATCTGCAGAAAAATAAAATTGGACCACTAACTCTCACCATTAACAAAAATCAACTCAAAATGGATCAAGGATGTAAACATAAAACTTCAAACTATAAAACTACTGGGGGAAAACTCTTGAAGACATTGAAGTAGGCAGACTTTTTTAACAGGTTTTTGCCTTAGGGTATGCGTGCTCACCAGAGAGAGAGAGAGATAGAGACAGTGAATGGGAAAGTGAAAAATTGCCCCCCGGGGGATGGCCATGCCACAATCCCTTCTTCTCCACTCTCCTCTCAAGATCTTGGGCATGCACCCACACACATGTAGCATGAGTTTTAAGCCACTGGGTCCAGGACTCGAACTGTGGTCAGCCATGTGGGAGTCCAGCAGTGTAACTGCTATGCCATCTGCTGGCCCCATGCAAAGACTTCTTAAAGAAGATGCCCAAAGCACAGGCAATAGTCCCCAAAACAATAGTCCCCCCAAGTGGGACTACATTAGGCTAAAAAATTCTGCACAGGAAAAGAAACAATAATTAGAATGAGGAGACAACCTTCAGAGTGGGAGAATATATTTGTAAATTATGCCTCAGATAAGGGACTGGTAACCAGAAAATACAGGGAACTCAAGCAGCTTACCCAAAAAGAAATAATAAGCCCAACTAAAAGACTGGCAAATGACCTGAATAAGAAATTCTCCAAGGAAGACGTGAATGGTCAACAAGCATATGAAAAAAAAAATGTTCAACATCTTTTATCATAAGGGAAATGCAAATTAAAACCGCAATGAGATACTACTTAACCCCAGTCAGAATGGCCAAGATTTATTTTCTTAGTAGTAATGAGTGAACTCACCATTGAAAGTAGTTAGATTATGTAGGAAATTGTGTGATCAATGCAACGTGGGTGGGAAGGGAATGAAGGACAATTATAGACACCGGAGGTGGTGTGAGAGGAGGGTGGGAAGGGACAGAGGGTCAGAAAGAGGGGTGGAAGTAATTCTAGGAACTAGTAATGGAAAATTTTTTGTAATGTGCATGATTGTATCACTATGCAGTGTGTACTGGATGGGAGATTGCATTTTGTATGCTGTGATGAAGCTTAGGAAAGGAATGTAAATTGAGTTACAAAAAAAAAGTTTCAGAAAAAATTATATATCTATTCAATGACTGCAGTAGGATATGTAGCCACAGCTAGGTGCTACTTTATAGGATGCGTAAAGTAAGACTTGTGTTCATGGAAATGTGGGTATCACCTGTGTTTGCTATGAGGGTATTTGGATTGATTAGGGTCTTTGGCGTTACAATAAAATGTGAGGAGAAAACAGTATAGAAAGCAAACATAGATACCAGAGACTGTGGGAGGAGAGTGGGAGATGGCAGAGGGTAAGAGATAGAGAATCTAGGATGGGGGGAAAAAAGCAAAACATACAGAAGACAAGGAATGGAAGATCATTTGCTGACAATAACATGTTTGTTGATGTGCTTGATTGAGACAATATATAGTGTAATTTGGATGGAAAATCTCATTTTGTATGCTGTAATGATGTTCAGAGAATGAATGCAAATAAATAAATTAAAAAAAAAGAAAAAAGAATGATAAGTGCTGGAGTTGCTGTGGTAAAGAGGGAGCCCTCCTATCTGTTGGGAATGTAAATTAGTGCAACCATTTTGGAGAATGATATGGAGGTTTCTTCAGAATCCTACAAATAGAACTACCATAGAACTCAGTAATTCTACTCTTAGTTATCTACCCAAAGGATAGGAAAGCCCTCAGTTGAGAGAACACTTGTACATCCATGTTTATTGCAACATTATTTACAATTGCTAGGACATGGAATTAACCCAAATGTCCAAGAACAGGCAAGTGGATTGAAAAAATGTGGCACATGGGATGGTTTATTCATGCTGAGAAAAACCATGTTGTACACTCTAAAAATGTACAATGATTAAATGTAAATTTTTAAAAATTCAAAGAATTTTCAGTAATTTTCCCAAGGACACTGCTGTGATGGAGCTGGAATTGAATATAAGCTGCCTCATCTTAGAACTGAACTAGCTAGCGGGTTGTTGGAAAAATCATGATGCATTTTTGCATGGCAAAACATAGAAAAATACATCATGACTTTCCCAACAACACATTATAATCTATTGCTTCCAGAAGGGTAACTACTTAAGGTGACAGTTTTAGTTTTGCTTTGGTGTTTCTTTTAAAGAAGCTGAATTTTTTGTAACAGCCAATATATATAGTAGATACAAATATAATTGATATGTTTAGCAGGGCTAAGAAGTCCAAAGTCTACTTACTCAGCTACTCCACTCATCCTCCATAGCAGTTCCCGTAGCACCACCTCAGACACTGGGACTGATACTCAGTTTACAGTTTAGTACTTGGAGATTTATGAGTTATCCTTTCTGAGGAGACTAGTGGACAGTTTATTGAGGGTAATCTCAGCATCCAAATGGAGGCTCAACTAATGATACTGGAAACAGAGGAGGCACCAAAAAGAGAAAATATCAAGTTATAAACAGCCACATACCTGTTTGCTCAGAGTTTGTTCTATTTTGAAGCTTTTCTGAGTTTACCTGGTTTTTCTCCCTTTGTCTCTACCATTGGCTTGATCCCTTGCTCCTCCAGACTCTCAGCTAAGTGCTGCCCCAGAGCCCTGGAAACCAAGGCTTATGCCCTTATGCCCTTATTGGGGGGATGCTTACAAAGCATCTGGTCCATGGTTTTAAAAATCTTCCCTGTGGAACCTGGAACTCCTCCAGACCTTTCAGTCACTGGGTGGAATGAAGATAGAGAGAGGAGAGGAGGTTAGCAGGAACAAGTAACTTAGCCAACACAGAAGCAGAGCACCTAAGAGCCTAAGGAGTTGAGAGTCCCAACTATTGATTTTTGTTGCTGATAAAGGCCATCCTGATATGAATATTATGAGTCTTCCTTTAACTGTGAACTGACTAATGCTGTGTTTCTTAACCTCTGATCTGGGCTGTTGAATGTTTCCCACTGTTTGCCTGATTCTGGTCATCTCCCTTCTAGAGTCAGCAGAGCCTTTTTGCCCTGAGTCACAAGAAATTCTGGAAACAGACACTAGATAATTATTTTAAAATGCTGAAATTTCATCCTAGGATTGTTACTGATCATGCACTAGTGTCTTCCATTCAGCTCTCTGCTCAAATGTTACCTCCTCAGAGAAGTCTCCCCTGATCACTCCCTGATTTGGGGCTCTGCCCCCGCCGGCTGTGGCCGGGATCTGCCCCGCGTGCCGCAACCGCTGATGGCCGTCTCTGCTTTCCTGAGCCGCGTTCCTGAAACTGTGTTCCATGGAGATTCACCTACATTTGCGGGGCTGCACGAGACCCACCCTTGGTCCAGCCCTGAGTGCAGTCTACGTTTCCTATTGTTGGGAACTTTATGATCTGATAATTGGAAAAAAAAATCATGTTTATCATAAAAAATAATTAGAATAATAATAATAATGATTGGGGGAAACATAGGAAAGATATTGAATGTTGAAGCGGGGAGATTAATGTCTCTGTACTGACTGACATGCATGGCATTCCCTTTTGAAAAAGCAATGTAATACACTGTAAAGTTATATGTAATTCAATGTAATAAAAAATAGATAATAAAAAAAGAAATATTCACTCTGTAAGCTAAATAATGTATTGAATGTATAAAAGAAAATGAAATAAAAAATTATTAAAAAATAAATAGATAAATAAATAAATAAATAAACAAATAAAATCTCAAAAAAAAAAAAAAAAAAAAAGAAGCACTTTTACACCATGCTTTGTTTTCTTCAAAGCTCTTATTACAGCTTGGCTCTAAATGATTTATTGTGTTTCTCTTTACTAAAATGTAAGCTCCAGCTCACTGCTGTTTTCTGCAGAACCTAAACCATTGCCTGGGACATAATGGATTTTCAATAAATAGTTGTTCAATGAATGAATGTTGAATGAATTAGTAAACCAAATCATCAGATTTGTGAAGCTTCTTTTTTCACTGGAAGGCATGCAATATGAGTTTGTGCATCCCTTGGAACATGATAGTGTCTCGACAATCAACTGAATGAAAGAGAGAGATAGCTATGGGAAGAACGGTTTGGTTTAGCCTAATGATTTTTGCTATTCATGAGGATATTGTGGACATTCACCCAAGGAGGCTAGAATATCAAAATCAGAATTATTTTAAAAGCACTAAAGCGCTTTTAATATTACAAATAAGGGATTCAGATTTAAAACCTATTTACAAATTTAAAAAAATTGTAATGGGAAAATGTGAAAAAGATCGCTTGTATGATACAAAATACAAGAAAGGACATGAGCCATTTGTTATCAAAAGATTGGCATGGATCATAATGGTTACAGCAGTCCCTATAGGCACCTCTCACTTGATAATTCTGTGATTCTGAGCCTGCACACACACCATGTCATGTGATCCAGCTGTACAACATCTCTCTCCTAAGGCGTGTCTTTCACAAAAAAAAAAAAAAAAATGCTACTCAAAGTGTTTTCCTCATCATAAAAAAAAAAAAAAAATCATGGAAATTACCAAACCACAACTAAGCTGCAGTCAAAGCAGTCTTGAATGAGAATTAACAAGAAGAGGGTGCCTTGAAACAAAGGCAAATTTTCCTTCTCCTTTTCTTCCCCATGCTGATCACATCCCTTTATTCAAGACAATGGCACCTATCCAGTCAGCGTTTAATTTATGCAAATCCACAGCAGCTCATAGGTGGAACTGACACAGCAAGGGGCCTGCTGAAGGCAGACCTTGATGTTCTAATTGAGATTCTGTCCCAGATGGCTGTGGAGATTGTAAAGTACCTCATATGTAATCTGGGCTGTATCCATTAATGTCCAAACCCACTGCCAATTGAGACAATCAGACACTGGAGACACTGGAGATACTGGAGGCTTCGGCTTCTTTAAATGACTCTTTAAAAAAATATCACACAAATATCACTTGCTTATTGGAAAAAATGAGTAGAATGTAAAAAAGCTACATCATAAAAATGACCCCAAATTCTAAAAAAGATATTACAGACCTTTCTTCAAGCATATATAAACACATATTTTTCAAAACTAGAAATTATAATGTACTTTTTTCCACTTAGCAACGTATTATAAAGATTCTTCCTTGTCAAGACACATGGATCTACATTATCAACAGAAGTTTTCCAGTTTTTCACATAGTCACAGTGAACATACTTGTAATCTAATATGTAATAATTTATCTAGGATAATTATTTGAAAGGGAGATTGTGAAGTGAGAGTATGTAGATTTTAGGATTTATGAAATTACTTCCTTTTCCCTGGCAATATTTGGTATTATCATACAATAGTAGTAATCATTATGGTTGCTACTCTGACATGAGCAGCAAATATTTGTTCAAGTCTTACTGTATGCCAGATATCATTCTAAGCATTTCATATGTATTACTCCATTTAATCCTCAACATCATTCTGTATGATAGTTACTAGAATGCTTTTTTTGTTTTAAGGTTTTTTTTCCAATAGGGCATGTGCTCTAATGAGAGAGAGACAAAAAGAGAGAAAGTGAGAAATCACCCACCAAGGGGGATGGTCACACCACAATCCCTTCTCCTCCATTCTCCTCCTGGTATTTTGGGCATGCACATACATGTACCTGACACATTAAAACCTCCAGGTCTGGGACTCAAACAGTGGTCATCCACATGGGAGTAAAGTGTCTTAACCACTACGCCATCTGCTGGCCCCTATGATGCCAATTTTAAAAATGAGGAAACTAGCCAGTGGTGTTGTGTTTAAGGCAGCTAGATCCCACATGGCCAATTCTGTGGTTCAAGTGCCAGACCCAGCGGCTTGAAAAACACACCAGGTGCTGGTGCATTCATTTGCGTGCCCAAAATCCCAAGAGGAGGTTAAAGAAGAGACTACAGCATGGCCATCCTCCCCAGGGGGTGATTTCTCAATTTCCTTCTCTTTCTGCCACTCAATCTGTCTCTCTCTGTAGGGAACAACTGCCCTATAGTAAAAACTAAAAATACATACATACATACATACATACATACATCTGAGGAAACCAAAATAGATGTTTAAATAACTTGATTAAAGTTACACAATGCTATAGTTTGAATATTTCCTTTCTCCCCAGTTCATGTGACAAGATTTGTGATGGATTGTGATGGGATTACAAGGTAAAGACCATCTTCGCCTTGGATTTTGTAATCCAACACTGAAGACAGTGTTGGAAGGTAAGACCTTTGGGAAGAGACTAGGATTAAGTTATCAGAGAGGGGCCCCCTAGTGAGTTTATGAGGACAGGGGAGGAGATAGAAATATGGACACAGATGCATGTGTTCCTGCCCTCAGTCATATTATAACATAGTCAAAAAGCTCTCATCATATGCAGTCTCTGGACCTTGAGCCTCCAAACCATGCACAGAAGAAATCTCTATTTTTATAAATTATACAGATCGAGATATTTTCTATTTTTAGCAACAGAAGACACTAGAACACAGCTAGAAAGTGATAATCTCCAGAATAGAACTCAGAGTCATTAGCTTATAATCTTAGCCACCACACCACATTTGTCAATTTGATAGACCAAACAACCTTAAACTTTAAGTGATAACCCACAGCCTGAAATACAGGTATTTCTGAAAGTTTTCCAAGTTTGTCCTGTCCTATCCACCTTCATCTTTCATTTGAAAGCAAGCATCTTATCCAAGGAGTCTGCTACTGGATTCTTAGCAGATCAAATGTAAAACTTTTAATTTTTAAAAAACAAAGACACAATTGATAACCATCCTAAAAGAAAGCTAGTGCTTCTGCTCTGGTACCAGTGCCAACTGCTGCTGACTAGCTAGTAGAAATGCATTCTTGTCTGGACTTATTTTTTGTTTTGCTTTAATTTACCAAAAGTTTCCCATGGCACCAAATCTCATCTGAACCTGTCAGCTAAGTTTGCACCCACTTTTTTTTTAATTAATGTTGCCACAGGGTACCTATGTTTTCCAGAGGGACACAAGAGAGAGAGAGAGAGGGAAAGCACCCTCCCTATAGGGAGTGGTCACACCCAAATCTCTTCTCTCCATCACTGTCTCTTTTTGGGATTTGGTCATGTGTGCATAAAAATGTGCCCAATGTGTTTCTCAAGCCACAGGGTCCAGGACTTGAACTGCAGAATCAGTCATGTAAGATCCAGCTGCCTTAGCCACTAGGCCATGAAGTTGGCCCTGGGTTCAACTGCAAGTATTTGCTAGCAGTTGCCATTGAAAGATCACTAGTGAGGTGACTCTATTTTCTATAGCTTTTACTTTTAAGGATGGTGACTGCTTAGAGGTCCTATTTTCTCTTCTCCTTTTACTACAGAAGCAGCTTGAACTTCAGCTCTGCTCAGAAGAGCAGAACTAAGTATGCTTGACCTAGAATTGCATCTCGGTTTCACAAATATAAGGGCACTTCCAAAGGACATGGAAATAAAGTACAAGCTTATCTGGGTGCAGAAATATTTTGAAATCCATTCATAGTCTTTTCATGATATGCATTTTCCTTTTTTAAATTTTTTTCTTTTTTTTTTCCTTTTAATTGCCAGAGGATGCATTCACCAGCCAGAAAGAAAGAGAGAAAGAAAGGGAGAGGAAAAATGCTTTCAATAGAGTGTGGTCAACACCACAATTTCATCCTATCAAAATCTGAAGAATATACATGCATGCACCTAGTGTGTTTTTCAAGCTGCCAGGCTGAGATTCAAATCACAGTGGGTCAGCTTTCTTTAACCACTAGATTACAGGGCCTGTACCATGAATGCATTTTTCATAAACTTTTTTAAAGCTGATTTTCTTAATGATAAAATCAAATGCTTGAGAAAGAGGGTGGGGGGGGGGAGAAAGAGAAAGGAGCACACTCAACAGGGTCTCATCATGCCATCTCCTTTCCCAGTCCTCCAACTCATCAGGATATTAAGAACCACACATGCACCAGGCATATTTTCAGGCCAACTTGGGAACTCAAGGGTCTACCCTGTGGCCTCTAGCACTGAACTCAGTGGACTGGGTCAATAGGCCAGACCTTTAAACTTTTTGAAAAAAAAAATATATTTATGTATATATATCCTATATGACTTAGAGTAATCTACTTAACCTCTCTTTAGCTTATTTACTTCATTTATAAGATATGAGTGATAAAGTGGCACTTGTACAATTTATTTATTCTCTCTATGGCTCAGTTTCGTCACCTGAAATATTAGGTACCTTTTTCAGAGTATTTTTTATAAAGATTCAGTAAGTTACTTCATGTAAAATACTTAGAAGAATGCCTAACATAGTAACTGTTGACTATTAATATTGTACTTGTTATTATCATTAAAGTACTGCAAGGCTTACTTTAAAAAGACATAAAATGTTGGTGAGCATATATAGAAACTGGAACCTTCATGCCTTGCTGCTGGGTATGTAAAATGGTGCAGCCACTGTGGAAAAAGTTTGTTGGTTCCACAGTCAGTGAAACAGAATTACCACAGGGATAGGGCTCAGAAATTCCACTCCTTGGTGTATACCCAAAGGAACTGAAAATGGTTTTTCAAACAAAAATTTGTACACAAATGTTCACAATAGCTATATTCACAAAAGGTAGAAAACTCTCAAATGCCCTCAACTGGTAAATGGATAAATAAAATGTGCCATATCCATACAATGGATGGTTTTGGGCTATAAAAAAAGAATGAAGTACTGATATATGCTACAAAGTGACAATACCTTGAAAACGTTATAATAAGTTAAAGAATCCAGTCACAGAGAATCATATGCTACATAATTCCGTTTATATGAAATATCCAAAACAGGCAAATCCATAGAAACAGAAAGTAGATTAGTGGTTTCCTGGGTCTGGAGCAGGGAAGAAAGAAGAGCCAGAATGGGAATGACTGCTAATGTTTATGTGGTTTCTTTTGGGGGTGATGAAAGTTTTCTAAAATTAGATTGTGGGATGGTTGTACAACTCTGTGAATAAACTAAAAATAAAGTCCATGGATTACAAATGGGTGAATTTTATGGTACATGTCTTACATCTCAATAAAGTTGTTGTTGTTTAAAGCTTATATACATGGGGAAGGATTAAGTTCCTCCATGCCACTTTGCCAGCAATTTTGGTCAAATGTGATGGGGTCTTTTTGTGGTCCTAACAAGATGATGATCAGATCAAAGATGGGTCCTTCTCCTGAGTGGTATTAACTAAATCACACCAGGGCCCCCTAGAATCCTTATAATCAAATCTCTGTCTTGAGTCTTACTGGAGCCATGAGGATGCTCATTGTACTGTGGCTTACTATGTTCAGGATAATTTCATGCAGTTAATGACCCATGATTGAAAGCAAGAACAATGTCTGTCTTAGTTTTCATTGTATCCATGTGCCTGTCTGGCATGTGAGAGGTGCTCAATAAATACATGATAAATTAATAAACTGGTGAATGAATAGATAGGCTGCACAAATTATAGCTACTGTAACCACAAGGTCTTGGATTTGAATCTTGTCTCCATTGATTATTCGATATGCAACATTCAGTAAATTGTTTAAGTTCTCTCAAACTTGATTTCTTATAAAATGGGGAAATAGCACCTCCTTTATAGGCAGGTTTTTGTTTGACTTTTTTTTTGTCTTTTGTCTTTTCTTCTTTCTTTCTTACTTTCTTTCTTTCTTTCTTTCTTTCTTTCTTTCTTCCTTCCTTCCTTCCTTCCTTCCTTCCTTCCTTCCTTCTTTTTTTGATAGGATCTCACTATGACATAATTTTTCTGCTTCATCCTCCTGAGAAGCAAGGATAACAGGTGTTTACTACTGCTGTTGGCAATAGTTTTAACTGAGATAATACATCCTATGTGATAACTCAATAAATTAGCCTTCTTCCCTTTTCTCCCACCAATTTGAAAAGCCCTGGAATGCTGTAGAGTTCACTGCTGATAAATAGCCTTGATAGCAATAAATATGAACATTGACACTTTCTTAAGCATAAACTTAATGTCATGTGATCTCTGTCGTCAATTGTGGATGCTGGCAGTGAAATTTGAGCCTCTAAAATGCCAGAATTGGGAGGGCTCTTAGTAAGAGATCATCTAGTCCAAGCACTGTTCTTTATAGAGAATTCTCAAATGCCACAACATTAGTGAGCCAAATGAAGAATCTGGCTTAACAGATATGAGTGAGCAAAGAAATAGCTGGCAAGGTGGATGGCACACATCTGGGGGACCATGAGTGAGGAATTTCAGGAGTGATTCATTGTCTTCATCCCTGAAAATGTCCCCTACATCTGACAACTTAATCACCATGTGTGTATTTATCCAGGGTGAGGCAAAGGTCAGTGTACAAGAGAGAACCACTAGATGAACAGGTGTTGATCTTCAACCTTCTAAATATATTAGTCAAAGCAGAACGTCTGGAGCAGGAAAAAAAACAGTCAGCATATCTATACAAGGGCCTGCTTACATTTCAATGTTAGGGACCAAATTTTAGTTTCTTCATTAAATTTTTGGTCTCATTTTTCACAAGAAGGGACTATCTGAATTTAGTTCCCTGGTACCCAGTGAAAAGGGTCTATATAACAAAAATAGACAAATAATGTGTCCATCTATTATGGTCCTGAATCAAGAACCAGTCTGTTAGCTAATGAAGAAAATGCTTGCCTCATCTGGAAAGTAAAGGGTAATTAATTTGCTAACTTGCTTTACCAAAGCTGATAACTTCAAGTGTGAGAGATATTTCTGTTTTCAATTATATGGATAAAGTGTATGTCACAGATTCAATCTCTTTATAAAATATACTGAAGCATCAAGAGTGATATTGGAAACCTACGATGAAAAACAACATTGGGAAGCAGTAGAGCCTAGTGATGTAGAACAAGATCAAAGTCAAGGCTAATGTAATCTCACATCCTATCAACACACACATACACGTGCACATATATGCATACACACATCACAAACTTATGAATTCCAGATACACAGAAACACTTAATATTTAAAATATTAAATGTATAGTTAAGCTTGAAATCAAGAAAGGAAATTTCCAGGTGCCCAACGCAAATAAAATATCACAGATGGTAATTTGAATTTGAAGACTTGTGGCTCAGAGAGATATGTAGACAATATATAGTATCTTAGGACCTGTAATTTTAATATTTAAAGAGGATAGGAGTTAGGGTTGCTTTGTCTGTGGACAGCAGAGTTAGAACTGGTAACCTAGGGAAGGGGAGAAATAGAAAGTGTATCTCCTTTGAAAAAAAATCTAATCTCTGGCCTGAGGACAGCAATTATGTGACCCCTTATCCACATCATAGAAGGAAACAAAGTCAACCAAAAAAAATCAATGGCCTTATATGATATAGCATGGAATGAGAAGAAAAGAAGCAAAGAAAAACAAGGTAACAAAACACACACATACACACACACACACACACAAAATAGCATATCAATGAGACATATCACTTAACGATTAAAAAATAGTCACCTACTAAGAAAAAATGTAACGTGTATGCATTTAAAAGTATAACTTCAAGATGTTGAAAGTGAAAGTTAACAGAACGAAAATGAGAAATTACCAAACCTATAAGCATAGTTTGAATTTTTAACACACTTCCATCAACAACTAGTAGATAAAACAGACCAAGGTTAGTAGGGATAGAGAAGATTTGAATAAAACAATAAATTGAGACAAACATATAAAAGATACTGGTTAATTCAATAAGGCTACATACATACTGTGTGATTTCAATTATATGACATTCTGAAAAAGTAAAAACTATGGAAGCAGTAAAAATATCAATGGTTGCTAGAGGCTTGGTGGGAAGGGAGAAACAAATAGGTGAGACATGGTGGATTTTTAGGATAGTAAAACTGTTCTGTATGATACTATAGTTATGAATACATGTCATTATACATTTGTCAAAACCCTCAGAATCTGCTGCAACACCAAGAATGAACTCTAATGTAAACTATGGACTTTGGGTGATGATGTGTTCATGTAGGTAGGTTCATCAACTGTAATATAATAAATGTACTACTGTGGTGTGGGATGTTGATAGTAGGGGAGGCTGTGCATGTGTGGAGTAAGAAGTATATCAAAACTCTCTGTACTTTCCACTGTATTCTGCCATGAACCTAAAACAGCTCTCAAAGAAACAAAATCTGTATTTCAAAAGAATCTACGTTGCATCCACCAACTGATAAATGCTCCTTTCAAGTACACTTGGAAAATTTGGAAAAAATTAAATGCATTTTAGGCCACAAAAATATGCAAAAAATCAAAAGATATGAATTTCACACAGCATTCTTCAACCATAATGCAATAAAAAGAATCAATAAGAAAAAATAATCCAGAAGCTACTACAAATATGCACCTCTAGATATACAATATATATGTTAGAGAATACATCTCAGTTTAAATAATAAACCATTTAGAACTCATTGATAGAAGTACTACCTATCAGAAGTTATGGGACCAGCTTTATGGCCTGGTGGTTAGGGCAGCCAGATCCCACATGGATGATCCCATAGTTCAATTCCCAGGCCCTGCATATTTGGAAACACTCCAGGGTCTTGTATATGTGTGCACAAAATCCCAAAAGGAGGGAAAGTTGTAGGAGGGGGAATTATAACATGACAGTTCCGTATGAGGCATGTTTTCTCTTCTCCTCTCTGTATCTCTTTGTCTCTTGCAAGTGCACGTTCTCTCTAGGAAAAAGAAAAGCATGGCATATAGCTAATTAATGGTGGGCTACGGATAGTTTGTACCAACTCATGGGGGGCTGGCTTTTAGATATTCAGGAATTTTTGGCAGCCATTTGTTAAATGGATTGAAATCAACCATAGTGGGAACATTCATTATATAGGAATATGCAAATGCTACTAATCTGGCCTTCTTTTTTCTTTTTCCCTTTTCTTTGTTCTTTTTTATCTTCAGAGAATGTTTCCCAGCACACCACTGGATAAAGTGATGATTAGAAGGAAATATAAAGGTATAAATGTATTAACTGAGAAACAAGAAAGAGTGAAAATTAATAAGCTTACGATTGAACTTAAGAAGATAGAACAATTATAGAATAAAGCAATGGTATGCTGGCAAATGTTCAACAACCAAATGTCTGAATGTAGTTCCACCATGAATGCTAGTTGACTTTTTGTATATGTTAATGAGTAAACTGAGGTGAAACAATGATGACTTAATTTTTGAACCTCGCTCATCAATGATATGAGTGACATTTATTTCTGCTATTCAAAATGCAATAGCTATGGATACAACACAGTTTAAAATTTAATCTGTATTATTAATGCTTTCTTCATCACTTAATTAAGTTTAGAGAATTGCCAAAATAATCGATCAAACCCTGATTTAAGCATTTGATTATTTCTGTGAGTCTCTTTTAAGTTTATTTTTTTCTTTCATGAGAAAGAGCAAGAGAGAGAAAAACCCTTAACAGGCCATAATCTGCCTCTAATCTCTACCAGCCCAGATCACAAACATGCACGTGCATTCCTGGTACCTTCAGAAAGGTCCCAGGACATGAACCCAGGAACTTTCCTATGTGGGTCCAGTTGCATGACCACTGTACCACTACCTGGTCCTATAGTTTAAATATTCTAGCCATGACTGATTTTAAGCTGCCAACATGCCATGACTGGGGAAATATGCACAGTAGCACACCATTACATAATATTTCCACCATTCAGATAAAATAGATGAAAATAACCACACAGTAAAATGTAGTTAGATAAAGGAACAATGAGTTTTGAATGCTTATCAACTTTTTATTTTTAGAATTATTTTTATTTAACTTTATTTATTTATTTATTTATAAATTTGATCAGAGAGGGATAGAGTGAGAGAGAGAGGGAAAGTGAGAAAGAAAGCCTCCAGGTCTGGGACTTGAACTGCAGTTGACCATATGAGAATCCAGTGCCTTTAACCACCACACCACCTGCCAGCCCACTTACTAACTTTTTAAAATGTAATTTATTTAATTGTAATTTTATATCATTTTAATTTTTAATTATGGTTGTTTTTGACAACCATATTATACATTTCCTGAAAATGTAACAATTGGCTCACACTAGCAGATATGAACTGGTTTCAGCACATCACTGGTAAACTGAAAGAATATAGAAGAAAATAAATAATAGAAGTGAAAGTAAAAATTAAGAAAATAGAAAACAAACAAACTACAGAGATGATTAACAAAACTAAACATTACTAAATGCTAGCTCTTTAGAAAGTTAATATAATAACCAAATATTTTCCAAGACAAAAGAAAAAAGAGAAAATATATACATAAACAATATTAATAATGTAAAATAGGACAAATAGATACATATAGAGCTTTTGATCATTAGAGAATACAATGTATGATAATGATTCATGTTGATTAAAAGAAATGAATAAGTTACTAGAAAAATTTACTTCAACAAAATTGACTCAAGAAGAAATAAAAATGTATGTTGCTGGACTCCCATGTAGTCGACCGTGGTTCGCGTCTTGGACCCAGTGGCTTAAAAAACTCACACCGGGCGCGTGTGCATGCATGCCCAAGATCCCGAGAGGAGAATGGAGAAGAAGGGATTGTGGCGTGGCCATCTCCCCTGGGGGGTGATTTCTCGCTTTCTGTCTCTCTGTCTCTCTCTGTCTGTCTGGCAAGTGCACGCTCCCTATAGCAAAAAAAACTTCTCAAAAAAAAAGAAGAAATAAAAATGTAAGTATACCAATGACCATTAAAGAAATGAAATTTGTAATTGAAAATATTACTCCAAAAAAGGATCTACCCAGGCAGTTTTGTAGGTAGTTTCACCAAACCCTCAGGGAACAAATAATATCATCTTTTATAAACTATTCTATGGAATAGAATAAGAAGGGAAGTTACCTATCTTGTTAAAAAACAAAATAGAAAATAAAATTTCAACAAAATCAACTAATTAAATCCATCAGTGTAAAATAAATATAAATTAATGTCAAACAAAATCCCAATAGTATTTTTGGTCCAATTTGGTGAATTGATTCTAAAATTTGTGTGGATGATAAAGTTCTAAATATAACCAAGAACATTCCAGAGTACCAGGGAAGAGCTTGCCTACAGAAGTACATAAACTTTTATAATATTTAAAACAATATAGTATTGGCACACAAATACTCAATTACATTAATAAGACAGAAAAGAAAGTCCAGTAATAGACTCACACACATATTGGAACTTCATGTGTGATACCAATAGCTTTCTAGATGGTGAGAAAGGATAGACTGTACAGTAAATGGAATTTGGATTATTGGCTTTATACAAGAAAAAAGTTAAGTAGGTCCCTATCTTCCACCTTACAGGAAAGTAAATACTAGATATATTAAAATCTAAATATTAAAATAAATTATAAATAATTTAAAAGAATATATAGGTAAATATTGTTATAAATTCAAGATTTCTTAAAGTACACACACACACAAAAAAAACATATCAAGGAAAGATTGACAGATTGGATAAATCAAAATTTAAAACCTCTCTATATATTTTTTAAATTTTTTAATTTTTTATACACTCAATCACATTATTTAGCTTAAAAAGTGAACATTTCAATATGTGAACATTTCTCCCCAGTCCAGTTGATCAAATTATCTTCAATCGATAACACCACACCTCCTCATCCTATCAATGCTCTGCCTCTGTATCCCTCCTCTAAATGTCCTTCCTTAGGCCCCCACTCCTCCACACACACAACATCTGGCATTCACACCCATTTATTGTGTTTGTGCAACCTTTAGTCAATCAGTTTCAGTCATAGAGTGCAGACACTGGGTATATATTAAGTAGGGACATACAATGTCTCTCCTTCATAGACTGGCTTGCTTCACTCAGCAGTAAATCTTCCATATTCTTCCATTTTCTGTCAAAAGCTGGGGTTTTGTTGCTTTTTATGGCTGAATAGTATTCCATAGAGTATATGTGCCACAGTTTTTCAATCCATTCATCCCTATGGGGGCATTTGGGTTGGTTCCATGTCTTAGCAATCGTGAATAGTGCCGCAATAAACACTGACGTGCAAGCACTTTTCCAATCAATAATTCTTCTGTAGATATCAAGGAGTGGGATTGCTGGATCATATGGTAGTTCTATTTGTAGATTTTTGAGGAACCTCCAAATTGTTCTTCACAGTGGCTGGACCAATTTACATTCCCACCAGCAGTGTAAAAGAGTTCCTGTTTCACCACACCTCTATATATTAATAGACAAAACAGCCAGAGAAAGGAACAACAGGGAGATCCTGCAATCCCAGAGATAGAAAGACCAACAGGCAGGCCCAAGCAAAGCTGCTCTGCTTGAGTTCATCAGCAAGGAGCCCTGCCCTGCCTGCTATGAGGAAGAAGGGGCCCTCCAGCCTTCAAAAACCAATAGCAAGTTCATGCAGTCCCAGAGAAAGGAGGAGCAACAGGGAGTCCCTGTAATCCCAGAGATAGAAGGGAGGAGCTTCTGGTTCATGTGTATTAACACCATTCTGCCCTTCACACAACCAGGACCAACAGGCAAGCCCAAGCCAAGCTGCTCCGCATGAACTCATCAGCAAGGACTCCCATCCAGCCTGCTGTGGGGGAGGAAGGGTCCTCCTGTCTGGTGGTGTGCAAGCACACCCCATGAATTGGTCTACCACTTTACTTTCTATCTCTCAGTGCAAACTCCATCCACATTTGGAGAAATTAGGTTTGTGTATACAAGAATCAAACACACGAAAATAGAAGACTCTGGAGGAATCTTTTCTCTGTAACTCCCTTGAGAGTAAAAGGAGAGAAACTCCCCTCTGAATACCTAATCCCTAAGCTCTGACTGTGGATTCCACACTCCCACCAAAGTAGAGGAGGGAAATTGGCACAGATCTTATGCATATCATAGGTAAGTACATGAACACATAGCTACCAAAACACACACCAAAGAAGTAGGAAGAAGTGGCTTTACTACATCAGAATACTAAAAATAAAAGCAGAATCCAAAGAAATAGGAGAAAATCAGAAATACTTCCCCCTCAAAGGACATCACTCCTCACCAACTATGTATAAAACACTAGAAATCCTGAACTGTCAGAAAAAGAATTCAGAATATTCATTGTAACCATATTCAATAATATGCAAAAGAAATCTGAGTCCTAATTGAAAGAGATAAGAAAATCCTTCCATGATATGATGGAAGAACTCCATAAGGAAATAAGACACACTGAAAGAGAAGCAAACAGAACCTCTGGAGATAAAGAAAAAGCTGTGAAAAGTCAAAACCTCCTTTGAAAGTATCAATAGCAGATTAGACCACACAGAAAAAAGAATCTCTGACCTTGAAGACAAACTCTGTGATTTAGTCTAAGCAATGGAAAAGAATAGAAGACTAACCATTAAAAATGAGGACAATAAACCTCAAATCCTGGACACCATTAAACAGCCAAATATTCACATAATAGGCATTCCAGAAGACAAAAAGACAAGTTAAGTCATAGAGAATATTTTTCATAATATATTTACTGAAAACTTTCCAAATTTAGAGAGGCATGCAGACATCCAAATCCAGGAGATACAAAGGACACCAAATAGATATAAGGTCTTCTTTAAGGCATAGCATAGACAAATTGGTAAAAAAAAAAAAAAAAAAAAAATCAGACAAAAAGAGAATTCTAAAAATGGCAAGAGAGAAATGCCAAGTTACAAACAAAGTTTACCCCATTAGACTAACATCAGATCTCTCAGGTGAAACAATGCAGGCAAGGAAAGAATGGGAAGACATAATTAAAACTCTGAAAAGAAAGCCATTTTAGCCAAGAGTACTATAATCATCAAGATTATCCTTCAAATGGGAAAGAGAAATAAAATCATTCCCAGATAAACAAATGCTGAAAGAATTCATCAAAACAAAATGAGCTCTTCAGGAAATACTTAAGGGACTACTATACTAGGAAAGCTAAAGAGAGACAAATAGAAGAAAAAGAACACAAAACAAGAAAAAAAATACATTGATAATAACATTGAATGTCAAGATTAAATGTAGATTCAACAATTTTACATACAAGCTGACTTAAATTTTATACAATCCACCTAATTATTTGATAGACAGTTGTCTCCCCAGGTTTCAATTTATGTATTTATTACAACCAGTACTCATTTTATAGAACCAGATCATAGAGAAAAAGTCCAGTGTTACAGCTGAGTCTTTCTTTGAACTGAATTGGGAAAAAAAAAAAAACTAAAATAAAGAACTTTGTAAAGCCTATAAATCACCAAATTACTGGCTTTACTACATCTTCACTTTTTAAAAAATTTATATTTTCTTTATTATTATTCATGCATTAAATCACTATACATCATTTAGATTGTGAAGAGACTTTACCCAGCATGATATACATCTCAGTCCAGCCCAGAAGAGACCACCATACACATCCTCGTCAACAGATAATAAACCTTATCTGTGTCTCACAAGAATCTTACCTCTCCATTTACCCCCCAAATTTCCTACGCTCTTCCCCTTGCACACTCCCTTTTCACTTTGTCTCTAGTGTCCATTACAGTTTTTAATACTTTTATGTTCTCCAGTTTTTCAGTCTTTACCACAGAGTGCAGACAGTCAGTATATGTTAAGTGGAGACATACAATGTCTCTCTTTCATAGCCTGACTTGCTTCTCTCAGCAACAAATCTTCCATATTTGTCCACTTTCTATCAAATTTCAAGGCCTTGTTGTTTTTTATGGCTGAACATCTTCACTTTTAAGCATCTCTTTCTGATTGTGTTTTCAAGGACTTCTTCCTTTCTTTTTCTTTTTTTTTTTTTTTTTTTTTTTTTTTTAAGATTTTTGTCTTAGGGCACATGCGCTTGCCAGAGAGAGAGACAGTGAGAGGGAAAGTAAGAAATCATCCCCAGGGGGATGGCCATGCTGCAATCCCTTCTCTTTCATTCTTCTCCTGGGATCTTGGGCACACTCACACATGCTCCCAGCATGAGTTTCAAGCCATCTGGTCCAGAGCTCGAGCCACAGTTGTCATGAGGGAGTCCAGCAGTATAACTACTACACCATCTGCTGGCCCTAACAACTTATCTCTCTATGCACAGTACAATATTATTGTCTTATAAGAACTCGGCATGTGAGTAAAAGTGTTCTTTTTCTGTCTCTTAATTATCTACCACTATGTACAATTTTACCTATCTCTGACTGAACCAGTGATTGATATCCACAGATTTTTTAGACTTTAAACTCTTACTTCCCACAGTTCTCTACATGGAAATTACAAATTCTTGTTTCATTGGCTATGTTATCTTTGTTAATTTATGAGGCCATTTGTTGTCTGATTTTTATTTTTTTAAGAATTTTTAAATTCTGTTTTGAAAAATTATTTTATTTAACTTTATTTATTTATTCATTTTAATTTGACCAGAGAGAAACAGAGTGAGAGATGAGAGAGAGAGAAAGCAAGTTGCCAGGTCCGGGACTCAAACCACGGTCAGCCATGTGGGAGTCCAGCACCCTTAATGACCACACCACTTGCCAGCCCCTGTTGCTTGATTTTTAATCAATATGCTTTTCTCTAGAACTGTACCTCAAAATAAATGTCATAGACAATTCAGTACATACTTAACAGAATAGCCATTGGAGCAAGTTTCAAATGTTCACAACATAATGTTAAATGTTAAAGATGGTGAATATATTTACATCCTCAGTTTGTTTATTATACACTATATACATACTTTTAAAGCCCGTTCTGTAACTTAGAAAGATGTGTAATGATTATATGTACATCATAAATTACAATAAATATTTAAAGAAAAAATAATAGACAACACATACATAAATAAAATGTCAAGCAAAAAACAGCAAAAGTTTTTTTTAAACATGTGTAATAAAGAATTTGTATCTATAATATTAAAAGAAATTCTGATCATCAAGTAAAATACAACATTGCAGCAAAATAAAAAACAGACAAGTGTTTGGTTTACTTTTACTTTTATTTTTTTGAGAGATTTTTGCTATAGGGTGTGTATGCTCGCCAGAAAGACAGAGAGAGACAGAAAGAGAGAAGTCACCCCCCCAGAGGGGATGGCCACGCCACAATCCCTTCTTCTCCATTCTCCTCTTGGGATCTTGGGCACACACGCACACACGCCCGATGTGAGCTTAAGCCACTGGGTCCCGGACTCGAACCATGGTAGGCTACATGGGAGTCCAGCGACATAGCCATTATGCTATCTGCTGGTTCCAAAAAAACCAGACAAGTTCTTAAATAGCAAGTTTACTTGAGAAGAAACCTGATTGGGGAAAAAAAGACAGAAAAAGGAGGAGGGAGAGGATGAGCGTCATTTAAATTAACTTGTACTCAGGTAAATTTTTTTAAAAAATGAGATACCAATTGACACCCATCATGATGGCAAAGATTTTATAAGTCTGATAACATAAAAGAGTTATGTTATGTACATCCAGTTTAAAGAATAATTTGGCAATTCAAGTAAAATTTAAAAACATGCATGCCCTATAAATGTACACTTTTTCTTCACCCTAGAAAAACTCTGATATGTATACACCAGGAGGAACATAAATAAATGTTTATCTCAGCACCATTTTTAATAGTATAAGCTAAGAAAAAATTCTTTTATAGATACAGGAGTGCACATATAAACTGTGATGGATTCATATAATTAAATGAATGAGGTAGATTTGTATGTATTGACAAAAACCTAATGCTGAATGAAAGGAACAATATCACTATTATGTAACTATTATATATTAATTTTTTATTAGAGTGAAATTTAAATAACATAAAACCAATCATTTTAAAGTGTACAATTCAAGTGGTATTAAATTAGTATAATGTCAATGTTGTGCAACTATCACCTTAAAAACATTTTCATAATCCCCAAAGCAAACCCTATACCCATAAGTAGTCAGTCTACTTTTTCCTCTTACTGGATTCTGACAACCACTAATCTACTTTCTGTGTCTAAGTACTAGCCTGTTCTAGACATTTTACAAAAATGAAATCATACAATATGTGACTTTTTAGGTATGGCTAGCAGCTATCGCTATGACATTCCATTTTATCAGTAAGTAATACTACATTGCATGGATACACCATTTTTGTTTATTCATTCATCAGTTCATGGACATTTGGTTTGTTTCCATCTTTTGGCTATTTTGAATAAGTGTAGCTACAAATATTTGTGTACAGGTGTTTCAGCATAGCATCCATTTTCAGTTATTTTGGATACACACAAACACACACACACACACACACACACACACACACACACACACACATATATATATATATATATATATATATATATATATATATATATTATGTTTTCCTTAGTGGCTACACCATTTTACATTCCCACTAGCAAAGTCCAAGGGTTCAGTTTTCTCCACATCCTTGTCAATATTTGCTACTTTATTTTATTATCTGCTTATTATAGCCTTTTTGGTAGGTGTAAAGTGGTATCTCATTGTGGCTTTGATTTATATTTCTTTAGTGACTAATGAATGATGTTGAGCATCTTTTGATGTGATTTTTGGCCACTTACATATCTTCTTTGGAGAAATGTGTATTCAAGTACTTTGCCAATTTTTATATTTAATTATTTATTTGTTTATTTATTTATTTATTTGGGAGAGGTTTTTGCTATAGGGTGCATGCACTCACAGGAAGACAGAGAGAGATAGAGAGACAAAAAGCGAGAAATCACCCCCCAGGGGGATGGCCATGCCACAACCCCTTCTCCTCCATTCTCCTCTCAGAATCTTGGGCACGCACGCACACGCACCCGGTATGAGTTTAAGCCACCAGGTCTGGGACTCAAACCGCAGTCAACTACATGGGAGTCCAGTGGCATAGCCATTATGCCAACTACTGGTCCCAAGTCATTCATTTGTTATTTAATTGTAATAGTTCTATCTATATTCTGGATATAAAATAGTTATCAAATATATGATTCACAAGATGTACAAATATATGTTTTTTAATTGCTAGAGTGATCGTGCAGTCACCAGAGAGAAAGAGAGAAAGAAAGAGAAAAAAACCTCCAATGGGATGTAGGCATGCCACAATCTCTTCTCATCTATTTCTCCATCCTATTGGAATATGGATATTCACATGCACACACACACACACACACACAGAGCATGTTTTTCAAGCCACTGGATCCAGGATTTGAACTATGATCAGCCAAGTGGGATCCAGTTCCTTTTGCCACTAGGTTACAGGGCCAGCCCAACTCACACATATTTTCTCTCATTCTGTAAATGTTCTTTTCACTTTCTTGAAGATGTTCTTTGATAGCCAAAGGTTTTTAATTTTAATGAAGTAAAGTTTAAAGTTTCTCTCTTCTTTCTTTTGCTGTTTGTGATTTTGATTTCATATCTAAGAATCCACTCCCAAATCCAAGATCCTGAAGATTTACCTGTTCTCTTCTAAGAGTTTTACAGTTTTCCACTTTTTTTTTTTTTTTTTTTTTTTTTTTTTTTTTGCTATAGGGCACGTGCACTCACCAGAAAGACAGCTCGCTAGATAGGCAGAGAGAAACAGAGAGACAGAAAGCGAGAAATCACCCCCCAGGAGGGATGGTCATGCCGCAATCCCTTCTCCTCCATTCTCTCGGGATCTTGGGCACGCACGCACATGCGCCCAGCATGAGTTTTAAGCCACCAGGTCTGGGACTCGAACTGCTGTCAACTACATGGGAGTCCAGCGACATAGCCACTACGCTAACTGCTGGTCCCTAGTTTTCCACTTCTATATTTAAGTTGTTCATCCACTTTGAGTTACTTTATATATATAGCATAAGGTATGGGTTCCAACTTTAATTTTTTTGCATATGGAAACGTAATTATCCCAGCATCATTTGTGTAAGAGATTATTATTTTCTCAGTGAATGATCTTGTTACCTTTTTCAAAAATCAATTGGTCATAGATAAATGGGTTTACTTCTGGGTTTTAAATGTTATTGCATTGGTTCATAGGTCTATCCTTATATCAGCTTCATGCTGTCTTTTTACTGTAGTTTTGAAGTGTTGAAATAAGAAAAATGCATGTCCGTCAACTTTGTCTTATTTCTCTAAGATTGTTTTGATTATGTGAGACTCTTAAAACTCTATTTGAAATTGAGGACTGGTCTTTCCAAAGAAGGGTGTTGAAATTTTTATAGGAATTGTATTAAATCCAAAGATAGTTTTGTGTACTACCATCTTAAAAATACAAGCTTAGGACAGCGGATGGTGTAATGGTTACATTGCTGGACTCCCACATAATCAAATGTAGTTCGAGTCCTGGACCCAGCAGCTTAAAATTCACATTGGGCACATTTTCATGCATGCCCAAAATCCCAAGAGGAAAATGGAGAAGAGATTGCAGCATGTCCATCTATCCTGGAGAGTGATTTCTCGCTGTCTCTCTGTCTCTCTCTCTCTCTCCAGCAGGCTCATGCTCCCTATAGCAAAAATTTCTCTCTCAATAATAATAATAATAATAATAATAATAGAAGCTCCTCCTATACATGAACATTGGCTGTCTTTCCATTTATTTTGGATATCTGTATTTTAAGTAAGCAATGATTTGTAATTTAAAATATATATCCTTCAGATATTTGGTTAAATTTATTCCTAAGTATTATACCCTTTTTGATGCTACTGTAAAAGGAATTGTTTCCTTAAGTTTAACTTCAGATGTTTCATTGTCAATTTATAGAAATACAACTGATTTTTCTGTGTTAAATTTGTATCCTGCTACTTTTATGAATCCCTTTATTACTTTTTTTTTAGAGGTTTTGACCTTAGGGCTCATGTGCTCTCTGGAGAGAAAGAGAGAGAGAAAGAGAGAGAATTAGAGGGAAAGGGAGAAACCATCCCTGGGTGGGGCAGTGGCCATGCCACAGTCCTTTCTTCTCCACTCTCTTCTCAGGATATTGGGGACATGCACACATGCCTTGAATGATTTTCAAGGCACCAGGTCTGGGACTTGAACTGTGGTTGGCAATGTGGCATCCAGCGACATAACTGCTACACCATTTGTTGGCCCTGAGTTCCTTAATTACTTCTAACAGAATTTTTTGTGTGTGTGAATTCTATAGGATTTCTAAATGTATAACATCATGTAATATTGAAATAAAGATAATTTCACTCTCCCTTAAAAATCTGAATACTTTTTATTTCTTTTTCTTGCCTAATTGCTCTAGTTAGAACTTACAATACAATGTTGAATAAAAATGGTAAAATTATGTCATGAGTGGAGCCCAACACCCTAGGTTCGCCTTTGGAACTTGTGGCCAGCCACCACTCTGCACTGCCTACTTTCTGAGCCCCACCCACTGTCAAGAAGCCTCTCCATGTAAGTAGAGCCCAATATCCCAGGTTTGTCTTTGGACCTTGCAACCTGGCACCCTGTGGGCTGCACATAGCACAGCATGCAACTTGAACCTCTTCACTAAGTTTTATCTCCTTGGCTCATCCCCAGCTCATCAGGAGGTGAAAGGTTGGTAGAAGAGTCCACTCCATGAAGACACCTATGTAAAGTTTATCTGTTCTGATCTGAAAAGTGCAGCCCTTTAACAGGAACATATCTAGGATTTAAAGGTGATATCCCCTACTCCAATACTACAGAATCTACTCCAATAAATAGGAAGAAGCAAATACTGCATCAAATGACCAAAAACCAGTGCAGAGACAGAGAAATGTGAAAAAACAATGAAATAACTCTCTCCATAGGGAACACAATAATCCTTCTCCAACAAGAGCACAAAAGAATTTTCACCATTAAGTCATATCTCCCTAACTCATCCGTAGCTCATCAGGATCTGAAAGTCTGGGAGAGGAGCCAACCACCTGAAGCAGCCTACATAAATGCTGCTCTGAACTGGAAGAAGTGGATTCCCTTCAGGAACACACCTGGGATATGGGACTGATCTTCCCCCTTTCAACAATACAGAATCGACTCCAATAAATAGGAATAAGTGCATATTTCATCAGATGACCAGAAACCAATGCAGAAACATAAGAAAACAAGGAAATATCTCACCCCCAAGGGAACACAGTAACCCCTCTCCAATGATAGACAGCACAAAAGAATTCACAGAAATGAAAAATAATTCCAAACATTCATTGTAACAAGGTTCAATTAGATCGATTTCAGAAAATGAAAAAATAATTCCAGGGCATGAAAGATGTATTTCAGAAAGATATAGTCACTCTGAAAAAGAATCAGACATAACTTCTGGAAATCAAGAATACAATATAAGAAATTATATCCTCCCTTGAAAGCATTAACAGTAGAATGGACAATGCAGATGAATTTCTGACCTGGAAGACAAAGTCTCCAACATAGACCAAATCACCAAAAAGAATAAAAAATACCCCTCCTCCAAAATGAGGAAAGCACATGGAAAATTCTAGACACCATTAAATGCCCAAATATCCATATAATAGGTATTCTAGATGGTGAAGAAGGTGGTAAATGAATGGAAGATCTCTGCCATGAAATACTATTTGAAAACTTTCCAAATCTAGAGAAACATGGAGAAATTCAGGCCTAAGAAATAAAAAAAACTCCAAATAGAAACTACATAAAAAGATCCTCATCCCAGCACATCATAGCCAGATTGGTGAAAATCAAAGACAAAGGCAAGATTCTAAAAATGACAAGAAAGAAATCTCAAGTTACTTACAAATATTATCCTATTAGGCTAACACCAGACCACTAAAATGACACAATGCAACCAAGGAAAGAATGGGAATACATATTCAAAATGCTAAAAGAAATACAATTTCAACAAAGAATACTATGCCCAGCAAGATTATCTTATAAATGGGAAGAACAAATATAGTCCTCAGATCAACAAAAACTGAAAGAATTCACCAACACTAGCTTTTCAAGAAGTACTAAAAAAGTACTATATCAGGAAAACTAAAGAGAAATAGAAATAAAAGGACAAAAAAACAAGCAAGAAAATGGCTAAGAGGATGGCAAGGATAAGTCTGCAAATATTAATAATAATGTTGAATGTTAATGGATTAAGTTCTCCAATTAAAAGTCATAGACTGGCTAAATGGATTTTAAAAAAAAGAAGATGAAGAAGAAGCACTGTATATGCTGCTTACAAAAAACACATACTAACACAAACACTTCACTAATAAAGATATACGTAGACTAAAAGTGAAGGGTTGGAAAAAGACATTCCATGCAAATGGAAACCAAGAACAGGCTGGAGTCATGATACTGATAGACATCAAGACAAAAACTTGAGACAAAGAATGGCACTACATAGTACTAAAAGAGCTAGTTCACCAAGAAAATATAACACTTATAAAAATCTATACACCTAACACCAAAACACCCAAATACATGAAAGAGAGAATATTAGATCTAAAGGGAGAGATAGACTGCAACACAATAGTCATTAGGGATCTCAACATCCCACTGTCTTTTCTGGATAGATCATCTAGACAAAAAATAAATACAAAATCTAAATGATATCATAAATCAAATATGGACTTGATAGGCATCTATAGAACATTTCACCCAACAACTAAAAAATACACATTTTTCTGATCTGCACGTGGAACATTTTCAAAGATCGACTACGTGATAGGACATAAAACAAGCCTTTACAAACTCAAGTGTATAGAAACTATATACAATATCTTTTTCGGATCACAATGGAATCAAACTTGAAATGAACTATAGAAAGAACCCTTGAAATACACAGATATGAAACTAAACAACCTATTTCTGAATGACTCCACAAAAACTAAAGAAATTAAGACTGAAATCAAATGATTCCTTGAAGCCAACAATAATGAAGAAACAAGTTTGCATAACCTATGGGATGCAGCAAAAGTGGTCACAAGAGGGAAGTTCATAGCAATCAGTAACCACAAGAAAAAATAGAAAGGTGCCAAATAGACAAACTAATGACACATCTCAGGGAGCTGGAAAAGCAACAACAAAATACCAGGAGAATAGAAATAATAAATATTAAAGCTGAAGTAAATGAAATATAGAATAAAAGAACTGTACAGAAAATAAATTAAATCAAAAGCTAGTTCTTTGAGAAAATAAACAAAATAGACACAACACTAGCTATATTTATCAAGAAGAACAGAGAAAGGAATCAGATAAATCAAATCAGCAATGAAACAGGAGATAAAAACAACAGACATAACAGAAATACATAACATCATGAGAGAATACTATAAGCAATTATACGCCAACAAACAAGAAATCCTAGATGAGATGGACAAATTCTGGACTCATATAACTTACCAAGATTGAACCAAGAAGAAATAGAAAGCTTAAATAGACCAATAACAAGCAACAAGTTCGAGTGAGTAATAAATAGTCTCTCAACAAAGAAAAGCCCAGGTTCCGATGGCTCCACTTCCAAATGCTGCAAAACGTTTTTAAAAGAATTAACCCTGATTCTCTTCAAACTATTTCTAAATATCCAAAAAGAGGAAACTCTCTTAATTCATTCTATGAACCCACCATCACTTTGATCCCCAAGAAAGATAAGGACATAACAAAAAAAGAGAAAACTACAGACCAATATCCTGAGCAATATCCTGATGAATACAGATGCAAAAATTCTCAAGATACTAGCGGATCGTAACCAGCATATACATAGAACTCAAGCAACTCACTTGCAAAAAAAAAAAAACAATTCAATAAAAAGATGGGCAAATGAGCTGAATAGACAACTTTCCAAGAAAGACGTATTAATGTCCCAAAAGCATATGAAAAAATGCTCAACATCTCTTATCGTAAGGGAAATGGAAATTTAAACCAAGAAGACACAACTTAACCCCAAGTAAAATAGCTAAGATTATGAGGCTGCAGTGAAAAGCTCTTACACTGTCGGTGGAAATGCAAATTAGTACAACCACTGTAGAGAACAAAACGGAGGTTCCTATCAAGGGGAAAAAGAAAGAAGCAAAATATTTACAGGACACAAAAATAGAAAATTATCTGTTGATAATAATCTGTATGATAATATCTTTAACTGGACCAATATACTGAGTATTCATGTTGGGAAAATTCATTTTACAAGCTGTGATGATATACAGTGACTGAATGTATAAAAAAATGCATATATAAATGAACTGAAAAGATTTGAAGGTATAAAAGCATGAAGGGTAACTGTAGATACTAGAGACAGTATAGGAGGGAGTGGATAATAAGAGGTGAAAGGGAGGGCATCAGGGAAAAAACAAACCATTCAATAGACACAAAAGTGAAAATTTATCTGTTGGTGATAATGTGTATGATAATGTCTTTGATGATACCTATGCTGGGAAAAATCATGCTATATATTGCAAAGATATACAATCATTAAATGGAAATTTAAAATACACATGTACATTAAAATTAATATATATCTAATAAACTATTTCAGAAATAAAAGTTATATGTATAACATATTTAAAGGATGAAGATAAATATACAAGCATATATCTATTATATGAGATTCTTACCAACTTTATCTACTAAAATTGGTACTGTATTAGTCAACTCAAGCTGCCATAACAAATACTATAGACTGAGCAGCTTAAACAACAGATATTTATTTCTCACAGTTCAAGGACTGAGAAGATCAAGATCAAGGTGTTAGCAAGTAGGATTCATTCTGAGGCCTCTTGTGTTGCAGGTGTCTGCCATATACTGTGTGCTCAATTGACTTCTCTGTGTAAATGTGGAGAGAGAGAGAGAACTTTGATGTCTCTTTTTATACAGACACTAATCTTATCAAATTATTGCCCCATGCTTATGACTCATTAAAATTTAAATTATGTTCTTATAGCCCTTATAAATGGGGGGGAGGCACAATTTAGTCCATAGCAGTAGCCAACTATTTTACTAAATGCTTACATTGCTTCTTATTTTGTTTCATTTTGTTTAGCAGTTTCTCCTGGTTTTTCTATATATACAAATACATACTACCAGCAAATAATGGTAATTTATCACTTCATTTTAAAATATTTAGATTTTTATTATCTTTTTATCTAGAAACATGTTAAATAATAACAATGTATATAATACTAGTGATTTCTGGGACCATTATCTTGGTCCTGATTATCAGAGAAATAGCTATAGTGTTTGACCAATAAATATGATGCTGCGTACTTCTTTAATGAAACAAATTTGTATTTTAGTTTTTATCAGTGAAGATGGAGAATTTTATCATTTTTGGCACCTGTCAACATGATCATAAGCTTTTTTTCCCCCAACCTGTTATTACTATTGCCAGTATAATCACATTTCCTAATCCTAAACTGTTTTGCAACCCTGAAATAAAACCAAGTTGTTCTTATTTTAAAAAGTGGTAAAAGCATGTATCTCTGCTTTGCTCCTTCAGGGGAAAGCTTTCATTCTTTCACTATTGAGTACGTTAGCCATACAATTTTTTTTAAGAATTATTTAATTTTATTTATTATTATTATTATTATTTCTTAATTTGACAAGAGAGAGACAGAGAGAGAGGGAAAGTGATAAAGCCAGCCACCAGATCCGGGACCTGAACTGTGGTCAGCTGGGTGGGAGTCCAGTGCCTTAATCACCATGCCACCTGCTGGCCTTACAGCCATACAATTTTTTAAAAATGTTTTGCATCCGATTAAGGAAGTTTCCTTATATTTCTAAAATTTTTTTAGTGTTTTATTTTATCATGAACAAGTATAGAAGGTATGGTGCTAAATCTCCACCAAGTATTTCTTACATATATTTTCTGCATCAATTAATATGATGATATATATAAATAATTTTCCTACTTCATTCTACTAATAGAGTGGACTACAGTTGGCTGGCACATTTCTTTTTGTATGTCAAACCATTCTTATATTCCTAGGGTCAATTCTACTTGCTAATGACAAATAGCCCTATTTATATGAAGCTATATTTAGTTTGGTAATATTTTATTGGGAATTTTTGTATCTATATTTATGAAGGATATTAGCTGGTAAGTGTTTTCTGATGGTATCTTTTTTTGGCTATAGCAAGATATTGCTGGCCTCATATGAGTGAATTAGTGTTCACTCTTCTGTTACTCTATTTTTTAATGATCTGAGAATGATTGATGTTAACTCTTCTTCAAAAGCTTTGTAGAATTCACCATAAGTCTGTTAGATCTAGTTGATTTTAGTGTCTTCTAATGAACCAGCAGATGGCATAGTGGTTACATTGCTGGGCTCCAACATGGCCAATTGCACATCAAGTCCTGGACCTGGTAGCTTGAAGATCATGCCGGGCACATGTGCATGCATGCCCAAGATCCTGGGAGGAAAACAGAGAACAGATTGCTGCATGGCCATCCCACTTAGGTGGTGATTTCTCATTTCCCCTCTCACTGTGTCTGTCTTTCTCTGTCGGGAGCACACGCACCATAAGGCAAAAATCTAAAAAAAAAAACAACAACAACAACAACAAAAACTAGAACCAATAAATCTGGTTCTAGGTTTTACTTCTTTGAGAGGGTTTTGGTTACTTACGTGATCTCTTTACTTTTCATATAGTTAAAATTTTCTTCTTGAGCCATTTTGTGTTTTTGTGTTTCTAGGTATTTTTTTCATTTTATCTAGGCTATTCAATTTGCTGACATGCAAATGTTCATAGTAATCTTTTATAATTCTTTTTTGTTTTTGCTTTTTACTTTTCCTTTTTATAACAAAACATATGCATAAGAGAGAGAACACCCTTGATAGAGTCTCACCAGGTCACCATCTCCTTTCCCAAGCCCTCCAGATCTTCAGAATCCTGGGTGCCAGCCTACATGTCCAGCATGTTTTTTAGGCTGGCTCAAGATCTGAACTGTGATTGCCATATGGCTTCCAACACTGCAGAGTGCTTACATTACCACTCCATAACAGTGGCTGGGCCATTTTAAGTTTTATTTTATAATTTTAATTATTTTTTATTATTATTCATACATTAAATTGCTATACATCATTTAGATTGTGAAGAGATTTTACCCAGCATGATACACACCTCAGTCCAGCCCAGTTGAGACTATTATACACATCCTCGTCAACAGAAAATAAATCTTATCTGTGTCCCACAAGTGTCTTACCTCTCCATTTTCCCCCAAAATTTCCTACGCTCTTCCCCTCTCACACTCTCTTTCCACTTTGTCTCTAGTGTCCATTACAATTTTTAATACTTTTATGTCCTCCAGTCTTTCAGTCTCTACCATAGAATGCAGACACTCAGTATATGTTAAGTAGAGACATACAATGTCTCTCTTTCATAACCTGGCTTGCTTCTCTCAGCAACAAATTTTCCATATTCGTCTACTTTCTATCAAATGCCAGGGCCTTGTTATTTTTTATGGCTGATTAGTATTCCATGGAGTATATGTGCCACAATTTTTCAATCCATTCATCTGTCTGTGGACATTTGGCTTGGTTCCATGTCTTAGCAATCGTGAATAATACTCCAATGAAAAGAGTTGTGCAAGCGCTTTTCTGACTGAGTGCTCTCCTGTCCTTTGGGTAGATACCCAGAAGTGGAATTGCTGGATCATATGGTAGTTCGATTTGAAGGTCTTTGAGGAACCTCCATATCATTCTCCACAGTGGCTGAACCAATTTATATTCCCACCAAGAGTGTAGGAGTGTTCCCCTTTCACCACATCCCCTCAAGCACTTCTCATTATTTGATTTTATATATATATATATATTTGCCATTCTGGCTGGGGGTAAGTGGTATCTCATTGCGGTTTTGATCTGTATCTCCCTTACAATGAGGGATGTAAATCAGTTTTTTTCATATGCTTTTTGGCTGTTCATGTTTTTTCTTAGAGAGTTGCTTCTTCAGCTCATTTTCCCATCTTTTAATTGGGTTAATCATTTTCTTCCGGATAAGCTGCTTGAGTTCTTTGTGTATTCTGGTTACCAGTTCCTTGTCTGAGGCACAGTTAACAAAATTTCTCTCTCATTCTGAGGGTTGTCGATTTACACTAATTACAGTGTCCTTCGCTGTGCAGAAACTCCTTAATCTGATGTAATCCTACCTATCTATTTTGGGAATTACTGACTGCACTTTGGGGTCTTGCTTAAGAAGTCTTTGACTACCCCAATGTCTCCCAGAATTTCCCCAGTGTTTTCCACCAGTAGTTTTATAGTTTGCGGTCTTAGGTTTAGATCTTTCATCCACTTTGAGTAGATTTTTGTAATGGTTACAGATAGGGGTTCACATTCATCATCAAAACAGCATGGTATTGGCACAAAAATAGACATCAGGACCAATGGAACAGAGTAGAGACTCCAGAAATAAATCCCAAAATGTAAGTTTTATTTTTATAAGGTCTATGAAATATTCTGAGTTTCATTTCTGATTTTAGTAATTTGAGTCCTCTTTTTTTGACATTCTAGTTAAAGACTTTTCAATTTTGTTAATCTTTGCAAATAGCCAACTTTTGTAGCTTCTCATTATTGTTTTACTAGCCTCTATTTTGTTCATCATTCTTCCAATGTTTATTATTTCCTCCCATCCCATAGCTTTGGAATTAGTTTGGTCTTTAAGATGTGGAATTCGAGGGAGGAGGAGGAGAGAAGGTGGCGACGACCACAATATTGCCGACAGGAACATGGAGATCTGGAAGATCAAGAAGCTCATTAAGAGCTTGGAGGTGGCCCAACGGTGAGGGCCAAGCTTGCCCCCCACCCACCCACCCTCTCGGTTCCCAGACCCGGCAAAGCTGGATGAGGAGAACCAGGCACTAGCCAACTCCTGCCTTCTGGACCTCTGGCAATGGCATTAACATGATATCATTGATCATTCCTCCCAAAGACCAGATTTCACGAGTTGCGAAAATGTTGGCAGATGAATTCGGAACTGCATCTAACATTAAGTCACGGGTAAACTGCCTTTCATTCCTGCGAGCCATCACATATGTAGAACAAAGACTCAAACTTTATAACAAAGTACCTCCAAATGGTATGGTTGTTTACTGTGGAACAATTGTAACAGAAGAAGAAAAGGAAAAGAAAGTCAATGTTGATTTTGAACCTTTCAAACCAATTAATACATCATTATATTTGTGTGACAACAAATTCCATACAGAGGCTCTTACAGCACTACTTTCAGATGATAGCAAGTTTGGCTTCATTGTAATAGATAGTAGTGGGTGCTCTTTTTGACACACTCCAAGAAAACACAAGAGAAGTCCTTCACAAATTCACTGCAGATATCCCAAGGAAACACGGTAGATGAAGTCAATCAGCCTTGCATTTTGCCCATTTAAGAATGGAAAAGCAGCATAACTGTGTTTGGAATGGAGCGAAGACTGCTGTGCAGCTGTTTCTTTCTGCTGACAAAGTGAATGTGGCTGGTCTCGTTTTAGCTGGATCAGCTGACTTTAAAATGGAACTAAGTCAATCTGTTATATTTCATTAGAGATTGCAATAAAAAATTTTAAATGTTTTAAAAATATATCATATATATCATATATCATATGGTAGTGAAAATGGATTCAACCATTGAGTTATCTACTGAAATTCTCTTCAATGTGAAATTTATTCAAGAGAAGAAATTAATAGGATAATACTTTGATGAAATCAGTCAGGACACGGACGAGTACTGTTTTGCTGTTGAAGATACACTAAAGGATTTGGAAATGGGAGCTGTAGAGATTCTAATAGTCTATGAAAATCTGGATATAATGAGATATGTTCTTCATTGCCAAAGTACAGAAGAGGAGAATATTCTCTAACTCTAGAACAAGAGAAGGATAAATCTCATTTCACAGACAAAGAGACAGGACAGGAACATGAGCTAATTGAGAGCATGCCCCTATTGGAATGGTTTGCTAACAACTATAAAAAACTTAGAGCTACATTGGAAATTGTCACAGGTAAGTCACAAGAAGGATCCCAGTTTGTGAAAGGGTTTGGTGGGATTGGAGGTATCTTGAGGTACTGAGCAGATTTCCAGGGAATGGAATACCAAGGAGGAGACTATGAATATTTTGACCTTGATGAATACTAAGTAGTCGACCTGGGTCCGGCAAAATGTGCCCCACCCTCCAGCATCCAACCTAAGGAGCATACCCGTGGTGGAATCCAAACAGATCCCTGCCTTACAATTGGAACATTTCCAAAACTTAGTCCATGAGCATTGGATATTGAAAAGAAAACCGAAACAAAACCAGGCCCATCCATACATTTTGGTTTGTCATGGTGTCAGCGTAGCAGCCTACAACTAAGTTCCTAAATGCCACTTTGGACTAATTTTAAAAAGAATCCCAGTTTTTACTTTTACTTGATGGTGAAATCGGTTGTTCTTGTATTTTATGGGAAAAAAAAGATTTTTTAACCTTCATACATAGAAGTGAAAAAACTTTAACTGCTGTAAACCTTCAAAAGTTAAGGGAACCAGCAGTTAGCGTAATGGCTATGTCGCTGGACTCCCACGTAGTCGAACCGCGGTTCGCCTCCCGGACCTGGTGGCTTAAAACTCACGCCGGGCACGAGTGCATGCGTGCCCAGGATCCCCAGAGGAGAATGGAGGAGAAGGGATTGCAGCGTGACCATCTCCCCTGGGGGGGGTGATTTCTCACTTTCTATCTCTCTGTCTCTCTCTGTCTGTCTGGTGAGCGCATGCGCCCTATAGCGAAAACCTCTCCAAAAAAAAAGTTAATAGAAGTGAGATTATACTGGTTTGTTTCTTACGTTGATTGGAGAAAAATTTAATCGCTGCATTTCACAGTGACCCATTTACATGGCATTCTCAGCTTAGACTGCAAAAGAAGAAATACTTGTGGTGAAATGTTGGAATAAAAAAAAAGATGTGTAATTAAGTTAACTGATTTAGGGTTTTTCTTCATTTCTTAATGTAGGCATTTATAGTTATAAATTTCCTAATGATCACTCCTTTTGTCACATTACATTAGTTTTGGTATGTTTTCTTTTTATTTTCATATATCTGAAAGTATTTTCTAATTTCACATGAAATTTCTCCTTTGACTCACTGATTTTTTTTTCATTTTTAATTTCATTCCATTGTGGTCAGATTACATACTTGGTATAATTTCAATCATTTTTAATCTAAGATTTGCTTTTGTAGCCTAAAAATGGTTTATTCGGGAAGATATTTCATGTGCACTTGAGAAAACTATGCATTCTTCTGCTGTTACGTACAGAGTTCTATATACGTCTGTTAGGTCTAGTTGATTCTAGCATTTTCCAAGAGTTTTCTTTCCTTTTTAGAGAGAGATTTTTGCTATAGAGCTTGTGTGTTTATCAAAGACACAGAAAGTGAGAAATCACCCCACCCTACCCCACACACACACACCCCCGGTGAGGGATGGCCCCACTGCAATCACCTCTCCATTCTCCTCTCGGGATTTTAGGCAGGCACACACATGCACCCAGCATGAGGCTTAAGCCACCAGGTCTGGGACTCGAAATGTAGTTGACTGTGTGGGAGTCCAGTGACATAACCATTACACCACCTGCTAGTCCCAAAGAGTTTTATTTCTTTAGTGATCTTTGTAGTTCTACCAGTTATTGAAGGTGTGGTTCTAAATCTCCACCCATTATTGTAGAACTATTTCTTCCTTCAATTTTGTGATGTTTTGTTTCACATATTTTGGTACATTGTTAGGTATTATATGTTTATAGTTATAGCTTCTTGCTGAATTGCCTCTATTTTCAATATGGAACAATCTCATTTGTCTCTTGTAACTACATTTGTCTTAAAATCTATTTTGTTTCATAATTTTATAGCCACCACAGCCCACAGCTCTCTTTTGGTTACTATTTGCATGGAATATCTTTCCCATTCTTTCACTTTCAACTTGCTTTTATCTTTAGATATAAAGTGAATCTTATAGACAATGTCTACTTAAATTCTTTTTTAAATCCACTCTATCAATTGACCTTGTAGTAATATTTTATGTTCTTTCCCTTTATTCATAATAGAGCATGTACATGCATGAAAGATAGAGAAAGCACATACACCCCCAACCCCCTGTGGGGACAGTCATGCCACAATCCCTTCTTCATTTCTCTCTTGAGATTTTGGGCATGCATAGATATGTGTTCTGCATGTTTTTCAAGCCACTGGGTAGAGGACTCAGACCACACAGTCACCCATGTGGGATCTAGCTGCCTTAATTGCCATGCCATCGCCTGGTTTGATTTAATTTAATCTAAAAATTATTTTAAAAAATATTTTTAAAAATTTAAAATGCTACCACAAAAGAATTAAAAGACAAACCATGGACTGGAAGAAAATATTTGGAAAAGATGTATCCTCTGAAGGATTTTTATCCAAAATATGTAGGAACTCTTAAAACTCAACAAGAAATAAACCTGATTTTTAAAATGGGCAAAGTATGGAACCAGCAGACAACATAATCATGTTGCTGAACTCCCACGTAGTCCACTAAAGTTCGAGTCCTGGACCTAGCAACTTAAAACTCATACTGGGAATGTGTGTGTGCATGCTCAAGATCTTGAGAGGAGAATAGGGGAGAGGGGATTGCAGTGCGGTCATCACCCCTAGGGAGTGATTTATTTCTCACTTTCTCACTCTGTCTCTCTCTGTCTTTCTGGCAAACGTATGTGCTCTATAGAAAAAAAAAAAAAAAAAAAAAAAAAAAAAAAACAACCTCAAAAAATTTTTTTTAAATAAAATAAAATGGGCAAGATACCTAAACCAATGAACAGATAGAAAATAAGCGCACAAAAAGATGTTCAACATCAAATTTCATCATGTAACTGCAAAATAAAACAATGAAATACCACTACACACACATTAGAATGATCTAAATCCAAAACACTGACAACAAATGCTGATAAAGAAGTGGAATAACAGGAATTCTCACTCACTGCTGTTGGAAATGCAAAATGATATGGCTACTCTGGAAGATGATGTGACCATATCTTACAAAATTAAATATACTTTTACCTATAATACTGCAATTGCTCTACTTCAAATTTATCCAAAGGAGTTGAAAAGTTATCCACACATAAAAACCTGCAAGTGGAGACAGCCAGTGGAATGGTGATAAGGCAGTTGGATCCTACATGGCCAACTGTGTAGTTTGAGTCCTGAACTCAGTGGCTTGAGAAATGTGCTAGGTGCATATGTGTACATAACTAAAATCCTGAGAGGAGAATGGAGGAGAAAGAATTGCAGCATGGCCATTTCCCAAGGGGATGATTTTTTACTCTCTCTCTCTTTCTTTCTTCCCAACAAGTGCACATACCCTATATAAAAAAGAAAGAAAGAGGACCAGCAGTTAGCATAATGGCTCTGTCGCTGGACTCCCACGTAGTCGACCGTGGTTCGAGTCCCGGACCCGGTGGCTTAAACTCATGCTGGGTGCGTGTGCGTGGGTGCCCAAGATCCTGAGAGGAGAATGGAGGAGAAGGGATTGCAGCGTGGCCACCCCTCCTGGGGAGTGATTTCTCACTTTCTATCTCTCTGTCTCTCTCTGTCTGTCTGGCGAGCGCACGCACCCTATAGCAAAATCCTCTTCAAAAAAAAAAAAAAAAAAAAGAAAGAAAGAAAGAAGGAAAGAAAGAAAGAAAAACAGACCTGTACATGGATGTTTATAGAAATTCTAGTCATGACTTACAAAATCTGGAAGCAGCCACAATGTCCGTCAGCAGCTGGATAGAAAAATAAACTGTGGTACATCCAGACAATGGAATATTACTCAGTGCTAAAAAGAAATGAGTTATCAAAGCATTAAAAGACATGGAAATCATTTTCTGTTTTATTTTGTTTTAATAAAGTTTACTCTTGAACATTAGCCAGTCCATTTTTCAGTGTTCTTTTCATTTCCTTTTTTCAATTAAAATTATATTTGACAAATAATAATTTTATATATTTACGGAGTACAATGTAATGTTTTAATATATATGCACATTTTGAAATGATTATATCAAACTACTTAACATATTCATCACCTCAGACACTTATTTTTTTGTAGTGAGACCATTCAAAATCCTTTATTTTAGCAATTTAGAAATACATAATACCTTAATATATACCATGCTGTGTAATATATCTCAAAATATTATTTCTTTTGTCTAGCTAAAATTTGGTACTCTTTGGCCAACATCTCCCTATTCTCCAATCTTCTCAGGTTCTTTAACCACCATTCTACTCACTACTTCTATAAGTTCGACTTTTGTAGATTCCATATATAGATGAGATTACATAGTATTTGTTTTTCTATGCCTGGCTTATTTCACTTAGCATAATATCCTCCAACTTCATCCACATTGTTGAAAATCCCTTTTTAATTGTGGAATAGTATTCCATTGTGAGTTTACACTACATTTCCTTCATTCATATATTCATGAGCATAGAGTTTGGTTCCTTCTTTTAGCTATTGTGAATAACATCATGCTTTGATGAACATGAAAGTGCAGATATCTCTCTGACATATTTACTTTATTTTTTTGGATATATAGTCAGTATTGAGATTGTTGGATCACATGGAAATTATATTTTTAGTTTTTTGAGGAATCTCCATACTTTTCTCCATAATGACTATATTAATTTACCTTTCCACCAACAGTGTACAAAGGTTTCCTTTTCTACACATCCTTCCCAACACCTGTTATCCTTCTCTTTTGATGAGAGTCATTCTAATAGTTGTGAGGTGATCATTCTTTGTGATTTTAACTTGCATTTTCCCAATGATTAGTGATGTCAACCATTTTTCAAAACCTATTTGGTCATTTGTATGTCTTTTTATAAGAAAAGTCTATGCAAACCTTTTTCTCTCACACAGAGGGTTGTCTCTTCACTCTGTTGAGTTTCCTTTGCTGAGTAGAATATTTTCAGTGAGTTGGTCTATTTTTGCTTTTATTTCCTGTGCTTTTGGGGTCATATTCAAAAAAAAAAAAAAAAAACCATCATCTAGACTAATGCCATATGCTTTTCTCCTGGTTTTCCTTTCTAGTAGCTTAAAAGTTTCAGTTCTTACCTTGAAGTCTTTAATTCATTTTGAGTTGATTTTTTGGTTATGGTGTGAGATAAGACCACAACTTTATGAAAATATCTATTGCAGTGATAAATGCATAGTACTCAGCACATAATACAATAGTTAACTCTGCTATTATTAGAGACTCAGTGACCCTAGAACTACCACCTCTCCCAGTAGCTTAATCTAGCATCTAGTTTTACATCCAATTAAGTGCTGTCTCTTTATAGTAATTAAGCCTATGTACTCTAGTTTATACGATTGTAATACTGCAGAACAATTTATTTCTTTACATTAACACTTCAAGAGCACTGGATTAGCAGTCTCAAGCCTGAATTCTAGTCACAGTTTAACAACTACAAAACTAGATGCTCTTGAGCACTTGTTTTTTGCCTACTGTAAGAATAATAATTTCTACCCAATCTACTTTGCAAGGTTATTGTGAGATTGTGTAAAGTAATGTGCCTGATTATGGTTTGAAAGTTTAAAGGTCTGTACAAAAGTAAAATATTACAGTTACTTGAAAAAATGTATTTTTTTCTTAGCCTTCTCCATTCAATCCTAATTAGTCTCTAACTCTCTATGTTCATCTTAAAATGTGGAGGCACAAATGAATATTTATTATAGGAGACTTTATGGAAGGCTTCACATAGAAGGTGACATCAGTTCTAAATTTTGAATGATGAATAGCACATTTCTATGTAGATAAGAGAAGATTTTAGGCAAAAGGAACAACACAAATAAACATATAGAGTCCAAAAAGCACATATCATATATGGTAAAGATATTTATGTATGGTGAGAGGTAAAGCAGATGAAATAGACTAGAAAAGGCGGGGGGATAGTAAATTATATTTGGAAAGCATTGACTTCGAGATGCCTATGGAACATCTTTTTGGACAATATAAACCATATGGAGAGGTTTGGGAGTTATTGGTATGTAGATATGAGCTAAATATGATGAAAGAGAGATAGTTATCTTGAGTAATAGTTCTGTCCCTTATATGGGAAACTGGGTAGATGATGATGCTCTCATTGAGGGAAATAGCATATAAGAAAAAGAACAGAAGGAATAAGAATCTAATGGTCTTTTGGATATGTTGGCTTTCAGATATCTATGGGACTTTCAACTGAAGATGTTTAGGAGGCATTTGGATATATAGATGACATTCTAGAATATTATTTTTGTTTGAGATACAGAGATATAATATAGATGATAGTCAAAGTAAAGGAAATGAGTGAAATTGCCCCAAAATAGTATGGGAGATAAGAATATGTCCTTGGAGCCATAGTGAAAGATAGCATTTAAGAACTAGGCAGAGGAGAAGGATCCAGTAGAAGAGATTGAGGTGAAATTAGATATGAAACCAAGAGAGAGGGGTGTTACGGAAGCCAAGGGAAGGAGATAGTTGAAGGAAGAAGTAGCCAACCATGTGAAATGCTGAAGATTGAGTAAGTAAAATAAGAACTGACAAGTATCTTTTGAATATGTATTGGATACTTAATTTTCACTTGAAATTTTCTGAACTTAAAGGATTCAAGAAAATCAAACCCAAAAGGAAGAAGAAGCAGTGGCAGTCCACCTCTTATTTCTCATCCACCTGGTATGGACCTTCCTATACAGAACCTTCCCAAATTCACCAGTTACTGTGTACAATCCAACAGCTTGGTTTCCTTTTTGCCCCTGAGTGCTCAGACAAGGAAACACTGAATACTTGTTGAAACACTTGTAATCAATTTCAGCAAAGAAAAAAGAAAAGAAAACCTAGTGGAACTGACCATACAGACCTCTCCAGGATGCAGACTTTTATGTGCTGTGCCTGCAGTATGTTAAGAAAACTAAAACTGAATCTGTAACAAAAGGGCCAAAGTGTCAAATCACTAAAAGCAGAAAATTCCACTTTCAACACAGATGCCAACTCTCACACTGGTTTATGATGAGAGAAAGTGAAGATTTACAATATGCTTTCCATAAAGTCCTGACAGCCATTGAACTGAGACCTCAGGGGGCCAGCTGAGAGGTTCTACCTCATTACTCAAGGAGAGAGTGTAAGGGGAAAGAATGCTTAGTCACAGAACAGGCTTTGTCTTTAAGAGGACCACCTCTCACATCTGGACTTCTTGAACTCTGTGACGTGAGCTTTTTCAATATTTATAACAGAATCAAAGCCAGAGTAAATTGGCCCCTCATCTCAAGCTCAAGGAAGAGTATTCATGTATCAACTATAGATTAATTGCTTATAGTCATTCTTCTGGCATCTTGGAAGCTATACAAGCTAGGTGATGCTGCAGTAAGTTATCTAAAAATTTTAGAGACTTGGGAACCAGCAGTTAGCATAATGGCTGTGTCGCTGGACTCCCACGTAGTCGACCGCAGTTCGCGTCCTAGAGCCGGTGGCTTAAACTCACGCAGGGCGCGTGTGGGTACGTGCCCAAGATCCTGAGAGGAGAATGGAGGAGAAGGGATGGCAGCGTGACCATCCCCCCTGGGGGGTGATTTCTCGCTTTCTGTCTCTCTGTCTCTCTCTGTCTGTCTGGTGAGCGCACGCGCCCTATAGCGAAAACCTCTCCAAAAAAAAAAAATTTAGAGACTTATAATAAATGTCTATTTCTTGCATGTTCAACACAGATTGGTGGGGGATAAATGAGGAGGGATCTATTCATAGATCTTAGTTGCCCTCATTCTGGGACTCCAGATAATGAAAAAGCACCATGTGGAATGTTGCCAGTCAACACAACATGTAGAAAAGAAAAGGTGGCAGATAAATACTATTTTTTAACCTTCCATGGAGAAGTGACACATGCCACTTTTGCTCATATTCATTGACCAAAACAAGTCATATATCTGAGCCTGATTTTTTTATGATAGTGTCTGTATGCACACATGACCGAGAGAAAAGGAGAAAGAAATAAAACAGCCTCAACAGTGTCCTGCCATGCAGCAATTCCCAATCTCCAGCCCTCCCCCCCGCCCCGCCCGAGCTCACCAGAATCCTTAGTATACTTGCGAGTAGAAGCAGTACTATAGTCCAGCACACCACCAACTGCACCACACAGGCTGGGTCTGAACGTTTAATTCTTCTATAGGTAGAGACACTGCAGGGAAGAGCAACATATACAGATGGACAATATGATAGTCTCCTAGAGAATTCATAATAAATAAGTGTAAAACCTTGAATAGATTACATAATAAGTGCTCTCTGAACATGAGTGTCTAGGTATCTGTCAAAAATATCCATTGCCACTAGCCGATTACTGTACTTCAGAATCCACTATTGAAAATTTACTCCATGGTGTTTAAAACACTGTACTACCAGCAGCCATTGGCAACCAAAGAGCAAATGCCGGGGCTCCAACAGCATATTAACTTATATAAAATGAATATAATATTTCTACAGTGAGCTGTTATCATTGGAAGCTGGGAGCACAGTCCTAAGACATACTATGTAATACCTACCATATGTCAGACACTGTAGGCTCTTTCACATACGGCATTATACTTTCTCCCCTTGTCAGTTGCAATTTAAAAACAAGGAAAAGGATGACAAGTTGACATAAACTCTGGAACTGGGGTTGGCAGCTAACTCTATCTCCCAGTCCCTGATAAGGATTCTCAAGGGAGGAGTTTGAGCTTTGCCTATTCCCTTTGCCTATGATAGCTGCTGGAAAACTGTACTACTACAGTTCATGCTCCTGGTTGTGCAGTGAGAGAATGCTGGCAGACAGAAGAAAAAAACTTTCAATCTGATTGGTAGGAGAAAGGGGTAACAAGTCAGAGAAAGGATTGGTTCTACTGAAGTACTTAAAACACCATTTTAACAAAAGTTTTGAGAGCACTGTGGGCTGGACTCAGACACATGCATCTACATGTTCAAGGTGTGCCTGTAAGCTGGCAGCCACATGTCTGGGGAAGGCCTGATACAATTCAACAAAAGTAATAAGAAGGAGACAATAAAGAGACTCAACTAGACACACACTTTCAATGATCTTTTTTTTTTTGAGAGATTTTCGCTATAGAGCACGTGCGCTCTCCAGACAGAGAGAGACATAGAGACAGAAAGCGAGAAATCACCCCCCAGGGGGGATGGTCACGCCACAATCCCTTCTCCTCCATTCTCCTCTCGGGATCTTGGGCACGCATGCACACACACCCGGCGTGAGTTTTAAGCCACCGGGTCCGGGACGCGAACCATGGTTGACTACATGGGAGTCCAGTGACATAGCCATTATGTTAACTGCTGGTTCCCAACTTTCAATGATCTTGAATGGAATTCATTGGATCATGCTGGTCTATAAAGTGGGAAATAAATATGACTGCCAGTGTGACAAGGAGCGGTCTCTGCAGTGATAACAATCTCCTACTATCAACATACCTTAGTGAATAGTTTTATTTTTGAGGCATAAATTTATGTGTTTAATGAATAAAGAAAGGGATACTTCCAATAGAGTTCTTTTTTATATTCTTTTTTTTTCCTTTATTTTTCTTTCTCAGATCAATCACATTCATTTTACATAAAGTTCTCATTATGATGTGTACAATATAGATACATGTATCTAGTTTTCAACAGAGAACCCTACATTTTCTGGTGACAAATGACTCCTCCCTTTGCCCCCCATGCCCACTCTCCACCACCCACTCCCGACCCCCCACTCCCCTCCCTTACAGCCTCTGGCATCCACATTTGTCCTTTCTGGTATCAAATCCTCAGATCTTTCTCCCTCTGCCGGAGTGCTGATATTATTTTTGTTATTATTTTTTTTTTCATTGCACATCTTTACAGTGTACAGCGTGGTTTTTCCAGCATGAGTACAGATCACATTGGTCAAGACAGTGATACCATCACATACATCATCATCAACAGACCGCCCTTCATCCCTGTGTCCATCAAACGTGATGATCGTTCCCTGGACCGCCCTCCATCATTCATTCCCATTACCTCTCCCATGCTGTCTCCAGCATCTATGGAATACGGTTCTAGGAGCGCAGTTCTGGTAGGCAGAGATGGTTATCAGTTGATGTGGCACAGCCACTATCCTGTGATTACCGAGAGTGGTGTTGTGGGGATCTGCAGCGTGAGTCATCCTCGAGTGTCTGGCTTCCCCAAGAATGGTAGAATAGTTCTTGTTTTTCCCTGAGGTAATGCAGGGCTGGTAACCATCATCTTCTCATTGTCCATGGGCAGCGAAAGTCCTCTTATACAATATATTTCTCAATTGGTCCAAGATATCTAAAGATTCTTTCTGTTGCTTATATTTGCAAGATCTTAATTCTTGTTTTTGGCTTCAGTTTGCCGCTCGCGGCCGGTGGCCACGTGCTGGCCCGGCGGTCACATGTTGACTCGTTGGCCACGCCCAGGTATCTGCCCGGTAGCCACTCACAGGCCTGGCGGCCACGCCCAGGTGCAGGCCCAGCAGCCACGTGTAGGCCCGGCGGCCACGCGTGGGCGCATGCCCGGCGGCCACCCGCAGGCTCGGTGGTCACCCGCAGGCCCGGCGGCTGCACACGGGTGCAGGCCCGGCAGCCACACGCAGGCCCGACGGCCACACGCAGGCCCGGTGGCCACTCGCAGGCACTGGCCCGGCGGCCACGCTCATGCCTGGCGGCCACTGGCAAGCCCAGCGGCTACATACAGGCGCAGGCCCGGCGGCCACACACAGGCGCAGGCCCCGAGGGCATGTGCAGGACTGGCAGCCATGCTCAGGCCCGGCGGCCATTTGCCGACCCGGGGGTCATGCGCAAGCCCGGCGGCCACACGTGGACCCAGCAGCCACTCGCAGGCCCGGGAGCCACATGTGGGCCCGGCGGCCACATGGCCCGGCGACCACGCTCCGGCCTGGCAGCCGTGCGTAGCCGCAGTCCCGGTGGCCACGCATAGGCCCAGTGGCCGGGAGCAGACCCGGCGGTCACGCGTAGGCGCAGGCCCAGCAGCCACACTCAGACCCGGCGGCCACTCACAAGTCCGGTGGCCACGTGTGTGCCCAGCAGCCACTCGCAGGTCCGGCGGCCTCGCGCCGGCCCGGCGGCCATGCGCAGGCCCAACAGTCACACGCCAGCCCCAAGTCCGTGAATGTGCCCGGGACCCATCGTCATCTCCCACTCGCCCGCCCAGCCAGAGACAGAAAGGACGGCGACCTCGGCCTTTTGGTGCCACCGGCCCACGTCGGCGCCGAGCGTGGGACATACCCCACGCCGGAGAGGCAGCGGGAGCCGGGCGGTCCAGGCCGTCGCACGCGGAGAGCAGAGGAGAGTCCATCAGCTCGCCCGCCGCCCTTGCCGCCGCCCCTGCCGCCGCCCCCCGCCGCCGCCCCCGCCGCCGCGCAGGCGCGGGGGGGCAGGGTGCGGGCTGGCTCGCCTGCCACCCTCGCCGCCGCCCCCACCGCCGCACAGGCACGGGGGGCCACTTCCAATAGAGTTCTTGTGCTGTGATCCACCTCTAGCCCTGCAGCCAGCTAGGGTCACCACCATGCACATACTTCTCTGCCTCGTACAGGCAGATAATAGGTTATAAACCTGAGACATTCCCATGTGGCCCCAGCATCACAGAGCATTCCATTACCACTGCACCACAGCAGCTGGCATAGTAACCAGTTTTAATGCTGTATGTGAGGAGCAAGGCAAAGTCCAAGATTGTTTCTACATCTTTGAAATGGGTAGTAGCTTGGCCTATTCCTCAGTGATCTCACACCTCAGTGTGAGTTCTTGACTGTCACCTTTGTATTACTGGTTGCCCTCTGTCTTGGGAAGGTTCTTATACCAACAACTGATGGTGAGAGCCAAGGGAATGGAGCAGTTTACCCACTTATCTTTCTGGCAGGATCTTGGAACCTGGTAGCAGATGGTTGTGACTTTCCATGCCATTCTAAACTCCCAAAGGTGCCTGCTTCATATCATGGTGTGGTGAATGACCAGCTTAGGAGGAATCATAGAAAAAGGATGATTATTTATCACCAGTATGGTTGCATCTTAAATATATTGCCCTTTTTTTCATTTCTAGAGGGCACATGTGCTCATCAGAGAGAGAGAGAGAGAGAGAGAGAGAGAGAGAGAGAGACAGAAAAAGTCAGAGACAGAGCCAGCAAAAGAAAGCATTTCCCTAATGGAACATGGTCACACTGCAATCCTTTTTTCTCCATTTCTCTATCCTGTCAGGATTTAGAATACACACTTACAGGTACCTGATATGTTTCTCTAGCCACCAGAGCTGGGTCATGTGGGATCTCCTTATGCATACCTCTTAACCACTGCATCACAGGGCTGGCCCTCTTGTCTCTTCTTTAATCCTTGAAACCAGAACTGACTCAGTCAGATTTCTCAACCAGTCCTGCTCTGTCTTATCTCACCTTTAATATTGCTGCTCCTTTTGCTTTGCATTCTCTTCTCAGTAGAACTGCCTTCCCTTTGTTCCTTATTTTCTGTTTTTCCCCTATGGAGATATAGAGATAATGCAATAGGGCATGTGAAAACAGAGGCTATTGTGTTATCTCTTGGTATCAAAAGGTACATGTAGGAATGTTATAGTGGGAAAGAGGGTGTAGTAAATTCCTTGGTTTTTTTCTTTTTAAGACATATTTTTATAAGATTTTAAGATGTTCTATTTCTTTCATTTGAAAAAAAGAGTCATGAGTTGTCCATGGTCACACAGGTAGTCTGAGAAGTCATTATGAGTTCAGGGAAAGGTATAGCACATAGGATGCCATTTAGAGAGGACAATTAATAGAGACAGCAGCAAGATACTACGGTTAGGGGACAGAATGTACCTTATATCCCATAATACAAGACACACCTGCCCTATGGGGAAATCCCAACAATAGCTTTGGCCTACTTCACAGTTCTTCCTAGAGACAGATATTTCTTAATCTAATCTGGGATTGGGTAGTGTTTTGGGTTGTTGTTTGTTTCTTTGTTTTGCTTTTTTGTTTTTTGAGAGAGAAAACCAACCTGATTCCCAGAGTAATCTTTTGCCGAGCCATCTCCAGGGACCTGGAGAAGTTTCTTCCAGAAGACTCCTGTCAGTAGAGTCTAGCCTCCCAATCAGTCTTATACCAGTGGCTAGTAGCACCTTTGCATGATTATGCATTGAATTATAAAAGACTTCCAAGATGGATAATATTGGCTGACTTTTAACTGTATCTGCCAAATAGTGAACTTGCAGAAAAGTAAAGTTTCAAAGCCATAAATGCAAATTTTAAAGTATTTTTTAAAACCTAGAACATGGACTATAAAGTTAGTAAAGATCAACAGCAAGATTTCTCTCTGAAAAGATAGCACCAGTGAAGTGTATTCAAATGTTTAGCAAATCCCTTCCACCCAATATATGCAATTCATTTATTCATTTATCTATTTATTCAACCTACATTTATTGAGCATCTCTGTGTTCCAGGCACTGCATTAGGTGCTGGGATAAAAACAATAGACAAAATAGATTTGATTCCACCTTCATCAAGCCTACAATCCAGTGGAAATTTGTTATGGATGCTAACAATCTTACACATTATCACAAATTAGGGCGAGTTCTGTGAAGAAGATAGATAAGGGGAGCAACTGAGAGCAAAAGGGTGGCCCCACTTTATATTTGGACAGACAAGGAAGGCATCTTGGAAATGAGATGACATTTAGGTTGAGACTTAAGGATATGAAGGACCTGACATGATAAGCAACAAGATATTTACATAGTCTTATAATGTCTCTCCACAGGTTGCATAATAGTTGCTAAAGAAAAAGTAGTAACTAAAGTGGAGAAACAAAATAACCCTTTGACCAGGTGATCAAAATTAATATCAACAATGAGGAGCAAATGAACATTGTATGCCTCCATATGTAATATCCTGAAGTGAACAAAGCACCACTTATATAGTATTGTCATAAACTGAATTTAACAGTGAGGACATTTCAAACAAAACTAAAATGAGAATTTTTTTGAAAAGGGGGTGTATTAGTCTGCTCAGGTTACCATAATAAAATAGCACAGATAGGGTGGCTTAAACAACAGACAATTACTTATCAAAATCTGAAGGCTAGAAAGGCCAAGATCAAGGTGCCATCAGGATTAGTTCATGGTGAAGCTTCTTACTTGAAGCTCAAAAGAAATGGAGCATCTCAAAAACTCATGAAAAGGTAGCTAATGGATGGCCACCTTCTCACTCTGTCCCTACATGACTTTATCTTTGTTCTCTCATGAAGAATGAGGGCTCTCTGGTACCTCTTGCTCTTCTATAAAGACACCAGTCCTATTGAATTAGGTCTCACCCACCCACCTACTCCTTTTTAAGAGATTTTAGCCATAGGGTGCATGTGTTTGTGGGGGTGGGGATGAGGTGAGAGGGGCATGGAGGTGAGAGACACAGTGAGAGGGAAAGTAAAAAATCATGCCCTAGAGGGGATAGCCACATAGCTATCCTTTCTCCTCCTGGGATCTTTGGCATGGACACACATGTACCTGGTATGATTTTCAAGCCACCAGGTCCAGGACTTGATCTGTAGTCAGCCACATGGGAGTCCAGCAACATAACCACTATGCCATCTGCTGGTCCCAGGCCCCACTCTTTTAACTAATTATTCTACTAAAGGCCCTATCTCTAAATACAGCCACATTGGAGTCAGGACTATATATGGATTTAGAGTGGGAGACACACATTTCAGTCCATAATAGGGTAACTGTGTTATTCAAAATATCAGAATATTGTAAAAGACAAAGAAAAGCTGAGAAACTCTTCCAGAGCAAAGAACAAAGGGACACATGCAAGTAATCAGTATGTGATTGTAGGCTGAATCCTCTACTGGCTAGGGAAAATGCTATAAAAGGACATTTTGAGTACAGACAGTAAATTGGATAAAGCCATTGTCTCATTGTTAAATTCTTGTGATGGACAACTGTACCATAGTTTTGTGAGATACTATGCCTATATGCAAGAAATACTTGCTGAAGTATTTAGGGATAAAAGACTATGATGGATACAACTTATCCTCTAATGATTTTTTAATATACATATAAAAAAACTAAATGACAAAACAAATGAGGCAATGAAATATCAATGTCAGTTGAATATGAATAAAAGATATACAGTTCCATAAATTTGAAATTATTCTAGAAGTAAAAGCTAAAAAATAAAAGAGAAGGTGCCAGTCGTGACAAATGCAATTTAAGGAGCCTTTTTCAAAGCTTTCTTTCTTTACCTTTAGAGCCCTTAAGAAAAGTTGTACTTAAATATTTGTTATTAGGGACCAGCAGTTGGCGTAATGGCTATGTTGCTGGACTCCCATGTAGTCGACTGTGGTTCGCATGTGCATGTGTGCCCAAGATCCTGAGAGGAGAATGGAGAAGAAGGGATTGTGGCGTGGCCATCCGTCCTGGGGGGTGATTTCTCGCTTTCTGTCTCTCTGTCTTTCTGGTGAGTGCACACACCCTATAGCAAAAACCTCTCCAAAAAAATATTTATTATGACTGATTATTTGTCAATTCCCCTACAAGACTGTGAGTTTGCTGAGGGCCTCATCAGCCTGAACCAACGCTATATACCCAGCACCCAACACAGTGAATTACAGACCCAGAGCACAGAGAGCGGGATGACAGTGATATGATCTTGATTTATAGTCTTAAAATATGTTCTGTACAAAGAGAAAAAAAATAAGACTAGTCTTTGGAAGGAATTTTAGGTGACCCTTTCTTCATCCAAGAATCACAGGCCTTTCCAAGCCAATAAATAGTATATAGAAGATATAAGGAAACATTTCAGCTACTAAGAAAGCAAAACAGGACCAACTCATGGCATGGTGGCTAAGGCAGCTGGATCCCACATGGCCAACAGTGCCATTCAAGTCCCAGACCCTGCAGCTTGAGAAATACACCAGATGTATGTGCATGCATGCCCAAAATCCCAAAAGGAGGGGGAGATGGATGAAGGGATTGCAGTGTGGCCATTCTCCACCTGTGGGGCGTGATTTTTCAATTTCCCTCTCTCTCTCTTTCTCTCACCACATGCATCCTCTGACAAGAAAAAAAAATATATATACACACACACACACACATATATATATATATACATATATATATATATACATACACATATATTTTATGAATATATAAATATATTTATATATATTTATAAATATATATTTATATTTTTTCTATAGAGCATGTACACTCACTAGAGAGAGAGAGAGAGAGAAAGTGATAAATCACCCTGGGGGTCTGCTGAATGGCCATGCTGCAATCCATTCTCCTCCATTCTCCTCTCAGGATCTGGGGTACATATGCAGATGCTCCTGGCATGATTTTCTAGCCACTGTGTCTGGGATTCTAACCATAAAGTCAGCCATGTGGGAATTCAGTGCTTTAACCTCCATACCACCTGCTGGCCCCGACAAAAATTTTAAAGGAAAAGAAAGAAAACATCTTGATGGCTACTATTCTTACACAAAAAAACTAATGTATTTAAGTTGTCCAGAATACTCATTAACATTTTCCCCAGTCTTAACCTCTCCTTACTGATACGTTATTCGACTTTTTAATTAGAAAAACTAATTATGAGACAATAATAATAAGGTAGCAATGGGGATGGCAAACAGTAATAAAAAAGGCACTGAGCAAAGTATTTGTTTACCTGTTCAGAGGCTATTTTACAATGGTCCAGGTAAAAGAGATTGATGGTTTGGGTTAAGGTGGAGATAAGAGAGTGAAGGAGGAGAGAGAAGGAGAGGGATCTGAGAGTAATTTTGAGGTTTTCTTGGTCTGTTTTGTGTTACATAACAGAATACCTGAGACTGGGTGGCTTATAAAGAGCAGATGCAGACTTCTTGCAAACTTGTACAGTAAGAAGGTAAAAGGCAAAAGGGAATGAATGTTGTATCCTTACATGACAGAGGAGTGGAAGAGAGCAAACCCACTCCAACAAGCCCTTTTTATAATGGCATCAATCCATTCATGATGGCAGAGGTCTATTGACCTAACACCACCCAGTAGGTCCACCTCCCAACACTGGTATTTTGGAGATTAAGTTTCCTACATGAATTCTGGAGGACACATTCAGACAATAGTCGAGATCCTATTAGTTTTGCACCTAGATAGTTTTGCACCTATTAGTTTTGTCCCTTTGTATGTAGAACAACTAAGGAAGTTTGTTAACATCTGGAATTGTAGAGAAAGGTTGGGTTGACTGGGGCATAGACCCCTTTTAAAAATTTAGTTATTATATTTATTATTACTATTATTATTATTATCATTATTATTAAACTTTGCTATAGTACACATCTGCTCACTGGAAAGAGACAGAGAGAGCGAGAGGAAAGTAAGAGAGCAAGCCACCAGGTCCAGTACTTGAACCACAGTTGGCCTTGTGGGAGTTCAGTACCAGCGACCTCTTAAAAAGCCCTCTTTCTTACTCTCAACCTTCTGAATTTCTTGTTTGTATCTCTGCTGGGTTGAAGGAGGCAAATAAGCATTTTGGCTGAATCACAGACTTTATGAAAGACTAAAAAGAATCAGAAACTAAACATTGCTCATGAAGTGCTTCATTATGTACTAACTATGCCTAATTATTTCCCAATAATTTGAATAATCTATCTGAGGTTAATTAAAAATTAACTGTATCTGTAATTAATACTTTAGCCCTTTCATGGAAAAAATAAATATATACTTTTAAAAATTACAACCATGACTTTGAACTGGATACAATTCACCAATCTTACTCATATTTCTCATCATTAATATGTATGTGTCTATTTGTATATTAAGTTATAAACATATTTTAGAACATATGTGGGGGTTTGTGTATCTATCAACATGGTCAAAATATCAAGCAGTTCCAAAATACTTTCTGTTACCTTTCTACAACCATACCCAGTACCTGCTTCCACTACTCCCCCTTGGTGCTAATCCCCAGAAAATCCTAATTTGTCCTCCATTACTAAAATTTATCACATTAAAAATATGATATGCATGGAATTACACAGTACATAACTTTAGGGATTGGCTTTTTTCCATGCAGCAGGTATTAATGGTGTGTTATTCTAAATTGAAAAGTAGTATTCTATGGTGTGAATATACCATATTTTCTTAACCACTGGCCCATTTAAGGGCCTGTGGGGATGATTTAATTTTTTGGCTAAGAACAAAGATCCTGGGCCATCAGATGATGTGAAGGTTAAGGTGGCTGGAACTCACATAGCTGAATGCCCAGTTCAAGTCTCAGACCCAGTGGCTTAAAAAATACACAAGGCGGGACCAGCAGTTGGTGTAATGGCTATGTAACTGGACTCCCATGTAGTCGACTGCAGTTGGAGTCCCAGACCCAGTGGCTTAAACTCACACCGGGCGCATGTGCGTGTGTGCCCAAGATCCCGAAAGGAGAATGGAGGAGAAGGGATTGTGGTGTAGCTATCCCTAGTGGGGGGTGATTTCTCACTTTCTGTCTCTCTATCTCTCTCTGTCTTTCTGGCGAGCGCACACGTCTTATACCAAAAACCTCTCAAAAAAATAATACACAAGGCATGTTTGCGCATGTGCCCAAAATCTTGAGAGACGAATGGAGAAGAAGGGATTGCACCCACAAGGGGTGCTTTCTCACCCCACTGTCCTGTCTCTGTCTATTTCCAGTGAACATACACATGCTATCACAGAAATTAAAAATCACAAATGAAAGAACAAAGCTGCTATAAACATGTATATATAGGTTTTTGTCTCAATATAAATTTTCATTTCTCTGGGATAAATGCCCAATAGTGCAATTACTGTGTCATGTGATAATCCCAAATTTAGATTTGTAAGAAACTGCCAAATTATTTTACAAAGTGCCTGTACCATTTTACATTCTTACCAGCAAAGTATGAATGGTCCAATTCCTACACAATTTCATTAGCATTTTTTTCATTACTTTTTTTGAGAGATTTTTGCTGTAGGGTGTGTGCATTCATGAGAGAGACAGAGAGATACAGGGAGATAGAAAACAAGAAATCACCCTCCGGGGGAATGGCCGCATTGCAATGCTTCTCCATTCTCCATTCAAGAGTTTAGGCATGCTCATACATGTGCCGGAGTGAGTTTCAAGCCTCTGGGTCTGGAACTTGAACCATGGTCAGCCATGTGGTAGTCCAGTGACATAACCACACCACCATCTGCTGCTCCCTTTTTTCATTACTTTATTATAAAAAGTTTCTTTCATGAGCGAGGGAGAGAAAGAGGGAGATTAAGAAAGTGAGAAAGATATACCCTCAACACGATCCCACACTGTGATTCCCTCACTCCAGCCTTCCCAGCCAGATAGGATTATGAGCACAAATACCTGGCAATTTTTTTTCATTAAGTTTTATTTTAACCGTTCTTGAAAGTTTTTGTAGTAATATCTCATTATGGTTTTAATTTGCATTTCCTGGTGGCTAATGATGTTGACCATCTTTTCACATGCTTATATTTCCTTTTTGGCAAAATGTTGTGAGCCTTTTGCTCATTTTTAATTAAATCATTTGTTTGGGTTTTTACTGTTGAATTTTAAGACATTTTTAATATATTCTAGATACTAGTCATTTGTGGCAAAGCTTGTTTGCAAATATCTTCTTTCAGTCTCTAGGTTGTCTTTTCATCTTCTTCACACAGAAGTCACATATAAAAAGCTTCTAATTTTGATGAGGCCCAATTTATCAATTTTTCCTGTATGAATTATGTTTTGGTGTCAGATCTAAGAACTCTTTGTGTAGCTATAGATCCCAAAGATTTCTTTCCTATGTTTTTATAAAAGTTTTGTGGCTTTAGATTTTACACGTAAGACTATGATCCATTTGTAATTTTTATGAATTAACATTTTTATTTTATATATATATATATATATATATATATATATATATATATAATTTTCTCTTTATTTTTATTTGAAAAGTGAAGACACTTGTTTCCAGTTGCAAAGGCATTGAAGCACAAAGACAAGGAAACACCCGGGGAATTTAACCCTCCATGAAAGAATCCCCAACCGAAAAGACAAAATGAAGAACCAGATAGCACCACCTGCTCTCTACTTACTATATTAATTTTTGTAATTTGTTTAAAATCTCAGTCAAGTTTTATTTTTTTGCCTATGGTGTCCATTGCTCTGGCACTACTAACCCTGGCGATAGATAGAATAATATAGATAGATATAGATAGACAGATAGATAGGTAGATAGATGATAGATAGATAGATAGATAGATAGATAGATATAGATAGATGATGATGATAGATAGATAGACAGATGATAGATAGATATAGATAGATATAGACAGATAGCTATAGATATAGATATATATAAACCTACAGGTAAATTTGGGGAGATGACATTTCTACCATGCTGAGTTATTTGATCCATTAACATACTATGTCTTTTCATTTATTTAGGTATTTCACTCATCTACTTTGTGATATTCTAGCATATAGAGTCCATACATTTAAAAAAAAAAAAACTTATACTTAAGTGTTCCATTTTCTCTGGAGGCATTATAAATATTATAATGTATTTGGTTTTAATTTCATTTATCTCACATGTTTATTTGTTAGTATCTAAAAAAAACAATTGATTTTTGAATGCTGATGTATCCCACAATTTCACCAAATCCACTCATTAGTTCAAAGAACATTTATTTTGCAAATCACTTGGTAATTTCTACATACACAGTTCTGCCATCTGTAAATGAGGATGTTTTTATTTTTTTCCCTTCCAGGGTGCCTTTTATTTCTTCTTCTTGCCTAATTGCAATGGCTAGAACTTTCAGTAGGTATTAAATAGGAGTGGTAAATGTGGAAATTCTTGTCCTTTTCCCAATCTAAGGGAAAAAAGAAACATTCGGTCTTTCATTATTATGTATAATCTTATTTGTCATTCTCTTGTAGATGTTCTTTATCAAGTTGAGGTAATTATTCTTGTTTATTTATTTATTTGCTTTTCCAACTTTATTTAGAAAAACAAATCCAGGTCCCAGTGGCCCCTGATGTGCGGAACCCCCACCCCAGCCATAATTTAAATAACTTAGAGACAGAATTGGAGGGAGAGGACAGGAAGGTAGGGTGGGGTGGGAAAAGAGCCCATTACAGCTGCAGCACCCGTTTCTTGTCCATCTTTTTCTTGGCCTCCAGCTTCTTATTGTACTCGTATGCATGCTTCTTGGCTATGGGACCATCTGCCCCTCCTGGGACTCCTGGGCCACGAAGTCAGTGGAGGAGGCTGCAGCGCCACTGGCCAGGGCCCAGCCAGCCTCAGATCTGCCACTGCTGGGCCTGCCTGTGCCACAGTGTATTTCAGTGAGCAGGCAGGCTGAGCGGCATACTCCTCCAGGAGCAGGCGGCTCTTGTCCTCATTGAGCGCAGACGGATCAGCAAGCACTTGATGATAAGCAGCACGTGGCTGATGCCCAGCTGGGCTGTTCAGTCCCTCTTAAGTACATTGACACAGATCTCACCATTGGCGTCCACGTTTGGGTGGAAGATCTTGGTCAGGAAGTAGCCCTTGGTGGAGAGGCAGGGAAGTCCTTTCCCAGCAGGAGTTTCATGCGGAACAGTCCTCTGGCATATGGGGTTCCTTCAGGGCCCTTGATGGTGATCTGCAGGTGGGTGAGGTCTTTCTCATTGGGAAAGAATTTGATACCATCAGGTGGGTCTGAAGTCAGTGTGGTCTCTTTCTTGTACACCAGGCGGATGATGGGGGCGGGAGGGGAGGGCAAGTTCTCCACATTTGAGTTTCCTACCCTTGGAGGGGTTGAGAAAGGCGGTAGAGAGGAAGGGGAAGCAGAAGGCAAGGCGATCGCTGATTGGGCGTTTGAATGAGACTGGGCCATGGCCAGGCCGCACACCCCGACACCATGGCAGTAGTGCACGCGACTAACGATTGGTTTCGGGGCAGGGCCAAGTTGAGGTCATTCTTTACTCTTAACTTTCTGAGAGTTTCTTTTTTAAAAAAATTATGAATTGATATTGGATTTTGTCAGATACTTTTTTCTGCATTAATTGATGTGATATATCAATTATATAATCAATATAATTGTTCTTTAATTTTTTGACAGATTATATTGAGATTTTTTAAAATTTATTTTATACATTTAATCACTATACATTACTTAGCTTGGACATTGAATTTACCCAACATGAATAGACTTCACACTAGTCTAGTTCAGGATACAAAACACATTATCTTCAACAGTTAATATTTTTTGTATCCCATAAAAGTCTTTCTTGCCTCTCTATTTTCTTGCTTAATTTCTCTTGATACACTATCCTTCTTCTCCTACCCTCTTCCCACATTGTCTCCAGTATCCATAACCATTTTCTTTTTTTTTAATTCAGAGTATTTTTTAAAAATAATTATTTATTCATTTTAATTTACATTTTATCACGTCTTTACAGTATACATTTCTTTTTCCAACACAAATACCATGCATGTCAGTCAAGACAAGGACATTATTATATACATTATCATCAGCCAATAGCTTCTCATTTTTTGTCAATTAAATATACTTTTACATGTTTTTTCTTCCCCCTTTCCGCTTCCTCCCTTCCATACTAAACTTTTTTTCACATTTTATTGATTCACAAAAGATCTTAAAGTATGGATGAAGCTAGAATCTAATGACAAGTGCACTATAATTTTCTTCTAAAACAATTTTTTCTCTCTTCATTCTCCCTTTTACTAAAGAGAGGTGTAAACTAACTTATTTGCAAAAAATAATAATAATAATACGTTAATCTCTATTTTATCTGTTCTTTGCACAAAGCTCCATAAGAATTCAATTTCTGATGCAAGGCAACAGAAACTATTGTGTTATCAAACTTATGCAAATAACCATTCTGCCACAAAATAAGAATGTTCACAAATATTTTTCAATTGCAAAGGGATCAGGGAGGGAGAAAAGTTTATGTTTCAAATAAAATAATTCTTTTTTAAACAAATTGCTAAACCCAACAAATCAAAAGAAAACAAAAATCCTTAAATCTGGAAGACAAAGCATAGAAGAAAGTAGTAATGTTTTAGAAAAAAGTCATAGAATTCTATTTCACCAGTTCAGTCTGGTGTAATTTCTCTTTTGTTGAATTTGCAGTGTTACTGTGGTCTGACCTTTCCATTAACATTCAACATTACTATTGATATTTCAGAACTTGTCCCTATCATTAAGTTGACCTTATTTTAGTCATTTTTGTTCTCTTATTTGTCTGTCTTTAGTTTTCCTGGTATAGTACTCCCTTCAGAATTTCTCAAAGAGCTGGTCTGGTGTTGGTAAATTCGTTCAGGTTTTGTTTATGTGAGAATGTTTTTATCTTATCTTCCCCCATGAAGAATAATCTTGCCAGATACAGTATTTTTGTTTGAAATTGTTTTTCACTTAATACTTTGAATATATTTTCCCATTCTTTCCTTGCTTGCATTGAAATGTCTGATGTTACCTTGATGGTATATCCTTTGAAAGTAACTTGATGTTTTTCTCTTGCCAATTTTAGTATCTGTGGTTTTGGTCAATCTGGCTATGATGTGCCTAGGAGAAGATCTTCTTGGGTTGATTCTATGTGAGGTCCTTTGTATTTCTTGGGTCTGGATATTTGAACACCTCTCTAGGTTTAGAAAGTTTTCTTCTAGGATTTCATTGAATAGATTATTAATGCCCTGATTAGTTTCTTCACCTTCTGGAGTACCAATGATCTGGATATTTGGGCATCTAATGGTATCTAGTATTACTTGTATATTATTTTCATTTTGGGGCATTATTTTCTCAGTCTTTTTAGTGAATTTTTCTAGGTCAGAGGTTCTATTTTCTACATCTGAGATTTTATTTTCTGCATGATCTAATCTCCTTTTAATTTTTTAAAGGGAAGTTTTGATTTCCTGTATTACAGTTCCATTTGATTTTTTTTTTATGGTGTATATTTCTTCTTTCAGATCATGGAAGAACTTCCTCACCTTCTGGAACTCGTTGTTTCTTTTCTCCTGCATTTTCTGGAATTCATTGTCTCTCTTCTCTTGCATCTCTGTTAGCTTTGTCACGATGAATATCCTAAATTCTTTTCTGACATATCCATGAGTTCCATTGTACTGACTGTGGATGATGAAGGGCTGTTCTTTTCCTGTGGGGGAGAGATATTTTCTTGATTTACCATACTTCTTGTGCCTCTGCTGTGCTGGTTTCTGATCATCTGATAGATTATACATTATTTCCTACCTTCTTGGAGTTAATTGTGAGCATTAGAGGCATGCGGAAGGGGATGGCCTGCAGTTGTTCCTTTTTTTTTCTTTTTCTTTCTTTTTTTTTTTTTTTGGAGAGGTTTTTGCTATAGGGCATGTGTGCTCACCAGAAAGACAGAAAGAGACAGAGAGACAAAGAGACAGAAGCGAGTAATTGTCCCCCGGGGGGGGTGGCCATGCCACAATCCCTTCTCCTCCATTCTCTTCTCGGGATCTTGGGCACACATGCACACACACCCAGCATGAGTTTAAGCCACTGGGTCCAGGACTCGAACCATGTTCGACTACATGGGAGTCCAGCGACATAGCCATTATGCTAACTGCTGTTCCCATGGCCTGCAATTTTTCTGCAGTTCCATTTCCCTGCTTCTTACCAAGCAACCTGCACTTTCAGTGGAACTTGATATAACAAAGGCCTCACAATTTCAAGGGAATTGGGACACCTGGGCTGAGCTGCAGGGTTTAATGTATTCAGATGTTTTGTTACTGTGCACCTAAGACCTGAGTAGACAGTCAATGTGTGGAAGGTGAGAAGCAAGGTGAGAAAGTCAGGTAAAAGAAAGAAAACACAGGGAAAGAGACAAAAACAAACAAACAGCAACAGTGAAAAGGGGAAAATATATTTTTTTAAAGAAAGGCAAAAAAATGAGAACCACATGGTGCACTGAAAGAAGCAGGGATAGTGCCACCTCAGATGTACATGGATTCTGAAATTTGCAAGAGAAAGAAGAGATCAGAGACAAGAGACTGTACTTAGAGATTTAAAAAAAACACACACACATGTATAAAACACACACACACACACATATATATATATATATATATATATATATATATATATGAAAGAAAATTTTTGAGAGAAAGGGAGAGGGAGGAGAGAGAGATAGAGACAGAGAAGACAGAAACCACCCTACCTGGCTTTTCGCTGGGTGTTGGACTGGAAGGAGGGGTTTGAGGCAGAGGTTTTCTGGTTAAAGGGGCAGCACTAGTCCCACCTCAGATACACATAGATTCTGACTTTTTGCTGGGTGTTGGGCCAGAAAGAGGGATCCATAACCATTTCCAATGTTTATATGTTCTCTAATCTTTCAGTTTCCACCACAAAGTGCACAAAGTCAGTGGATGTTAAATGAAGATATACAATGTCTCTCTTTCATAGCCTGGCTTGCTTTGCTCAGCAGTAAATCTTCCATATTCATCCACTTTCTATCAGATGCTATGATCTTGTTGTTTGTTATGGCTGAGTAATATTACATAAACTGTATGTGCCACACTTTCTCAATCCATTCATCTGTTCATGGATATTTGGTTTCACCCCATGTTATAGCAATTATGAATAATGCTGCAATAAACATATGTGCAAGCACATTTTCTGTCTTAGCATTTTCCTGTATTTTGGGTAGATACCCAGGAGTGGAATTGCTGGATCATATGGTAGTTCTATTTGTAGGTCTTTTATGAACCTCCATATTATTTCCCACGGTGGCTGAACCAATTTACATTTCCATCAGCAGTGTAAGAGAGTTCCCTTATCAACACATTCTTGACAGCATTTATCATTTTTGTTTAAATCTTTGCCATTCTGACTGGAGTTAGCTGGTATTTCCTTGTGGTTTTGATCTGCATCTCTCTTAAGAGGAGGGGTGTTGAACATTTTTTCATATGCCTTTTGGCTGCTCATATGTCTTCCTTAGAGAGTTGTTTATTTAGCTCATTTTCCCATTTTTTAATTGGGTTAGTAATTTTCATCATGTTAGCCACTTTAGTTCCTCTGTATTGTGCTTATTAGTCCTTTATCTGAGGCATAGTTTACAAAAATATTCTTCCATTTCGAAGGTTGTCAATTCACACTAATTACTGTGTCTTTTGCTTTGTAGAAACTACTTAATCTGATGTAATCATATTTATCTATTTTTAGGATTATTGTCTGAGCTTTGGGGTCTTATTTAAGAAGTCTTTACCTATCCCATTGTCTCCCAGAGTTTCCTCAGTGTTTTCTACCAGTAGTTTTATAGTTTGAGGTCTTAGGTTTAGATCTTTGGTCCACTTTGAGTTGATTTTTGTTAATGGTGAGAGATAGGGGTTCAGATTCATTTCTGTGGGTGGATACACAGTTTTTCCAGCACTATTTGATAAAGAGGTTTTCCTTTTCCCACTGCATTGACTGGTATTGTTCGTCAAATATCAGTTGGCTGTATGTTTGGGGGTTTATTTCTGGAGTCTCTATTCTGTTCTATTGGTCCACCTGTCTGTTTTTGTGCCAATACTATACTGTTTTGATTATCATAGCTTTGTAATATATTTTGGGGACTGGGAGTGAGATGTTGCTCACTTCACTCTTCTTGTGCAGGATTGCTTTGGCAATACAGAGCCTTTTATGTTTCCAGGCAAATTCTATGATTGTGTTTTCTAGATCTGTGAAGAATATTTTTTGTAACTTGATAGGGCTGCATTAAATATGTAGATCAATTTGGGTAGGATTGTCAGTTTGATTATATTAATTCTCCCAATGCAGGAACATGGGATGTCCTTCCACTTTTTTTGTGTCACTTTCAGTTTCATTGTCTCTTTTCTCTTGCATCTCACTTAGTTTTGTCACTGTGAGTATTCTGAATTGTTTATGAGACATTTCCATGAGTTCCTTTGTACTGTCTGTGGGAAATAAGGAATTGATCTTTTCCCTTGGGGGAAAGATATTTTCTTGGTTTCTCATATTTCTTGTGCCTCTGTGGTGGTTTCAGATTATCTGATGGATTATATGTTTCTTCTTAATTTCTTGGAGTTAATTCTGAGCATTCAAATGAATGTGGGAGGAGGTGATCCACAGTCTCTACAATTCTGTCTGCCTGATGCTCACCTAGTAACCTGCACTTTCATAGCTTAGCCTGGATAATTCAAAAGCCTCCCAGTTTCTAGAGAACATGTACACCTGGAGCTGAGCTGCTGAATTTCAACTGAGGAAGATGGTAGGGATCGCGTGGCATGTGGTGCATCTGCTCATTGCACACTTCAGAAAATGGTGAAGTCTAAGAGTTCGGTGGCATTTGGGTGAGAAGGAAGTCAATGTCTCTGCTACTCTGTCTCCTGTCATTCACCATGCAGCCAGCCAGGCCCATTCTCACTGAGGTAGGGTCCCAGTGGCACAGGGGTTGGGGTAGGGAGTGACTCTCTAAGTTCCAATGAACACACCTGAGATTTTGATGGTGTGTGGGTGAAGGTGTACTCTCCCTGCCACTCCCTCTGCAGTCAGCCAGGCCCAACCTAGCTGGAGTGGGTGTCCCAATGGCATGGGGGTTGGGGAAGGGAGTCTACATTGAGGAATTTTTAGAGTGTGGTTGCTTTAAAAATTATTATAAGTAGCATCTACTGAATACTTATACCCTAATTTAAACCTTGCATCAGCCCCATGAGATGAGTAATACTATTATCAGCCTAAATTGTACAAAGTGAATTAAAAAAAAAAAAAACTCAGGAAAGTCAAGCAACTTACTCAAGTCACACAGTCAATAAGGGGCAAATTGGAACTGAATCTAGGGCTACTTCACACAATTTCCTGTATCTTCCCACTCAGCCAGCCTCCCTTCAGGTGCTAATCAGAATTCCTTAGCATAGAAGCTAAACTGAGCAACTTGATTATACTAAGTAGGCTCTTCATAATGATAAGGATTCTCTTTCATTTCTTGTCCTTAAACTTGAACAACAGTTTCTTTCCTGGAAGTCATCAAAGCTGGTATTGAGTCAGAACCAAAGTTTTGGAAATGCCTTCTTTGGAACTGTGGAGGTGGGTGGGGAGAGCAGAGGGGTTAATGACCAAACTCAGTTATTCCAATTTCCAAGATTAGTTAGGGTGGCTAGAAGGGCCTCCCACCCAAGAGATTATATTGCCTATCAAGCTGCCCTTAAAAGGATTCAACAATGCACTGAAATCATGGACCCTCTGGTGACTCAGAAGGGACTTTCACAGCAGAGAAGGAAAAACTACTTCATATGATTGTTTTTCCCAAAATGATTAAATTGAGCATATTACTCTGTTGTAATCTTTTTCATTTTTTAAAAATAAACAATTACAGAATTTTTTTCTCTAGGCTCCTTAAAACTATACTACAGAAAAAAGAGACATTTCATACAAACACTTTGGGAGTAGCATTTACAATGTTTATTAGATTTTGTTTTTGTTTTTTGTTTCTTGTTTTTAAATTCAAATAAACATTTTCCTCCTCTTTAAAAGCAAAAAAATCTAGGGACAACTTTTTTATATATTAATTCTTTCTTTCTCTTTTTCTTTTTCCCATAAACCCTACCCCTACATCTCATAGTATCTCTTTCTCCGCAAGCTTTTTTTCTAATTCAGTTTTTTCTTTTACTTTCAGGTAGAAATTTCAGAGAAAGATACATATCCCTGATTTCCAGTTCTTATTTCTCCAAAAATGGCTCCAATGACTATGCCTTGTGCTATTTTTGCTCTATAGACGCAAGTTTTGCACTTACCTCCATTCTTCTCAAAAAGCTATGACATCTACCAATTTATGGGTAGTATATGGCTATTTCACCCACAAGGTATCGGAGAAGGATGTCATTTCTTGACTTTTCCCTTCAGTGAGTCCAAAGCCTGAAGAATTTCCTTTGTTTGATTTCCTGGGCTCTCTTGAGTTATCTCCTCATTTTTCACCTCTTTGAATGAGGGCCTCTGTCAGTTAAACAAGCTCTCATACAATCATCTAAAGCAGTAATAGCAAAAATAAATAAGTCAGGCTCCTGTGTTTGTGATTCAAGGTCTGTGGAGGTGAACTGAATCCTTTTTGGAAAAATGATTAGATCAGGGCAGAGCTGCCTTCTGCATTGGCCAAGTGGACACCTGCCTTCTGGGGATTAATAACCACCTCCCCTACTTATTCACTAAATCATACCTCTAAACCTTTGTCTCCCAGTCACAGAGGACCTGACAAGGCATGTATGGGAAAGAGGAGAGACACATTAACTGTCATTTTTCTAGGGAGGTGAATAACCTAATAAGATGTAGCCAAAGAGAATAGGGCCCCTGCAGAGCTGTGGGTAAAAAATTACCTTGCAGCAAAGAAATAAGGCCTCAGGGCAGAAAGGCTCAAGTGTCTCAAATACTAAAGTAGCCATATTGTAAATTTGTTCCTGCCTCTCTCTAATCAGGATCTAACCCCAAATTTCATGTTTTCCATGGCCAAATGCTATTTCCTGTATGCCCTGCATCTGTATTCTCCAAGTATATTCAGAAATATTGGTGTATCCTGGCCATCCTACATGTCACAAATTCTATTTCTCTCACAGAGAAGAGTTCCCTAAAGAACAGTAATATGTGGCTGCATGGACCTTTAGCTGATGAGATATTCTGGGTATTGACAGCTGCAAGACAAGTACACATTTCCTGTCTACTGTTAGTCAATGTCCACTTGGTGGATCCAGAACTGCATTTCTAAGTAACAAAATACGTTGATTGGATAAACCACAGCAGCCAGCCTAGAGTGGGCTGGACTAGACCAGGATAGAGCTGAGACAAGCAGTGCAAGATATGCATAATACTAATGCTGACTGAAATATCAATATCTTCCCAACTGCATTCAATTCATTTCTCCAATTATGAAATAAATGGAGTAGGGGTAGCTAAATATACTCAGAGAAAATAAAGAAAAATCTAAGATTGCAGGGATGAAGTTCATAATTTTGGGAAAGGAGAAGGAAAAGAGGTAATATGACAGGTTTCCAAATAAGAAGAAGCTCAGGGCTCTAGAAAGTGTCTTGCAATACAGTAATTGGAAGTTAGGTTCCAAGAAGTATGAGGAGAAGATAAATCTAGTTACTGGATAAATTTGGGATAAAGGTCAAAGAATCAGGGGCATTTTGGAGGGCAAAAGAAGCAGCTTGACAAGGAGCTACTTCTTAGGTAATGAGTTATCCTTAGGAGGTGAATTATACCAAATGTTTCTGGAACAGGAACACCCCCCTGGATTCACCAATTCCAATAATGGCCAGCCAACATATATTGAGTCCATGCTGCATGTCCATGCTTGATCAGAGTACCAAGGTATTGGACCATGAGCTCACATCCCAGTGGTAATTTTTTTCTCTTTTAAAACTTTCTACTATAGGGCATGTGCATACTCTCTGGAGAGACAGAGAAAGCAAGAAAGAAAGTGAAAAATCACACACACACACACACACACACACACACACATACACACACACACACACACACACACACACACACACGAAGGGAGGGAATGGCCACACCACAATCCCTCTCCTCCATTCTCCCTTGGGATTTTTGGCATGTGTGGCCAGGTGTCTGGCATGATTTTCATGCTTCCCAGTCCAGGACTCAAACCTCACAATCAGCCATGTGGGACTCAGCCACCTTAACCACAGCACCTGCTGACACGCCAGTGATAAAATTTTTATTGAAATCCAAGGTGGCCACTACCTCCCAGTCACTTTGCTCAGTTCTGGAGATTTAGCAGTGAATAAAGCAACATGGCCTCTAGAGACAGCTATGTCTTTCCATCTTTTTCCCAAGCATGCACTAGGCTTCTTTACAGTTAGATGTGGTTATGTGATTGACTTCCTGCAAACTGAAAGTGAACAGAAGTAATGTGTGCCTGTTGGTGGGCTGGATATGAATTCTAAAGGGGACTTTGGAAGCCACAGGTAAAAGATGCTAGCATTCCCATTAGACAGGATCCTGAATGACTTCATGGAGCAGAATTCATAACAATACCATCCGCTCCTGCAACCACCAACTATGTGAATATAAAATAAAATAAAATTCTACTTCAATAAACCTCTGAGGCTGAGATTTGCGAATTTATCTCTTATTGATTCGGGCATTATCTTAACACCAAAATTGGCAGTTTTTGCTTTCATAGAGATTGCAGAATAGAAGGTATAGAGTAGTGGTTACGGTTAGAGGTTAAGAGTCCTTGAAAACATAAAGGAGGACGTTACCAACTTGGTCTAGGGCAATAGAAGGAGACTTCATATAAGCCGTAATATCTGAGATGTCTTGAACAAGAAAAAGATTCCCCATAAGAGACAGTGAATCAGGTTGAGGGCAACACATAAAAAAGGCCCCAAAATGAGACTGCTCAAGGAGAGTCTTACTGAAGAGCAGAAGAAAACAAGGTAGTGTGAGTCCCATGAGTGTTTAAGCACTGATGAGAAATGAAAATGCCAGGCCACTGTGTGGATATATGTCTAGGGGACCTCAGGCATCAGCATATGTGGAAACATCTGCAAGTTTAGGGTAGGCCAGCATGAGACAGTCAGTCTCCTTCATGACATCAATTCAAGCCAATCCCAGGTAAAAAGACCAGAGGCCAAGAAATGAAGACTGTGACCTCAGTTTTGCCATTGGTAAGTCTGGATTTCCTGACACCTATTCTGCACCCCTTTCCTCAACTCTCTCACCTCTGTCCACTAGAGATAGACCTCAATAAGTGGTCTTATCCTCACTCCTCCCATTCACACTTGTTGCTTTTATGGACAGAATATTCCATAGGTTGTGCTCTGCAGCTGTGGCTTGTGAACACCTTCCAAGAGGCAAGATCCAAGGAGCCAGGAGTCAAAGGGAAAGGGCAACCACCTGCATATTCTGTTGTGTCTGATTAATTTCAAAGAAATATTCCAGTGCTTCAGATGTTGCTGGACAGCTGTCCAACATCTTGCAATTAGAGTAAATAGATGTACTACATGTAGGAAGATAGAATGAGGGTGACTCTGTTCTGAGGGGTAAAGATGAATAGTAAAACCATAAGACTGAACTGAAAGGGACCTTGGAGATTATCCCAGTTCGAATGCTTTGTATAACAGATGAGAAAACTGAGATTCAGAAAGAGGTCATGGTTTATCTTACATCAGACAGGGCCTCCATGTCTCAATTCCCAGCCCAGTGTTCTCCCCACTATACTAATCAAGAATCTAGACTAGTTGGAAGAATCATGCTGAAAGCTACTGATGAAGGAAATAGTAGGTGGTTCCAAGGCAGGGAAGCTTAATATCCAGTCAAATGTTACAGACAAGGGTCAGTCACATGCTTTCTGTTTATAGCCTTTCCATTGAGCTGTGGGCTTGGGAACAACAGACAGGGGAATAATAATTTGAGCTTTTGTTTGGTTTGCTTTGTAGAGGGAGGGAATCAGTCACCTCTCTGATCTGATTTGAGGTGTGCTGAGGAGGCTCTCCTGCCCCAGATGAACTTGCCCATCAGCCTGCTATTCAGGTAAGTATTGCCTTTTCTAGAGACTGCCTTTATTTATTTATCTATTTTGGAGAGGTTTTTGCTATAGGGTGCGTGCACTCACCAGAAAGACAGAGAGAGACAGAGAGAGAGAAAACGAGAAATCACCCCCCAGGGGGGATGGCCATGCCGCAATTCCTTCTCCTCTGTTCTCCTCTCAGGATCTTGGGCATGCACGCACACGCACCCAGCATGAGTTTAAGCCAACGGATCCGGGACTCGAACCGCGGTCGACTATATGGGAGTTCAGCAACATAGCCATTATGCTAACTGCTGGTCCCGAGACTGCCTTTAAAAGAGCTTTGTAAAGAAAACATTGACTGCTGTTTCTAGCCACTAAAACCTTATGAATTGGGGAAGTATCTCATATCCATTGATTCTATCAATCTACATTGAATAAAGCAGCATATGTAATCTAGGGGCCTGACCAATAGAGAAAAAGTGCTTGGATTTACTTAGAACTCTCTTGTCCAACTAGAGAAAGTGCCTCTGCTTTTGAGACCTCTTGCAGTGAGAAAATAGCCCAGAGACCTGAATAAGGCCTAGAAACCCAGGCTGCCTCATACTGTAAACTACAGAGAGCTCTGTTTTGTGTACACTTCAGTCCTAATCATTGCTATCCCAAAAATCTCACTGGTCAAACTCTGGAACTCAGTACACAAAGGAATTCTCTCTTCACCTCTTCTTATATCTGGATTTACAGTAATCACTCCCATTCCCGATCCCTGAGGTTAGTATAGTAGGTGAAACCTTATAAAACTCTCTCTCCCTGAACCTTACAAGCAGGTAGTTCAGATAATCTCATATTCCTCATTTTACATATTGAAAACCTGTAACTCAGAGAGATTGAGTTGCACAAAGTCATGAAAGCAATAGAATTCATTATACAGTTAAACTGGAACCTAATTTATCTTTCTGTATCTAAATCCTGTCTTCCTTCTCTACATTGATATTTCCCAAAGCATTCTCCACAGAGCACAAGTTTATTGAGAATTATGTTGATAGAAATAAAGATTGTATGATCTAATAAGCATCTGTGTCTTTTATATGTCCCTCTTGGTGAAATACCAAGTACTTCAGCATATTAGAGGCTATGAAAAGTAATCTGTATAATCCAGAGTTTCCAAAGGCATTTATGAGTAAAAAGAGCCCACCTAGGACTGGCTCCATGGTGCAACAGTACTACAGGCCTCAGGAGAAGAGGTCTGATCCCACATGGTGACCATGGTTCAAATCCCTGGTTTTGTCAGTATGAAACATACCAGGAATTCTTCTGTGTACCCAAGATCTAATAGTCGGGAGGACTGGAAGTAGGGGTTTGCCACAAAACAAGATTGTGTGGAGGGTGCTTCTCTCTCTTTTTCTCTCTCTCTCATACACACATGCACTCTATCATGAAAGGGAAAATAAAGAGCTCACATTATTTGGGCAATTTCTGTTCTAGGCCCTATACTCAATATTTTACATACATTAGTTTTTCTATCCTCCAAACAATCTTATGACCTTTGTACTATGCTTATTTCCATTTTACCAGTGATGAAATTGAGGCGGTAAGAATTAAAGTGACTTCCCCAAGTTCATGCAGTAAAATCCTGACTGAGGAGGTTCTCAAACCCAGAAGTCCAACTCTGTAAGAGATTTGACCAAAGGAATTTTCTTCCCATAAATCCTCTTTATAATCCCACAGAACTAGCCTCTTGGAGGGTAATTGTGGGAAACAGGGTCCCACATTCCACAACCTCTTAACAATCTTTCTTTGTTCCTATTATTTCATCTCTCAACAGCCAGAAACAGTGTTACTTTCAACTACTGACAAATGAACCCACAGGGTAAGAATAAAAAACAGATATTTGGTTATGCGGAGAGATAAAAAGGTATGGAGAGCATGAGCACTGTGTTGGGAGCACAGCCAGAGACTGAGGCCCTGCAAGATCAGACAGAAGGGCATCATCAGTCAAATAGAGCCTATTTCACAATTTTGCTCTAGGTGTTCAGAGGCAAAATCATAGCAGAATTCTCAGCAGAATCAGTCAAGTCCATCTTCTCTCTGCCCAGTAGGGTAACTGGAGTGACATGTACCCACCATACAGGCTGCTGTTGACTCTAATGCCAGGCAAATGGATCAAGGTTAATCAATTTAACTAAAAGTAGCAAAACTGAAACCACTGGGAGAGGGTACACACATATACACATGTGCGTGTACACACACACATGCACACACACTAATTCACGGTGCCAAGAAGACTGACTGATAAGGTAAATTCAGTCAGTAAACCACTCAATTTAGTGCAGAGTGGGGAAAAAATAAGTCAATGGAGATGCTGGGCTAAACTAGGCAGTAAATTCAGTCACTAGGTCAGCAGAATAGCTCCAGTAGACAGTTCTGCTGTCTTTGGGGATATGTAGAGTGATAATGAGGCACAAAACCCAAGGAAAGAGAGATAAATTGCAACACCAAAAATTTAGGTGAAATGGAAGCAAAAAGGTTTTTTTACAATAAAGGGATATCCAAATGTCTCCTTTGAAAGAAATTTCACCAGCAAAAAATAACAGAAACATTTCAATAGATAAAGAAACTGAAAAAAAATATTTGTAGTACATAGGGTGGACCAAGTATTGGAAACTTAATATTTTAAAATCATTTTATGATCTGATATGAAATAAAGAATACTTTCAATAAAAAGATTACAAAGATTACAGACAGGTGAATCACAGCAGAAAATGTGTATGTTTTTCTTGTGATTAAGTCTTCATAGGCATCGAAACTGGTCTTTTCACTTTGGGATTCATTTCCTTTGCACCTTTGATCAAGTCAGCACACATTTTCTCCAGGGACTTTACACTGCAGCTGGTTAAAGTAATTCTAATTTGGTGAATGGCCACCTCTGGCTTCACGGGTGTTTTTCCTGTCATTGGGGACCAGCAGATAGCATAATGGTTATATTGCTAGACTTCCACATGGCCAACTGTGGATCGAGTCTTGGACCTAGAGGCTTGAAACTCATGCCAGGCATGTGTGCATGCATGTCCAAAATCCTTAGAGAAGAATGGAGGAGAAGGGATTTCAGCCTAGTCAACCCCTCTGAGGGGTGATTTCTCGCTTTTTGTCTCTGTCTGGTGAGTGTACATGCCATATAGCAAAAAAATCTCTTTAAAGAAAAAAAAGTCATGGCTTCAAGGTGGCTTCCTGACCAACTTGTTCCTCCATGAAAGTGAACAGTGGTGAATCAGGAACAGGGGGGTTGACCAGAGATCAGTAGCACCTGTATCCGTGTCTTCCTCAAAAATAAAGTTTCCTAGTTATATTAATGTCCAACTTCCTGACTCCCAGTGAGGTTGAGAACCTTGTCTCCTGGTATTTCGGGCATGCATGCACATGTGCCCAGCAATTTTCTCAAGTTGCTGGATCTGGGACTCAAACCATGCAGTTGGTCATGTGAGATCCAGTCACCTTAACCCACACATCCCTGGCTGACCTTACTACATTTTTTGAAGTAGAAAATACTAGTATTTTCTGAGAACCAGCAGTTAGCATAATGGCTATGTCACTAGACTCCCACGTAGTCGACCGCGGTTCGCATCCCGGACCCGGTGGCTTAAAACTCACGCCGGGCGCGTGTGCGTGCGTGCCCAAGATCCCGAGAGGAGAATGGAGGAGAAGGGATTGCGGCACGGCCATCCCCCCGGGGGGTGATTTCTCACTTTCTGTCTCTCTGTCTCTCTCTGTCTGGTGAGCACACGCGCCCTATAGCAAAAACCTCTCCAAAAAAAGAAAATACTAGTATTTTTATTTCACATGGAAGAAATGTTACCTTTTTTTAGGTATCCAAAAATAAGAAAAATTTAAAGGCACTTTCCATTCTTAAAATTTATCCCAATATCCCAAAGTTTATTAGGAAACAATAGATGGCACTTTCACTCTTTCCTATTCCTAGAACCATGTCATGAAAATCCAAAAGACAGTCTTTTTCCCCACTGATCAGAAAGTCTGCAGTAGTGGAAGCTGGGCTCTTTGGAAACTATGTTGTGGAATCAGGGCCAAAGGCCAGTGCTGACGCCAGGGGTCCGATGACAGAGTGTATGTTCATCACACAGGGTGTGTGACTTCAACTGAAATATGAAGAACCTTCTTTCTCGTGTGGCTCATAAACCAGTTCTAAAGGCATTTCCCAAAAAAGAAGTTCAAAATGTTTGGGCAGTAGCAGCCACTTCAGTGTAAGCATGTTTCCCCAAGGTTGCTATTTAGAAAGACAACACTCAGCCACTTCAAAGTGGTTCTAGCCTGTTGGTATAAAAATATTCTTGTCTGTGGATATAAAAAAAACACACACATACACACACACACAGCCTCATTTTATGGACACATTAATTCTGCTAAGTGGAGCAATTACTTAACCCTGGGTAGTTGCACTTTTACTTCAACCTTTGAGTGAATTGTTTTGTTTCAAGAGACTGTTTAAGTTATGTTTGCAGAGCTCTCTTGTCACTGCAGTCTCAGGGACCTGAGCCCTACACATTGAAAACTGACCTCTCTATAGAGAGCCCAGACGGTGCTTCTACTACTACTGCTACTGAGAGAAGATATTCTTTTTGAGTGTGTATTTATTATGTGCCAGGCATTATGTCAAGTGACAAAAGAATGAAGTCACAGGAGGTTAAGTAACTTGCCTAAAGGCACACAGCTGGTATGATTTGGAGCTGGAGACTGAAATGAGTCTGATTCAAAAACCCTTTGCTCCTAACCTTTCTGTTATTTGCCCTAAAGTACCACAATAGTCATCTATTATAGCTTCAGCTCTCAATCATATTCATTCATTCACTCATTCATTCATTCTACCAAACTTACCAAGCACCTACGATATGTGAAGCATTATGCTGGAAATACAGAGAAAAATGAAACATCACTCCTACTCCAAAGAAACTTATACTCCCTGGTGTAGGCTGTAGATAAGCAGCCATAGATACGATATAACATGACAATGCAATATATACAGGGCATTAGAGATGCTTAGGAACATATATGACAAGCAGCCAACTGTGTCTGGCAGCAAGGAAAAGACAGCTGATTCAGGTTCAGGAAAAGCTTGGTCGGAAAGAGACCATCTCAATATATCTAAAGATCAAATCCTGGATCCCAACTTTTCTTTATTTTTGTTAGAATCTAGAAAGTATAATATGTAAGAAATCTCCTGAAAAAGGAAAAGGTGTGGGCCTATCCATGGCTTGGTGATTAAGACAGCTAGATCCCAAATGGCCAACTGTGTGGTTTGAGTCCTGGATCTGGTGGCTTGAGAAATATGCTGGGCACATGTGCATGATTGCCTAAAATCTCAAGAGGAAGGAGAGATAGAAGAGAAGGGATTGCAGCATGACCATCCCCATGGGGGAGTGTTTTCTTTCTCTCTCTCTCTCTCTCTCTCTCTCCCCCCCCCTTCAGCAAATGCACTCACCCTCTGGCAATTTTTTTTTTTTTTTAAAGAAAGGGTGTCTTAGTTTTTGTGTTGCTAGATACATACCTGAGACTGGGTGATTTGTAAAGAAATGGAGGTGTATTCAGCTTACAGTTTGGAGGTATGAGGTCCAGGGCCAAGCTTCTGGTAAGACCACCACATGGTGAAAGGCAGGTTCATGAGCAAAGTGGCTGCCTATAAGTTTCTTCTCATTCTGGTCTGTATCCATGTGGCCTCTATCTGCCGAATTTCCTTTCTTTCTAAACACACCAGAACTCAATCATAGGGGCCCTACCCTAATGACTGTATCACACCCAAAGGCCCCATCTTGGAACACCACGAAGGGATTTTCACTTAACGCCTTTACAGTACAACAAATTCCCAACACATGAACTTTTAGGGAACATCCATACACTTCTCAGTAAGACTAAATTTAAAAACATAAATCTTTTAAAGGTAAAGCACCATCAAAATTATAACAGGTTGAGGAACAGCAGTTAGTGTAATGGCTATGTCGCTGGACTCCCATGTAGTCGACCACGGTTTGCGTCCCGGACCTGGTGGCTTAAACTCACGCCAGGTGCGTGTGCGTGCGTGCCCAAGATCCTGAGAGGAGACGGGATTGCGGCGTAGCCATTCCCCCTGGGGGGTGATTTCTCGCTTTCTGTCTCTCCGTCTCTCTCTGTCTGGCTGGCGAGCACACGCACAAAAACCTCTCAAAAAAAATTATAACAGATGGGGGAAAAAAAAAGCATGAAAAAAATCCCACAATAATCCTATTTTTTAAAAAAAGAGGGAATCTTTAAGTCCCTGAAATTACTATGATGTGCTCACTTGTTAGATACTTTTACTAACATTAGAAATGAAAATGAAACACTAGATAAATTGCATGCAGGCCAAAGCCATGGGGGCATGAGAGCATTAGAGCATGGGAGTAACTTAAATTGCTTAAACTATACAGTTAGAGAACTGTCAGTCAGCTTTTGGACATTTGCTGTGTGTGAGAAAGATTCTCTATCAAAGTAAGTACAATCTTAAGGTGGGTTATTTGGAGTTTATCATGTACCTCAGAATTTATGTTCCTTTAAATGCTACTTTACAATACCCTTTCTTAAAAGGACAGAATATTTATAGATCATAATTCATATTGCTACAGTTATTTTAATAAAGGTTTTCTTTCATAAAATAAAGAAAGATCAGGTCATGTTAATCTAGCTTTTCTTAGTTTTGCATTAGATGACCATGGAGAGGGTTGACAAGGGCCAAATATTTATGTAAGCCAAAAGAACCTTGTAGTTACTATAGGTCTAAGCAGGCACAAAGGCCAAGTTCACTAGAGAGGTTCATGAGTATTGCCGAGGAGATCAACATTTTGAGTGAATATTCATTAAATTAAGCCAGGTGTAAGTAATGCTATTATGGAACGTACCAGGTAAGAGGATAGCAGTACAAAACTTTTACCTTTGCTGGAAAGAAAAAGAAGGGAAAAGAACAAGCTACATCCTATCAATAGTAAGTCAGTTGGCACCAGCTGTGTCTCTGGAGAATGACATACCTGAGTCCGGTCTGGGCAGGACTTTAAGGTGAGTCCGTGCTCAGGGCCTTGAAGCCACTTCAAAACTTTTGGACTCCATTGCCCACTGTCAGAAGCGGCCTGAGCTCATCCCACCCCACCAGCCGGAAGTCTTGAGCCCAGTCTGGGCAGGCCTTTAGGGTAAGTCCATGCTCGGGGTCTGGGAGCCACTTTGGAACTTTTGGACTTCATTTTCCACCATCCTGGTGGCCTGGGATCACCCCACCTGCTGGGAATCTTCAGCCTGGTCTGGGCAGGCCTTTAGGGTTAGTCCGTGTTTGAGGCCTGGGAGATACTTTGGAACTTTGGGTACACCAACTTGGACACTACACTGGATCATCTTCACCAAGTTATAACTCCTTAGCTTGCTACCACCTCATCAAGAACTGAATGTTTGGTGGGACCAGCAGTTGGCATAATGGCTATGTCACTGGACTCCCATGTAGCCGACCACAGTTCAAGTCCCAGACTTGGTGGCTTAAACTCATGCCAGGCACATGTGCGTGCATACCCAAGATCCCAAGAGGAGAATGGAGGAGAAGGGATTGTGGCATGGCCATCCCCTCTGGGGGGTGATTTCTCACTTTCTGTCTCTATGTCTCTCTCTGTCTTTCTGGTGAGCACATGTGCCCTATAGCAAAAACCTCTCAAAAAAAAAAAGAAAAGAAAAGAACTAAATGTTTGGTAGTGTACCCAAGCACCTGAAGTTACCAATACTGCTCTGACCTGGAGACAAGGCCCTCCAATAGGAACACACCTGGGAACTAAGGGTAAAATTTCCTTCACCAGTACTGCAGAAGATACTCCAACAAGTAGAAAAAAGTGATTACATCATCAGGTGACTAAACCAGCATAGATCTTGAAGAAACATGAGAAAACAAAGTGGTAGCTTTTCATCAGGTGAGGATAGTTGCTCCTCACCAAGAGTGGATAGTAGCAAGAAATACACAGAAATGTCATAAAAAGAATTTCAAAAAGTCATAGAAACAAAACTCATTGAAATGCCAGAGAAAACAGATAGTCAGTTTCAGAAAATGAGGAAATCATTTCTGGACATGAAAGAGAAATAGACACTCTAAAAAAAGAATTAAACAGAACTTCTAGAAATGAAAAATATAAGAAATTAAAATCTCCCTAGAAAGCATGAACAGCAGATTGGACCATGCAAAAGAAAGAATTTCTGACCTTGAAGACAAAGTCTCCAGCATAGACCAAATCACCAAAAAGAAGAAAAGTCAAGCAAAAACAAAAACAGAAACAAAACCAGAAAGAAAAAAAAAACACCCGAGGGCAACATACAGAGAGTTTAGACACTTAAACACCATGAAACGCCCAAATATTTGTATAATGGGTATTTCAGAAGGTGAAGAATCTGCTAAAGTCACGGAAAACCTCTTTCATGAAATATCTGAAAACTTTCCAAATATAGAGAAATCTGGAGAAATTCAGACCCAAGAAATAAAAGAGGATCCCAAATAGAATAAACACAAAAAGATCCTCCCCCAGCACATCATAGCCAGATTGGTAAACATTAAAGACAAGGATAATATTCTAAAAATGGCAAGTGAGAAATGTCAGGTTACTTATAAAGGCTATCCCATTAGGCTAATGTCAGATCTCTCAACTGAAACAGTGCACCTAAAGAAGGAATGAGAAGATGTGTTCAAAACATTAAAAGAAAAATAATTTCAAGAATACTGTATCCAGCATGATTGTCCTTCAAATGGGAAGAGCAAATAAAAGTATTCTCACATAAACAAAAACTGAAAGAATTCACCAATAATAGTCCAGCTCTACAGGAAGTACTGAGGGGGGTGTTGTATCAGGAAAACTAAAGGGAGATAAACAGAAATCGGAGAACAAAAAACAACTGAGAAAATGGCTAACAAAATGACAGAAATAAATCTGCAAATATCAATAGTAATATTGAATGTTAACAAATTAAATTTTTCTATTGAAAAACAGACTGGCTGAATGGATACAAAAGCAGAAGCTATCTGTGTGCTGCTTACAAGAAACACACCTCACTGATAAGGACATTCAAAGGCTGAAAGTGAAGGGCTAGAAAAAGATATTCCATGCAAATAGAAACCAAAAAAAAGGCTGGTGTAGCAATTCTGATATCAGACAAAATAGACTTTAAGATGAAAGATGTAAGAAGAGACAAAGAAGGATATTATGTAGTACTAAAAGGACTTGTTCACGGAGAAGCTATAACACTTGTAAATATCTATGCACCCAATACTGGAGCACCTAAATACATCTAAGAGAGACTATTAGATCTCAAGGGAGATAGACTGCAACCCAATTGTAGGAGACCTCAACACCCCACTGACTCCTCTGGACAGATCATCTAAACAAGATAGAAACAAAGAGATACAAGATCTAAATGATACCATACATGAAATGGACTTGACAGACATCTATAGAGTATTTCACCCAACTGCCACAAAATATACATTTTTCTTACCCCCTCATGGAACATTTTCAAAGAATTACCACATAATAGGGCACAAAACAAGCCTTTACACACTCAAAGTAATAGAAACTATACCTAGCATCTTTTCTGACCATGATGGAATCAAACTTGAAATCAACTACTGAAAGAGCCCTCGAAAATTCACAAACACATGGAAACTAAACAACCTATGCCTAAATGACTTTATGACTATTGAAGAAATTAATACTGAAATCAAAAGGTTCATAGAAACCAATTATAATGGGGATCAGCAGTTGGTGTAATGACTGTGTCACTGGACTCCCATGGAGTTGAACACAGTTTGAGTCCCGGACCCAGTGGCTTAAATTCATGGCGGGCGTGTGTGCATGCGTGCCCAAGATTCTGAGCGGAGAATGGAGGAGAAGGGATTGTGGTGTGGCCATCCCCCCTGGGGGATGATTTCTCACTTTCCGTCTCTCTCTCTCTCTCTCTCTCTCTCTCTCTCTCTCTCTCTCTATGGCAAGTGCATGCACCCTGTAGCAAAAAAAAAAAAAAAAAAATCTCTCTCAAAAAAAAAAAAGGAAAGGGATCAGTTGTTAGTGTAATGGCTATGTCGCTGAACTCCCATGTAGTCGACCACGGTTCGAGTCCCAGACCCAGTGGCTTAAACTCACAACAGGCACGTGTGCGTGCATGCCCAAGATCCTGAGAGGAGAAAGGAAGAGAGGGGATTACAACATGGCCATTCCCCCGGGGGGTGATTTCTCGCTTTCTGTCTCTCTATCTCTCTGGCAAGTGCACGCACCCAATAGCAAAAACCTTTCCAAAAAAAAAAAAAAGGAAAGAAACAAACGATAATGAACAATTGTTTATAACCTATGGGGCACAGCAACAACAGTCATAAGAGGAACATTCATAGCAATCAGCCCCCACAAGGAAAAAGCTGAAAGGTGGCATATCAGTGGCCTAACAACACAACTCAGAGAACTGGAAAGACAACCAAAAAAAAAAAAAAAATTCCAGGAGAAAAGAAATTATAAAGATTTGAGCAGAAATAAATGAAATAGAGAATAAAAGAACTATACAGAAAATAAGAAAAAGCTTGTTCTTTGAGAAGATAAACAAAATTGACACACCATTAAGTAGATTAATCAAGAAAAACAGAGAAAGGAACCGGATAAATAAAGTCAGGAGGGAAATAGGCATTATTACAACAGATGTAACAGAAATACAAAGTATCATGAGAGAGTGACTATATGCCAAAGTATATGAGTGACTATGCACCAACAAACAGGAAAATCTAGAAGAAATGAACAAATTTCTGGACACACATAACTTACCAAGATTGAACTAGGAAGAAATAGAAGTCTGTAGACCCATAACAACAATGAGATTGAATCAGTAATAGATAGTCTCCCAACAAGGAAGGCCCCAGGTTCTGATGGCTTTACTTCTGAATTCTACAAAACTTTTAAAGATGAACTAACGTAGTTCTCCTTAAACTATTTCTAAAAATTCAAAAGGAAGGATCCCTCCTGAATTCATTCTATGAAACCTCCATCATCTTAATTTCAAAACCAGACAAGGACATGACAAAAAAATAAAAGAAAAGAAAAGAAAAAAGAAAACCCCAGACACATATCCCTGATGAAAACAGGTGCAAAAATTCTCAAAAAGATAGTAGCAAATAGTATTCAACAACATATTAAAAAGATTATACACAATGACCAAGTACAATTTATTCCAGGGATGCAAGGATAGTGCAATATATGCAAAACAATAAATGTAATACATCACATTAACAAAAGGAAAGATAAAAAACATATGATCCTATCAATCGATTCAGAGAAAGCATTCTATAAAATACAATATCCCTTCATGATTAAGACTCTCAGCAAAATGGGCCTACAAGGAACATTCCTTAACACAATAAAAGCCATCTGTGAAAAATCCATAGCTAACATCATACTGAATGCGGAAAAGCTGAAAACCTTTCCACTAAAAAAACTGGAAGGTTGCTCACTTTCTCCACTCCTTTTTAACATTGTACTGGAAATTCTAGCCAATTCAATTAGACAAGAAAGTCTAATAAAAGGCATCAAAATTGGAAAAGAAGAAGTAAAATTATCTATATTTGTAGATAATAGGATGCTATACATAGAAGATCAAAAAGAACCCACTAAAACAACTCCTGGAAGTGATAAACAAATATAGTAAAGTGGCAGGATACAAAATCAACATACAAAATCTATAGCATTTTTATACACCACCAATGGACAAACTGAGATAGAATTGAAGAAAGAAATCCCATTTACAATAACCACAAAACCAATAACATATATAGAAATAAACCTTACCAAAGACATCAAAGATCTCTATAAGGAAAACTATAAAACACTAGAAAAGGAAATTTAAAATGAAACAGAATTGGAAAACATCTCATGTTCCTGGATTGGAAGAATTATTATAATCAAGATGACAATCTTACCCCAATTGATCTACAAATTCAATGCAATCCCAATCAAACCACCAGAGATATTCCTCAAAGAAATAGAAAACAATCATAAAATTTTTCTGGAAGCATAAAAGGCCCCATATTGCCAAAGCAATACTGTACAAGGGCAATAAAGTAGAAGGCATCTCACCTACTGACCTCAAAATACATTACAAAGCCATGATAATTAAAACAGCATGGTATTGGCATGAAACAAACATACCAATGGAACAGAATTAAGGACCCCCAAATAAAGCTCAAAACATACTGCCAACTGATCTTCTACAAAGAGCACAAAACAATCCAGTAGGAAAAAGAAAGTCTCTTTAGCAAATGATGCTTGGAGAACTGGATATCCAGCTGCAGAAGAATGAAATTAGATCCTTATCTCTCACCACTTATAAAAATTAACTCAATATGGATTGAGGATCTAAACATTAAACCTCTAAGTATAAAAATCCTGGTGGAAAACATATGAAAAACTATTGGAGACCATGGAGTAGGCAAAGACTTCTTAAAGACCTCCAAAGCACAGGCAACAGTCCAAAAATAGACAAATGGTACTATATTAGGCTGAGAAGCTTCTGCACTGCCAAAGAAACAATAAGTAGAATGAGAAGACAACTCTCAGAGTGGGAGAATTTTTTCAAATTATACCTCAGATAAGGGACAGATAACCAGAATATACAGGGAACTCATGCAGTTTATGCACAAAAAATCGATCCAATTAGAATATGGGAAAATAACTGAATAGACAATTCAAAGAAGACATAAGAATGGACCAAAAGCATATGAAACATGCTCAATATCTATCATAAGGGAAATGCAAATCAAAACCACAATGAGATACCACTTAACCCCAGTCAGAATGACTAAAATTAAGAAAATAAATAAAGATAAGTGCTGGCGAGGTTATGGTGTAAAGGGAACTCTCTTAGATATTTGGTAAGAATGTAAATTAGTGTAATCACTTTGGAGAATGATATGGACATTCCTTAGAAACCTAGAAATAGAACTACCATAGGACCCAGTAACTCCACTTTTAGGTATTTACCCAAAGGGTAGAAAAAGCCCCAGTCAGAAAAACACTTGCACATCCATGTTTATTACAGCATTATTTACAATCGCTAGGACATGGAATCAGCTCAAATGTCCAAAAATAGATGATTGAATTGAAAAAAATCTGGCATATATATACTCTATGGAATACTACTGAGCCATAAAAAACATAAATGAAGCCCTGACATTTGATACAAGAAGGACAAATATGGAAGACTAAATGCTAAGCAAAGCAAGTCAGACTATGAAAGATAGACTTTGTATGTCCTCATTCAATACATGCCAATTATCTATGCTCTAAGGCAGAAACTGAAAGTTTGGAAGGTATAGTACCAGGGAGGGCAATTGTAGATACCAGAGATAGTAAGGATAGGTTAATATGGGGTGGGTAATGGAGGGAGGGAGAAGAACGGGAGAAGGAAAAGAAAAGAAAAGTATGTTTAATTGACAAAAAAATTAAAAGTGAATTTTATTAAATGCCTTTTCTGAAAAAAAGAAAAGAAAAAAAGAAAGAAAAAAGTGAGAACTATCAGGTAACCCAGAAATTACTTTCAAAATACACTCAAAAGAAAGGAAATGAACACCATGTTGAGATATCTATGCTCCCATATTTATTGCATCGCATCTGGCAATAGCACAGATTACTTACAATAGCCATGACAGGGGAACAGCATAAGTGTTGGCAGATGACTGGATAAAGAAAATATGGTATATGCACACACAGTAGATTATTACTTAGTCTCAAAAAGGAAGGAAATCCTGTCATTTGTGACAACATGGATGAGCTCAGAGGACTTTGTACTCCACCACCTTTACTCAGCTGCACATACTGGATAAACAGAACCAGAGTGTTTCTATGCATTTTATGATACTGACCACCATGCCCTTCTCACTCTACCCATTCCTGCCTTTCTTTTTTTTTTCTTGTGATTTGTATTCCTGTTGACATATGTACAGAAATTCTCTTCTGTTTTCTCATGAGCAGGGGGCTTTTGAGTAGTGTCTTAAAGGGTTTGAGGTGTATATCAAGTTGGGTAAATTCTCTTTATAAGCTAAATCATGTATAGTGATTGAATGTACAGTTAGATTATTTAAGAAATTTTGTGAATCAATAAAATGGGGGAAAAAAGGAATGGAAAACAACTGTAGACATCTGATAAAGTCTTGGAGGAGTGTGGGAAATGGCAGAGGGTGAGAAATAGGGGTTAAGTACACACACACACATATATATCTACACATATATATATATATATGAAACTAGAAATGAAAATGTATTGACAATAACATGTATGATTAAGCCACTATGAAGTATATTCTGGATGGGAAACCACATTTTATATGCTGTGATGATGCTCAAAGAATAAATGTCACACACAGACATATATCTACACATATATATATGAAACTAGAAATGAAAATGTATTGACAATAACATGTATGAGTAAGCCACTATGAAGTATATTCTGGATGGGAAACCACATTTTATATACTGTGATGATGCTCAAAGAATGAATGTAAATTAATTTAAAAAGTGTTTCAGAAGAAAATCACAGTGTACTTGTAACTAGATTCCAGCTTTGTCCATAGTTTTAGTTTAAGGTATTTTGTGAATCAATAAAATGTGGGAAAAAAGTTTAGTATAGAAGGGAGAGAGAGGAGAGGAGAAGGAAAAAAACAAGTAAAAGTATGCTTAATTGACAATAAAAATGAAAGGTTACTTACTGCTAAGTTATAGAGTAATATCTTTGGCTTGACTGACAATGCATAGTATTTGTGCTGGAAAAAAGAAATGTACACTGTAAAGATGTGACTAAATGTAAATTAATTAACTAAAAACTAATGATGATAAAAATGCTATTTGCTGATGATGTGTATAGTAATGTCTTTGTCTTGACTGATATGCATCATCATCATGCTGGAAAAAGAAATGTAAAGATGTACGTGATTAAATGTAACGTTAAAAATAATAAATAAATAAGAATGATACACACCATTTACCCCTAGAATAAGACAATCTGAGACTAAGTAATGACTTAGAATCCATGGTTTATGTAGAAATCTTTTTGTTTATCCAGGGGATTCATGCCTTTTCATTGAAAATGTGATACATGTAAGTAAAGGGAGAGGGGCTACGTGTTTTAATTATCAGCTCATAAAGTTTTTAACAATAGGGAACATAGATTCTATTCAGGGTTGGATTAAGGTTGGGTCTCGTGCAGTTCCGCAGTTGTAGGTGGGTCTCCATGGAATGCAGTTTCGGGAAGGCGGTTCTGGTAAGCAGAGATGATTATCAGCTGAAGCGGTGCAGCAGCCATCTTGTGATTACCGGGAATAGTCCTGAGAAAAGAAAATCTCAAGAATAGATATTAGTTCCTATGAATCTTAATAAAGAATGATACTTATATAGTTTTATAGGAATCTAAAACTTAATTTGAGGAATCCTAATATGTTTATCTATTTCACTTGGTGAGGGCGGAGGTGTCCTGGGCCAGTTTTGGCCTAATCCTATTTTAAGTAAAGAAAAGATTAAGTTTACCTTAAATGTATTTTGAAGGGCCTTCCAAAGGTCAAGATTATTTTTGCCTAGAAAAAACTTCAGTCCACCCTCTATTGTGACCATGGAGATAAAGCATTGTAATTAATAGAGCAAAGGGGAGTGGTCGGGGGACTTCCTTGAAAATTTTATTGTATACTCAGGATGTATAAGAGCTATGTAATTCTTTTACAGTAGTATATTGGGGAGTCAAAGGGGGGTCGCTTCCCAGCAAGGCTGCCACAGTTTCTGGAGCAAAATCCTAGGTCGGGGGGGGGGGGCACACAGCAGTGGCCTTGCCAACGTACTGAACCGACCGGAAGCGGGGGGGCTCAGACAGATCCTGGGGCCCAGCCGGGTCGGACTCCTCCAGTACAGTGTGGAATGGGGTGGTGAGGAGAAGAGGATAGAGAAAGATAGCAAGAGAACAATAGAGAGGCAAGATGTTAGTGAGAAACAGATATGACTTATTACCTGTTGATGATGACATGTATAGTATTCTCAACTGGATTGGTCTGAGAAGTATTTCATGATAGGTAAAGTCTTTTTACAAAAAAAAAATGAGAAATAGTAATTGACTGTTTCAAAAAATAATTAGAATAATAATAATGATTGGGAAAAACATAGAAATGATATTGAATGATGAAGTGGGGACATTAATGTCTCTGCATTGACTGACATGCATGGCATTCCCTTTTGAAAAAGTAATGTAACACACTGTAAAATTATATGTAATCCAATGTAATATAAAGAAGATTATGATGATAATAAAAATAAAAAAATAAAAAAAGAGAATGGAGTAAATAGTCAATGTGTACAAATTATCTACTGCTGTGTAACAAAACACCTCAAAATTTAATGATTTAAAACAAAAGTCATATATTTGACTCATAATTCTGTTGTCACCCAGGTGGTTCACAGGGCTTGGATTAGGATGAAGCAAAGTGAGCTTGCCTAGGGCACAAAACCAAAGGAGGTATTCACTCTCAAGGCCATGCAAATGTCAACCCTGTACTCATATGACTCTAATAGGGAGTACTTCCTTCCATTTCAAGCTTCTGGACACCTTATTTACTTCACCCTAGTCCAGGTCCTGATGGTTCTTCAGGTTTATGCCAGTTAGGGTGATCTGCTGAGTCTTTTGGCTTTCTTTTTTCACTTTTGTTTTCTTTTGCTACTTTAAAGAAATGCTATATTTTCCCTACAAAAATTTTCTTTTTCCTTTGTTTTAGCCAAGTGACTTTAGCCCTATGCATTTTATTTGTTTTCCAAGGCATACAAAGAATCTATTTAACTATGGGCTATTTTTAATACCCTGATTTTTATAAAATGCATACATTTTCTTTATATATGAACCAAAGTGATTTATAAATCCAATTGAAATGATAGGTATTAGAGGGCACTTTAGAGTCCCTATTAGATTTATTAGTTAAAAGAATTGGTACAAATTAATTAAACTGCAATTTCACCTCTCCCATGCCTGAAGAGACAATGGAACTATTTGGTGGTTCTTTTATATTCATATTTCCTCCTGGAAAAAGTAGAATAATGACTCTATAATGAAGCTTTTATACAAACACAATGTATCCTAAAAAATAATAACAACATTTTTTTGTAATTGATCAAATGAGGGAAAAATCTCTTTTGGCTTTAAATATTAACATTATTCGCTCCACTGCTGGAAAAAGATATCAACACTACAGAGACTTTTTTCTATCCAAGTTTTAGATCAATTTCATATTGTAGACTTAATTTTCTCTAGGAACCTACAAATGCATAATTTAAAAACAGACACTCTGTAGTGTTGCACACATAGAAAATTACAAAGGGTTAAAAAAATATAAAGCCTGAGATTTTGTGCTTCATTAGCTCTTTAATTTTGTTGGATTATTTTATGCTGTGGTGGTCAGCTTGTGAGTCGGCTAGCACCTACACGATTTGGACAGACTCACTCAAACATATTGAGCATCTAGTTGGCTATTGGCTAAGTCAATTGGGGTGACTGAACCACATATGTCTCTTTTTTCTTTTTCTTTCTTTTTCTTTTTCTCTTTCTTTCTTTCTTTCTTTCTTTTTTTTTTTTTTTTTTTTTGGAGAGGTTTTTGCTATAGGGCACGTGTGCTCGCCAGAAAGACAGAGACAGAGAGACAGAAAGTGAGAAATCACCCCCACAGGGGGGATGGGTATGCTGCAATCCCTTCTCCTCCATTCTCCTCTCAGGATCTTGGGCATACACACCACACACACACACACACACACACACACACACGTGTCCGGTGTGAGTTTAAGCCACCAAGTCCAGGACTCAAACTGTGGTCGACTACATGGGAGTCTAGCGACAGCCATTATGCCAACTACTGGTCCCCACATATGTCTCTTTATTCAGCAGGATAACACGGCTTTTACACTGGTGTCTTTCACAGGATTCCTTTAAGCAATGAAAGAAAACAAGCACTGATGTGCAAACGATTTTCAGGTCTCAGTTTCCATTATATATGCTTTCTTTGCAACGACTAAAGCGAGTCATACAGCCAAAACCAGTGTGGAAGGAGATTATACAAAGGCAAAGAACAGGGAGATATGAATATATAGTAGGTGATTACTACATCAGTCTACCACAAGGCCCAAAGGTGAATTACAGAAATAGAAGAGAATGGACAGGGTGAATGTATCAACTGAATAAATAACTAAATTTTAATCAAGAAAGGATCAGAGAAAGATTCTCTTCAAACTGCATCAGCCGCTCAGAAAGGAACTTCCTCAGTGAAGAAATGAGGTTGGATTAATGTCACAAATACATCAGAGTTTCGTATATGAATTACAAAGGATCTGTCTCATTTATGAAATGTTCCTTAATCTCATGTGAAAACCCCGAGGACTACTTTAACACTCTCACAGGATATACACCTTGAGGGCTTATAGGCTCTATTCATGGCAATTCCTCCTCTGGGCAAGATTTAGAATTCTTGTTTTAGAGAAAAAAGCAACCTTAACTCTTACCTCTAAATACATAAACATAATTTTACTATTGGATGTAAGGACTATTTCTGTTTGAAACTCAGCTGCTCTCCAAACCTGTATCTAGTGGCAGAAATGATGAAAAGTTACCATATTCCTAATTGGTTCCAGGTAGAATTTAGCAAATAAATCAATGAAAAGAAACACCTGAACATTGTCTGCTGATCTACTTAGCTAACCCACTCCAATATGTATCTGGAATTTGGAGCCTGATACAGCCTATCCCATTGCCCCAAATCTTTCTCCAAGCAACTCTATACCCACTTTGATGATGAGAAAAGATGTTTTGATCTATTCTTGGGATTTCTTTTTTTTTTTTTTTTTTGGAGAGGTTTTTTTCGCTATAGGGCACGTGCGCTCGCCAGACAGACAGAGAGAGACATAGAGACAGAAAGCGAGAAATCACCCCCCAGGGGGGATGGTCACGCCGCAATCCCTTCTCCTCCATTCTCCTCTCGGGATCTTGGGCACGCACGCACACGCGCCCGGCGTGAGTTGTAAGCCACCGGGTCCGAGACGCGAACCGCGGTCGACTACGTGGGAGTCCAGCGACATAGCCATTACGCTAACTGCTGGTTCCCTATTCTTGGGATTTCTGAAGAGCAGAATTCTTTGCCTTCTAGGAGTTTTCAATCAAACACTTATGTAAGCAAACAGGGAGACAAAGGAACAGTTAGATGACTGCAGAATCAGTCACCTTACATGGTGTGCAATCTTATCTCAAAAGAAGCCACTTAGAGCAATTGTGAAATATATCAAGGTTTTATTCAGAAAAGTTTCAGCCACTCATTCTTCCCTGGAACTCATTCCAGACAAAGAGGATTTAAGAGGCTCATTTTCACATGGTGGAACTAAGAAGTACATTATTCGCTGGTGAGATGAGCTGACTATATTCTACCAATTGACAGTTACTCCCCAGACAGATCATCAAAATGCAGCTATTGTGGTAATCATGAGAAATGTATTCACACACACACACATACGATGGGCCGTGTTGAGATGAAAAATCTTGCAACTGAGGCAGGGCTTATTTGTGAATTTCTGAATGAGCACTGGAGCACTCACAGCTTGCCCAAAAATGGATCATTCCCATCAAGAGCAAGTTTATTCTCTGAAACAATAGGTATTTTCTTGCCATTATTTAAGAATGATTTTTCCCTTTCACCAAATTTTTACTGTAAATGAGAAAAATAAATAGGTCCTTTCAAAACTGAAGACAATTAATTCCAGCATGCAAAATTTCCAAAATTTTCCATGACCTTCCCCGTGATCCTTAATAACATTGCTGATTCTAGAAAAAAAATCATTTAAAGAGAAATGCCCTACATCTGGTCTTTGGGTGCTCATGCTGTTTTAATAGACTTTGGTTGAGTTATCCCTAAATTTTTGAAATGCCATTGATTTTCCACAAGTGTGAAGGGAGATGGCCCCACTAGGACACTGAGCTTCATCAGAATAAATCACTGGATTGCATTATTACTATGTGAGGGCAGGTAAGGTAGGGACTGAATGTTAGCCAAAGGAGGTTGGGCAGAGCTTACACTCCCTAGGCAAACTTTCTGCTCCATTCATAATGATTATGTTATTGTTTCTCTAATTCGTCTTGTTCCTGTGTTTTCTATGCTATTTCTCTACCTAGAAATACTTTTTCTCTGTTTCCTTTGCCTATGAAAATCCTAGTAAGTTTTCAAAGGCTAGATTAAGTCCTGTAACTTCTGAAAAGCTTTCTTTGACTTCTCCAGACTAAGGCCATCTCTTTCTTTTCATAATTGATCTTTCTACATTACCACTTGGCTGTGTATATTTTGTATCAGTCTACGTCAGTTTTATAAGTATTAGCCTTGCCTCCCTAGTTGGATTCTATGGCTCTCAAAGGGAGGAACCATGTATGTTATGTTGCTCATTAATTCTCTCTTCTATACACATGGTACCTACAAGAGTATTTTTTTGTAGGAGAAAATAAACGTTAATTATCCAAGTGTCAGTAAGAGGTCACTGATGATCTTTCTGTAGGTAAATTGTCTCCTTTTTCCCCTAAGTTAGCATCTTGCCATCATGATCCTCCTGCCTCAGTATCCCTGAGTCATTGGTATTACAGGCATGCACCACCATTCCTAGCCTTTCTGTTGGTCTGGGACTCGAACACCAGCCCCACAGCCCCTATGTTCCCAGCCTGTAGAACATAGTGTCATAGCAGCATGCAGCACTCCAGCTGGGCCAGGTATGTAGGCTATTAATGACAGCAAGAGCCTCAAAATTGTTTTGAGGCCAACCTAAGGAAATATAAAATATATCAGATTACTTCCCAAACTGATAACTCATATTCTAACATAACTAGCTAAATTGATTGGTCCAACATGGGGAATTTGTCAAGATGTGGTTCTTTGAGGAAGCTTGACAACTTCGGGGTTCTTTGCCCACATGTCATTGTGGTCGAATAATCAGTTAAGTGACTATGGTTTATAGACTATTATTTTTCACTTCCAACCAATGGTTATAATGTCAGGCATGTACAAAACTACTATAGTGAGAAAGCCATAGGAGTCAAGCTAGCCCAGTGAAATAAGTAGTGTCGCCACAAATCAAGATGGCAGCATGGGGAAATCAAAAGAACACTGAACTTGGAATCAAGAAAACCAAGTTCAGGTTTACTCCCTGGTCTAGCTAGGTGACTGGTGGATTAGTCACTTCTTCTCTTAGAGTCTGTTTCTTTATATGATATGATCAGTAGCTCAAAAAAAAAAAAAGAAAAAAAAGAAAAGAAAACCAACTAAGATGATAAGGAGTTACTGCCTTTTAGAGCTGGCTAAGACAGGGTCTGAGCAGACAGCAGGCAATTTCCTCTATCAGTCCTGAGCTGCGGTACAGCCCACTAAACATAGCTAATAGGCATTAGGAACAGTCTGCCTGTGTAGGGTTCATCCATCTGACAAAGCCAGGCACACTGTGCCTTATGAACGCAAGCTGTGTTGAAATCTAAGCCAGCGTTTAATTTATCACTATCTCAGTTCACCTTTATGTCATCCAAGTTTTCATGGAAGAGGATGTTCTTTTAGAAGAAGTAAATTTATTGAATACCATAAATATAAGTTGTCACCTCATCTCAAAGTGTTCAGGTTTGGCATTGCTTAAAACATTTCTCTTTTTGAGAGAAATTCAAATGTACTTTAATTGTACAAGTTGTGTTTTATCACTGTGTATTAGGGGAATAGAAGAATGAAGATTAAACTTAGATGAGTACTAAGACAAAAAAAAAAAATAAAACCCCACTACTAATGACCTACAGATAATATTAACTAGATGAGTGGGTTTTAAAAGTCAGTATTTTATTTTTTTTAAGTTCTGAAAAACAAATTTAGCCTTTATTTAATGCAGCTACACAATTAGTAATCCTAGCCATAACAATTTGGTGAGGGAAGTACTGTCATCATCAGTTTGTGCATGGAGAAAACAAACCACTGAGAAGACACAGCATCTGCTTTTCAGTGCATGTCTTCTGACAGCCAACATTTTAAAAATTCATACTGTTGGGGCCAGCAGATGGCATGGTGGTTAAAGGCACTGGACTCCCACATGGCCGAAGGTGGCTTTCTCTCTCTCTCTGTCGCTCTTGCTCTGTCTCTATCTCTGGTCGAATGAAAATAAATAAATAAATAAATAAAGTTAAATAAAATATTTTTTTAATCCATACTGTTATTCATTCTGAACAAAAGCTCTTATTAGTACATACTGTACTAATTGTAGCACATGGTGCTTCAGTAGAAGACAAAGAATGGTTCTCAATCTACATCCCGTGTTCTGTTTATTGGTCTACCATTTTTCTTGAATGCCATATTTTAGATGCTGGGGAGTCTTAGGTTGTAGTTTGATCTCTTTGGACATCCAAGCCAAAACCCCACAACTTAGACCAGAGTTAACCTATCCTAACATGTATTCTCATGCTGAGGTTTTCACCCTATTTTTCGGTCATCACAGGCAAAATGCATAAATATTAAAAAGAGACAAAAGAGAGTGATAAAACAAGCAAAAAAAGTGATACCTAAAAATGTAAATAGGAGAGAACAAAACATAGTCTTGAAAATCATATTAGCTACAAAAAAAGTCAGATGAGTCAAAGTTTCTGTGAGTTTTTATAAACTATATGTTACTGCTCTCCTCAGTGAAGATCAGTGTTGCTGGACCTTAAAGGTTATCATTCATTGTGGGGAAACTCAGGGATAGCCATTAGGGACATGGAAAGCCCAAATATTGAATCATTGCTGGTCTCTAAGAAAAGGAGAGGAATCTTCTTCAGGGCCTCAGTAATCATTTATGGACTAGTGGACTTGCTATATTCTATTCTAAGAACACTAAGAAATCCAGATAGGAAGTCAATATCCAGGAAATATGCTGGCAGATAACAGGATTCCAACTATGGGGCTAGAGATTTATGACAAAATTCTTGTCCCAAATGAACATAGACACAATGGAACTGGAGATACTAGGTAGTTAAGCCACACTAACTGAACAATAGAGAAACAAAGCTGCAGAGCAGTTATTAGCACTAGAACACAACTTTAGGACTTGTTTCAAGCAAGGTTAACCTAGTGTTCTTTCCTAGAGCATTAGACAGGAACATTGTTGATCCTTTCTGACCATTGCCGGGATTGGTCCTAGAGAGAAGATGAAGCTAAAGCCTACAGGGGAGAGCCAAGCAGCTTCACCTCTGGAAAGAGGAGAATATAGAAGTTCAGAAGCAAATAGTCCTGCCCTCCGAAAGAGGGAATGAAAAGAATCAAACCAAGCTAACATTGTCATCCTTTTCCAGAGCATATTTACATTTTAAATCCAAGGATAAACAGAGTGCTTGTGTAAATATATTTTTGGATGGAGTTGAAGAAGAGGTGTAGAAAGTAAGAAAAATTATAGCGTTTCCCAAGTGTCACCCAGACTAAGAGGTCTCAAAGATACAAATTGCCTACTTTGTGTAAAAGAGGCATGTGAATCTTTTGCCTGGATTATATTTTTAAGACTGTATGGAAGATGGCAAATCCAAGTCCATGGAGTTGAATCCACCTGCCCAGCCTAACATCTGAAAAGAAAATGGAGACATAGAGCAGTGGGTGAGGTTTACCTGAGGCAGAATTAAAAGAAGCCAACTGAACCCCATCCGGGCTTGCATTTGCCATTTTACGGTTCAGAAACTGTTCATCAGAATTCATAATATAAAAAGTTGTAAATTTTATAATTTAACTTCATGTTTGCTATTTGTTCTGTCCTCTTTGAAGGTTAGCCTTCAAACCTCTAAAGTAAGGATCAGAATTTTTTTTCTCTAAAGTGCCAGATACTAAATATTTCTTTTTCTTTTTCTTTTGCTTTTTTTTTTTTTTTTTTGGAGAGGTTTTTGCTATAGGGCGCGTGCGCTCACCAGACAGACAGAGAGAGACAGAGAGATAGAAAGTGAGAAATCACCCCCCAGGGGTGATGGTCACGCCGCAATCCCTTCTCCTCCATTCTCCTCTCGGGATCTTGGGCACGCACGCACACGCGCCTGGCGTGAGTTTAAGCCACTGGGTCCGGGACTCGAACCACAGTTGACTACATGGGAGTCCAGCAACATAGCCATTACGCTAACTGCTGGTCCTGATACTAAATATTTCAGGCATTGCAGGCCATAGAAAGTCTTGGTCACAACTCACCTCTGCCATTATAGTACAAAAGTAGTAATAGAGAATATATAAACCAAGAGGTGTGGCTATATTCCTATCAAACTTTATTTATAAAAAGTGGTGGCCCAGATTTACACAATGGACTGTAGTTCACTGATCCTTGCGGTGGACTGCCAATGGCCTGTGCTTTATCAGTAGAAATAGCAGTAGAGGGGGACCAGCAGTTAGCGTAATGGCTATGTCGCTGGACTCCCACGTAGTCGACCGCGGTTCGAGTCCCGGACCCGGCGGCTTAAACTCACGCCGGGCGCATGTGCGTGCGTGCCCAAGATCCTGAGAGGAGAATGGAGGAGAAGGGATTGCGGCATGGCCATCCCCCCTGGGGGGTGATTTCCTGCTTTCTATCTCTCTGTCTCTCTCTGTCTGTCTGGCGAGCGCATGCGCCCTATAGCAAAAACCTCTCCAAAAAAAAAAAAAAAAAAAGAAAGAAATAGCAGTAGAAGTGAGCAGCCAGGGAGATTGCAAGTAAATCTACAATCAAGTATTGGGGGAAAGAGCCCAAGTAGCACAATGATGGAGGAAAAAGAAACAGAGACCTCAGGCCCTGATTCTGCAAAGAAAGAAAGCTCAGAATACAGATTTGACTCTTAGAAGGGTGACCGGGGGTCGGCAAGAGGCATGGTGGTTAAAGGCGTTGGATTCCCATATGGCTGACTGCAGTTTGAGTACCGGACCTGGTGGTTTGCTTTCTCGCTTTCCCTTTCTCTTTCTCTCTCTGGAAAAATTAATAATAATAATAACAACTAATGGAGTTAAATAAATAAATATTTTTCAAAAAACAGAAGAAGAAGGGAGGCTGAAGGTGATCATTGGAAATTCTAGCAAGAATCCTTGTGTGAAACTCTCTGGTCAATGCCTTCCAGGTATCTCTCAAATCATAGCATGACTACCTCTTCTACTTGTCTATGGGAACAATTCTGGAATGGAAAAACAAAAAAATGTAGGTAGGAAGAAAGTGAGATCAAGGGTGCTTGGAAACAAAAATGTCTGACTTCCTCTTATGGAAACAACTTGGGCAAGAAGTCTGAGTGTCTGGGACCCTTTCATAGGGCATTGGGGCCTGCAGAGAGATTTGAAAATGCAGCTCATAGTTATAATAGCCAAAGGAGTAACTAGAAGTCATTAAAATAACTTTTTTGAGGTCTAAATTTAACTGTGGAATTTTTCTTGAACTGCTTTGGGTGTACAAATGTTACGTTTTGTCCCTCAGAGTTCTTAGCAACTGACATGACCAACTTCAAACTACATTTAAAATGCAAAATAAATTTATGTGGATGAAGCAACATGTACATATGCTTAGAGATAGTCTACTGGGACATTTTCTCAACTGTGCCCTACAAATAGGAACTTGATCCTAGATATGCAGCCAAATTTTGTAGAAATTAACAATGGTTCCAATGGGAACAAAAATTTTGTTTCTCATTGTCTCTATATCCTAGCAGACACTGAAAGGGGAGGGAGTTTATAAGACAAAAGATTTTCTATCCTAAGTAGAAAGGGTTACAATGGGATAACAACCTCAACTTTAGTCCGTTCCAGGTCAAAACAATCTGATCCTGCTTCTTATGAACTCTTTCCAGAAAGGGAAAGGCACACCCAGGAGGACTGTTCCAACTTAGTCACAACCATGGGGGTAAGCCAACTAAGTAACTTAAGGGAAGACGGGAAGGGAGGTTTACAAAAACACACCCTCAAGCATGTGCATCCACTCTGAAGCCAAAACGAATCTGAAGAAGAAACAACTCCTCATTTTCCACTTAGTTCTCATTAGGTTTTCTCTCTTTTGTTGTGTGAGCAGAAGACAGTTTCCTTGGTGAATAAGAAAGGCTTTCAACAGAATCTGGACATAGCTCATGAATCAGACATGATGGAAAATGGGTGACTCCAATTCATTAACCTGGGTCCCTGACCCTTCAATGGTAAAGAACTAGAAATTCTACTCTCTTGGTTTATGGGGCCATCTAAATAAACTGGGACAACTTAGAAACACTGAGACTCTTTAAATCATTGAATTCAATCACAGACTTGTAGATATGGCCTAAATTTAAAGAGAGTCTATCTATTGTGACTTTTTTTGCACAGAGACATGCTTATATATATTATGAACCATATTTCAAGTATGGTTGTCTTTATACCAAGACTGCATCCACCAAAATAGCCAACTATTTTGACTGAATAGACTAGAAACAGTTTAGATAGATCCTATCTGCTGGCTGAGAATTGACTAGTAGAACGTTTTGAAGTTACTATGAAAACTCTAATGTGTTGGGGCCAGCAGGTGGCATGGTGGTTAAGGTACTGCACTACCACATAGCCAACTGTGGTTTGAGTCCTGGACCTGGCACCTTGAAAATCATGCCAGGTGCTTGTGCATGTATGCCCAAATCATGAGAAGAAAATAGAGGAGAAGGGATTGCAGTGTGACCAGCTCCCTGGGGGAGAAGGGGTGACTTCTCATTTTCCCTCTCACTATCTCTCTTTGTTTCTCTCCAGCACATGTAAGTGTCCTATGGCATAAACCAAAACAAACAATAAAACTCAAAAGTGTTTTAAGGGATTATTTTAAGTAAATGAGCCTAATTTATGGCAAGAGAGATTAGTTCCTGGTAACAAAAGTCCTCTGCACTGCCATAGTGTTTGTCCATTAAAATAGGTTAGCAATTGACTTAGAAGATTGGTAGACATACTTGGGTTACTCCAGCTCTGCTACTTATTTTCCTATGAAAACCTGGGCAAGCCACTTAACTTCTGAATCTGGAGATCTCTAGTTGTAAAGTGGGATTGCAATGCCTATTTTGTATGGCTGTGATAAGGATTAAAGTGAAATGATACCATTGCATAGACTGTATACATCTTTGATTCAAACATTTTTTATTGCAAGACCACCATATACCAGATCTTCTGAGTTACAAAGATGTAAAGAGCTCTTGAGTTAGTAGATGAAATATTTATACATACATACGCAATGTGATAAACGGTGTCCAGAGGAGAAAGAGCAATTAATTGCCTGTGAATTAGTTGCTATGATAATTTAGCTAGCTTGAGAGGAAGAAAGTGGGCTGAGCTACTCTAAGAAGGTAAAGGTTGCCTAGGGTGGGGGTCCCCAAATCCCAGTGTGCCGGTCTGCGAACTGTTAGGGGCCAGGCCTCAGCCTGGTGCTGAGCTACCAGGTTGCACAGCAGGAAGTGAGCGACAGGCAAGTACACTAGATTTCATCCATGTTTGCAGTCACTCCCCATCGTTCACATTGCTGCCTGGACTCCATCCGATGTCAAATCAATTGCAATATTGAATTCTCATGGGAGTACGAACCCTATTGTTGTGTGATTGTTTCATTGTATATTGCAATGTGGTGCCGGTGAAAATAAGTTTCATGGTGGATGTGGTACATTTGAGTCATCCTTGGACCAGCAACCCCCACTCTGTGTCTGTGGAGGGATTGTCTTATTCCTGGTACTGGAAAGGTTGGAGACCTCTGATTTAGAAAGTGTATTCCAAAGAAGAAACAATATGAAGTAGAGTAAGGACTGATTAAAATATTCAGTGATACTAAGAACTTGAAAAATATATAGTACCCCTGTCCATATGTAATTCAAAACAATAATTTTGTCAGAATTGACAAAATTCTGAGTTCAGTTTATGTTCTTAATTGCTATGTTAGATGACCTCCTCAAGGTAACACTTTCTCTCACTCTACTTCTCTCCCCACATCCCTCTTACTCTCCCTCTCTCTCCTCCTGCATTCCTCCCTTCCTTTCTTTTTTCTATTCTTCCGTTATCTTTCTCTTCTGAGAAATCAATTATCAGTAATTTGTCTCTTGCAGCTGCTTTCCTTAACCACAACTTTAGACTTCATGTAAATGTATTTATGCTTCTCAAATTGTAACATGTGTGATTATATGATGAGGGCACATGAAGTCAGAGGCTAAACGAAGTCCACCTTCTTGAAACATACGCTTTAGTAAAGCATATATGGTCATACAGAGCTAAAATTTATTGAGCACTTAATATGAGTCAGGCATAAACCTCAAAACAATGCTATGAGATCAGACAGTGGTACAGCAGCAACACAATGCTCTGTATTTCTAGATCCACATGAGAAGGACTACAGTGCATGTCCCAAGGTCTCCCTGTACATGCTGTATGCATGCACCCATGCCCTTGAGCTGGCTAAGGCTGAGAGTTGGTCATGATGTAAAGAACCTCTTAGGGGTGCCTGTCTGTTTCTCTCTCTCCCTCTCTCTCATAGAAGAAATTAAAAAAATTTTTACAAAAACAACACATGGAGTAGATAATAATTATTCTTACTTTACTGATAAGGAAACTGAGGCTTATAGAGACTAAGTAACTTGTCAAGGTGACATATATAACAGAGTGGCACCAACCTAACAAGAGGCCTAGTTTGTAGTCTGACACCAAGTCCTCTTAGCTACTGTGCTCCATATGTTTCAAGAACTGATATGTAATAGAAAAACAAAATTTGCATACAGAAAATTTTTAAGAAATGGCAGAATTGTAGCCAGCTTGTCTAGACTATAACCTTAGATCCCACTGATAGGGGTCAAAATTCACTATCCTCAGACACCATGGTTACAGTGGTAGGAAAAAAATGGAAAGCCCTACAAAAAGTGTGCATAACAATAATTGGATGAAACTGGCAGATTCAATGAATCCTATTCATATTGAATAAAAAGAACTATCTTGTGAGCATCTAATTTTGGATCCCTATATCAGTTAGGGTTCCAAAAAGAAACAGATGACACATTTGAATAAGGAGAATTCAAGAGTGGTTGAATTAAGGGACCGTTTATATAAGAGTGGATGGGATTTCGGGAACATATAATGGATAGTATAATAACTCAGAGCTAGAAGCAGAAAAGCTATTACCAGCCCTAGACCTGAAGGGACAATGGGGTAAAAATGGTTACTGAAAGGCAGGAGAGAGTGATGAGAAGGTTGCCTTAAGAGAAAGAGTGACCTTGTGTTGAGGGACACAGCCGTCTCAAAGAACTCTCATAGTGAGAGAGCCAAGGGAATCAATACCCTGACCTCACTTTCCTTCCCTTTAACCTCCTGAGGGAGCTTCCTATTAGCCAAATCCAGCCACATGCCAGAAGGCAAGGGTGCTGATTGATGTAATCCATACAGTTCAGATTATGGAGGGCAGAGAGCAGAGAAGAAAAGGGCAGAGAGTGAATTTGGAAAGGTCAAATAGAAGACATACAGCACAGTTTTTTTTTCATATCTTAATTGTGAGATGGCTATGGCAATGAAGACCTACCAAAATGCCCTGTTACCAGTTTCTTGGTCTGCTGGTACCAAGGAGAGTCAATAAAAATATCCTCAAAGATGTCGTTCTGGCCCATAGATACTAAAATTCATGGTGTATTAAGATATTGCTACCTGCTCTAATATTAATAAAGTCCAAACTGTCAATGACTTAACACAGCAAAAGTAGTTCATAATTCAGTATGAGTGTTTCTTGTGAAGGGTTTCTACATAGACATCAAGGATCCAGATCCTTCTATCTCATGCCTCTGCTGTTCTCTGAGTCCTTGGAGTTCTCTTCATTCAGCCAGTAGACAGATCAAACAGAAAGTGTCACCTTGAGTAGGTCATCTAACATAGCTATCTACAGGCTAAAGCTACTGCTTCATAACTACTTTGGCCAAAAAATAACATAAAGCAATTCCTCTAAAATTCGTTTAGTGAGAACTCATCACTTGATGCCCTGAAAATGTGAAGGGAGCTGGAAAATTCAGTCCCTGTGTGGACAGCTGCTACCCAAGAGCAGCCCTACAACATGAAATGAGAGAAGTAATCTTTGGAGATTGGTTAGGCATCTTTGCCACAGATAACTTTGCAGACAAATATAAACTTAAGTTCTTTATAAAGTCAGACAATATCCTATCAATTATTTAATTAAGCAATTATTACAGGCTGCTCTATGGTAGGCACTGCATGTGTGGAAGCAAACAGAAATATCAAGCATGGTAACTATCCTTAAAAGACAGAGTATTTTCAGAGGCATCCATGTAAAATAGCTAAAACTGAATCAATTATTCAGTGGTTTTCCAGTTCCTGATGCTTGGTACAATTTAAATGTAAACATATAAATGGTTGATTTAACTAATTCTTTTTTTTTCATCTAGTAGACATTTGCAGGTTCTCTAAACGGACTCAAATAATTTTATCATTCTGACTAAAATTAATCCATAGGTTTATTAAGCTACCAGTAAATTATTTATTTATTCATAGAATCTAGTCAAGCATTTTGTCTGTAGCTATAGCAACAGTCTTATATCTCCTAATCAACACAGACTAGCCCCTTATCCCCCCTCAGTATCCTAAAGTCATTCATTTAATCCAAAGAAATAGTTATTAAGGAGACTAATTTTATTATCTCAAGAAAAGAAAAGAACTCCAATTAGTTACATGAAATTTTACCTCAAGGTTCCAACCTCTAATTCAGTTTCTATTGACTTAGGCTTTTTTCTTTTTTCCTTCCACATGTCCTTTAAGGGCACCTCAGTTATTGTGTTCTTTGAGATTAAATTTTGTTAAAAAGGGCAGTGACACATAACTCAGGTTTGGGTTGTAAAAGTCAAAAGCTACCTGGCAGAACAGTCAGCAAGGGAACTGTGAGAAAGGCTGGAATGCACAGATACAGGCAAACATCTGCATTCCTGACATGCTAAACTCATGTTTTGCTGGGGAGAAAAGTTACACTTGTAAATGATGTGAATATGTGACACTTTCTTTCTTAGATTTGGATAAGGCTGCAATAAAGTTTAAAATAATAAAGCAGCAGTTACTGCCAGGCCTGCCAATGAAGACAAGGCACAAAATCTATGGCGGCGACATGAAGAACCTGTATAATTAAAGTGCACAGTTACTTTAAAAACTTCAAATAAAGCCCACCAAACTTCCAGCCTCCCCTTACCCAGACAAGAGCTGTTAACAAGCCACTGGTTCAGGACTCGAACCACTCAGTTCTCCATGTGGGAGCCAGCTGCCTTAAGCTCTGTGCCACCTGCTAGCCCACTTTTTGTTTTATTAATTTATTATTTAATCTGATTTTTAACATCATTAGTTTCTTCTCTGATCTTTATATTTTTAAATTTTTACTTACATTGAGTTTAGGTGACTTTTTTTGAGTTTTGTCTGTCAAGCAGTTAATTTATTTCCAGCTATTCTTTAGCATTTCAAGGCTTGGTTTTAGGTGAAACTAGAGGAGCCATTACTCTAAAATGTGGTCCTTACTCCTAAATAATGGCTTTTCCTGTATTCAATGATAATAAATGCCCAAGGTATTATTGAAGTCTTTTGATTCTCGCTGGACCAGTATTTCAACATTACCTAATGCTGTGCTACCTCTAGTATCTTCATTCTGTTCTAAACCCTGTTGTAGCTCCATTCTGCTAAGCCTTATAGAGTTTGAATCTTTACATTATATACATGAATTTGTACAAGCCTTATGGAATCTGAATCATGTACATGTATATGTACATGAAGCAATGCTTTCAGCAAAGACAAACATGGAATGCACCCCCCCCCATAAATGTATAAGAACAACTTCTGTGCAGCTGTCTCCTTTTCATTACACTGCCCTACAATTTCCAGCTGCAATGACCCCCAAGTTCAATCTCTGCCTCATCAGATAAGCAGTATTCTTATGCTCTGTTTGGAATTCATTTTCTTGTCCTGTGGTCAAGAAATTATGTAAAAGTAGGTAACCAGAATCACCATGGGACTCACCCTGTATGTTTCTGTTTTCTCTGAGATCACAGACTTACACTGCTTTTGTCTGATACATGAAAACAGTTACTTTATATATTTGTCCAGTTTCCTAGTTGTTTACAGTAAGAGAACAAGTTGGGTACCAGTTCTTCTACAACAGAAGTAGAAATCTACAATGATTTGTTTTTCATTTCCAATATTTTTTACTTGATATTTAAAAAAAAAACTTCCTGATATTTTTTCAAGTATATATATATATATATATATATATATATATATATACACACACACACACACACACACACATACATATATAAAATAAGATGTAATATAAGTATACTATTCTTAATTAATAAATTCTATTTCTTCATCACTTTTAACATTATAAACATTCTACTTTAAATTCCCTTTTACAATACCCTATTAGCTCTACTCACTCTCACTCAGGTATGAATTTCCCTTTGATTGGTTTCTGGACTATCTTGGCATTAGACATTTCCATGTGTTTTTATAACTTTTGCAAGATCATTTTTAGTAGCAGATATATCTCTGGAAGTCCTTATGTGCCTCTGTGATAGCCTCTCAGTTTGCCTCTGCCAAGGACATGAAATTCACAGATTCAAAGTGGATTTTAGGTTGACTTTTGATTCAATGTTTCTCCATTATTTGGGTACTGTAAATTAGGATTTCATACACATAGAGACATAAGTACTATTCATGGATGGTGCAATGCTTTCCAACATTAAACTCTAAGGAGAAAACTCAATTTTAACTCCCTAATAGGCATCACACACCTTATACCCCCATGTGTGTGTTAAAAATCTCAGGCCTGGGGCCACCAGATGGAGTGGTGGTTAAAGTGCTGGACTCCCACATGGTCCACCACAGTTTGAATCTTGAACCTCGTAGCTTAAAAATCATGCCAGCACATGTGTGTGCATGCCCAAAGTCCCAAGACAGTAGAGGAGAAGGGATTTCAGCGTGGCCAGAAAGTGATTTATCACTTTGCTTCTCACTGTCTGTCTCTCTTTGTCTCTTCCGTGAGCATATTCACCCTATGGCAAAAACCTAAAAAAAAAAAAAAAAAAAAAAAAAATTCTCAGTCCTTTAGCCTGTGTTCATTCCTTGTTCCCTTAAACACTCCACTATGATTCCATGATCTCTCTTTAAGATACTTATATCATTTTCTTACTTCAAAACTCAACTATTCCTTTTTAATATTTTGTGTTGCATTTCTATGTGCTTAGGATAAGAGTGGCAGACTCTTGGTGGGAATTCTAAATGCTGATTTTCTCCTAAGCTGCCTACACATGACCTTGTCTGAACCCTACCTCTACCTTTTACAACTGCAACATCCCTCTTGCAAGCCTAATTACTGTTAATTGAAATAATTTCTAACTAATATTGAGCCAGGCAATGATCTTGACACAATATTAGTTTATTTAACCATTAAAAATATGCTTTGATGTGGGTTCTATTACTACATAGATTTTAGACACAAAAGAAAATGAGGCATCAAAGAGAATAAGTGATCCTAGTCATACAGGTGGTAGGTGGTAGAACCAGACTTAAACTCAGGTATATTAAATGCAGCGTATGCCTATAACTATTTTGCTATACTGCCTCACTTGGTAGATGCTCAAGATTAAACTTTTAAGATGACTGACTGTTCTTGTTTGTCCAGAACCAGTATTTACACTGAATGTTCCACATCCTGGGAAGCCCTACAGTCCTTGATATACTCAAATGATTGATCACCCTAGTTCATCTGGCAAGAATTTTCTAGTCACAGTCTATATAGTTAATGCCTTGTAAGAAATGACTGATGACAATAAATTCAAAATTTACTTTTTCCATTGTACCCCAAATGAATTAAATTATCTTTCAATAAAACCTTCTAGTGTAGCTAATCTAAAGGTGGCATAATCACAAGACCCTGGAAGGATTCATTATTGTGCCTCACAGATATGTCCTAGAAAAATATTTTTTCCCTATCAGTGAAGACACTGGGTCAAGGTTCCCCATTGCCCTGTTACTCCTGAAGATCACTGCAGATAAGGATTTTGTTATATTCTCTTGAGATCCTATCTAATTGGAACCCACTAACTAGACTTGATTTTGTCCAATATGTCCAATTGAGAAGTTATAAAAAAGAGCTGTCAATCCTCTGGTATATCTGATCTGTGTAGGCAGTCAACCCATATATATTGTTGTACACAAGTGGACTTTAAGAGATCAGAGTTATTTACTTTGCTTGTCTTTATATTAGATACTCACGATCTCAGCAGGCTAATTGAAAATCTCTTAGTTTTGAGTAGGCCCAAGCCTAATGGCCTTTCTCATAACTCTGCAAGATCCTCAGGACTTAAAATCCCAAGAAAATTATTTGGGCTTGTGGAATAGGAGCTAAAGTGACACTTGAAAAGTTCAAAAGTGTACTCAACAAAATTGGAAAAAGTTATCTTCCTGAAGAGAAGTTGTATAAATTAGAAGAGCTATATTTCTCTCCAGCTACACAATAAATTGCCCCTGGGATGCTGATTGTACATCTTTGCTTTCCTATGTATCTAATTTACTATTAAAAAGACAATAATATGGGACGAGCAGATGGCATAATGGTTATGTCATTGGGCTTCCACATGGCCGACTGCAGTTTGAGTACCAGACCTGACAGCTAGAAATTCACACTGAGTGCATGTGCATGCATGCCCAAAATACTGAGAGGAGAATGGAGGAGAGGGAATTGTTATGTGGCCATTCCCCCTGAAGGGTGGTTTCTCACTTTCTTTTCTCTGTCTCTCCAGCAAGTGCAGGCACCCTATAACAAAAATCTATCAAATGAAAAAGACAATAATAGGATGATATTTTCATCTCATTTATTTAAATTGTTGATACATATTATATATTCATATATATCTATGTATGGTTTTATATATATACAGACACATATGTATGTATATATGAGTATGTCTTCAAAAGTTCATAGAAAATGCATATTGTGAATAAACTATGTGTGAATTTAAAAAAATATATGTTGCACCAAAAAAAAGACACTAGGTCAAATTAGATCTCAGTGTTTCTTTTTTTTTTTAAGAATTATTTTATTTAATTTTGTTTATTTTTTTTTTTAATTTGACCAGAGAGGGACAGAGAAAGAGAGTGAGAAAGTGAGAAAGCAAGTCCCAGACTTGAACCCAGGTCTACCGTGTGGGAGTCCACCAGCCCTAACCACCACGCCACCTACTGGCCCCAGATTTCAGTATTTCTTAAAGTCCCCTCAAGATGAGAAATCTTAAATTATGATGTTCTATGAGTATTTTCTTTAAAATAATACTAGCTAATATTGAAAAGTCTCAAAGCTACTTGCAGTTTTGCCTGTATCTCTTGACTCTAAAAGCTTGAATTATAAGCATGATTGTAAAGGCTTTCTTGATACCCAACTGTTAAGTATTGTATTTTACTTTCGTGCTTGCTTTCTGTTAATTCACTTTAGTTGCTCTGAGTTTCCGTGTTCTCAAAAATGCAGCATAATCAAACTTACTCAGATCTCTGTGTTTGGTTGCATTTGACTGCTTATAATCTCAGATCTTTCTCAAAACTGAAATCTAAAGATGTTTTCCTATTTTACTCTCATGAAACCAGAATGTAATGGCATTTTTAGAAAACTATGTAAATATGTAAATAGCTGAGCTTATTTTAATTTGACAGAGTATCCAAAGAAGCCAAAGTAGACTTCTTTTCTTATTTTTAAATTGAGCCTACCTATTAGAGAATGTTTTAATATATGTGCTGCTGAAGAAAGCACATTAGAGAGAATATTTATTAGTGGCTAATACTAAATTGTTAGCTGTTACCCAAGTAATTACATAGGGAAAATTTTGCCCACTTCTCCCCTACAGCAGAGACCTTCCAAATATGCTCCTTCTCAACTGGATCCATGGAGACACCACAATTATCTTTTTTTTTTTTTTTTTTTGAGAGGTTTTTGCTATAGGGCACATGCGCTCGCCAGACAGAGAGACAGAAAGTGAGAAATCACCCCCCAGGGGGGATGGCCACACCACAATCCCTTCTCCTCCATTCTCCTCTCGGGATCTTGGGCACGCATGCACACGTGGCCGGCATGAGTTTTAAGCCACCGGGTCCGGGACACGAACAGCAGTCAACTAGTGGGAGTCCAGCGACATAGCCATTATGCTAACTGCTGGTCCCAACCACAATTATCTTTCCTTAGCAGTCCTTAGTCAGTGACTTCTCTGGGACCTAGACAATGATTGCTGATATTTAGACTATGGAGTCAATGCATTTAAAAGAAAGAATGGTGAAAACTAAACCTACAATGCTATCACTGTTAACTCTAGAAGTACTGGTGGGTCATGAGTGTACCAGTGGATCAGGAACTGGGACCACTATGATGAGAATCCAGGCTTGACGTTAGTGTGAAAGATGAGCTAGGTATCAGGCATCAGATAGGCAAACATGTTACCATAGGTTAGTTTACAGAAGCTACACAAAGTCTAGGCATCATTCAGAAACTATTTATTGGGGACACACTAAGTGCCAAGGAGTATTCTAGGTTTGTAATTCGATAGTGAACAAGACAGACAAGGATTCCTGCTGTCATGGAGCTTGCACTTTAGTGCCACTCAGAGATCATTCCCTGCCAAATTTATCACCTAAATGTTTTGGCTTTGTCCTTTCATCTTCATTCTCACTGCCACAATTCCAGGTTTGTCCTAGATTTCCTCCTGTTCAGACTCTAGCAATTATGTTCTAGTTTCCCTGTCTTCAGGTTAACATCCCTGAAATCCATCATAATTGCTGAAAACTTAATCCCTCACAAGCACATCTCTAAGCATGTTAGTCTTCTGCTCCAAATATTTTTCTATAATTTTGAATTGATCCTAAAATTCTTTAGCTTGGCATTTTGGATTGTTCATAACATAGTAGGCTCCAACCTATACTTCCAGCCTTGTTCCACATCATTGACCTACACTACTCTATTCCAATCACTCCGCTTTCTCTACTCCATTCCTTTGCCTACATTGTTCCCTTTGACTTAAATTCTATTATCCCTAAAGTCTCACATGTCCAAATCACACTTATCCAACTGATCCAACTGGCAGTAAAACCTATGCCATGATGATCTAGCTGACTTTCAAGTAACACCTGTCCTAGGTACCCTGCACAGTCCTAATGAGCAGATTTGTCCCAAGTTAGAGCTCCCTCTTCTCCTTCTTTGTCTTCCATGTGTGATGCTATGTTTGAATGTCTGTGCATCCCCCCTCAAATATATGTTGAAATCCTAACCCCCGAGGTAGTAACAACAGGTAGTAGCAGAGATGAGGCCTTCATGAATGGAATTAGTGCCCTTATAAAATATGTCTGAAAATGACTCTTTACCCCTTTTATTACATGTGGATATGGTAAGCAGGTGCCATCTTTGAGAAAGTGGACCCTCACTATACACCATAGGCACCTTGATCTTGGACTTTACAGCCTCCAGAATTATAAAAATTAAATCTCTATTATTTCTTTGGTTTTTTTTGGAGAGGTTTTTGCTATAGGGAGCGTACGCTCGCCAGACAGACAGAGAGAGACAGAGAGATAGAAAGCAGGAAATCACCCCCCAGGGGGGATGGCCACGCCACAATCCCTTCTCCTCCATTCTCCTCTCGGGATCTTGGGTACGCACGCACACGCGCCCGGTGTGAGTTTAAGCCGCCAGGTCCGGGACTCGAACCGCGGTCGACTACGTGGGAGTCCAGCGACATAGCCATTATGCTAACTGCTGGTCCCTATTATTTCTAATTTATCCAATCTAAGGCATGTTATAGCAACCTGAATAGTCTAAAACATGTGGTCTTAAGAAGTGTCTTATTTTATAACCAAAACCCAGGTAACAATAATGGCCTTTACTTCATTTACCAATTCTACCACTTTCCCTTCTCTCTGGCTTGCTTGGTTGGTTAGTTGCTAAAACCATTAAGTGTGAGGAATAACACTCAGGCAATTCTCTGAATTGAAAAGTAGTGGTAGCATGTGGGAGACTGCGCACCAGCAAATATCGCTGGTTTCTCAGAGAGCAAACAATTACACAATGACAAAGGCCATGATTGGCTCCCCTTCAAAACCTCACCTTCAAAACCATACTCTGATTGGCCACTTTCCATAGCAAATCGGTGAGCTTAGAATCACTCAGATTTGCATATCTGGCACCTCATGACTGATCCACAAAAGCAACCAATCATAACCCACCTTTTACAACCCTTCATTTACATATAGAACAACCAATCACCACCCACCAATATATATATAACCACGATCCCTGACCCACAATCACCAGACAACCCCGAAGAGTTGTAACACTGCGTCATCTCCAGACGACCCCGAAGAGTTATGACACTGTGTCGTCTCCGGACGACCATGAAGAGTTGTAACACTGCGTCATCTCCGTGTTATAACACTGCATTGTTCGTCCCGTCTCTCACTCCTTCCCTCAGGAAACCTGTTCGACTGTCCCTTGGGTCGGGACACGTGACGCCCGAACAGGGACCCTGAGTACGAAGGATCCAGTGAAGAGCACTCGAGAAGGGGATGGCAGAGAATCGTCCCAAGCACCAAAAGGCCGCAGCGGAAAACAGAAGAGGATGGCAGAGAATCACCCCGAGAAAGGATGGCAGAGAATCGTCCAGAAGGGGACAGCAGAGAACCGTCCCAAGAAAGGCCGCAGAGGAGGATGGCAGAGGATCGTCCCGGTAAGTAACAAAACTCGCTTATTCATAAGTAATAAGGGTAATAATGGAACAAGAGCTTAGTCAACACAAACAAGAGCTTAGTCAGCACGAACTATTCATTCAGGGCTTAAAAGAAGCCCTTGCCACTCTAACCAAGGACTCTAAAATTGAAAAAGAACAGGGAGAGGATCTTATTTCCCTAGATAGTGAGGAAGAAGTTAAAAGCCCCGAAGGCGAGACAAAACCCAAAAACTCCAAAAAACTAAAAAAGAAAAACAACTTTAAGGCTCTACAAGAGCCAAAGAAAAACGAGTCATCAACTAGTTCAGAGGAGAAAATCCTAGAGGCTGAGGCTGATCGCCTCAGCACCACCTCTTATTGACTCAAAACAAAAAATAATTAATGAAATAAAACAATTAAAAGAACAAATTCGATTAGAAAAAGATGGGGGTACAGGCCTTGCCTACCGGAATCTTTGGCCCTTTACCTCCAAACACCTTGGCAATACTCATGGGTCGTAGTAGTGCCACTATGGAGGGACTTCAAATCTTTCCAGGAGTAATAGATAATGACTATGAGGGAGAAATAAAAATTATGGTTTCCTCTCCAAATCAAATCACAGCTATTACTGGTGGAAAGCGCATAGCTCAACTCTTACTCCTTCCACTGCTTTCCACTCAAAATAACATCCAAACCTCCTCACGAGGGGAAAAAGGATTTGGTTCCTCAGATGCTTATTGGGTCCAACAAATTTCCCCAAAGAAACCAATGCTTACTTTATGGTTAGATGGTAAACAGTTTCCTGGACTTGTTGACACCAGAGCCAATGTTACCATACTCAGAAAAGACAACTGGCCCCAAACTTGGCCCCTAACACCAACCCTTACCCACCTAAAAGGCATTGGTCAAAGCGAGAATCCAGAAAGAAGAACTAAAGTATTACAGTGGACAGACAGAGAGGGAAACCAAGGAACCATTCAACCATTTATTATAGAAGGTCTCCCCATAAACCTTTGGGGTAGAGATTTGTTGTCACAAATGAGCCTCATCATGTTCAGCCCTTCCAATACAGTTACTGTACAAATGTTAACACAGGGTTATACACCAGGAAAAGGCTTAGGGAAAAATGAATCAGGTATCATCCATCCCTTGATACCAAAACTTAAATTTAATAGGACAGGACTGGGAAATTTATCTTAATGGCCATTAATATTCCGGTACCCTTGCCATTCTTATCCCTGATATAGAGGTCGTCAAGGGAGATGAACCAGTCCCCGTCCCCTCCTTCGACCTTATCACAGGAAGATCCAAAGGCGCTATTCCCATTCGGGCCACCCTGAGTATCACCAGAGCTACAGCTACTGGCTCCACTGGCTTGAGTTATTCTCTCCATCTACGCCAAGTCACTGAGGGTCTTATCTCAGATGTTCAGGAATTAGCCTCCACAGTTACCTTCATCCAAGACCAACTAGATTCCCTGGCTGAGGTGGTTCTTCAAAATAGACAAGGTTTAAATCTCCTCCTGGCAGAACAGGGGTGTCTCTGTCTTGCTTTACAGGAACGCTGCTGCTTTTACAAAATACATCAACTCCAAGAATCTCTCCAACAACGTAGAAAACAACTCACTGATGGTCTGCCTGGAACAGTCTCCTCCCTTTCCTGCTCCCCCTCCTTGGCCCATTTATTGGCCTTTTAATTGTTTGCTCACTGGGACCTGTTATAATTAATAGGCTCATGTCATTCCTCAAACAACAAATTGACTCACTTACTATGCAGCCTATCCAGGTCCACTATACTAGATTGGAGATGGAAGACCAACACCCCTATACTGGTCTCACGTGAGGCGCTGAATCAGTTAGCCAAAGATAGGTAAGAGAGTCTGATGAACCCAATAACTGTTCAGTCCTTCCACTTAAGACAGGAGTCCCATCATAGCTATGAGACTCTCCAATGACGGGTAAGAATGGACGTATGGTTCCATAAACGACTCCAACTTAAGATAGGCACGATTTCCCCAGGCCTTTTCCTCATCTCTCAAATTAAAACAGAGAAGGGGGACATGTGGGAGGCTGCGCACCAGTGAATATCGCTGGTTTCTCAGACAGCAATTACACAATGACAAAGGCCATGATTGGCTCCCCTTCAAAACCTCACCTTCAAAACCATACTCTGATTGGCCACTTCCCATAGCAAATCGGTGAGCTTAGAATCCCTCAGATTTGCATATCCAGCACCTCATGATTGGTTCACAAAAGCAACCTATCATAACCCACCTTTTACAATCCTTCATTTACATATAGAACAACTAATCACTGCCCACCAACATGTATATAACCACGATCCCTGGCCCACAATCGCCAGACAACCCCGAATAGTTGTAACACTGCATCGTCTCCAGACAACCCTGAAGAGTTGTAACACTGCGTCGTCTCCAGATGACCCCGAAGAGTTGTGACACTGCATCGTCTCCAGACGACCCTGAAGAGTTGTGACACTGCGTCGTCTCTGGACGACCCTGAAGAGTTGTAACACTGTGTTGTCTCTGTGCTGCCCACAATAAATGGACAACCCTGAAGAGCTGTAACAGTGAGTTGTCTCTGTGTTGTAAAACCGCATTGTTCATCCTGTCTCTCACTCCTTCCCTCAGGAAACCTGTTTGACTATCCCCCGGGTCAGGACAGTAGCATGTTGCAGAACTCATCCTCAGTGCCAAAACTTAAACATTTCAGACATCCCACCTTGTTCTCCCCCACTCTGCCCACTATCCTAGGCTGTCCAGAATCCAGGAACGTATCCATAATCCACTACATACTGAAGTTAGTGGTGCCAGAACTTAGATAAACAGCCTCATAAAAGTGACTCATGGCACTGCTCTGTGAATGGACTAACTCTCCCCCTAATTTACCACCCTCAATTTTTTTCTTTTTCTTTTTAAAAACAGTTTATTGAGATATAATTCACATATCATATAATTCACTCATTTAAAGTATACAATCCAATAATTTTTAATATGTTCAAAGTTATGCAACAATCATCATTATCAATTTTACAGCATTTTCATAAACCAAGAAATAAATTCCAAAATTATTATAAATCATTACCAATTTCTCTCCCTTATTATCTATTCTGCCTATCCCTACTCCCAATATTTGCAACCAAAGCTTTGTGTTTTCTGACCCCTTAAAGACAAAATAACTTTGATTAGTAAATATAAAATAGTCTTGACATAGTAACATATGAAAAGACTTACAATTTTATAATAATGATGATCATAATAATAGATTATATTAAGTGTTTAATATGTGTCAGTTACTGTGCCAAGTACTTTGCCTGTGTTATCTCAGTTCTTACAACATTATGAGGTATAGACTACATTATTTTCATCTCCATTTTTCAGATGAGAGAACCAAAGCACACAGAGATACAGTAACTTGGAAAAGGTCATACAGCTACTAAGTAGCAGGAATTTTGACATATGATGATTTTGTTCCTATAGTCATCACTCCCTGGAATATCAATTCCAAATGTCTTAACTTACTTTTAGGGCCCTTAGCTAACTATAATGCTCTTATTCTAGTCTCTGATTACTATAGAACAAGGACTCTTCCCTTTAAAGAAGCTAATTGTCTTTACTCTGGAGAATAATGTGTCTTCAATTTAGAAAATCTTCCTTTTATCCTTTTTCATCTTTTTATTAATGATAGAACTCATTCACATGCAAATGAGTCTGTGTATGAGAGAGAATGAAAGAGAAGCACATTCCACAGGCTCTAGTCAAGCTGTAATGCCTTTCCTCCAGTCCTCCAACCACTCGAATCTCAGGCACTCATGCACATGCCTGGCATGTTTCACGCTAACTGGGCCAGTGATTCAAACCACAGTCGCCATGTAGATTCAACATCTTTTGAGCAGAGCATTAACTCTGCACCATAGAGTCAACACCTTTTTCCAACATAATTCATATTTTAAATTTACATATAATAATTGTACATATTTGTGGAGTATGATGTGATTTTTTTTACTTTAAGACAATAAGTAATGATTAAATCAGGTTATTAGTATATCTATTATCTTATTTTTATGGATTTTATTTATTTATTTTTTAATTATTTATTTTACATATTTTCACTGAACATCGCCACAGCATACAAAATGTAATTTTCCAGCCAGAATACACTGTAGAGTGGCTTAATCATACTTATCATCAACAAATAATTTTCCATTTCTTGTTTCTTGTATATATGTATTTGCCCCTATTTCTTACCTTCTGCCATTTCCCATCCTCCTCCCACACTGTTTCTGGTTTCTGTAGCTGCTTTCTATTCCTTTATTCATTCCCACATTGTACTGATTCACAAAATACCTTAATTAATCTAAATACTTTCGGTAATAAGTTCAGCTGATATATATATGTGTATATATATATCATATACATATATATATGAACAAAAGTTGACTTTAGGCATGAAACTCTGTGAGTACAATGAATATACTATAAAAAAAGCATATAGCTGATGCTATATAGCTTACTGTGGTTACTAAATAGGTATTTTTTTAAATACATTTTTTTAATTTAAATAAAGGCAATTTTAGCTTTAATAAATCAAAATCAAAAAAATGTTAAGAGAACTTTGCTTAAGACTTAAAGCCAGGAAACAGGTTAGGATTCTGTTCGAATGGTAGGTACGTGGACCTGTCCACAACTCAAGAGAAGACAAAACTTCTTAACACTGACGATATAGGTCAGTAATGTTTTAGTCAAAAGTCATAAAATCTATTTCACCAGTTCAGACTCCTATACTTTATCTTCTCTTGTGGTCCAATCTTTTTGCTTAAATTCTAGAAGATAACATTCAACTCTGGACTTGCCCCTACCATTAAGCTGGCCATTTTCTTAGTTGTTTTAGAACTCTTATTTCTGTGTGTCTGACTTTAGTTTTCCTGGGATAGCACTCTCTTCAGAACTTCTTGGAGAGCTGGTCTGGTGTTGGTAAATTCTTTCAGGTTTTGTTTATCTGAGACCCCTACCTCTCACCTTTGACAAAAATCAAGTCAAGGTGGATCAAAGATCTAAATCTAAGACCTCAAACTATAAAACTGCTCCTGGAAAACACTGGAGGATAAACTCTGCGAGACATTGGGGTAGGCAAAGACTTCTTAAATAAGACCTCCAAAGCACAGCCAATAATCCCCAAAATAGACAAATGGGATTACATCAGACTAAGAAGTTTCTGCATGGCAAAAACACAGTAATTAGTGTGAATCGACAGCCCTCAGAATGGGAAAATATTTTGGTAAACTATGCATCAGATAAGGGACTGATAGCCAGAATACACAAGGAACTCAAGTAGCTGTTCCAAAAAAAGATGATCAACCTTATTAAAAGATGGGGAAAAAAAAAGATGGGAGAATGAGTTAAAACACACACACACACACACACACACACACACACTCTAAAGATGACATATGTATGAATAGCCAAAAGACATATGAAAAAAAATGCTCAACATCCCTCATTGTAAGAGAAATGCAGATCAAAACAACAATGAGATACCACCTAACCCCAGTCAGAATGACTAAAATTAAGAAAACAAAAAATGATAAGTGCTGGCAAGGGTGTGGTGAGAATGGAAACTGGTCCAGCCGCTGTGGAGAACAATTTGGAGATTCCTCAAAAATCTACAAATAGAACTACCATATGATCCAGCAATCCCACCACTTGGTATCTACCCAAAGGACAGAAGAATTCTTAATTGAAAAAGTGCTTGCACATCGATGTTTATTGCAGCACTATTCACAATTGCTAAGATAAGGAACCAACCCAAATGCCCACGAACAGATGAATGGATTGAAAAACTGTGGCACATATACTCAATGGAATACTATTCAGCCATAAAAAACAACAAAGCCTTAGCTTTTGACAGAAAGTGGAAGAATAGGGAAGATTTACTGCTGAGTGAAGCAAGCCAGGCTATGAAGGAGAGACATTGTATGTCCCCACTTAATATATACTGAGTGTCTGCGCTCTAGTCCTGAAACTGATTGACTAAAGGATATAGAAACACAGTAAATGGATGTGAATACTGGATATAGTGTGTGTGAAAGAGTAGAGTCTGAGGAAGGACATTTAGAAGAAAAATAGAGGCAAAACATTAATGGGACAAAGAAATGTGATATTATCTGTTGAGTATACTTTTATACTTTTGTCAACTGGACTAGGGAGAAATGTTCAGATGTTGAAATATTCACTTTGTAAGCTAAATAATGTGATTGAATGTATAAAAGAAAATGAAATAAAAAAATATTTTAAAAAAATTCTTGTCTTCTCTTCCCATGTGAAAAATAATCTTTCTGGATAGAGTATTCTTTGTTGAAATTGTTTTTCACTCAACATTTTGAATACATTTTCCCATTCTTTCCTTGCTTGCATTGTTTCTGATGAGGGGTCCACTGTAAGCTTGATGGGATATCCTTTGTAAGTAACCTGATGTTTCTCTCTTGCCAGTCTGAGTATCTTGTCTTTGTTGTTTTGGTCATTCTGGCTATAATGTGTCTTGGAGAAGATCTTCTTGGGTTGATCCTATTTGGGGTCTTTTGTATTTCTTGGGTCTGGATCTTTGAATGCCTCTCTAGGTTTGGGAAGTTTTCTTCCAGGATTTCATGGAATAGATTATCAATGCCCTTATTTGTCTCTTCACCTTCTGGGATGCAAATTATCCAGATGTTTGGACATTTAATGGTATCTAGTATTTGTCGTATATTATTCTCATTTTTTAGACTATTTTCTCAGTCTTTGTGGTGGATTTTACTAGTCCAGCGAGTCTGTCTTCTACATCTGAGATTCAATTTTCTGTTGATCTAGTCTGCTTTTTATACTTTCAAAGAGGTTTTGACATCCTGTATTACAACCTTCATTTCCAACAGTTCTATTTAATTATTTTCGGTATTTCCTCTTTCAGCTCTCGCAAGAACTTCCTCACCTCCTGGATCTCATCAGCTTTTATTCTTCTGGTGTTCATTGTCTCTCTTCTCTTCCATCTCTGTTAGTTTTGTCACTATGAATACTCCAAATTCTTTATCAGACATTTCCATCAGTTCCATTGTACTGTCTGTGGATGAAGAGGAGTTATTCTTTTTCCTTTGGGGTGAGGTATTTTCTTGGTTTCACATATTTCTTGTGCCCCTGTGGTGATTTCTAGTCATCTATGAGCTATTAATTTTTTCCTAATTTCTAGAAGATCAAACTGAGCAATCAGATGCACACAGGAGGATGTGGTCTGCATACTCTTTGATGCTGCACTTTTCTCCCTTTGTGTTGCAGATTCAGTAGGAGTTGAGGAATGTGAGGACCCAAATAGTATTCAGATTTTGGCAGCTTTTCACTTAGACTTGTCTAGACACTCAGTGGGTGGAGGCTGAGCAGCAAAGTGATGAGGTAAAAGAAAAAGGATAAGAAAACAGAGAAAGAGAGAAAGTAAAAAAAGAGAAAAATGGATAAAGTGAACAGACAAAAAAAATTATGTATTTGTTAATTTAAAAAAAAATGAAAGCGCTAGATGTCAGCTCTCAGACTCAGTCTTCTGCCCTGCCCTTTCTCTTGGCATAGATGGGAAGGGGAAAGGGGAGGATATTATTACCAAGATAAAGGAGGATTTCAGAGTCAAGAAAAATCTTTACCTTAAAATATTTTTAAAAGAGAAAATTTTAAAAAATAAAAAAAACAGAGACAGCAATTCAGAAAAAAACCAGAGAGGCAGAGAGAAGGATGCAGGGGCTCTACCAGGGTAAATTCTCAGCAGAACATCTTCATTGCTATTATCTCTAAAAGCACAGATATCAGCTCTCATGGCAGACTTCACTATATCTATTATCTTAACTAGATGTCATTACTTTGTATGGGGAATATTCAATATCCTTTTTTTCCGTTACTCTGAGATGTATAGTAAATTGTTGTTAACTATATTTATCCTACTGTATTTTATAACACTAGATATTGCTCCTCTTAGTTATTTGTAATTTTCTTTCTGTTTATTAACATCATTCTCTCCCCATGCATTTCAAGCCTTCCCCATCTCTAGTAGTCATTATTCAACTCTCTACTTCTACGAATCATCCTTTTGAATTTCCACATATGAGTAAGATCATGCAGTGTTTCTATTTCTGTGCCTGGCTTACTTCATTTAACATAATGTCTTCTAAACTTGCATCCCTTTCTTTTACTGTTCACTGTTCTCTGGTCTTCATCCAGATGCATGAGGTAGGCTTAGCTGATCAACTTCATCGCCATTATTTAGCGCATAATATCTTTAAAAAGCATAAAAGCATCAAAACATCAGTAATAAGTACACAATACTCTTAAAGAGCTGCTCAGCTAAAGGTCAAGGAGAATTCTTTTCATCCAACGAATATTTACTAGAGGTCTACTGTGAAAGAGACACAATTTTATAGTTTGAAGATACTTAACAGTGAGCAATTCTTGCCCTTGGGGAGACCCACATCTTGGTTGGGGAGATAATCAACAAAATAGGTCAATATTATATATGTTTGATAGCAATGAGTGCTAAGAAGAAGAATAAAGCAAAGAAAAGGAGTAGGGAGTGTTTTTCAAGGGGGAGAATTGTGTTTTTTAATAAAGTGAGTAAAGTAAACATCACTGAGAAGATGTTTGACATAATTTAGGTAAAGACCAGAATTTACCCACTTGACATCCACCTCCAAATACTTGTCTAAAAACAAATTGAAGGGGAGGAACAGGTATTCATGAAATGCTTTTTAAAATTTTATTTGTTTATTTCTTCCATCAGAGAGAGACAGAAACAGAGACAGTGACAGAGAGAGAGAGAGAGCAGTACTCCCATAATGTCTTCATGCTGCTACTTACCCCCAGTCTCAGCCAGCCCAGATCATGGGCACATGCATACCTGGAAGGCTTAGGGAATTCCTGGGACATGAATCAAGAAAGGTCTTGGTACCAGCAGTTGGAGTAATAGCTATGTCGCTGGACTTCCATGTAGTCGTCCGTGGTTCGAGTCCTGAACCCAGTGGCTTAAACTCATGCCGGGCACGTGTGCATGCGTGCCCAAGATCCTGAGAGGAGAATGGAGGAGAAGGGATTGTGGCATGGCCATCCCCCTGGGGGGTGATTTCTCGCTTTATGTCTCTCTGTTTCTCTCTGTCTTTCTGGCAAGTGCACGTGCCCTATAGCAAAAACCTCTCCAAAAAGAAAAAAAGAAAAAGAAAGAAAGAAGAAAGAAAGAAAGAAAGAAAGAAAAAGAAAGAAAGAAAGAAAGGAAGAAAGGAAGAAAGGAAGAAAGGAAGAAAGGAAGAAAGGAAGAAAGGAAGAAAGGAAGAAAGAAAGGAAGAAAGAAAGGAAGGAAGGAAGGAAGGAAGGAAGGAAGGAAGGAAGGAAGGAAGGAAGGAAGAAAGAAAGAAAGAAAGAAAGAAAGAAAGAAAGAAAGAAAGAAAGAAAGAAAGAAAGAAAGAAAGAAAGAAAGAGAAAGAAAGAGAAAGAAAGAAAGAGAAAGAAAGAAAGAAAGAAAGAAAGAAAGAAAGAAAGAAAGGAAGGAAGGAAGGAAGGAAGGAAGGAAGGAAGGAAGGAAGGAAGGAAGGAAAGAAGAGAGAGAGAGAGAAAGAGAAAGAGAAAGAAAAAGAAAAAGAAAAAGAAAAAGAAAAAGAAAAGAAAAGAAAGAAAGAAAGAAAGAAAGAAGAAAGAGAGAGAGAGAGAGAAAAGAAAGAAAGAAAGAAAGAAAGAAAGAAAGAAAGAAAGAAAGAAAGAAAGAAAGAAAGAAAGAAAGAAAGAAAGAAAGAAAAAGAAAGAAAGAAAGGAAGAAAGAAAGAAAAAGAAAGATCTTAGCATTCGAAACCAGGACCGTCCCATGTGGGTTCAGTTGCATTACTACTGTGTTACAACCTGGCCCTCAGTATGACTCTTTTCATGTGAATAAATCCTCACATTGAGAGAATACATTTAAGGCATCTTCATCACAGTTTTCACCATAGTATTTTCCTTTCAAAACTATTTATAGTTTTATATTGAAATTATAGTACAGCTTCAGTTTGAGAGGAAATAGAGAAGCATCAACCTTGGCGTTAAACCAACTGGTGTTCCCTTCTCAGCTCTTCCACTTACTTGATGAGTGACTTTGAGGCAAATCACTTAACTCTTGTGCAAAATGAGAATATACTAGTAGTCATCTCAGAAAAGGTTGAGGTATTGAGACAAGGCACATGAAAATACTTCACATAATGCTCACAAAAGCTAAGTTCTTTTTTTTTTTTTTTTTTGAGAGGTTTTTGCTATAGGGCGCGTGCGCTCGCCAGACAGACAGAGAGAGACAGAGAGATAGAAAGTGAGAAATCACCCCCCAGGGGGGATGGCCATGCCACAATCCCTTCTACTCCATTCTCCTCTCGGGATCTTGGGCACGCACGCACATGCATCCGGCGTGAGTTTTAAGCCACCGGGTCCAGAACACGAACTGCGATCAACTATGTGGGAGTCCAGTGACATAGCCATTACCCTAACTGCTGGTTCCCCAAAAGCTAAGTTCTCGTGGTGGCTTCTGCTGTTGGACTTTGTCAGCACAATATAAACATCTTGGTAGCCACGATACCTTAAAATAGAAGTTAGTTCTTGGTTTCTTAGTTTCCATCAGGAAAATTAATTCAGATATGGTTCCAAGGAGATTTTTAAATTGTTTTTTTGGAATGTTCAACTGTATATGGAAATAGTAAACACTTTTAGAGAAATAAATCAACAAGATAGTTGGGAAAAGAACCAAACACTGCTGCAACTGAAACTGGTTACTTCAACAACTATTTACTAATATAAAAATATTCTCTTTAGGAAGAAGAGAAAACCTGCAGCAAAACTTGAAGGGAGAGCTAGTTTGGTATATGATTTAATGTGAGAAATAGTCTGAATCAATAAGGATACTTTGCCTATTTAACTTGACTGTATATTTTTCTATTTTGATGACAATTATTTGTGAGTAGAAAATGCATCAAAAATGTGTGTTTGAGCTAGGGAACATGAGTCTTAACTTAATTTCAAACATATAAACAAACTTGTTCTGAAGCTCAATGAAAACTTGTTTTGGAGTCAACACCTAATAGTCTACATTACAGCCTAAAGTCTAATTTTTTAGCCAAATAATAAACCAGTTAAGATAGAAGTCAAAATGGAAATGTTGACACGCTCTTCACTCCACACTGAACAAGTGCTTGATCCAAAATTAATGCTATTTGAGTCCTAAGTTTCCATAAATATTTTACATATTTAAATGCTGCAGAAAAGCTTTTCAAGAGAATTTTTTAAAAGTAAACTGAAGAGAGAAAGAATGGGACCAAAGTATTGAATCTTAATCTTGCCCAATTTGGCTACTCTTCACCAATTTTGAATACTTACATACTGAAAGGTCATATTACAACCTAATTATTCCATTCTACCACCAAACAAGAAAACAAAAGCCTTGTGCTTTAGCATTTCCTTCAAGAGACATAAGCATTTCATTGTCCTTCTACCACTTGGATCTTCTCTTATTCTGAGATACTTGTGGTAATTTGTCTTCCACAGATTCTTCCAACAGTCTTAATTTCCTTTGGCATGTTTCAGACTCAGGCATGCACAAAGGAATAGATGAAGGGCAATAATATCTTTGAAGACAAGAGCATACCCTGTTTTTTTGGTTTTTCGTTTTGTTTTGTTTTTCTTTTCATGGAGAGGGTTTTGCTATAGGGGGCATGCGCTCGCCAGAAAGACAGAGAGAGACAGAGAGACAGAAAGCGAGAAATCACCCCCCAGGGGGGATGACCACGCCGCAATCCCTTCTCCTCCATTCTCCTCTCGGGATCTTGGGCACGCACGCACATGCGCCTGGCGTGAGTTTAAGCCACTGGGTCCAGGACTTGAACCACGGTCAACTGCATGGGAGTCCAGCAACATAGCCATTATGCTAACTGCTGATCCCCATACCCTGTTTTTTATGGTTTTCATTCTTGGTTAGGTTTCTTTTCTCCACCATGGCATTTCTCAACCCATATTTTTTTCCCTGCCCTACCCACTCTTAGAATTGCATTGCCTTCTTCAAGAAGCTCTTCTCGTAACTTTCTATCCTCTTATCATGGTCTTCCCAGTTCCTGTTTCTTCTCCCCATATTCTCTCAAGTAAATAACTCCCAGCTTTGCCTTTAGTGGAAATCTCTGCAAAACATCAGTCTTATTTATCCAACTCTATACTACCAACACCAGTGGCTCCTGGTCATCTCAAAAAAGTTTATTCAAATTTGAACTCATTATCTTTTCCCCAAAATTGTTCCAATTGTTCTGTCTCCCCAGTCATCAAAGCATGAAAGTTTTTTTTTTTTCAATTGCCAGAGTGTACCAGCTACAGAAAAAGAGAGAGAGAGGGAGAGAGAGAGGAGAGAGAGAGGGGAGAGAGAGAGAGAGAGAGAGAGAGAGAGAGAATGTACCCCCAGTGAGGTGAAGTCTTGCTGAAATCTCTTCTCCTCCATTTTTTTATCCTTTTGGGATTTGGGTACACATACACATGCACCCAGTATGCTTTTTAAATCACTGGAGCCAGGATTTGAACTGCAGTTGGCCAGGTGGGATCTGAGTTCCTTAGCCACTATGCTATAAGGCCAGCCCCAGGTTTGAATAACTGAAGTAAATAATTTTTCACTCTTTCATCATTCTCTTGTGCCATAGTCAACCACTATTCAAGTCCTCTACTTTTAGTTCTTACTATTGACCATATGAGTTACAGAACCTGCCCCTTTTCTCTACATGGCCCATGTAAGCAAAATCATCCTTATGGCCTCATTTTGTTTTACATACTAATGTTATACAACACTACAATTTCAGTTCTCATCACTTAAGACACTGTGATCACTCTAAAGAGACTGTAAATTGGACATTTTGCCTTCTCTCTCTCTCTTTTGCTCTCTCTCTAACCAAATACTAAAACACTGCAGATAAATGCCATATCCACAATATTATTTACAAACAAGAATGATGCATATATGTTAACTATGGCAAAATATAAGAGTTAACAAATTTTGTGAACATAATTAAATAAATGAAAGAACACTAAAACAAAAGGCAAATAAAAACAAACCAAAAAATAAGTATGGTTTTAGACCTAAACTTGAAGAAATTGGAGATTTGAAGATATAACAGTAGGGAGGGCAATTGTAGATACCAGAGACCGTATAGGAAGGTACTGGTTAGTAGGGGTCAGGTGGGAGGAGCTCAGGAAAAGACATTTAACAGACACAAGGATGGAAAATTATTTGTTGAGTTGTATACAATAATATCTTTGACTTGATTAACAGGCACTACATGCATGCTTTGAAAACCCATATTATATGCTATAAAGATATATAATGATTTAATGTAAGAAATCATACAATAAAAAACAAATTTTTAAAAAACGACTAAACTTGAAACACTGATTTTGATCTCATTCTCATATATCTTTTTTTTTCTTTTTTTGGAGAGGTTTTTGCTATAGTGTGCATGCACTCACCAGAAAGACAGAGAGAGGCAGAGAGATAGATAGCAAGAAATCACCCCCCAGGGGGGATGGCCACGCCACAGTCCCTTCTCCTCCATTCTCCTCTCAGGATCTTGGGCATGCATGCACACATGCCCGGCATGAGTTTAAGCCACCAGATCCGGGACTCAAACCGCGGTCGACTACTTGGGAATTCAGTGACATAGCCATTACTCTAACTGCTGGTCCCTCATTCTCATATATCTTGTATAGCCTTTTTTTTTTTTTCTTTTTTACTTTGCTATAGAGCACATGCTTCTGACAGTGGGGGCGGGGGGAGTGAGAAGACAACCCCCAGGGGGAACGGCCATAACACAATCTCTTCTCTTCCATTCTCCCCTCAGAATACTGGGTAAACACACACATACATGTGCTCCATGGGTTTTTGAAGCCACTGGGTCCAGGACTCTAACCGCATAGTTGGCTATGTGAGATCCAGTCACCTTAATATCCACACCACCTGGCTGGCCCTATAGCTATTTTTTAAAAATAGCTCAATTTTACTTAAATTTTTAGTTGATTTTAACTTTCTACTTTGTTCCTATTTTGTTGTGAACCCTAGGCCCCAGATTTCACAGTATCAATTACCACCTAATGGACTTATTCAAAAATGGCCTCCATCCATACTCTCATTTTTGTGACTCTTCCTGCTAAACAGGCCATACTTTTAATTACTTTCTGGAACAGATCTGTACAGCAAATGTTAGGATAGCTCTCTCAGTTACAGGAGTAAATCTCTTTGAACTGTCTCTACCTTTTTCTTTTCTTCAAGTTTACTTATTCCACGAATGAGAAGGATATAAACTGTCTCCAGCCCCAGCCAGACCAGATCACAGGCACATGTGTGCCCAGTGCACCCAAGGAGGCCCACTGACATGAACCAGCCACTCTCTCATGTGAGTCCACCTCACAGAGTACCATACTCCACTATTGTGCCACTCTCTGGTTTCTTTTACTTTGTATCTTATAAAATAGGAGGATGGGGAGGATGTGAGAGTATGACTCCTTGTATGACTTCAACAGAGTCACCTTGAGTGTCTCAAAGTAAAACTACTGAATAATTTTACATTAAGTTAGTTTTCAAAAAAGCCAAATCAGGGGAACCAGCAGTTAGCGTAATGGCTATGTCGCTGGACTCCCACGTAGTCGACCGCGGTTCGCATCCCGGACCCAGTGGCTTAAAACTCATGCCGGGCGCGTGTGCGTGCGTGCCCAAGATCCCAAGAGGAGGACGGAGGAGAAGGGATTGCGGCGTGATCATCCCCCCGGGGGGTGATTTCTCGCTTTCTGTCTCTCTGTCTCTCTGTCTTTCTGGCGAGCGCACGAGCCCTATAGCAAAAACCTCTCCAAAAAAGAAAAAAACACCAATTGGTATAAATATTTTTTTAAAAACCAAACTAGTCATCGTGAGGAAAAAATAAAACCTTGTTGAACTTTATTATATGCAATTAATATTTAAAGGATGTCTTTTGTTATTTACATATGGGGGTGAGTACTACTGTCTTTTTAATATTCCACTTAAGCCTATAACGGTCTTTACCTAACCATGGGGGAAACTTTAAAAATTAAACCAGCTTCTGGTACAGCAGGTGGCATGATGGTTAAAGGCATTGGATTCCCACATGGCTGACCATGGTTTGAGTCCTGGACCTGGTGGCTTGCTTTCTTGCTTTCTCTTCTCTCTCTCTCTCTCTCTCTCTCTCTCTCTCTCTGTCTCTGGTCAAATTAAAAATAATGATAATGAATGGGATTGAATAAATAAATAATTCTTTAAAAAAGCTTGTTTTACACAAAAATCTACTTATTTTAGTTTTAAAAAGAAATGTCTTTATATGACTAAATTATTATAACAAACTTAGAAACTCTTCAACGTTCAACTCTATTTCCTAGGCTCCCTTGCATTTAGGTGTGGCTGATGAAATGTGAACAGAAGTCATGCATATGACTTCCTAGCCTGATCCATGGAAACCTCCTATAATACACATAGTCTTTTATTCTCTTTTCCCATGTTCCAGATGAATGGAAAAAATTCTAAAGACCTATGGGACCAGCAGTTGGCGTAATGGCTATGTCGCTGGACTCCCACGTAGTCGTTCGCAGTTCACGTCCCGGACCCGGTGGCTTAAAACACGCCGGGCACGTGTGCGTGCATGCCCAAGATCCCGAGAGGAGAATGGAGGAGTAGGGATTGCAGCGTGGCCATCCCCCCTGGGGGGTGATTTCTCGCTTTCTGTCTCTATGTCTCTCTCTGTCTGTCTGGCGAGCGCACGCGTCCTATAGCAAAAACCTCTCAAAAAAAAAAAAAGAATTCCAAAGACCTAGAAGAGGACTGAACCATGAAATGGAATGTTCCTGTGTTGCTAGATAATTACTAAAATGGAAAGCTACCCAACTAAGAATACCTCCCCCAATGCACTACGGGGTGAGTGAGAGTTTTTTATTACATTAAGCCACTGAGAACTAGAAATTTATATTTTATAACAGTGGAAGTGTAGATAATACCAAGGTTCCTGGCAATTTGTCCCATTCTGCTCCTAACCTTACTTCCTACAGCTCCTCAACATGAATAATTCTTTTTATTGTTCTCTGGTATGCCACATTTATTCCCACCTCAACTTTATACATTTTGCTACTTCTTAGTGGAAATTACTCATTCTTCTCCAACTCCACAAATTATACTCATATTTAATTACAAAGCTTAGATCTTTGCTTTTTTTCATGAAGTCACACCAATCATTCCACACTACAGTGATCTCCCCTTTGCTAATAAATTAAAGCATTTAACCACTCATTTGAACATTTGCCGCTGACATTATTTCTAGCATTTCATGTGCTTTATCTTATTCAATCCTAACTTTCTTTTAAGATAGATACTATAATTAGCCACATATAAAGACTGAAGTTCAGAAAGGTTAAGTAATTTGCCCAGGGTCACATAGCTAATAAGTGAAAATTGTATTCATCTGCAATTTTTTAAAAATACACCAACTAAACTGAAATGCTAAATATGCTGTTGGACTATACTTTTTTTTTTTGAGAGGTTTTTGCTATAGGGTGGGTGCGCTTGCCAGAGAGACAAAGAGACAGAAAGCGAATAATCACCCCCCAGGGGAGATGGCCACACTGCAATCCCTTCTCCTCCATTCTCCTCTCGGGATCTTGTGCACACACACACACATGCCCGGCGTGAGTTTAAGCCACCGAGTCCAGGACTCGAACCACAGTCAACTATGTGGAAGTCTAGCGACATAGCCATTATGCTAACTGCCGGTCCCTTGGACTATACTGTAAGTTCATCACATTATTACCTCCATGGAATGGAGATAGCATTATTATTACACACTCTTCTTACAAATGAAAAAAATAATAAGGTTCTGTCACAATGTGATATTTCATATTACTGGCATACCTTCATTCAAGGCAACAGCTGACTGACTCTGGAGCCCATGTTCTTGACCATTAAACTAACCTAACAGGTGGAGGAAATAGAAGCAAAGACACTGAGGGATAGTAATGGCACATGAGGAAGAATGAAGGGGAGCATAAGAAGTCATATATGAGATTGATGTTACCAAGATGGCAGATTAGAAAGCTACAGCTCTATGTTCCCACAGAGAAATATTGGGAAAACAACAAGAGACTGGTTAAAACAACTTTATTGAAAAGTTGGAAAGCGGTCAAAGGTCTACAGCAATCAAGTGATGTCCAATCAAGTAAACGCCCATTCAAAATAGCAGGAGGCACATCACAGACAAAAACAAGATTCTAAAAATGGCAAGAGAGAAACAACAAGTTACGTACAAAGGTTATCCCATTAAGTTAAAATCATACTTCTCAAGGAAACAATGCATACAAGGAAATATTGGGAAGATATGTTCAATGTGCTAAAAGAAGAACAATTTCAACCAAGAATACTATACCCAGAAAGATTATCCTTCAAATGGGAAGAAAAGATAAAAGCATTCTCAGATAAACAAAACCTGAAGGAATTTACCCACACTTGATGAGCTCTTCAAGAAGAATTGAAGGCAGTATGGGACCAGCAGTTAGCATAATGGCTATGTCTCTGAACTCTCATGTAGCCGACCACGGTTCAAGTCCCAGACCGGGTGGCTTATACTCACGCTGGGCGTGTGTGCGTGCGTGCCCAAGATCCGAGAGGAGAATGGAGGAGAAGGGATTGCGGCGAGGCCATCCCCCCCAGGGATGTGTAATCATTCTTGCCATGAAAAAGCTGCCCCGCCATCTTTGACGATGCCTGTTATTGATCCTAGAGCAGTTCATGCTAAGATCGAACAACTTAAAGAACATATTCAGTTAGAAGAAGAACATCAAGAATTGATATTGTGATTAGAAAAACTGAAAGTGGGTAAATCTAAAGGTACAGTTTCTTTGCAAAATTGCTGTCAGCCCACTCTTACTTCTGGTGTAAAACTTAAGCCAGCTCAAAAACTACAAGCACTGACAGATCTTGAGGAACAGGAAGCCTTTCCAGTTACGGAAACCATAGATCAACAAGGGGCAAGCATGGCGCCATGTACGTGGCTTTGATTTTAACATTATAAAAGAAATTAAAACAGCAGTTGCTCAATATGGAGCTACAGCTACATATACTTTAGTCATAGGTGACTCGGTGGCAGAAAATTGGCTTCCACTGTTACCTTTGTTCAAGACCAATTAGACTCCCTTGCAGAAGTAGTACTCCCAAATAGACGTGGGTTAAACCTCCTCTTGGCAGAACAGGGGGGGGTCTCTGTCTTTCTTTACAGGAACGCTGCTGCTTTTATGCCAACAAGTCCAACATAGTTCGTGATAAGCTCAACCAATTACAAGAAGAACTTCAATGTAGAAAACAGCTTGCCGACAACCCCTTATGGACCATGTGGAATGGAATTCTCCCATTGTTACTCCCCCTACTTGGTCCTCTTTTGGGCCTTCTGATTGTTTGCTCTTTGGGGGCCTGTTCTCTTTAATAAGCTTTCCTTAAACAACATAAAAATGCAACCTATACAAGTCCACTACCACAATCTGGAGATGGAGTATCGTGGAGCCTAGACATTGCTCCTGCCTGAGGCGCTGAATCAGTTAGCCAAAGACGGGTAAGAGAGTCTGAGCCTGTAACAGCTGTACAGTCCTCCCACCTAAGACAGGAAACCCATCATCGCAATGGGATTCTCCAATGAAGGGTAAGGATGGACGTGTGGCTGTAAAAATGACTCCAACCTAAGACAGGCACGATTCCCCCAGATTTTTCTCCTCTCTTTGAAAAAATAAAAAAGGGGGACATGTGGAGGGCACAGCATACGAAAGCCATCTTGAGCTATCCGCCATCTTGAGCTATCCACCATCTTGGAAACCATTAGGCTTCACTTCCTCACTGAGCAAACCGTTTCTCAGAAATCATGTGACCAACTGTTCTTCCTGGAAGTGGTTGGGTTTCTAGGCAATGGGAGAGACCCACCCACACCAATGATTGGTTCATGCTGTTCTATCTCATTTGCATTTCGGGCAACCAATTGGTGCCCACCAGTTGTATATAACTCGCCATTTTTCCTCAATAAATGGAAGAGGAAGAAGAAGAAGAAGATTTGATCAGCACCTCGTATTGTGTGTGCGTGTGTTTGAACCATCTCTCACTCCCTCCCCCAGGGAACCTGTTCGACTGTCCCCCGGATTCCCCCAGGCCTTTTCCTCATCTCTCAAATTAAAACAGAGAAGGGGGATATGTGGGAGGCTGCACACCAGTGAGTCTGCTGAGGTTTCTCAGAGAGCAAACAATTGCCATGATTGGCTCCCCTTCAAAAACCTTACCTTTAAAACCTTGCTCTGATTGGCCACTAGAATCCCTCAGATTTGCATATCTGGCACCTCATGATTTGTCCAAAAGCAATCAATCATAACCCACCTTTTATAACCAATCACGGCCCACCAGCATGTATATAACCACGATGCCTGGCCCATAATTGCCAGACGACCCGGAAGACCCTGAAGAGTTGTAACACCACGTCGTCTCCGGACGACCCTGAAGAACTGTGACATCACGTCGTCTCCATGCTGCTCACAATAGACGATGCGACCCTGAAGAGTTGTAACACTGCGTCGTCTCCGTGCTGTACCGTGCTGCCCACAATAAACGGATGACCCTGAAGACACTGTGTCGTCTCCGTGTTGTAACACTGCGCTGCTTGTCCCGGCTCTCACTCCTTCCCTCAGGAAACCTGTTCGACTGTCCCCCCGGGTCAGGACAATGGAATACTAGTTAGCCATGAAAAAACAACAAGACCCTGGCATTTTATAGAAAGTGGACATGGGAACCAGCAGTTAGCGTAATGGCTATGTCGCTGGACTTCCACGTAGTCGACCGTGGTTCGCGTCTCGGACCCGGTGGCTTACAACTCACGCCGGGCGCGTGTGCGTGTGTGCCCAAGATCCCGAGAGGAGAATGGAGGAGAAGGGATTGCGGCGTGACCATCCCCCCTGGGGGGTGATTTCTCGCTTTCTGTCTCTATGTCTCTCTCTGTCTGTCTGGCGAGCGCACGCGCCCTATAGCGAAAAACCTCTCCAAAAAAAAAAAAAAAAAAAAAAAAAAGAAAGTGGACAAATATGGAAAAGCTACTGCTAAGCAAAGCAAGCTAGTCTATGAAAGAGGCATTATATGTTCCCATTCAATATATACTAGATGTCTGCACTCTGTGGCAGAAACTGAAAGATTGGAAGATATAAAAGCATGAAGAATATCTGTATGGTAAGAGGTAGGAAAGAGAAGAGAGTGAGAGGGAGGAAATTAAGGGGGAAAAGAAAGATGCAAAACATTTAAGGGACTCGAAATTGGAAAATAACCTGTTGATGATAACGAGTATGATAATATATTTTAGTGGACTAATATACAGTATATTTATGTTGAGAAAATTTATTTTGTGTGTTGTAATGATATACAGTGATTGAATGTAAAAATAAATAAATAAATAACCAAGAGTAGGAAATTTCATGCCATCTTTATTGCATTTGCCTCATCCCATCTTTGGTGCTTGGCCTGAAAGAAGAAGCATTCCCAATTACTTCCATTAAACCAGAGAGAGCAGAGAAGACATTATTTTCAATGTTCTGACCTAAAGGGGGTGTGCCAGAGGAATGAGACTCTGTTTCATTTGACTCAAGGCTAAAATTGTGAGAATTAATGGACACCAAAGTGGGCATGGCACATAAAAACTTCAGAGGGACTTCAGGTTAACCAATACCTGGAGCTAGGAAATATGGGCAGAGAAATATAAAAAAAAATCTAAAACTCCAAGAAGAAGCTACAATGAGAATCCTTGAGAAATTAAGATATTTAAGAGCAGCCATATATATCAGAGAATAGTAATAAGTACACATTCATGCACAAGCAAGACACATGTTCATAAAAGAATGAAGTAGACCTTAAACATTCACCCTAGGTCGATCCCAAGACTCACAACATGCCTTAATGAATATCTGCCATGATATGGATCCAGTCTTCAAAGACTGGGAAAGATAGTTGAGTATTTTTTAAATCACAATTTAAAAAAATGACAAGGCATGTAAAGAAACAGACATAATCCAATCAGAGGAAGAAAAGTGGCAGGGACTATCCATGAGGAAATATGAATATCAAATGTACTAGACAAAGACTTTTGAACAATTATATTAAAAATACCAGAAGAGCTAAAGAAAAATATTGACAAAAAAATTAAATTGCAACAATATGTGAACAAAATGAGAAAAACATAAATATAAATTGTTTAAAAGAACTATACACAAACCTGAAACTAAAAAGTACAATAAGGGGGCAGCAGGTGGTATGGTGTTTAAGGCACTGGAAACCCATATGGCTGACTGTGGTTCAGGTCCCAGATGCAGTGGCTTGAAAATCATGCTAGATGGGTGTGTATGCATACTCAAAATCCCAAGTGGAAAATGGAGGAGAAGATATTGCAGTATGGCCATCCCCTCAAAGTGTGATTTCTCTCTCTCTCGCTCTCTCGCGCTCTCTCTCTCTCTCTCTCTCTCTCTTTCTCTCTCTCTCTTTCCCTTCCTCCCTCTCTCTCTCTCTCTGTCTCTCTCTTGTGAGAGAGAAAGGATTGTGGCATGGCCATTCCCATGGGGGGTGATTTTTCGCTTTCTCTCTTTTTCTTTCTCTGGTGAATGCACATTCCCTATGGCAAAAATATTTTAAAAAAAGAAGGTCATAATTTAAACATCATAATAAATATAATGATAAAGGGGTCAATTCATCAAGAAGATATTATAGTTGTAATTATATATGCACCCAACATTGCAACACTTAAGTATATAAAACAAATATTAATAGATCTGACTAGATATAGGCTGCAATACAATCATAGTAAGGGGCTTCCATGCCCCACTTTCAATAATGGATGTATCATTGAGACAGAACATAAATAAGGAAATAATATTCTTCAACTACAGTTTAGAAATAATGGACCTAACAGACATATAAAACAACAGCAGCAGAACACACATTCATCTGAAGCACACACAGAATATTTTTCAGAAAACATTACATATTAGGCCATGAAACAAGTCTTAACAAACTTAAGGAAACTGAAATCACATCATGTATCTTTTCCAGCAACAATGATATGAAACTAGAAATCAATGACAAAAGAAATTTCATGAAATTCACAAACACATGGAAATCAAATAACATGTTCCTAAACAACCAATGGGTTAAAGACATAATTCGAAGGAAAATTTAAAACATCTTGAAACAAATTAAAAAAGATACACACAACAAGAGATATATGCGGTACAGCAAGAGAAGTTTTAGTAGTGAAGTTTGCAGAAATAAACACCTACATCAAAAAAGAAGAAAGGTATCAAGTAAACAACCGAAATGACACTCAAGAATCTTGCATCTTGAGTGTCATTTCGGTTGTTTATTTGAGTGTCACTTAGAATGTGTATTTGAGTGTCATTTCGGTTGTTTATTTGAGTGTCACTTAGATTGTTTACTTGAGTGTCACTTAGGTTGTTTATTTGAGTGTCACTTAGATTGTTTACTTGAGTGTCACTTAGGTTGTTCATTTGAGTGTCACTTAGATTGTTTATTTGAGATGTTTCTTCTTTTTTGATGTCAGTGTTTATTGCTGAAAACTTCCCTACTAAAACCAAATTCAGCACACATTAAAAAAATCATTTTTCATGATTAAGTGGGATTTATCCTTAGAATACAAGGATGGTTTAACATTAAAAAAAATCTGTAAATGTGACACAAAACATTACACGTGATCATTTCAATAAATGCCCAAAAAAGCCTTTGACAAAATTCCTTATCATTTCATGATAAAAATTGTCAGCAAATTAGGTATAGACAGAAAGTACCTCAGCACAATAAAGGTTGCATATAATAAACCCAAGTTAACATCATACTCAATGATCAAATGTTAAAAGTTTTCCCTCTGAGATCAGAAACAATGCAAGGATATCCACATTGCCATTCTATTTAACATTGCTATGGAAGTTATAGCCAAAGTCATTAGGCAAGAGAAAGAAATGAAAAGCATCCTGATTGGAAAGTAAGAGGTCAAATCATCCGTGTTTGTAGAACTCATAATCTTACATATTAAAATCCTTAAGTGGGGTCAGCAGGTGGAATGGCAGTTAAGGTGCTGGACTCCAATATGGCTGACTGCAGTTTAAGCCCCAGACCTGGTGATTTGAGAATCATGCCAAGTGCATGTGTGCCCAAAAACCCAAGAGGAGACTGGAAGATAAGAGACTGTGGTATGACCATTTCATCTGGTGTGGGGAGGGGAGCAATTTCTCACTTTCCCTCTCTCTGTGTCTTTCTCTCTCTGGCAAGAACACGAGCCCTATGGCAAAAAATCTAAAAAAATTAAGTCCTAAGGAATTCACACACAAAGACTATTAGAACTAATAAATTCAGTAAAGTTGCAGGATGCTAAATCAATATATGAAAATCAGTAGCTTTTTAATCTATTAATGGTTAGCTAAGAAATAAATCAAGGAAATAATCCCATTTACAATAGCTACAAAAATATAGTATATTTGAGAATAAATCTAACCTAGGAAGTGAAAGACCCTTACACAAAAAATATAAAGTATTGATGAAAGAAATTGAATAAGGTATGAATACATGGAATGATATCCTATGTTCATGTAATGGGAGAATTAATCACTTAAATGTTCATACTATCCAAAGCAGTCTACCAATTCAATGCAATCCTTGTCAAAATTGCAATAAATTCTTTTTTTACAGAATTAAAAAAAAAATCCTAAAATTTCTATGGAACCCAAATAGAGCAATATCAAGTAAAATGACTAAACCTGAGGCTTTACACTATCTCACTTCAAAATATACTACAAAGTTGGCCCATCCATGATGGCACAGGAGGCAGGACACCACTACACAACACTGGAGACATGTGGGAAGCCTGGGTTTGGATCCTGGGTTGACCAGGACATGTCAAGTGTATCTACATGCTCTTGAGATACTGCCTGACTGGAAGGCTAAGGGGAAGGACTGTTGCACAGTGAGAGCACATTGAGAGTCTCTCTCTTTCTTTCTCTTTCCCATTATGAAACAAACAAATAAAACAAACTTTTAAAAATCCAAATAATAAGTGAATGATAGGAAAAAGAAAAACCTTAAGAGAGATGGAGTATTCAGAGAAAGGCAGAAAAACTCTGTATCATACAAATTTCAAGGCAAAAGTGAGGAGGTTTGCTTCACACCTAGAATAGCCAAGATGTAGGTTAGGAGAAGGGTAATCAACCATCCAATTTGGACAGTCCTGACTTCAGGACTAAAATTCCTGTATCCCATGAAATCCCTTAGTTTGGGACAAACTTAAATAGTTGGTCACCTAGTTGGAAATTAGTTTCAAAAAGAAGCAACTTGGAGTCAACTCTGTAGCCTAGTTGTTAAGGAAGCTGGATTCCACATAACCAACTGTAGTTCAAATTTCAGCCCCAGAGACTTGAAAAATACCCTAGGCACAAGTGCATGCATGTATAAAATCCCAAAAGGATAGAAATACAGAGAAGGAATTGTGCTGTGATAATACTCCACTGAGTAGTAATTTCTCCTTCTTCCTCTCCCTCTCTCACTTTGTCTCCCTGTTTCACTCTGGTGAGTACACACACCCTTTGGCAATATAAAACAATAACAACAATGACTTAGTCTCCTACCATGGAAGACCAGGTACAAAAGCCAAGATGGTTATCAGGGTAGCATGAGACTATCTGGCAGAGAAAGCAATAAAGTGCCAAGGCTACACAGACTGGTTAGCTTGGTATTTATAGCAATGAATGGATAATATTAAAGACATGGTATTTAAAAAATATTTCTCCTTTATTCACAATAGAGCATGTGTATGTGAATGCAAGAGAAAGAGAGTGAGAGACAGAGAGACCGAGGAACATTCTCCACAGGGTCTGGTCATGCCACAATCCTGTTCTTCCAGTCTTCTAGCCTGTTGGATCTTGCACCCAACATATTTTCAGGCTAACCAGGGCAGAGGTTTGAACTGTGGTCATAAGGTGGGATCCAACACTATGATGCTGGTCCAAAGATGTTTTCTTAACAATAGCTATTTTATTTGGGGAGAGGGGAGAGGACCAGCAGATGGCATAACGGCTATCTAGCTGGACTCCCATATAGTTGACCGCGGTTTGAATCCCAGACCTGGTGGCTTCAAACTCAACACTGAGCACATGTGCATGCATGCCCAAAATCCCAAGAGGAAAATGGAGGAGAAGGGGTTGGAGTGTGGCCATTTCCCCTTCCCTAGGGGTGATTTCTTGCTTTCAATCTTTCTGTCTCTCTCTGTCTCTCCAGCAAGCACACATGCCCTATAGCAAAAATCTCTCTTAAAAAAAAAACTTTTTTTGAGATATAATTCACATATCATAATATTCATCCTTTTAAAGTGTAAAATTCAGTCATTTGTAATAGTCATAGCGCTGTGCAACTATCACCATTAAGTAATTTGGGAATATTTTCATTACTCCAAAAAGTAACCCAGTGAAGCTATCTGGAACTGGGATTTTGGGGGGTAAGCAATTTATTATTATTATAATTATTATTATTATTATTGTTGTTATTGCTGTTTTGTTATTATTACTAAATCAGTAGTCTCTTTACTGGTAAAAATCTATTAAGATTGTTTATTTCAGGAAGATTGAATCTGCCATGAGAGCTGAGATCTAGTACTTTCCAGGAATAAGAAATGAGGATGTTCTGCTGAGAACAGCACCCTGGTAGACCCCCCTCTATCCTTCTCTATCCTTCTCTTTCTGTCTCTCTCTGTTGCTTTCTTTTCAATTTTATTTTTTTAAATAACTAAATAAATACATTTTTGTTTCTTTGTTTCCTTTTCCTCTATTTCTTTCTCTCTTTCTCTGTTTTCTTACCCTTTTTCTTTTACCTCATCACTTTGCTGCTCAGCCTCCACAAACTGAGTGTCTAGACAGGTCTAAGTGAAATGTAGACAAGCATGGGGCTACTATTAGGGTCAACATATTCCTCAATTCCCACTGAATCTGCGACACAAAGAGAGAAAAATGGAATGACAAAGAGTTTGCAGACCATCTCCTCCTGTGTGCCTCTGATCACTCAGATGGAACTTCTAGAAATTAGGAAGAAACAAATAACCCATCAGATGCTTAGAAATTACTGCAGAGGCAAAAGAAATACAAGCAACCAAGAAAATACCTCTACCCCAAGGGAAAAGAATAACTCCTGTTCTTCCACAGACAGTACAACAAAACCCACGGAAATATTTGATTAAGAATTTAGAATATTGGGACCAGCAGTTAGCGTAATGGCTATGTTGCTGGACTCCCACATAGTCTACCCCAGTTCCAGTCCTGGACGCGGTGGCTTAAACTCACGCCGGGTGCGTGTGCATGTGTGCTCAAGATCCTGAGGGGAGAATGGAGGAGAAGGGATTTCAGCGTGGCCATCCCCCCTGGGGGGTGATTTCTCGCTTTCTATCTCTCTCTCTCTGTCTGTCTGGCGAGCGCACGTGCCCTATAGCAAAAACCTCTTCAAAAAAAAAAAAAAAGAATTTAGAATATCCATAGTGACAAAGCTAACAGAGATAGAAGACAGACAATGAACTCCAGAAGAAAAGAGCTGACAAGTTCCAGGAAGTGAGGACGTTCTTATGAGAGTTGAAAAAGGAAATATACACCATAGAAAAGAATCAAACAGAAATGTTGGAGATGAAGGCTGTAATATAGGAAGTCAAAATCTCCCTTGAAAGTATTAAAAGCAAACTAGATCATATAGAAAATCACATCTCAGGTGTAGAAGACAGAATTGCTGGACTAGTAAAATCCACCACAAAGACTGAGAAAATAGCCCCAAAAATAAGAATAATATACGAGAAATACTAGATACCATGAAACGTCCAAACTTCCAGATAATCGGTATCCCAGAAAGTGAAGAGACTCATAAAGGCATTGATAATCTATTCCATGAAACCCTGGAAGAAAACTTTCCAAACCTAGAGAGGCATTCAAAGATCCAGACACAAGAAATACAAAGGACCCCAAATAAGATCAACCCAAGAAGATCTTCTCCAAGACACATTATAGCCAGGTTGACCAAAACCACAGACAAAGACAAGATACTAAGATTGGCAAGAGAGAAACATAAAGTTACTACAAAGGATATCCCATCAGGCTCGCAGCGGACCTCTCATCGGAAACAATGCGAGCGAGGAAAGAATGGGAAAATATACTCAAAGTGTTGAGTGAAAAACAATTTCAACCATGAATACTATATCCAGCAATATTATCCTTCATGAGGGAAGAGAAGACAAGAACATTCTCAGAGAAACAAAACCTGAAAGAATTTACCGACACCAGACCAGTTCTCCAAGAAGTTCTGAAGGGAGTGCTATCCCAGGAAAACTAAAGTCAGACATGCAGAAATAAGAGTTCAAAACCAAGTAAGAAAATGGCCAACTTAATGGTAGGGATAAGTCCAGAGTTGAATGTTATCTTCCAAAATTTAAATGGAAAGATTGGACCACAAGATTACATGAGTCTGAACTGGTGAAATAGAATTTTATGACTTTTGAATAAACATTACGGATCTTCTATGCTCTGTTTCCCAGAGTTAAGGACTTTCTCTTAAGCTGTAGACAGGTCCATGGACCTACTATTCAAACAGAATCCTAACGGATTTTCTGGCTTTAAGTCTTAAGCAAAGTTCTCTTAACGTTTTTTTTATTTTGATTTATTAATGCTAAAACTGCCTTTTTTGAAATTAAAAAATATATTTTAAAAAATACCTATTTAATGACTATAGTAAACTAAAAAGCCTCAGCTTGATGCTACTTCATAGTATATTCATTGTACCCACGGAGTTTTATGCCTAAAGTAATCATGTGTTCACAGACATTGAACGTATTTAGATTAATTAAGATATTTTATGAATCAATGAAATGTGGGGAAAAATTTAAAAAAGGAATGTAAAGCACCTGCAGATATTAGAGACAGTGTAGGAGGAGGGTGGTACATGGCAGAGAATGAGAAATGGGGGAGGGATATATGTATATATACACATATATATGCAAGAAACAAGAAATGAAAAATTATTTGTTGATGATAACATGTATGATTAAGCCACTTTACAGTGTATTCTGGATGTGAAATCATATTTTGCATGCTGTGATGATTATCAGTGAAAGAATGTAAAATAAATGAATTAATTAAAAAAAGATCATTTTTTTTCTTCTTGGGCCAGTTTCACTAGTTTGTGTCTTTGTAGGAATTTTTTCATTTCACCTAAATTATCTAATTTATTTTCACATAATTGTGTATAGTATTCCTTTATAATACATTTTATTTTTGTAAGTTTATTAATAATACCTAATCTCTAACATTTCTGATTTTAGTAATTTTAGTCTTCAGTTTTTTTCTTGATTAACCTACATATAGATTTCTCAATTTTGTTATTCTTTTCAAAGAACCAACTTTTCATTTTGTTGATTCTTCCTATTGTTTTTATATTCTCTACATTATTTTCACTCTAATATTTATTATTTCTTGTCTTGCTTTAGGTTTAGTATTCTTTCTCTCTTTCTCTCTCTCTCTCTCTCTCTCTCTTTTTTTTTTTTTTTTTTGTTGTTTTATTTTAGGTTTTTGCCACAGGGCCTCATGAGCTTGCTGGAGAGAAACAGTGAGAGGGAAAGTGAGAAATCACCTCATGGGGGAACAGCCATGCTGCAATCCTATCTCTTTCTACTGCTGGAATTTGGGGCAGCCACACACATGTGCCCAGTGTGATTTTCAAGCCACCAGGTCCAGGATTCAAACCATTGTCTGCCATGTAGGAGTCCAATTCCTTAACCACTGATGCCACCTGCTGGCCTTCAAGTATCTTAAAGTATAAGATTAGGTTATTAATTTGAGATGTTTTTAAATGGAACTATAAAATTCTCTTGAAGGACTGTTTTGCTACATCTCATAAATTTTTGTTTGCTGTATCTTCATTTTTATTAATTTCATAGCATTTTATAATTTTACAATGTGTTGTTTAATATCCACACATATGTGAACTCAAATTTTCTTCTGTTACTGATTTCTAAATTCATTTTTATCATGGTTGCAGAACATACTTTGTATAATTTTAATCCTTTTAATTTATCAGTTTTTATAGCATGTCCCTGGTTAATCCTAGAGACTATTTCTTGTACACTCAAGAAGAATGTCAATTTTTCTGTTGTTGGATACATAGTTCCGTAGATCTTTATTAGGTCTATTTGGTTGCCCAAGTTTTCTGTTTTTGCTGATCTTGTCTAGTTCTATCCACTCTGAAAGCAGGGCACTGGGGCAGGCAGGTCATGTGGTGGTTAAGGCATTGGTCTCCCACATGGCTGACCATGGTTTGAGTCCCAAATCTGGCAGCTTGCTTTCTCATTTCTCTTTCTCTCTCTATGGTCAAATTAAAGAACAAATAATAATATCAAATAAATTTAAATAAATTATTATTTTTTAAAAAGAGCAAGTGGGGCACTGAAGTCTTCAACTATTACTGTTGAATTGTGTACTTCTTTCCTCAGTTCTCTCAAAGTTTGCTTCACATATAAATAATTTTTATTTTTCACAAATCCTATACTTGCAAAGTCACATACTTGCTAAAATTTATTTGTAACCCTATAATCAATATTTTCAGTGCTGGGACCAGCAGTTAGCTTAATGGCTATGCCTCTGAACTCCCATGTAGCTGACCGCGGTTCGAGTCCCAGACCCAGTGACTTAAACTCACACCAGGTGCATGTATGTGTGTGCCCAAGATCCTGAGAGAAGAATGGAGGAGAAGGGATTGTGGCATGGCCACACCCCCTGGGGGATGATTTCTCGCTTTCTATCTCTCTGTCTCTGGCTTTCTGGTGAGTGCATGCGCCCTATAGCAAAACCCTCTCAAAAAAATATTTGCAGTGCTTTCTTCATCATTTAGAGACAGGTGCAGAGTAGCAAAAATATTTGAGCCCCATATATGTATATTCCCAGTTGAGATCAAACAATACTCTGCCATCTAATTTCAGTCTCATATGGAGACATGGAGAGGATGGACATGATAAGAAACAGTGCAGTATAATACAAGAAGTTCTGGCTCTAGAACTACTTGGATGTGGTTTGAATCCCAAATCTCACATCTATTAGTGCAGCACCTCAAACAAGTTACTTGACACCTCCGAAGTTTGTTTTCTTTTTCATGAAATAAAGAAAATGGAATCTACCAGGATAAAATGATGAATTGTTTTTGGTATTTAAATATTATAATTATATATGCATATATACACACACATACACATACAGGCACACATATATCATATATGTATATATAATTATATAAGATACATAGCTATAGATAACATATATAGTTGTCTTTTAAATCAGATAGGAAACAGAAGTTAAAATCCAAAAATATATGTTAATGCTGCCTTTTTATTTGTTTTTGAAGGATAGTCTAGATAGATATAGAATTCTTAGTTGAGTCTTTCTTTTAGTACTTCTAATATATTATCTCACTAATTTCTGGCCTCCATAGATTCTGATGTGAAATCAGCTGCTAGTCTTATTGAAGATCCTTTACATATGGTGAGCCATTTCCTGCTTACTGCTTTCAAGATTCTCTTTGTTTTTGGCTTTTAGTAGTTTGATTATGATGTAACTAACTGTGCTTATTTTTCAGTTTATCTTACTTGGAATTTCTTGAGCTTTTTGGAGGAATATATATACACTCTACTTTCCTTCTAGATCTTCCATTATGAATAAGTTGGTATGCTCAGTGATGTTCTACATGTCCCTGAGGCTCTGTGCATTTATCTATGCCCGGAGTGCATGAACTCACCAGAGAAAGACAGAGAAAGAGGGAAAGGGAGAGAGCACCCCTCAATGGGTGTGGTCATCCCACAATCCCTCTCCTCCATTTTTCCATCCTTTCAAAATTGTAGGTACATGTGCCCATCATAATTTTCAAGCCACTGGGGCCAGGATCCAAACCATGTAATTGGCCATGTGATTTCCTGCCCCCTTAACCACTAGGCCATGGGGTCAGCCCTCTATGTCTCTATGTTCTTTTTTCCTTTTGTTCCTTAGACTGAACTCAATTGACTTAGTTAAAGTCACTTTTTCTCTGATCTGTCTGCTCAAATCTGCTCCTGAGCTCCTCTAGTAAAATTTTCATTTCTGTTTTCATAGTTTTCCACTACAGAATATGAACTTGGATTTTTTATATAGTCTTATATCTTTATTGATTTCTCCATTTATGGGCAAATTAGTATCATGTTCTCCTTTAGTTCTTTAGACATGATTTCCTTTAGTTCTATTGATATATTTAAAATGAGTGATTTAAAGTATTTTTCTAGTAAGTCCAATATCTTGAATTCCTCAGGGACAGTGCTTTCTAATTACTTTTTTGATTGTACTTTCTTTTGTCTTTGAATGACCCATATTTTTATTGCAGAGTAGTCATTTAAAATAATGTCATGGTTAGGGATACTTAAGACACTGTGTGAAGTGGGTGGGAGAAGGGGGAGAATATGAAGAAAGAAATTAAGGAGAAAAATAGAGAAGCAAGACATTTATGGGACACAGAAATGGATTATTATCTATTGATGATAAAGTGTATAGTATCCTGAACTGAACTGGAGTGAAATGTATTCATGTGGGGTAAATTCACTTTACAAGCTGAGTGATGCATACTGATTGAATGTATAAAACAAATGTAAATGATAAATAAATATAAATTCAATATAATAATAATATAATGTGGCAACTGTGGAAATCTCACCCAGGGTTTTTGTTATTGCTGGTTTTTTTGCCTTTACTATTGTTGTTATCTATCTGTTTAGTGACTTTTCTGAGACTATTATATAAAATCTATTCTTTGTCATATGTGTCCACTAAACTCTCTGACCTACTATTCAGCTAATAATTGAACAGAAATTTTCTTAAAGACCTTGAACAATAAATCATCCTTTGAATAGGGTGTTTGTTTGCTTGTTGGGGTATACCTTCACTGCTGTTAGTAGTTTATAACTCTGCCTTAGCCTTTAGTTCCTGCTTACACGGATATTCATGAGCAGCCCAAAGTGAGAGATTAGAGCCTTCTCAGTTCTTCACTGTCCATGTGCACATCCACATGGCCTTCTATATTCCTAGAAATATGCCAGAATTTTTCAATGTCCCTTATAATCATCTCATTTACCAGGGCATGTGTGCTCGCTGGAGAGACAGAGACAGAAAGACAGCGAGAAATCACCCCCCAGGGCAAATGACCACTCCACAATCCTTTCTCTTCCATTCTCCTCTTGGGATTTTGGGCACACATGCACATGCACCCAGCGTGTTTTAAGCCAATGAGTCCAGGACTTGAACTGTTGTCTACTACATGGGAGTCCAGCAATGTGACCATTACACTATCTGCTGGTCTCCCAGTTTTTCCTTTTTAAGTTTTTTGGCCAACCTTTTGCTTGCCTCAACTGTCATCTCTGCCTAAAGCAACTGCAATACTTAACTATCTCCACTGATTTTTTTTTAAGTCCCCCAGGAAAATCCTTCACAGTGCATGAGCTTTGAGTTAGGTCATAAAAAGGCAAGCCTTGCATGTGTGGATTTCTAAATTCTGACATTACAATGATCTGGAAATATGGATTTTATAGGAGAGTGCCAAGCCCATTTTGACTCCCTAGGTGATCACTAGGATGCTGTTTCTCACAACAGATATAAACTTGTTGATTTTCAAGGTTACCAATGAGTTGGGAAGAGAGTGATGGGGATAGACTAAGTTTATGCCACAAAGTCCACTGTTTTTAATGAAATTTAGTCATTTTTCATGAATTATTAGTTCTCAGATTGTTGCAAGTCTTTGCTTAATTTTCAGAGTTTCAAAAAAGTTGATTTTGACCATTTTTCCTGTGTTTTTGTTGCTTTTATAGAGGAAGAGATTTAGAGAAGTCCTTATTCTGCCAATCCAGAAATGCTCTCTTGTAGCTGTGTTTTAATCCTAAAATGTTTGCTAGGAAACAAACAAGGTCCAAGTATTACCAAACCTACTGTATATATATATATATATATATATATATATATATATATCACTCACACTCACATATATCACATTAATAGCTATACACATACAGAGAAAGAGAGTTTTCACTCTATTAAGAGTCAAGTGGATTAAGGTAAAGGAGGGAGGTACTTGAAAAGTCAACTATCTTCTGTCTTCACCTTATGAAGATCTCAAACGTCCCATGCAGGTAGTTAACTATCCAAATCAATGAAACCAAAACCGACCCATGTGCCTCAAAGCTTAAAGAAATCATGATTGGATTAATTAAAAGTCAGTAGGCCAAAGAGAATCATGAAGAGCTGTTGCTAGGAAAAGACATTTAATATACTGAAATTCTTCTCTGTTTCTTTTATGTTTATTTTTCATGACTTCTATGTTTGACATTCCTTTATAGAACATAGTTTCAAGCAATGTAAACATGTAACCACCCTTCTCACTGGAGTATAATTGTTTCCAATGCCTGATTAATTTAATGTGATTGTTTTTCTCCTGGCTTGAGTAGAATGCTTATTTTAATTCACTTTGAGAAACCATTTTGGAGTAGTATTTGAAGCTTCAGAGGCAGTTGGCAAGTGAAAAGTATCTTTTAGGCTCTTTTCGAAGATACATACAGCCAACTGATTGAAGGAAAGACCCTTTTTAACAATGTCAAACTGTAATAGAGAAAGAAGGATAAGAAGGAGGGAGGTAGCATGAGAACACATGTGTTTTGTCTATGCTCCCATTAGTTACTACTATAGGTAAGAATGATGTCAACCAATTGAGAGGGAGATGATATGACTGGGGTGAAAAGCCTCTGAGCTATTACAAAATACCTCCCCCATACTGACTTTCTACTCTTAGCATTACTGAGGATTCTTTAAATTCTTCTAAATGCATCAGTGATTTTTCCACAAAATCAAAAGTATCTCAGGGCTGGTAGAAAACTTAGAAGTCATATAGTCCAGTCCAGTCTACTGTTTAATTCTTGAAATTCCTCTACACTACATCTGCTTGGTGTTCTTTCAACCTCTGCTCCCTTCCAGTGATAGAGGAGCTCACTCTTATTTTAAATCTTATTTTGATATGGGGTGCATGCAGTTCTCAGAGAGAGGCAGAGAGAGCAAGAGAGAGAAGGAAAATGAGAAAGCACCCCACAGGGAGGATGATCATGTTGTAATCCTCTCTCTTCCACTCTCCTCTTAGGATTTTTGGCACACACACACACACACACACACACACGCCTGGAATGTTTTTCAAGTTGCTGGGTTGGGACTTGAACAGCACAGTCAGCCATGTGGGATCCAGCTGTTTTAACCACAATACCACTGGCTGGCCCAGGAGCTCACTCTCTCTTGAGACAATTTTTCCTTCCTTTGAGTGGTATTGAACATTAATACATTATCTTTTATAATTAATTGAATCCAGTTTTCATGGAAACTCACATGTGCACAATGGCTTTGATTTACCCTTTAGGGAAGTAAAGATAATATCTGAGCCTTCTTCCCATAGATAGAAGTTATGTCCACTCAAGTTTTCTCCAGGCATAACATTCTTCATTGTTCTCATATTCAGCCTGTTTCACTATATTTTAAGTCCCAGTGTGTTGGTAAATATTTAACAATCAGTTTTCTTTGGAAGGTAGGATAGGGAATGTTGTCAATTTCTGTGCTGTCAATACTTCCATTATGGACAATTTTAAACTATCAACATGTTGTTGCTGAATGCAGAGTTGACAAGAGATGTAAATAATCAGTGTTAATGAACTAGTGGTCAACCAGTGCTAGTCACCTCTAGCACACTACTTGTCATGGCCCCTTTGTCCCTTCTCAGGCCTTTGGAGTCAACTCTACTGAAAGCACTTAATCTGCTTTGGACCAAACTCTGACACAGGGAACATGGGATACATGTCCCATCTCCATAGACAAAAGCAGGTTTTCTTCATTCTCCATCCTCCAATCTCCACGAATGTATGGAAATTTTTCATCTTCATGCCAGATCATAAAAATAGAGTGAACTGGGAATCTACAATATTTCCCTCATTACAGTGACAATTAAATGCCATGTTCTCTAGTGATCAGAATTAATGTGATTCTCTGTGCCCAAATTACCTATATGCAATGGACAATTTGACACAGTAAATTCTGCCTAAGTCAATAGGAGGAATTTGGTTCAGAGTATAATTCATTTCTGCTAAAGGCACAGTTAATCTCATATACATCCTATTTTTAGTACACATTCAGAAAACAACTCTCAGCTTTACATTATGCCTAGAACTCCAAAACCCAGGTGACTGTTGCAAGTGATATAGACATGGCTCACACTGCTATGTGGTGAATAACACATATAAAGAATAATAAGGTTTATTTGGTTGGGCATTCAATTTATTTTACTTTCTTATGTGGAAGTCTTGACAGCTCACATTTTAGGATCCAAGCTGCAACATATATCCATCTTCCAATAACTTTTAGGTGCCTTACTGAAATAAAACAAATGGTAATTTACATGAAAATATATACCCAGGTATTCAGAAGAAGTTGAGTCTGTCAAAGAAGAGGCTAGATTAGCACCTGACCATACTTGACCTTTCATTCCAACTGTTTGAGAGATTGTGTTAAGACTACTGGCCTCTTGGCCTAGGGATTCTTGAGATTGCATCTCTTTCAATTCTTTCTTGTACTGCTGAAAGAAAAACTGATAGAAATAGGTAGGAAGAGATAGTCCTAAGTCAAATAAGGTGTTTTATTTAAAATACAAGGATATATAAAATGTATTTTGACTAGTGGTTTTCAATCTTGTTCTACATTGGAATTATGCTTTGAACTTTGTAAAATACTGATGCCTGAGGGTCATCTCCAGAGTTTCTGATTGGTTTGAGAAGTAACCTGAGCATTAGGATTTTAAAAGCTCGTTGAGTAATTGAATTATACAAAGTTGAGAACTACTGATTTAGACAAATCCTTGATGTGATAGTTTTCCCACTGCTGCTGTAACGACTTATCATAACTTAGTGACTTAAAACAGCACAAACATTACTGTATAGTTCTGGAGGTTAGACGCCTAAAATAGGTCTCTCTGGGCTAAATTCAAGGGATATGCAGATTGTATTCCTTCTAGAGGTTCTAGAGATTCATCTGTTTCCAGCCATCTGTTTAGGGTCATCTATTTCCAGCCATCTGTTTCCAGTCATCTGTTTCGGTTTCTATTGCTTTTTCCAATCTCTAGAGCTCACCTGTATTCCTTGGCTCATGGTCCCCTTCTTGCGTCTCTAAGAGAAGCAACACTGAGACAAGTCCTTCTCATGGTACACACTTGGATTCTCCCTCTTCTGTCTCTCCCTTCCTCTTATGAATACACTGAGCCCACCACTATAATCCAGAAAAATCTCATCTCAAGGTCAGTTTATTAGCAACTTTAATTCCATTAATTACCCTTTTCCGTGTAACATATTCATAGTTTCCAGGGAGTACAATGTAAATATCTTGGGACCAGCAGATGACATAGTGATTACGTTGCTGGACTCCCACGTAGTCAACTGAAATTCAAGTCCTGGACCCAGCAGTTTAAAAATCATGCCAGGCACATACCCATGCATGCCCAAGATCCCAAGAGGAAAATAGAGGAGAAGGGTTTGTGGCCTGGGCATCCTGCCTGGAAGGTGATTTCTCACTTTCTGTCTCTCTGTTTCTCCAGCAAGTGCATGCACCTTCACCGTATAGTAAAAATGTCTCTCTCTAAAAAAGAATGTGGACATCTTTAGGGAGCCATTTATGTGTCTACCATATTTGGTCTCTCTCAGATCACTCGTAATAATTCTGCATAGAGTGGAAGGGTTAAATGGAGAATAAAGAAAGGTAAAAGTACCTAAATCAATATTGTTTATCTTCAGAGCCTCTGAGGTAAGACACAGTCACATATTTTTGTTTAGGCGCTCATTTAGCCATATATGTAGTCAATAGAAACTTATGACACATCTTAATATATATTAATCATTCAATAAATACTCAATGAGTTAATGGCTGATTATATACTTCTGAATGTACATTTCCTCAAGTTTTCCACACATCTCTGTATTGAATTGTCTGTGCCCCAGTTAATAAAAATGTCATCACTGGGGACCAGCAGATGGTGGTGGACTCCCATGTAGTTGACCATGGTTTGAGTCCTGGACGTGGTGACTTAAAAGTCATGCTGGACACATGCACATGCATGTCCAAAATCCCAAGAAGAGAATGGAGAAAGGATTGCAGTGTGGCCATGCTCCTAGGGGAGTAATTTCTTGGTTTCTATCTCTCCAGCAAGCATACACACACTCTATAGAAAAAAAAAAATCTTAAAAAGAAAACTTAAAAAAAATAAAATAAAATAGTAAATGTCTTCATTTTCCCATGAGGCTCAAACCTTTGCTATGATACAGTTCAGGAAAAGAAAGAAATTTATAGGCTGTGTTTCCCCGGATAAGGGAAGAATCCTCAATAGTAAGACCAAGAAGCAGCAGTAATAGTGCCTAATGCCTTCTGGGTCTCATCAGAAAGGAACTGCAAAAAGAGATGCATAATTTTCTTCTGGTGTCAGAAGTAACAAAAGTACTTGTTCTGTACTGTCTTGAAAGCTTAATAGATCAATAAACCAAATACTGTACAGTAATCCCCCTCATCTGTGGTTTCACCTTTCTGAAGATTCAGTTACTTACAGTCAACTGTGGACCAAAAATATAAAATGGGAATTTCCTGAAATGAACAATTCACAAGTTTTAAATCGTATGCCTTTCTAATTAGTAGATTAACTCTCACAATGTTCTGTTCCATCCCACCCGGGATGTGAATTTTTCCCTTGTCTAGCACATCCACATTGTATACTCTACTTGTCCATTAGTCATTTAGTCACCATCTTTTGCCATCAAATCAGATGGCATGGTACTTCAGTGCTTGTGTTCAAATAATCCTTATTTTACTCAATATAGAAATTATTCTCTCCTTTGGGGCCAGCAGGTGGCATGGTGCCAGACTCCCACATGGCCAACTACAGTTTGAGTCCTGGACCCAGTAGTTTGAAACACGCCAGGTGTGTGTGCATGCATTTCCAAATCTCTGGCAGATTATATATATATATATATATATATATATATATATATATATATATATATTCTGTTTTACTATTATTATATTGTTGTTAATCTCTAACTGTGCCTAAAGTATACATTAACTTTTATCGTAGGTATATATGTATGTATAAGGAAATAAATCATAGCATATATAGGTTCAGCACTATCTACAATTTCAGGTATCCACTGGAAGTCTTGGAATGCATTTCCCACAGATAAGGAGGGACTGTTGTACAACAAAATCCTTGAAAATTAATAACATGAGACAGGTTTTTTTGTGAATTAAGCTATTCCCATTTGGTGCCATATATTCAAAAACTACAGTTCCAGTTCCTTGCAATCCCATTTCTATATGGACAGGTTATCATCCCACATCTGTCTTTCCAGCTCAAAGAATTTGACTTTCCCAAATGGATCACATGTTCAGACACTTGAATCATAAGAATGTGGCTATTTGGGCTAACCCTGTGACCTCATGACTAAAGGATCTGGATCCTTCATGGCCAATTGCAGTTGGAATGCTGGCCTTGGTGGCTTGAAAAATACTCTGGGTGCATGTGCATGTGTGCCCAAAAGTTGGTAGGATGGAGAAATGTGGGAGAAGGGATTATGGTATGACCATACTCTACTGAGAATGCAATCTTCTACTCTCTGTTTCTCCCTCTGATTCTCTCTTTCTGGTGAGTATACATACCCTTTGGCAATTAAAAAAAAAAAAAGAATGAGCACATTTTAATTGGAGAGTCTACAGACACTGATGGTAATTCAAATGCCAGTGAATGACCTCTGTTCCTGTAAAGGTTCCTAATGGTGTATTTATTGGATCAAATTGAGGCAATTTCTGCAAAAACCTGCTAGTATGCTAAAGGGAAAAATAGACAGTAATTGGCTCCTGACTGTATCTCTTTGTGTGTAACTGTGAGTCATACTCAGAACTCTCAGAGAAAAGGGGGAAAAAATTTTGCAAGGTTTGGGACCTGCAAAGCAAAATAGACATTATTATTTTATACCACTGACAACTCACTTTGCCTTTCTGAGATTTGACTCCATTGTCTCCACAAGGGGGTTTCACTAACCACTGTCAGCTCTGCCAGGCACTGCTTCTGCTACCACTGGGCTCAGTTCTCAGCCCAACCTAAGTGGGCCAGGCACAAGTTGCACCCACCTGTGATCCTAGCCAAATGGGAGACTGGGCCAGGAGGATCACAATGTGGTGAAAGCCTGTCAAAAGCCTCTTCTCCTCTCTCTCTCTCCCTCTCCCTCTCATAAAAATGTAAACAACTCTTTATCTCTTTTTCCCAAAACTTGTTGGATATACTTGAAAACAAAGTGTAAATTCATTTCCTAAAGGGCAGGAAAATGTAGTGGATTCAGAGTAAGCAGTGAGGTATAATATGGAAATAACAGAAAAGGATCCATTGGAAGAAAAAAATAGAAACCAAAACTGCAAAAGAGAACTGGGAACATCATTATTATCATTTTGGAATTCTTGAATATGAACTGCATGTTCAAAATTGCAGTCTAGGGATCAGCAGTTAGCGTAATGGCTATGTCGCTGGACTCCCATGTAGTCGACCGCGGCTCGAGTCCCGGACCCAGTGGCTTAAACTTACACCAGGTGCGTGTGCGTGTGTGCCCAAGATCCCGAGAGGACAATGGAGGAGAAGGGATTGCAGCGTGGCCATCCCCTCTGGGGGGTGATTTCTTGCTTTCTATCTCTCTGTCTCTCTCTGCCTTTCTGGCAAGCGCACATGCCCAATAAGAAAAAACCTCTCCAAAAAAAGAAGGAAAAAAAAATTGCAGTCTAGAGCAAAGGCATTGCTAGGACACCATTTCGTGGTATTTCTACCTTGCAATGCCTGGTTGGAGATCATGAGATAGATCAGCTGAGTTTTGATTTCTTTTCAAAACTTTGAGTTTTTTTAAAGAAGAAAGGAATATTTTATAATAAAGTAGAAAGTGCTGTAACTAAGAGGACATATTGTAAATTTAGATAAATATGGTTTCAAATTACTTCTCCACCACTTACCAACTTGTGAGCTCTTGCAACATTCCTGAGCTTCTGTGGTAGAGAAGGACAGCAGTCCCCCAAAATCTATTTGTATATTTCCCTTCCTCAGAGTAGAGTTGTTACATGCAAGTGGCTGCCTAGTCAGGGACTATATTTTCTTGCATCTAGATGAGGCTGTGTGACTAGTTTTCACCAATGGAATAGAATCTGAAGCTCTAGAGTATAACGAAGGAATGAGCCAGTGTTTCTGAAACATCTCAATAAGGAAAACTACCCACTAACCAAGAACACCCACACTGGGGTATTATCTGAGAGAAATAAGCTTCAATTGTGTTAATCCACTGAAAATTTCATATTCACTTGTTGCAATGGTTATAGTCTCTGTAATACAGATTCTGACTCCTGTGTCTAAAATGAAACTGTGTGTGTGTTTAAATGCACATGCATATTTTTGTATGCAATTGGGTCTATTATCTAAGAGGTCATCAGAGAGAGCTGTGTCAATAGAATGGTGGAAACAGAAAGAGGACAAGAGAACTTTGGTATGATGGCAAAGGATAGTAGATAGTCAGGTGTTAGAAAGATTTGATTGTAAAAGAAATGGGATGAACTGCTTAAGGAAAAGATGAGGTCAGCTCTCAGACTAATGATTTCTGTATCCAAATTTAAGCTCTAATACTTTACCAGCTGTGACCTTGGATAAATTGTTTTACTTCTCTTTACTTCCATTTTATCTTTATTATTATCATCATTATTACAATTTACATGTACAGAAATAGAGATACCACAAAGGTAGCATGTTCCACAGAAAGAAGATAAGGTTCAGAACCAAAAGGACTAATCACATCGAGGCTTTGTTCTAGTCAGCTTTGCCATCAGAACTAGGTCATTTGGCATCTCTAGCTCTCAGTTCCACCTCTCCAAATTAGGAACAGAATCTATTCCATCTATAGGGTTCTTGGCAATATTCAAGAAAATCATTTTGTTAGCGTTCTTTGAAACATGAAGTATTATTATATAGGTTGGATCACCCAGTAGTCTGTTTGTAATGTACATACAGAAATGACACTTGGGTGCCTCTACACCCATAGTGTGTCCCAAAGAAGCTACATAACTTATCCCTGGTTGTCTATATGATGAGTGACAGAACTTGGATGTAATTTAGATCATTATATTTGGAAATAGGTGTATGACTTTCCAAATGGCTATCTTGAGGGGAAAAAAAACAGTCATTTGTGCTTATTTGAAAGTCATTTGCCAGTGACTGCTTAAGCTTTAGCAGGGATAACAGTGATGAAAATGAAAGTGATAGATACATTAAGGACAGAGGAAGAGAAGATGGAGGTAAAAATCAATGGAATTTGTTCTACAATTTGCTGTAGGAGCTTAAGGAGGAAAAAAGGCATTTAGGATGATTCCAAACTGGAGAATACCTACTGCTTTACCGTCCAGCAGCCTCCTCCATTCACCTGGGAATTGTCTCTATGCCCTAATTTTATGTCCCAGCAAGTACTGCCATGTTCTCCCCCTCAGGTTGCATAGAAATGCTTTAGAGGTGGGCATTTGGCTCAACTCCACCAATAAGGTCTCCTCTGATTTTCATACTTTGGTCCAAGAGAGCTCAATAAATCACTCCCCAAGTAGCTATAAGGTATAATGTTATGGAACAATGCTGTCCAATAGAAATATAATGTGAATAGAATGTAATTTTAAATTTTCTAATTGCCATTTTTAAAAAGAAATGTGAAACTAATCATAATGATATATTTTACTTAGTGCAATACATTCAATATGTTATCATTTCAACATGTAATTAATGTTTTCTCAATTAATGACATCTTTTACATTCTTCCCCCTCCTTTTATTTGTAGGTACTCTTCAAAATCCAGTGCATTGCTTTCCACTTATAGCCAGCACATCTCAATTTGGACTGGCCACATTTCAAGTACTCAATAGCCATACATGTTGGTAGCTACTATATTGGATAACACAGGTCTCAAGGGCCATGTTGCCTACCATGTAGAGAGTCAGCCTAAAGAAAGAAAAGAAAATATGCAGAGCAATGCAGAGATGAGAAGTGGAAAGCAAAAGATAAGAATGCTGGTGGCATTTAAGTCCCTGATTCTAGGAGTTCTTGAGGATCAGATGCACTCACCACACCTAGAGCCAGACATAGCCTGGATGTTCTACGAGCTATTACAGTTTCCTTTCTATAATATCCTACTTTGCTTTTTTTAAAAATCAAGGAGAAAAATAGGAAGGCAACACATTTAAGTGACACTGAAATGGAGGACTGTCTGTTGATGGTAATGTGTATGATGTCTTTAATTGGACTGGCATAAAACGTAGTCATATTGGGTAAATTCATTTTATAAGCTGTAGTGATGCACAGTGATTTAATGTATAAAATAAATTAAAATAATTATCAAAAGAGGAAATAGGGAGGAGAGGGAGTAGGGGAAAGAACAAGGGTTATTTGCATATAGTAACTCCCTAACCTGTAAAGAATTAACAGTCAGTTGAAGGAACAGCAAAGATAATTAGGCGGTCATCAGATAAAAATGATATGAATAATATGAATACATAACATTTTAAATAATTATAAAAGCTTTATATTAACACAAAAATGTTATTGTTCTTATTATTGTTGTTATTAATATTAATTGAAGCCATTTGTATTGCTTTACCTTAAGAATGGCTATTTTTTTTTTGAGAGGTTTTTGCTATAGGGCGTGTGTGCTCGCCAGACAGAGAGAGAGAAACAGAGAAATAGAAAGTGAGAAATCACCCCCCAGGGGGGATGGCCACGCCGCAATCCCATCTCCTCTGTTCTCTTCTCGGGATCTCGGGCGCACACACACACACACACGCGCGGCGTGAGTTTTAAGCCACCGGGTCCGGGACTCAAACCGCAGTCGATTACATGGGAGTCCAGCGACATAGCAATTACGCTAATTGCTGGTCCCAAGAATGGCTATTATTTTGATGTGTATACTCACACCTCTATTCTTAGCAGCCCTTAGTCATTAATTGCTCACTTGCCTTTTTTCGTATGAGTCTTAAGTTTGACCTAAAAATCCTTCTCAGTTATGTTGTACTACTGCCTAGTAGCTGAAGCACACATGTAAGTGAAAATGTATCTGTCACCCCTGCCTCATAGTTGAAATGTGTACATGTTATTCTTTCCCTCAGTGAAGGATGAGAGACCTGTCTTTATGAGTGCATAACGCGTGTGGCAACCTTCCCTCTCCTACAAATAGGGTGTATGGATGTCAGGGAGTGATTCAGTGGTAACACAACTGGACCCACATGGGAAAGGTCCTGAACTGGAGTACTGAGACCTCCTTTGGCACATTGAGCACACACATGTGCATGAGCTAGGCCAGCTGAGAAGGAGGGTTAATCACAGCATGAAGACTCTGTTGGGGTGTCTGTTTATCTGTCTCTCTCTGTTTTTCCCCACTCTCATGGAAGAAATAAACTTTTTTTTAAAAAAAAAAGAGTATGTATGTATATTGAGGTTGGGATAGAAGCATGACTTCACAGGGGACTGAAGATCCTGCAAGTCAAAGAAGACAAAGCTAGAAATAGAAGTGTGAACAATGATCGCAGCCATATTTTTTTTTCTTTTTCTTTTTTTTTTGGGGGGGGGAGAGGTTTTCGCTATAGGGCGCATGCGCTCACCAGACAGACAGAAAGAGACAGAGAGATAGAAAGCAAGAAATCACCCCCCAGGGGGGATGGCCATGCCGCAATCCCTTCTCCTCCATTCTCCTCTCGGGATCTTGGGCATGCACGCACACGCACCCGGCGTGAGCTTTAAGCCACCGGGTCCGGGACACGAACCATGGTCAACTACGTGGGAGTCCAGTGACATAGCCATTATGCTAACTGCTGGTCCCTATATTTTTGTCCTCAGGCTGGGGTAGCTTGGGATGGCACCCTGACATGCAGAAACTTAGCCACTATAAAATGAGAGGTAATCAAAAGATTTAATAGGGATCCTCTGGATGGTACGCTATAACAGATCCAGTTCCTAAATATCCCATTTTTAGTGTAATAAATATAAGCCAAGGAAGGAAGAGAGTAAAAAATAATAATGCCTTGATAAGAAATTCTGTCACTGAATCTGTGAATGAAACCCCTGGAAAAAGTTGCAAATGAATCTGAACATTTCCCTGGTGGTGCCAGTGGTATTTTCAAAGAGGAAAAGATACGTGTATAATTGCATCCAAAGGAGAGGGAAAAAAAGAGAGAGAAGACACAGAGAGATTTGATTAGAAATGAAAATGCAAAACCTTTTTTTCCCATCTTAAGTTTCTTAATGCACAACAAAATATGCAGGGGGCTAGAAATACTCCTCTCTCTGGTTTCTCTATGACTTTTCAGGAATTATCTTCATTTTGTACATATGTCATTTACGGAAGAGGAAGAAACTACATTTTTAAAATAAATTCTATGAGACCGCACCCCAGCCAGCATTATTAGAATAATGGCTGATACAATGCTGCCCTCTAGCAATAGCTCAGATTGGGCTTCCTCCCCAGCACTCTTTTCCCCAGGACACTTAGACACCCTCTTACACCCAGAGCATGTCTACAGGAAGTCTAGCTTCCTAAGGAGAATCTAACAATGGTCAAGATGAGGTAACAGAAGCTCAGAATGGTCAAGTGACTTCCCCAAAGTCACACAGGTTTTCAGTGGCACAGCTGGAATTGGAACCTAGATTTTCATCTTGTTTTATTCTCCTCTGCCACACGTCCTTCTTTGTCTTCCTTCTTCTTCCTCCTTCCGTCTCAGGATGGAAGTGGTTAACTTTTGGTGATCAGGTCATGGAAAAACTCTGAGTGGCATCAGAATAAGAAAGAGTCCTAGTCCAATGGATGGCCAGAGCAATTAATTATTTCTTTAGATTATTTCAGGTTTGGGTGGAAGGAGGAAAAATTTACAAGAAAGAAGCCATACTTCCCTGAGAATTTCCTTTGAGCTAGAGTTTTGGGTGTCCAGCAATCCCCAAAATACAAGCCCACACTCACCTTTGTTCTCAAGCAATCGTTATTACAGAAGGCAGCAGTTGGAAGAAAGAAGTTATCGATCTGAGCTCGTGGGGAGAATCTGCCTTCCTAAGCCCTTTTCCCAATCCTGCAATGGTTTGGGGCAGCAGTACAACTGGACCCACATGGGAAGGCTCCTAGGTTCATGTCCAAGGAACACCACCCCCCCACACCTCAACTGATGAATGTATAACAAAATGAAGGCTATGCATTGCAAGAGCGTATTATTTAGCTTGGAAATAAAAGAATGAATTACTGATCCCTGTTACAACATGGATGAACCTTGAAAACATTATGCTAAGAAACCAGTCACAAAAAGTCACATAAAATATAATTTCTTTTATATTATAAATGTATAGATTTAGATGAATCTATAGAGACAGACACCAGGAGATGGCACAATGATTACGTTGCTGGGCTCCCACGTAGTCAGCCGCAGTTCAAGCCCAGACCCAGTAGCTTAAAACTCACACCAGGCACGTGTGTGTACACGCCCAGGATCCCAAGAGGAGAATGGAGGAGAAGGGATTGTGGCATGGCCATCCCACCTGAGGGGTGATTTCTTGCATTCTGTCTCTCATCTCTCTGTCTCTCCAGCAAGCCATGCAACCTATAGCAAAAATTTAAAAAAAATACATATATATAGAGAGACAGAAAATAGATCAATGATTTCCAGGAGCTGAATGAAGGAGAGAATGGGAGTAACTGCTAAAGGGTATAGAGTTTCTTTTTAGAGGGATAAGAATGCTTTATAATTAGGTGGTGGTGACAGTTGCACAACCATGTGAATATAATAAAAACCATTTAATTGTACATTTTAAATGGGCTACTTATATGATATGTGAATTATATCTCAATAAAGCTGTTACAAAAAAATAAAACCTTGAAAAAGATATTCATTGGACCAGCAGATGGTGTAGTGGTTGCATCGCTGGATTCTCACGTGGTCAACGGCAGTTTGAGTCCCGGGCCCAGTGGCTTGGGGTTCATGCCAGATGTGTGTGCATGTGTGCCTAGGATCCTAAGAGGAGAACAGAGGAGAAGGGATTGTGGAGTGGCCATCCCCCCTGAGGGGTGATTTCTCACTTTCTGTGTCTCTGTCTCTCTCTGTCTCTCCTGCAAGCACACATGACCTATAGAAAAAAAATCTCTCAAAAAATGTTCCAAGAAATTGTGGGAAATCAACGCCCACTAATACATCAGTGCTTATACCAGTAAAAGTCTCTACAAAGACTGACAAAAGATAGAGGCTTCTTTTCCTTAAATCTTGCCAACTTTTCCAGAGCTGGCTTAGCTCTAAGTGCAGTACCTTTTCTGTGAACAGCAGGTTTCTCAGTGGAGATAGTTGAGCAGTGTACACAGAATTAGAGGTTCACAGATTTGACACTCACTGCTTTGTAAATATTCCATTGTCAGCTAACCTATATCTCTCTCTCCTGACTCTACCACACCTGCCCTAGAGGACTTAAGACTTTACTGATTTGCTTTAGTGTTTTGTCAATTCAATTCTAAGGTTTCAGGCACATAAGAATACAGAGGGAAAAGTTTTCCTTTCCTACACTATAAACATGTAGTTGGCCCTGAGGGAGTTGGAAAATGTATGGGAGAGAATAGGGCTAGTTGGGTCATATTCAGGATCCAGTCTCTTCAAGGATTCTACTTAAACTGTGGCTGTAGGTTTAATAGTAAATCCATAGCCAAAGACTGACAAAAGTCACAGATTAATATCAGCATCAAAGGAGTACGTAAGGAGGGCCAAATTCTGGACTAATTCTATATCTGGATTATCTCATATAATCTGCAAGCAAACTTGAGAACTGGATGGGTCTCATTAACTTTATTTTACAGACAAGGATACTGAGGCACAGCAAGGTTAGTTAAGTGGTCCAAGACTACAGAGCTAAGAAGTAGCAGAACTGGGATTTGAACACATACAAACAGACCCCAGTGCCTACACATGAAATTGTTCCACTATATATACAGCTTCCTTATTCAGAGCTAGATGACTCCTGTGAAGACTCACCTTGTTCCCCTGAATAAATTTGCCACTGAACAGCAGCCAACATTTGAAGCTCATAAAGATGAAGGCCTGAGCAAAAATGGCCCTGCTTTTCCTCTTCTCTTTCTTACATCCAGATGTGAAGCCTCCTGGGGGAACTTGAGGAAAACCTTCAATATTCAGAGAAAAGAATCAATAATTGTGGAATGCTATTGAACTCAAGGGGTCTTGCTCAGGATCTAGCTGTAGTCTCAGAGTGTAGTAGCCTCTGTTCTGAGCTTTGGCCTAAGAATGAAGCTAAGATCTCCCCTACGCATCTCCCCTTTACAAAGAAATGCATCTTGGCCCCAGACAGCTGCAGAAGGGGATAGGACTCTGAAAGTGGAAGGGATTTTTAATGATGACAACAAGAGCTGGCACTTTCTCAGCACATGCTTTTCCCACTTTATCACTTTTTCCCTCAAGAAAGGGGAGAATGGCATAAGGAACGGAGATGATTAGTAATTTAGATACTCCATACCCCTACCTTCCAATACCAATGCCCTCACAGGGAAGGCTATCATAGTTCAAACTTTGTGTGCGGTGGAGTCGGTGAGGAAATACACACCTTAAAAATGCACCAGAAACTTCAATAACTTAATAGAGATAATCTATCTCTTAATAGATATAATCTAATCTTTTCTCATTATAAACTCAAAGAAATGCTGAATAAACTATGGGGGATGGGTGGGAAGGAGACTCACAACTAAGCTTGAAATAAAGAAAGAGAAACCCCGAAGGCCATAAAACAAACAGAGATCTTAATGGCAAATCAGTAAAGTCTTAAGTCCTCTAGGGCAGGTGTGGTAGAGTCAGGAGAGAGAGATATAGGTTAGCTGACAATGGAATATTTACAAAGCAGTGAGTGTCAAATCTGTGAACTTCTAATTCTGTGTACACTGCTCAACTATCTCCACTGAGAAACCTGCTGTTCACAGAAAAGGTACTGCACTTAGAGCTAAGCCAGCTCTGGAAAAGTTGGCAAGATTTAAGGAAAAGAAGCCTCTATCTTTTGTCAGTCTTTGTAGAGACTTTTACTGGTATAAGCACTGATGTATTAGTGGGCGTTGATTTCCCACAATTTCTTGGAACATTTTTTGAGAGATTTTTTTCTACAGGTCATGTGTGCTTGCAGGAGAGACAGAGAGAGACAGAGACACAGAAAGTGAGAAATCACCCCTCGGGGGGATGGCCACTCCACAATCCCTTCTCCTCTGTTCTCCTCTTAGGAAGGGCTAAAAAATGTATCCCATGCAAATAGCTAGAGCTGTGATACTGATTTCAGTCAAAGTGGACTTTAAGACAAAAACTGTAAGAAGAGACAAAGAAGGGCATTATATAGTAGTAAAAGGGCTAATTCATCAAGAAGAAATAACGCTTATAAATATCTATGCGCCCAATACAGGAGCACCGAAATACATGAAGGAAAGACTGCTAAAAGGTGATTTAAAAGGAGAGATGAACTGTAACACACTAATTGTTGGGGATCTCAACACTCTACTATCTCCTTTCTACAGATCACTCAGACAAAATATAAGCAAAGAGATAGAGGATTTAAATGATACTATAAATAAAATGGACTTGATACACATCTCTAGAACCTTCCACCCAAAAACCATGAAATATACATTTTTCTCACCACTGCATAGAAACTTTTCAAAAGTTGACCACATGATAGGGCTCAAATCAAGCTTTTACAGATTCAAAGTCAAAGAAACCATATCCAACATCTTCTCTAACCATGATAGAATTAAACTTAATATTAATTTCAGAATAAAAGCTTTGAAAATTCACAAACATATGGAGACAAAACAACCTACTCCTGAATGACTTCATAACTATTGAAGGAATTAAGACTGAAATCTAAAAATTCATGGAAGTCAATAACAAGTATATGAGTTTCGGGACCAGCAGTTAGCGTAATGGCTATGTCGCTGGACTCCCACGTAGTTGACCGCGGTTCGAGTCCCGGACCCGGCGGCTTAAACTCACGCCGGGCGCGTGTGCGTGCGTGCCCAAGATCCCGAGAGGAGAATGGAGGAGAAGGGATTGCGGCGTGGCCATCCCCCCTGGGGGGTGATTTCCTGCTTTCTATCTCTCTGTCTCTCTCTGTCTGTCTGGCGAGCGCACGCGCCCTATAGCAAAAACCTCTCCAAAAAAAGAAAAAAAAAAAAAAAACAAGTATATGAGTTTCCATAATCTATGGGGCACAGCAAAAGCAGTCATAAAAGGGAAGTTCATAGAAATTAGTGTGCATAAGAAAAAGATGGAAAGATGCTAAATGGACAACCTAACATCCTGCCTCAGAAAACTGGAAAAACAACAAAGAAACCAAAAAAAAATGCCAGGAGAAAACAAATAACAAAGATTCAAGCAGAAATAAATTAAATAGAAAATAAATAAACTATACAGAAAATAAATGAAAGTAAAAGCTGCTTCTTTTTTTTTTTTTAGAGGTTTTCGCTAGAGGGTGCGTGTGCTTACCAGACAGACAGAGAGAGACAGAGAGATAGAAAGCAAGAAATCACCCCCCAGGGGGGATGGCCACGCCGCAATCCCTTCTCCTCCGTTCTCCTCTCGGGATCTTGGGCACGCACGCACACGCGCCCGGCGTGAGTTTAAGCCACCGGGTCCAGGACTTGAACCACGGTCGACTACATGGGAGTCCAGCGACATAGCCATTATGCTAACTGCTGGTCCTGCAAAAGCTGGTTCTTTGAAAAGATAAACAAAATCGTTACACCACTATCAAGACTTATTAAGAAGAGAGAAAGGAACCAGGTAAATCAAATCTGCCATGAAGCTGGCAATGTAACAACAGACATAATAGAAACACAAAACATCATTAGAGGATACTATGAACAACTATACACCAACAAACAAGAAAATCTGGATGAGTTGGACAAATTCCTGGACACATATAATCTACTAAAATTGAGCCAGGAGGATGTAGAAAGTCTGAATAGGCCTATAACAGAAAATTATTAGTCCGATATAATCCCATTTGTCTATTTTAGAGATTATTGCCTGCACTTTGGGAGTCTTATTTAAGAAGTCTTTGCCTACCCCAATGTCCCCCAGAGTTTCCCCAGTATTTCCCACCAGCAGTTTTATAGTTTGAGGTCTTAGTTTGGGATCTTTGATCCATTTCGAGTTGATTTTTGTTAATGGTGAAAGATGGGGTTCAGTTTTATCTTTCTGCAGGTGGATACCCAGTTTTTCCAGCACCATTTACTAAAGAGGTTTTCCTTTTCCCCTGGTATCCTTTGTCAAAGATCAGTTTGCTGTAAGCTTTGAGGTTTATTTCTGGGGTTTCTATTCTATTCCATTGGTCCACCTGTCTGTTTTTGCACCAATACCATGCTTTTTTGATGATCACAGCTTTATAGTATATCTTGGGGTGGAGTAGAGTGATATTCCACCCACTCCATTCTTTTTGCTCAGGATTGCTTTGGCAATGCGAGGTCTTTTGTGATTCCAGACAAGTTCTATAATTGTCTTTCTAGATTTGTGAAGAATATCTCTGATATTTTTATTGGAATTGTGTTAAATAGGTAGATTAATTTGGGTAGAATTGTCATTTTGATTATGTTAATTCTTCAGATTCAAGAGTATGAGATGTCTGTCCTCCCACTTTCTTATGTCCTTATCGGTATCTTTTTTAAGATTTTCATAGTTTTCTTTGTAAAGGTCTTTTACTTCCTTAGTTAGGTTTATCCCTAGGTATCTTATACATCTTGTGGCTATGGTGAAAGGGATTCCTTTCTTCAGCTCTACCTCGTTCAATTTGTTGTTCATATATAGAAATGCTATAGATTTTTGGATGTTGACTTTGTATCCTGCCACTTTACTGTATGCACTTATTACTTAGATATAAAATAAATTTTTAAAAAGACAAAGGAAGGAACCAGCAGTTAGCGTAATGGCTATGTTGCTGGACTCCCATGTAGTCAAAACCGCAGTTCGCGTCCCGGACCCAGTGGCTTAAAACTCATGCCGGGCACATGTGTGTGCGTGCCCAAGATCCCAAGAGGAGAATGGAGGAGAAGGGATTGCAGCGTGTCCATCCCCCCTGGGGGTGATTTCTCGCTTTCTATCTCTCTGACTCTCTCTGTCTGTCTGGCGAGCGCACGCGCCCTATAGCAAAAACTTCTCAAAAAAAAAATATATAGACAAAGGAAAAGTGGATTGAGCTTCTAGGGAGTCCATAAATTGTGTGAAGGTAAATATATGGGGAAAACTAATGGAGTATAAGGGTTATTATAGAAAAGTTTGCACAGACTCATCTCAGTTCAGACTTTCTGTCTCTTTTTTAATGGTATAGGAGAATAGAGAACACCTTCACAAAGAGAAATTTATGTCCTGCTTTTATGCAGATGCAGGGAAGGCAAAGAGCTCTTTCTGCATTTGCTACTTCTTTGTTACTTTTTAAAATATATCTATTATGTCTTAATTGCTGTCAGCTCAAAATAATTCTAATGCCAAAGTGGCGTATTTTGATGTGGCATATTTTGATCCCCTTAAACAAATAATAAGATCTGACATTCGTATGTCTTACACTTGATTTTTCCAAAAATGTTCACAACTTTTATCCCATAATGCTATAAGATTAGCAGAACTATGATCGTTATTCTTATTTTGGAGAAGAGGAAACTGAGGCTCTGAGAAGTAAAGTGACCTGGTTAAAACTATCCAACTTATTGGAGGATAGACAGGTGCTCAAAGTCAAGTCTTCCCTGCCATTCGTGATTTTAGCCTCCTACAGTAGCTATTTTTGTGTCAGTCTTCCATGTAGTCATAAGTGACCTAACAGTTTTCTTCCTCTGTGCCTCAACTGTCCAAGTGGCACAGAGATTTCAAACCAGGTGAGAAGGAAGGAAACATAATCCATGGTGGCAAAATCTCTTTATATCTCTGAAGCGGAGCAACTTGCTTTATTTGCAATATTCTCATTGGATAATAATGTTGAGAGTGCCTCAAGGTATTGAGCAATGATCTATGAAAGAAATGTGGGGAAAGCATCCCTCACTTGACCTGATCTTGGTATTCCAGTGTAGTAGGATCCTGACAGAGCCCAAAGTGAGACTCAAAAATATCTGGGAACTGTCTGAGGTACTTATCATTCAGCAGTAGCTCAAACCTGTACTTGTATGAGGACAGTAATCATCAAGAGAAGGTTCTATATGTTACTGGTCCTTGAAGATCAGATATAGACAGAGCAGGTGGTAGGTGAGAGGATGGCAGGATAGAGGAACAGGAGAAAGTGGTGTTGTTCTCTAGCTATACTGCAAGGACTGAATGTGTGGAGAAGTTTTCTGGCATCCTTTATGTGGAATAAAGTGGTTTTGAAAAGATTCATGGGGGCTGGCAGGTGGCATGGTGGTTAACAGGCTAGACTTTCAAATGGCCAACCATGATTCAAGTCCCACACTTGGTGGTTGCTCTCTCACTTTCCATCTCTCTCTCTCTCTCTCTCTCTCTCTCTCTCTCTCTCTCTCTCTCTGGTCAATAATGATGTAATTATGATAAATAAAATTAAATAATGCTTTAAAAAAGAAAGAAAGAAAAGATATGTGGATTCACAATAATTTGGAGGACAGGAATGCAGACAAGGTAAAAAAAAATGGGGGACGAGAGTGCATCTGGGTAGAGGATCTCCAGGCGTTTGTTCTCCAAGCACAGGAACGAAATCTGAAAATTTGAGTTGGAGTGGGAAGATGTTGCTATAGGAAGAAGCTGAAGCCATCTTTCTCACAGGGGCCTCACTGAGATATAAAGTAGAAGCAATGCTATTTCAGGGTCCAGATGAGAGAGTATCACACAAAACTGAAAGGAGAATTCCAACCCTTCTGGGTAAACTTATCAGTTGCTTCTGTAAATGCCACAGGAAGGAAATGGCAGGGCCCTCATGGATGGATAACTGTGAACACCCCAGAATTAATGCCCCACCCTAGCTACGGCTTCTGTGTTCCCATAGCCAGAGGCAGACACCAGCAGTAGGAGCAGGGCAGAGGTACTACCTTCAAGTAGCAATCTGGACCACTGACCACTGTGAGGAAGGGTAGGGGTCAAATGACAGGAGAGGAATATCTCAGAGTACATAAAACTGCTGGGATCTTCCACAAATAAATGGAGGAAACCTCCAAGGGATCAAGGTCCTGTAACACATAGGTGGAAACAGGAGTCCATGATATCTGAGTTTTTCCTCCTTAGTGGACCTTACTTTTACGCATTTGCTGGTGAGACTTGGAGAAACTTGAAACACCATTTTACAGCAGATGAAATTGTCTCAAGTGCTTGGGCATATGATAGCCCAGTTCCATGTAGATGCTGAGTGGCTCTTGAAACATTTCTAAATATAACCTTCATGTGGAGTAGGACAGGGACTGAGATCTGGCAGGGTATGATTAGGCTTCATTTGTTCCATTTATCTCTAATAATGTTAGCTTGAAGGAGCAGGGAGGCAAAAGTAAAACGAAGAAGAATGGCTGGGAAGGAAAAGAAAGAAAAGGATTGGTCTCCATTATATCATGGCCCTGAGCAAATTCATTTCATTTTTAAGGCATTTTCCTTACTGCATACATCTTCCAGTAATGAATTGTGCTTCTATATAAAAAATTTCTTTTTAGTAGAAAGAAAACGCAGTAGTAATTTTCCAAGCTAAGAGAAATGACAGTGATTTTCCTGTCTAAATGTGGACATCCAAACTCTGCTCAAGCCAGAACTGGGCCAAGTGTGAGACAACAGGTCCAGAGAAGAGGGGAAATGCTGTGTCCCCAGAAGCCAGTCATCTCCCCACCTGGAATTCGTATTCCCAACTTACTGCACCTCTTTTCCTGATGCATTAGCACTAAGGATTGAGGCAGCCACAGGCAACTGCAGAACCAGAATCTTATGTACAATATCATGGGACTGCAAATTTGTCTGTCAATCTTTGCTTTCTCTGAGAATCATTGTTCTCTTTCTGGTATCAGACCCAATATTTAGGGTAATGGAACAGGAGACTTGAATCTTCTAAGGGGTTTTGGTCTTTGTCCCTGTCTTTTTATCCCTACTGCCTCCCCTTTTGGTTGAGTCATCTGGTCAGTCATTCCATGTGATGATTACAATAGAGGGCTCAACTTCTCTCGAACCCCTTCTTCCACACTGCCTCCAAACTGCTGCTAAGTTAAGTTTTCATAAAATATGTTTCTAATCATGTCACTTCCTACTGTTTTCAAATGATCTTTGAGTAACTCAATTATATGAACTATTATTGAATAAATAGGTTGTCCCTATTTGTATCAAATTCTTCATTTTTTCACTTGTCTTCATAACCTTCACCACTATTTCAATATATTTTATGTAAATGTGTTCTTGCTAATTATCTGCTTCCCCCTCTATTGAAATGGAATTTTCATATGAGCAAGTTTCTTACCTGCCTGTCCCCAAAACAGTGGCCGACACATGTTAGATAATAAATATTGGTTGAAGCAAGGGCCCAATAAATTAGATTCTAGTGGACACAGTTAATTATTTTTTTCCACAAACGAACTTTATTTTTACAATTACAAATGTAATACATGCTTACTATAGGTAATCTGGAAAGTAGAAGTAGAAAGAAGAAAATAAAAAACACCCATAAGTCCACCACCTGAAGGCAAACACTGCTCTTATTATGTCCTAGCTATGCCTGTTTAGAGACCAAGACCCTTACCAAGAATGTTGGCCATGAAGCACAATAGCCAAGGAAAGTGAGGGAAATTAACAACTGAGGGGATCACCCAAAGGTCAGAGCCAGAGATTCTATACTGAGGGACAAGACAAGGACCATAAACAACAGATCAAGAGGTCAGAAGCTGATAACACAAGAATAAGTTGGGTTACTCTAAGATGGTAGTAGTATAGTACTTATCAAGAGTTTATCCCAGGACCTGTCACAAGGTACATTATCAATAACGGTTAACCATTACTATCACTATTATTTTTATAACTCAAAACGAATGGTTCACAATGGAGATTATGAACAGGGCAAGGGTCCTGGAGACCCATTTTAGGTGGAATGAGTTGGGACATATAAGGACAAGTCTACTGGGTAAAAAGGGTGATATAGAAGTAGGCATCACTGTAATTATAGGCTCCCCTGCCAGATGATATGAAACAAGGGATTCCTCAAGTTTGCCTGATGATATGTGGCAAGACACAATAAGGTATTTTTGAGGTAGGACATGATTTCTGCTGCCGAGACTTCTCCCTGGATAAAGACTAGCATTGATGACAGTGGGAGTTCAGAACCTTATACACCATACATTCTTATAGTTTACACTCTGATTGTCAGGGCAGGTCACAGGCATGTAGGTAAAAGAGAAGGTCAAGTCAGCCAAGTGGGAGATAGTATGGGATATTCGTGGAGGGGGACACTGGAGGGTGAAGGCAACAAGGTTTATGATGTAGTTGAGTGGAATGGGTCCAGGAACCAATTCTCAAGGTAGCAGCTGAATCAGATATCACAGGAAAAGAGTCCAAAGAGCATTACTTGTTGGTGGGAGACATCTGATGGCTTGTGCTCTGTCGAAGGTGGTCGTGAAGACTCTCTTGTGGATCTCTATGCTCTTTCAGGTAGCAACAGCGTTTGGAAACATGTTGATGCTGGGAGTGAGAAAAACAAAGCAGAAGTAAGAGCCACATTTACTAAAAAAAAAAAAAAAAAAAAAAAAAAAAAAAAAAAAAAATTCTGCCTGAATAAGCTGAGCAAGTTAGCAGATCAAGGAACCTGGCTAGTTTATATTACTTGTGTAAAGTGTGACCTGAATGAGGACTAGACTGGCCATATTCCCTACTGACTTAAGTCCACAACACACGTGGCTGTAGGGGAACCCTAGCACCCAAAAAAAGACCTTTCCCTTAAGATTGAACTTGGAATAAGTGGAGAATTGGAATATATCCCAAAGAGTTCCCTCATAATTAGAAAACCTAGAGCTTTAAGCATCCCAGGCCCTCAATAACGTGGGTAGGACATTGCTCTTCAAAGTGATTAATACTCCAACGTAACTACAGAGTCATGTTTGCTGATGAAACTCCAGGCTGACATGAATGTTCTAGAAGCTTAATGTTTCCCCCTTGCCTCTTTCTTATTCTACTCAAAGGAACAGGATTTATTACCAATCATTACCTCCCCATTTTTCTGCTTAAAAACCTTGAGTGTATTTCTTTACTTTTACCTCTTCAGTCTGCTGCTGAGCACTCAGTTCATCCTCCATGGCCTCCTCATTATTCCGCTTACAGGCTGTCGGAAGAACCTGGCTTGAGTTGCCTGGGGAATCCTTCTCTTCAGCCAGCTGGCACTCAGTATAGAGAGACCTGTCTATCAGTTCCTTTAGGCTCCCAGCCACCTTCAGGAAGATCCTACCCATTTTGGTGGTAACAGCTTCTGAGAGTCCTTCCAGAAACCTGGTCCGGAGAATGGCATCAGACCAAGATAAATGTCGAGCCAGGAGTAGGAAGTCAGTGGCATACTGCCTGACTGACTTCTGGCCCTGCTTGGGATGGCAGAGAACAGCACTGAGGATGTCTATCTCGGACAGGGAATCATACAAGCCCTGTGATCTACTCAGGAAAGACTTATTTTCATCTGAGAGGGGATTTCCTACCTCCATCTGCAAGATGGACCACCTCTCTGCTTCCCCCAGATGAAGAGACACCAGAAACGCCATTTTCTCTGAATCATCCAAAAACCCCTTAATTTGCTTCTCTTCATCAATTTCCATTTCTTCTTCTAGAGAGCATGACCCTCGGGCTGCTTCTTGCTCTTCTAAGAGGTAACAGAGTGCTGGAGTCAACATTCCAAAGGATGGCTCTTCCTTTGGTGGTAGATTCCTTGTTTCAGGGGTTGTGGCAGTCATGTGAGCTGTAGAGCTTGATCCAGAGTCTGTTGTCTTGATGTAAGCAGTAGATGTCTCTCCAGAGTCTGTGACTTCAGTTTTCAGAGTGGACATCATTCTAAAGGCTGTTTGTGGTATAGACATTTCTCCAAGGGCTGGAGCCCTCACAAGTGGTGTGGACATCCTTTCCGAGGCCATGGCTGTCATCTGTGGTATGGACATTCCTCCAGAGGCTGTGGCTCTCAGTAGTGGAATGGACATTGCTCCAGAAGCTGAATTTCTCATAAATGGTGAGGACATTGTTCTAGAAGCTGAGGCTCTCATCTGTGCTGTGGCTATCCCTCCAGAAGCTGTGTATGTCATCTCTGGCAAGGACATAGAATGAGAGCTTGTGACTCCAGTTTGCAGTGTGGACATGGCTCCAGAGGCCAAAGCTTTCATTAGAGGTATAGACATCTCTTCAGAAGCCAAGGCAGACACAGAAGGCACGGACATTGTTCCAGAGGCTGTGGCTCTCATTAATGGTTCGGACATACCTTCAGAGGCCATAACTATCATTTGTGCTGTGGACATCTTTCCGGGGGCTGGATCTCTCAATAACTCTACGGGCAGAGGGGTATGGAGACTCTCTGAGGGTCTCCTTAGTGGTATGGACATAGCCTCAGTATCTGGAGCTCTTACCAGTGGTGGAGACATCCCTCCACGGGCTGCAGCTCGCATTGGTAGAGTGCATTTGTCTCCAGAGGAAGTCTGCATCATTTGTGGTACAGAGGTCACTCTAGAAGCTGGGGTTCTTGTCAGTGGCACAGACATCCCTCCAGAGGCTATTGATCTCATTAGCGGTGTGGACATTGTTGCAGAGACTGGAGACTTTATCTGTGGAATGGACATCATCCCAGAGGCTGTGGTTGTCATCAGTGGGGCAGACATTGCTCCATAAACTGGAGGTCTCAGAGGGGTGGCTATCTCCCCAGAAACTGGGTGTGTGATTAGTGGCAGGGATATCTCTCCAGAGGATGAAGCTCTTGTGAGCAGTGTAGACATCTCTCCAGAGTCTGAAGCTCTCATTAGTGGTGTGGACCTTGCCCCAGAGGCCCAGGCACTCACTGTTGGTGTGGACAGTGCATCAGAGGCTGAGGCTCTCATTTGCATCCTTCCAGAGGTCATGGATCTCATGAGTGACATGGACATCCCTCCAGTGTCTTGGATGCTCATTGGCTGACTAGACATTTTTCCAGGGCCTGGGGCTGTAATTAGTGGTGTAGACATAGATCCAGAGGCTGTGGCTGTCATTTGTGAGGGGGGCATCATTCCAGAGGCTGTGGCACTCATTAGCAGTGTAGACATTCCTCCAAAGGTTGTGTTTGTTACTTGAGGCGTGGACAGAGCTCCAGAAGTTGTGTCTCTCATTAGTGGGGTGGATACCCCTCCAGAACCTGTGGTTGTCATCTGCTGACTGAATATTGCTCCAGAGTCTTTGGATGTCATTAGTGGCTTGGACAAGGCTCCAAAAGCTGGGGCTCTCATTTGTAGCATAGACATCACCTCCAAGGTTGTGTCTCTCATTAATGGTGCTGACATTGACCCAGAGGCTTTGGCTGTCATTAGTGGGGTGGACACTGCACCAGAGGCTCTCATTTGTGGTGTTGATGTCATTCCTGAGGTTGTGGTTCTCATCTGTGATGTGAACATTGCTCCAGAGACAGGGGCTCTCGTTTTCAGCATAGGCATGGGGGGAGGAGCAATTAATCCAGAGGCTGGAGCTGTCAGTTGTGGCATGGACATGGTTTCAGAGGCTGTAGCCATAATTGGCTCCATGGACATAACTCCAGAAACTGTGGTCCTCCTTAATGGCATGGACATCATTCCAGAGTCTGGAGATCTCATTTGCTGGGTAGACGTTGCTCCATTGGCCTTGGCTTTCATAAAGCTGGCAGACCTTGCCTGAGGAGTGTTGCCCATTGTTAACTCTGTGGACATCATTCTAAAGGCTGTGGTTGATGTTCGCTCTGTGGACATTTCTCCGGAGCTTGTGACTGTCTCCAGTGGAGTAGACATTGCTCTGGAGACTGAGACTATCTTTTGTAGTGTAGACACATGTCCAGAATCTGGGGCTCTTAGTGGTGTGGACATTGCTCCAGAGTCTGAAGCTCTCACTGTCAGTGTGGACATCACCCTGGAGGCTGTTGCTGTCATTGGTGGAGTAGACATGATTTCAGAATCTAGACTTTGTGCTAATTGTGGAGACATCTCCCCAGAGCCCAGGGCAGGCATCACTTGGGTGGGCATCACTCCAGCAGCTAGGGCTGTCATGAGCAGAGGGGACATTGCTTCAGCATTGGAGGCTGGATTTGGTAATGTGGACATCTCTCCAGCATCTGAGACTGAAAGTGGAAGTGTTGACATTGTCTCAGAGTCTGTAACTGACATTAGTAGTGAAGACATTACTCCAGAGTCTGGGCCTGTCATGAGCGGGGTGGATATTCCCCCAGAGTCTTGGCTGCTTGTTGGCTGGGTTGATGTTTCTTCAGAACCTAAGGCTGACATTATCAGTGAGGATATCACTTCAGAGTCTGTGCCTGACATTAACAGTGAAGATATGTCTCCAGAGGCTAGAGCAGTCATTAGCACTTGGGACATTGCTTCAGTGTCTTCATCTGTAATTTGCAATGGGGACATTGCTTCAGAACCTAGAGATGGTACTGCCTGTGTGGACATCACTTCAGGGTTTACATCTGACATTAGGAATGGTGACAGCTCCCCAGGATCTGGTGCTAGCACTAATGGTGTGGACATTGTCTCTGAGGATGAACTGTTCATTATAGGTTTAGACAGCACTCCAGAAGACAAATCTGGCATTGCCAATGGTGATATCTCTGCAGAATCTGTTGCTGCCATTTGTGCTGTGGACATCGTTCCGAAATCAGGAATTGTTATCACTCCTGGGGATATTAACCCATAGTCTGAAGCGGACAGCAATGGGGACAGTGATCCAGAATCTGAAGCTGGCATGAGCAGTGGGGATAATGTTCCAGAATCTGAGGCTGGCATTAGCAATGGGGATAGTGTCCCAGAATCTGAGGCTGGCATTAGTGTTGGGGACAATGCTCCAGAGTTCGGTGCTCCTGTTAAAATTTCAGACATAGTGTCAAAGGCTGGGGACGTCATTGGCTGTATAGACATCTCTTCAGGGTCTGTGGCTGAAGTTGAGACTATAGGCAACTGCACAGGAGAATCTGTCATTTGGACATCTGGTCTGGTCATTGATCTAGACAAGATCATTTCCCTGTTTGAGGTGTCAGCATTTTCTTCCCGTATCATGTTGTTGAATTGTAGTGAATGTAAGGGTATCGACATATCTGCCATGGTCACAGGACAGTGGGGAGGAAACCCCTAAAATAATGGTATCAGGGGTCCTGCTGAAGCCCAGATGTCAAGAAAATCTGTAAATAGGAAGGAAATTTAGAAGTTAAAGGCCAATGTCAAGAAGATTGAGAAATAGGCAATGATTCACGGTGGAGACCTGTTTTGAACATATTGCCAGGTGTATGGCATTTAAGATGGGCCTATCAGTTTTAAGAAGCTGTGCAGCAACTTTGAAACTGGAAGAACTATCCCTTCTGCCTCTACTCTTTTCAAAACAGATCACCTAGTTATACAGCACAGCTCTTCACTTTATAAATACTGTAAATGTCAGCAACCTCGCAGCTATGAGCCTGTTTAGCCCTGGATCAAACGAAGCGACAGCACCACCTTCTGGCTAACTGTGGAAAGTGCAGGACTGTTTTATCCCATAGCGGACTCTGCCAGTCAAGGTAACTAGCAGGCATGGATGGAAAGCCCTTTGCCTCAGGGTAGTCATTAGTTCCTGGGGATCATTGACTCCTGCCACTGGTTTAGTCCCCATTTTACTACACTGATGACCCTGAATGGCCTCCTCAAGAAAAGGAAGACATTTATCTAATCAATGACTGGAAACAGCATGCTATGACTGAAAATCTTGCTTAATATTGTTATTAATCACCATCGCCACCACTACTACTATTTACTGCTCACTTATGATGTGTGAGGCTCTATACTTTTGGCAACTGTGCACAACTTTAAACTATCTGTGTCATGTAAGACTTTGCAGCATTATCCCATTGGGGTTTTATTATCCCTGCACAATAAATATTATTATTCTCATTTTACCAGTTTTCTCATATTAGCCAGGGTAGGGGCTAAAATAGGGTCAGTGCAACAGAAAAAAAAAAAAAACTTTGTATGTTCGACTCACATATTTTCAGAGTTATCTAGTCTTTGACATCCCTAAATTTGTTTTCAGTTATCTCTCTGACATTCTAGATCATGGCTCACTTGAAACCCCAATGTGTAGCATGTACAAATTTCTACTTTGTCTGATGACATAAGGGGTAGGTAATCCCAGAGTCACCCTTCAGCCCACCCCATTAGCAGCCTCAGAAGTGGTTCTTTGACACTCAGCTTAGAAATCAAGACAAACATTACACAATGTTGACATGTCCTCACAGCCTGCCCATGCCAAAAATTAAAGACTTGCCACTTTGGGACAATGTCACAAAAGTCGTCAATCTCATGACATTGCGCCTCCGTAGTAAAAAGGAGAAAAACTAGCAGCAGAAATATCGACTGCAAGCATTGCTTCCCAGCACTCTTCCAGGCATTTTACATACATCATCTCATGTGGTCCCAATAGCAGCACTAAGCAATTTGGAGAGTACACTTTTCATGAGAAAATTAAGGCCCAGAGAAGCATAATAATCTGCCTGCAGCCACATAGATTCCTGGATCCATCTAACTCCAGAGCCCCCTAAACTTTGCCACTGTGCTATAACCCACCTTCCCTGCTTAGTCACATTGCCCAGACCTCTCCCTCTACCTCCAGCCTGGACAATTCCAATGTGGGGTGTCGAAAAAGAAATGCTGGCCTCTTGCTGACACGTTGGTTATTCTAGTCATTGTTGCAATGGTTAAAAAGAGTAGAGACAGTGGTCATAGATCTCTACCTCTGGTCTTCAAAAAAATCATGGAACATGCTGTAATTTCCCACCAGGCAAAATCCAGAAAGATCTTACCTTGCCAGTTACAGAGAAGAGGGAGAGAGTGTCCTTTGTGCCCCTAGCTCTTTTAGTCTGGCCAATTGACTTATAGCCTGTGCCCGGCCAGTTCATTAAAGTAAGACCCAATACCAGCAGCTGTTCGCTGCAATCTCCCTTAGCTATCCCCTGCCACGCCCCCCTCCTGCCCGCCAGCCAGCCCGCCCGCCCACCCGCCACACTGCTCCTGACTTGCTAGTGCTTGCTCTCTCTGGTCCCAGATTCCTGCCTCTATATAGGCTCTGACATTTGCCTCTGGCCGCCTTTCACTTGACAGCCCTCCAGAAGCTCCGCTTTAGCACTTGGCCTCTGCAACTCCTCCCCTCTCTCCCCTCACCCCCCAGATGCCCCTCGCCAGCCTAGTCCCCACTATGCCTGCCTCTGACTGTCCTGAAGAGAAGAAGAGACTGACACAATTAAAGACACGAGACTGAAAGTGTCTTGGCTCAGGAAATGAGACATATATCCTGTTGCTGTTGGACAGACACAGAAATCCTGGGAGCCTGGTGCTGCAACTGGTATGTCATGGACATTTGGGCAGGGGTTAGAGGTTTGGGAACTGGGGCTGGAGAATGACAGGGGCAGCATCAGAAAAGTTCAAAGATGTTCAGGTGCACAGAAAGCAGGGTTTGAGAGGATGGTCGGGGGGCTAGGGAGCAAACACCCTTATAGACCGCTGTAACTATACTGATTTAAAAAAAAAAGTCAATTTGCCCCAGGGTCAGAGACAGAGAAGGACATCTGCCCACCAGTGTCTCTGCCACAGGGCTGGGATTCAACAGTAAAGCTCCATGAATTTCAGACAGCTGGCAAGAAAAACATGCCAGTCTTGAGCGCACCAGGTGAGAGCTAGCTTACAGAAACAAAGCTTCTGCCTGCTTTCCAGAACTGGGGCACAAGGTCAGAGTAAAACCAGTAGAAAGGTTTACCAGCGTCCTCCAGTCTTTCGGAACTACTTAAAGCCTTAGTCGAGGGACAGAATTGATCCCTGAGCCCAGGATAGGGCAAAGGTTTTAGGTGAAGTTCAAGTAGCCCAAGTACAGAAACTCAGAGTTTGCCAGGTATTCAAATCATTGCAAGCCTCTGAATTAGCAACCAACAATAATGAACACGGGAGCTTAGCATTATACATGCAGTAGCGTTACATTGTTGAGGTCTCAGCAACATCTGTAAGGGGTCTGGAGAAACTTATGTGACCAAGGTCATAGAACTAGTAAATAGCAAAATCCAGGTCTGAGCCCCATTCAGTCTGGTTCCAAAATAATTTTCTCTCTTTGCAATTCAACAAGTGCTTTACTCACTGCTATCACTCCCCACCCACCGCACACCATCAAGCAAGGAAACTTTCTTATTACAAATGGATCAGGACAGTAATAATAATAATAATAATAATAATAATAATAACTGACCTCAATATCAATAGACTCCTCCTATATGTCAACAGTGCTGAGGGTTTCACAAACATTATCTCCTTTCACCATTACAATTATCCTGCAAGCTAAATCCTTTTTTAAAATTTTTATTATTATTATTATTACTTTATGTACATTCAATTGCTATACATCATTTAGCTTGTAGAGAAAATTTACCCAACATGAAATACACCTTAGACCAATCCAGTTGAGAATACTGTACATGTTATCAGCAACAGGTAATAAACCATTTCTGTGTCCCACAAATGTCTTACTTCTATACTTTTCTCCCTAAATTCCTCTCCTATACTCTTCCCTCCTTCCATACTGTCTCCAGTGTCCATAACTATTTTCAATGACAAACTAAGTCATTTTAATTCCCAGTTTATAGACAAGGAAACTGAGTCTCAGCAAAATGAATTGACATGACCAAATGCACATAACTCTGTCTCACTTCAGCTCAGTATACCAAAACATAGTCATAGAAAAACAAACCAAAACATTGTCATAGAAATCCACTTTATTAACAACAGCTTCATAAGAACAACCGTTATTATTATACGTAATAATAAAAACTAACATTTACTGTGCTATGCACTGTACTAAGTGTTTTACTTACATGATTCTATTTAATACCCACAACATCTCTGTGAGGTAGGCACTATTATCACCTGCATGTTCCAAATGAGAAACCAGATGTACAGAGAGGTTAACCAACTCCCAATGTCACACAGCTATAAAGAACTGTTGTTTATAAGAATAAAAAATTGGAAATAATTTAAATGCCTGTTGGTAAAGCACAATTCATTTAATACCTTGAATGAATAATACTGCAATTGTAGCAGCTGCTGATGTAGCCACTGAACATTATATTCTACTGCATACATAATGATCTGATTTTTAAATAAATGTGTATATCTTTATATAGAAAAAATAAAGTCTGGGGGCTGGTGGGTGGCATGGTAGTTAGGGTGTTGGACTCCCACACGGCTGGGTCCAAGTCCCAGACCCGATGGCCTGCCTTCTCATTCTCTCTCTCTCTCGTCAAATTAAAAATACAATAATAATAAACAAAATTAAATTAAATAATTATTTTTTTAAAAAAAGAGAAAGCCTTGGAGAATATATATCAAAATATTAACGGTGGTGATACTTGAATGGCGGGTTCAAGGGGATTTTTATTTTTGCTTTCTTTATCTGTATTTTCTCTTTTGTCTATAATGGACCCACAATACTGGGTATGAAAAGAAAAAATAATAAGGAAAGTCTTATTTTTCTTTTTAGAAATATATGTTTTTCTAGGGTTCTATGTCTATCCTTTTCACTCCTCTTTCTGCATGCTCTCTCTAGGGATCCCAAAAATCTTCCCACCCAAGTGACCTTTCTTCCCCAACAGGCTTAAAAGTTGCACCACTTGGATTTTGGGTTGGCAGTGAACTCTGAAACATCTCTCCAATGGCTTGTTTCTATTTTGTATTTTTTCAATAATTTCTTATTTTTCTAACTTCTATTTTTTTGTTTAATAATTACACCAGTAATATAGAAATATATTCTCAGGATAAAAACTGAACTCCTCCTGACAGATAAAATTAAAGTTCTGAGACTACCCCATCCACCACCACCCCTTTCTCCCGCATCCCCACAAGTCCCATTCCTCTGTCTGTTCACAGTTGGGTGTGTCTCCTTCCAAACTTTTTCTAGCTGCAATGGCATTCAGAGTTCAGATCATGCAATTGCTTACAAAACCCAGTGTGTGCAAAGAGCTACAGTTAGAAAACTATTCTGGCACTGATCACTCCAGGGTTCCAAGTTCTGGCCCATTGTGACCATTTTCATCAGCCTATTTCTAAGGAGGCTACTGAGAGAAGCTTCTTGCATGCTCAGCCCATTTGGGGCAAAGACTTCCGTTTTAGTAAAGCCAGAGTCTCTAGGAACACAGAGAGGGGTGGCCTTCTAAGGAAGGAAAAGCCCAAAAATTGCTGTTATGCATCTCTCGGTCCCTCACGTTCCACCCGGTCTGTATTGATCAATACGGCTAGGAGGTGTCATGCTCTTGCCATCTCCGAGAAGTTAATCGAGTTTGGGAGATTGCATGGCTAGCTGCTCGGGGAAATAAGCATAAACAAGAGACAGTTCAATATGTCAACAAATAGCTTTCCAGCTGTTGAAAATAAACCTTCCCTATATTCTTGACACTATCCTCTTCCTCAGCCCTAGCAAACAGGCACCCAGATAACTGAAAACACGACCTAAAAATAAAGAAATACCTCGTGCACTTTAGAGTCCTAAATGATCAGGGAAAGAGAAACTCTTCCCCAGCCCCTTGATCCTCAGCAGCTCTGACACTTAAAATGCCCATTCGGCTGTTTATAAATAAATAGACAGAAAAGAGCTAGCATTACTGAGTGCTTACTATGCCAAACACTGAGTTAAACACTTTATATACATCACAATATTTATTGCACAATAAACCAAAGAAGTGGCATTTTTTAACCCCAATTTCATAAATCAGCTATGGAACTGAAGAAGAAATAAATTAAAATCCAGTAACTTACCTTGGCTCTCACAGCTGAGGAGTGAAGCTGGGCTTGTCACTCGGATCTGACTCAGCCAGTGCTCTTAACTCACGGGAGAGTCACACACTGTCTTCAAGTCTCTGAAGGGCTGTCATATGGAAGAGAGGGTAGGTGTGTTCTGGGTAGCTCCAAAGAAAAGGATTTGACTGTTAGTTGGGAATTACGCTTTCATTGGATGTGCTGCAAATTCCCCAAACAACATGTATATGCATGCCCAACTCTATCGGGAAAAGAGCATACTGCCTTGCATTAGGTGCTGTCCTGAAGGATCTGTGGAATCAGAGAGAAAGGAGGGATACCGGCAGACTGCAAATGGGCAGTGTCCCAATTTTCTTAAATAAGGAAACTACAGATCAGTATACTGTAAACTCCAAAGCTGTAAGCTTGTTGTCAATCCTCAGAGAGATTCTGCCACAGATTATGAAGCAGGTAATTTATAAGCACTTAGAACATAAATGGTGATAGGAGGCACCTAGAGGTACTAGCAGAACTCTAAAAATTAGACCAGTTTCCAGACCTGCAGCTATTACCAACCAAGAAATTGGGAGACTGACATTAGGTTGCCAGACTTTTATTTTTCCAAGTAAAGGCATTAAGAAATGAAACAAAGCACCATAAAATGATCGTTTCCTAAAAAAGACAGGGCATTTCTTAAACACCGAAAGAGAAGGAAATAATCTCAGAATGAAGTGAGTCCTTTAAATGAATAGATTTCTCTTTGCAAAACACTGACTACAGAGCCCTCAGGCTTTCTCTTTGCAACAGGGGCTGCTGCAATTTTCCTGGACGATGGGCACTTGTCCAAGGACCTGCTTTGGGGAATCGTTCAGTTAAAATATCAACACAGATAAGATCAGATACCTGTAAGACAGGAAGTCTTTCTGGCCAGAAGAGAAAAGAACAGAGTTTGACCTTAGCCTAAGTGAGGACGGTAACATAGATAAAGTGTCCACAGGAACGGTGTGAGAGAAATAAAAGTTGCCAAGAATGGATTCAAGCCATGCTGAGGCAGGACTTGGCCAACACATTTGACCTGTGCCACCCCTTGGACCACATGGCTTTCTTGTAGGAATAAGTCCCGATGCCATTAAGCATTTGACCATAAATCAGTTTTAGACTTGAAGCTCTCCAAGCAACCTTCAGACTGTTAGCTTGTCTTCCCAGGAAAGTTCCTAAAGGCAGAAGAATTCAAAATTGGCTGAATACCATTGCCACAATGACCTAGCAGGAAGTCGTAGCCCTGATCTGTTATCCTGTTCTGTATTTATCTCAAAGATATAAATAAAAGCATGGATGGGATTCTTACACATTTTCTCTAGGGCTGAGAAGAACCTCTTTGATCAGCATAGTAAGTAGGTTTACAGTTTAAGTTCCATGGTTTATAATATGTCTGTCTGTATTGGGTAATTTTCTCTCGTGTTCTTGTCAGTCCACCAAGTTCCTACGATTTGTGCTCCTAGTGGAAAATGCTTAGTGAACTTACACTGTGAATGCCTCATCCTGAAGAACAGATAGGGTTCTCTCTACAACTGCTGAGCATTCATTTCAGCTCTGTCATTTTCATGCAAATAACTGGTGGCGATATATATTTCCTTAATGAGGAAAGAGGACAGACTGATGTCTTTCTCTTTGCAAAATTGGCCCTATTTCCAAAAGTTTTTAAATGGGAGTTTGACCACATCTGTCGACATTGACCTTATTTCTGAAGGCAAAAACAACATAGTACATGGTATATCTCATACCCCCTCTAAAATTGCATTTCTCAAAATACAGTATGATCGGGAACCCTTGCATCAACTTCCCCAGAGATACATATTTGGGGAGGGCTCCACTTTCAGAGTCAGACTCAAAAGGTCTGGGATGAGGCCAAGGAATCTACATTTTAACCCAAGTGATTCTGGAATACTCTAGAGTTTAAGAATCCCTGCCTTAGGGGCTCATATGTCCTAAGCTTAATATCAAACAGGCCTGGACTCAAAACCCAGCCCTTCAAATTACTTTACCTCAGTTTTCTCATCTGTAAAACAGGGATAATAACAGTACCTACCTCACAGGCTCTTTGAATGTTTTAAACAAAACGACATATGTAAAGTGTCTGGCACATACTTGAAGCTCAGTAATCTCTCCTGGTCCTGCTTATTCATGGGCCCTGCTGCCTGCCTTCTCTGTGTTCAGCTTCTGCCTCTGTTGCCAACTGCTCACTCTTTCTAGGTCTGGTATTCAAACTCCCCAAGAGAGAGACTCTCATTGGCCCAAATTTAGTCACCACTGTACTCGTTGGGCAAAGTTCTCAGCCCAGGTTCCTTGCCAGCCTATAGAGTAACTGCTAGTGGGTCAGATGCCCTCTCCTGGCTCAATCGGCTATTGCCAGGGGGAAGTGGGATCACGTGGTGCCAAACATAGCCACCTATTCATAAGAAACTGCTACTTCCCTCAGCTAGGGTCTGTGGATGGAAACTCTTTCGAAGGGGCCCATGGGTGTGGCAGGAATTCTGAGGCTTAGCTTGTCCAGTACACCTAGGCTTCTCATTTATCCAGCCTGCCAAAAAAATGAAGCGTTCAAGTTCACTGAAGTCTCTATTTAATTCCAATTTTTCATCTTCATCAGGCCAGGAACACCAGTTTTTAAAAAAAACTAGACCACAGTCAAGGTGGGAAAAAAAAAAAAACTTAACCCTAAAATGAGACTTTCTGTTTATAGAATGCATTTTTAAGTTTCAAAGCATTTTTACAACTATTTCCTCATTGCAGAGTTTTGCAAACTGGCAGCCACAGGTTAGATCCACACTGAAGACAAATTTTTTTTTTGACCCATGCAATGCTTTGAACATTTTTAAATTAGTTGCCAATGTTTAAAAGTCAGAAGATTTCACATAAAAAAAAAGTTGGATTTTTTTACTTCTCTGGGTAAACAGAAAAGCTTGGATTTTCATGGCAACGATCAGCTGGAGCTATGTAAGCTGCTCCCAGTAGATGGGGCATGTGCTCACTGGTTTGCCTCACACACTTGGCCACATTTACCTTCTCAGAATGACATGCTTGGCTCCTATAGGCAATTTGAAGCCTCATTTTAACCCCATAGATTATATAAAGAAGGTGGTTAAGAGAACAGATTCTAAAGAAAACTGTCTGGGTTGAAATCCCAGCTCTGCTCCTTACTAGATTTGGGATCCTGGGCAACTGATTTAACCTTTTTGAATCTGTTTCATCTGTAAGATGTGATGATATAATAATACTATCTACCCCAGGCTTACTGGGTCAACTAAATGGGTTAATGCATACTTAGAACAATGTCTGACACATTGAAAGCACTAAATAAATAATATTAACTTCTTTCATTGTCACAATTCCCTATCTACCTCTCAAACATCCCAAAGTTTCCAGAAACTAAAATTTTTTGGTAAAAAATGTTCATTTGGTAGTAAAAATGAGCCCTAATTGACACAAAGCTATTTTTTATTCTATTTAGAATTATGAATGTTTGATCACAGGGTACTGTCTCAGACTCCACTAAGAGGTATTATGTGGTATATTCTATACAAGGGACCTTCAAAATTTTGTGGAAAGTGTATATTATGCAAAAAACCTATGCATAGTTTCCAAAATGTTTGCAACAAAATTAACTCATACATCAATTTCATTTTTCCCACAAACCTTTGAAATCTCTTTTTAAAAAAATAATTACTTAATTTAACTTTATTTATTTACTTATTTTAATTTGACCAGAGAGAGAGAGAGAGAGAGAGAGAGAGAGAGAGAAACTGAGAAAGCAAGACACCAGGTTCGGTACTCAAACCGCAGGCGGCCATGTGGAAGTCCAGTGCCGTTAACCACCACACCACCCACTGGCCCTGAAATCCCTTCTTATTTCCATGTTGTTTTTCTATTATAAAACCCAAAAATTCTGAACACCAAGACATATCTAAATCCAATGGTTTCAGGTAAAGGATTATAGACCTGTAATTTTTTTTCAATTTTTTTCTACAGGGCACGTGTACTCACCAGAGAGAAAGAGACAGAGAAAGAGAGAGAAAGAAAATGAGAAATCTTCCCCTGGGAGGATGGCCACACCACAACCCCTCCTCCTCCATTCTCCTCCCAGGATTTTGGGGAGGCATAAACATGCCTGGTGTGATTTTCAAGGCACTGGGTTTGGGATTCAAATTGTGCAGTCGGACATGTGGGATCCAACCGCCTTAACCACCACATCACAGGCTGGCCCTAGATCTTTAATATTATTTCCCACTTAAAAGATGGGAAAATTGAGCCACTGAACATTAAACAACTTGCCAAAAGTTTCATAAATTGAAATTAGAAACTATTTCGACCCTGAGACATGAAACCTTATCATGCCTAGTAATGCAGTATGCTTTGGGGCTCATTATTGGCATTTCAATGCAGGTACTGGCTACCAGTCAGGGTCCCCTGAAGAATTAAAGAATGCCACCATTTACCAGTAGTGACAAGGCCTTCCCTTAATGTTCTTTACTATACAGCATAGGGTTATAATTAGGATAGGAGATTGTCTTCATTTTACAAAAGAAGAAAATGAGGTCTGGAGAAGTGACTTGACCAAATTCACACAGCAAAAGACAAGCAGAGCTGGAACTACAATAGAAACCAAATTCCATGCTTTTTCTTCACAAACTCCAGGGCCAGTCTAAGAACATCATAGATGGACCTTTCCACTTACTGACCCTCATTTTCTACAGACAGTCCTAAAGTTTTCAACATACCTGGTGAAAGGATAGTGTCCCAAGTTCTCAGCAAATATAAAAATGAGACAGCCTGTCTGAATGGACCTCATCCTTCCCAGTACCATAGGCAGCAATGCACGGACACTATCCAGTCAGAAGCCAAGGAGGGGAGAATTTCTCAGATCCTAAGAAAATCACAGAGACCCTACTGTTTGCTCTTCTCTGTTGATTTTTAAGAAGTTGACATTTACTTATGCCAAAGGCCAAAAGAAATGAAAAATCTACTGGAAAAGGAATTTCATCAGTCTTGAAGCAATATCTAAAAGAAACCTTTACACAGTATCAGATCCCTCGTTTGAAATGTAGATGTTTGAAATAGAGCACTGCTATTTCATATTGTTAGCGCTTCTGAGACCTAGGCATGAAAACTGCATCCCTAGGATCTCTTTCCAGCCCTCTGCCTTGGCACAGGGACGCTTTCTGACATTGCCACCAACTTAAGCAAGTTGGAAACAAGAAGGCAGGCCTTGACCCAGGTGACCTCATGTCGCTCCTATGCTCGTGGCTTGAGTTCCTCCTACCAACAAATCCGTACTTTGATCGCACACCCACAGCGACCCAGATATTTGAATTCAGCAATTCTTTCTCAGGTTTCAGCAAGGCATTGGCAGCCTGAGCTATTTTGGGACACTTTCTCTGCTGTGGATGCTACTTTCGGAATACGCCAAGAACATGCTAAGGACCCGGAGCTCTCTATCCTGGACCTGTTTTCAGGTTTGCTTTCTCTCTTTCTCTGGGCTGATCATTAGGAGGACAGTCACTCCTGCCAACCTAATCTCAGAAGCCTGACTACCTTATCAGGCCACAGGCTCAAAGAAAACAATGTGGCTGCCAGCACCCTCACGGTACGGGGCATGGAGGCACCAGGCAGCCTGACAGGCAGGAGACATCCTACTGGGTGACCTGAGTTTGGATGTGGTCTAAGAAGACAATGGGAAGAAGAGAGAGTGAAGAGGGACAAAATTTTCCAGTCATTTTACTCTCATGATCATCACTTCTAATCTGATGCAACCGACTCGGCAGGCATTCAGGAGCCTGTGAGCTCCATTTTCCTGTTCTAAAATCCTCTGCACCTGTAAGTACTCGGGCTCACTGATGCTTATGCTGTCTTTGGGGAAGGGGAGAGGAGGTCAGATAATGGAGTGATCTATGCAGTTGGTCATGTGGGTTAATGGTGACATTAGTTGACTGAGGTGTGGGCAGGTCCATGGCGTTAGAAGAATTTCTGACTCTCCTCCCTGCACCTCACTTCAGACTGCTTCTTAGTTTGGAAAATGAAAACACTTCTTTGTTCTTTCCCAAGCCCTCCCAGCATACCAGAAACTCCACCTGTCCTTTGTGGTCTTCTCTCTTCATCAGAGTTGTGCACACCTGATGTCTCACATTGGACTTAATAGAAGAACATCCTTGGCATTCGAATTTTTGTAATGCAACCACAGCTACTATTGTGGGCACAGCCCCTGCTGGATTCTCCATTTTTTTAATGCAGCATTTCGCTGAAACAGTGAAAGATGTAAGCAAGAGGGTTTCAATGAGAATCTAGAAACTCTTCCATGGTAAACAGAAAGAGCAATGTGGTTGACTCTCAGTGCACTTAGAAATAAATGTTGCCACAACGGGGAGGCTCTGTGCTATGTAGGAGATGGTCCCTTTCAATTCCTCTCTATTTTAATGGAAACAGAGGCCAAAATAGCTACAGGCTCCCCAGGAAAGGAGCATGTCTGAGGCTTTTACCTCTTTACCGAGAGACGGGACATTGTCTCTGACCAGTTTGTCAGTCCCTGAAGCAGCTCCAATGGCTGCTTGAAAGGAAGGGAGTCAGTCCTTCTTCTCTTGGGGACTACTGAAGTTCCTCAAAATAGCCTAGAATGATAGTCTGGCCCTGATGCCTACCCTTTTTGCCCAATACTGAGACTATATTCTTTTTTTTTTTTTTTTTGAGAGGTTTTTGCTATAGGGCACATGTGCTCACCAGAAAGACAGAGAGAGACAAGGAGACAAAAAGCGAGAAATCACCCCCCGGGGGGATGGCTACGCCACAATCCCTTCTCCTCTATTCTCTCGGGATCTTGGGCACGCACACACACACACCCGGCATGAATTTAATTCACCAGGTCCAGGACTCGAACTGAGGTCGACTACTTGGGAGTCCAGCGACATAGCCATTATGCCAATTGCTGGTCCCAAGAGCAGCGCATTTTTTTTTTTTTTAGAGGTTTTTGCTATAGGGCGCGTGTGCTCACCAGACAGAGAGAGACAGAGAGACAGAAAGTAAGAAATCACCCTCCAGGGGGGATGGCCATGCTGCAATCCCTTCTCCTCCATTCTCCTCTCGGGATCTTGGGCACGCACGCACACGCACCCGGCATGAGTTTAAGCCACCGGGTCTGGGATTTGAATCGCAATCGACTACATGAGAGTCCAGTGACATAGCCATTATGCCAACTGCTGGTCTCAAGAGCAATGCATTCTTATGGTACAGAATTTGTTTTGAGGTGAGGGTGAGCAACATCTTTGCTAGGAAACCGTTTGGAAAATCTGTCGTGACGCATACTGAAACCATTTGTCCTCCTAAGCTTTCATAACAACATCATCAGCATGAATAAGTACAGAACAAGGTAAACATATCTTGCCCTTTCATTTCCACATGGCACCATAGAAGACAAATTGTCCTTAGTAAAGAAAAAGTGAAAGATGCTCGTTAGACCAAGGCTGGCGACCTCCAATTTCTCTGACGCAAAATAAGCCACTTCTTACTTGTATTCTGCTAAGAGTGCTAGGTCTGAGGAGGATTTTAAAACAATGTTGTTATCAGAGCTGGAGAAATGAGAGACTAGATCAATTTTCAAGCTATAGAACAAAATTAGTCTTGGGAGGAATCTGTGTTTACCTTGACTACTAGCTGTTTATGTGATCTTCGGTAACTCATGAAGTTTCTCAGCCCTCTTCCTTCTGAGAAGCTCTGAGAAAACATTGCTTGGATCATGGAGGTTCATTGTCTGGAAGGCTTTCTGTCAAAGTTTTGAGGATTGGGTGGGGAGGAGGAGGGTACTGCACATTATAGATTCTGACTATAACCAAAATAAGCCATGTTTTGCTGTAGCAGGAGTATCATGACATGGTAAGATCCTGTCTTTAAAACAAAACTCCAGGTTCTGACTTGGCAGTAGTCTAAATTGTATGTCTACCTTGTGGCATTCCAAGAGCATTAACAATGTTCCCTCGGCTTTCCAAATCTCCCCCTATCCACTCCCAAGGGTTGAAAATTCTTAAGTACACAATTCCTTTGACTTGGAATTTTGACATCAGTTGAAATGCCAATCTCTTGGGAGGGTCAAACTGTTAAGTCTCATCTGGACACATCCTGTCCTGATAGCAGATTTCTGACAGACGGGAGAAGAGACAACATGAGATCACTATAGGACAAACATGAACCTCAGATCAGGAATCTGGAAGCAGTACCCAGGTCAAGGCCAAGCTTACCAAGAAGCCCTGCTGGCAGAAAAGGAGGGTTCCTTTCTTGCTAATATGGAGTACAAGGCAACTTACTGAGGCAGATAATCGGGATTTAAGGAATAAGACAAAGACCCTGTTAATGAAAGTGGGGTACATGAAGAAGAATCTCACCTGCTAGAGTGGGACAAAAGATATGAGGATTTAGTACTAGGGTACTCCCAAGCTGAGTTACCTGAGCTACTGAACTAGGGCTCTCCAAAATGTTAAAATAAAAAACAAAAAAAAAAAAAAAAAAAAAAAAACAACAAAAAAAAAAACCTCAGTACAAAGAATTTCGGCAGATCTAATACTCTGCTATCCCTTAAGCCTAGCATTTCTTCAGTTCAAGGTGGCAGGTCAAAGGAGGGAAACACATGGATTTTGACTTTGAGACCTTCTTCACAAACTTTCCTTTCTCTGGGCCCAGCATTGAATTCCCAAGGAGATTCATGGTAGATACAATGAGTGGTACACCTTGTTTACCGAGAGTTATAAAGTGTGAAAAGATTTTGCCAATCCAGAGCCACAGAACAAGGGTAGGGCCATCCCACATCTTTATGTGGGCTCTTTCCAGAGTCCAGTGGATAGGGTTTTGGACTAAGGTCACCTGAGTTCAAATCCTGGATTTGCCCCTTAATAGCTATATGGCCTTGGGCAAGTCACTTAGTCTATCCAAACCTTGTCCTTAAAATGGGCACCGTAAGAGGATCTATCACATAGCGTTGTGAAGAATGAATGAAATGATACACCTAAAGCCCAGCCTAGAGCCTCATACAAAGTAAGTGGTTCACAAAAATTAGCAATGATTAAGATTCCCAGTTCTATCTCAGGTCAGCAGGTGGTGTGGAGGTTAAGGTGCTGGATCCCACATGACTGACCATGTGGTTCAAGTTCCAAATCTAGTGACTTCAGAATCACTCCAGGTGCGTGTGTGTGTGTGTGTGTGTGTGCACCCAAAATCCCAAGAGGAGAATGGAGCAGAAAGGACTGCAGTATGACCACCCCCTGGAGGGTGATTTCTCACTTTCTCTCTCTCTGTCTCTCTTCTCTCTCTCTCTCTCTCTCTCTCTCTCTCTCTCTCTCTCTCTCATGAGTGCAGGCAGCCTATAGCAAAAATTAATAATAATAATAGACTAACAACACACACACACACACACACACAAATGATTCCCAGCTCTCTTCCATATGCCTCTTCATATGAAGATGAGTTATAGCAGCAGATGGTTCAATTCAGTGCAGGGCTAACACGCCAGACTTCTGGACACTCAGCCACTCCTTCAATTAAAGTTATCTTCTTCACCTTCTCCTCCCAATTTCACTAGAGAAGTTCCCAAGTCTGTCCTCTTACTAGTTCTGCATCTACCTCCTCTCTAGCTAATCAAATAGACAGATTCACTGGTAAAAGTTCATGAAATCTTTTCTTTGGCTTTTCCCACCTGCACACTGAGCTTTGCTACTCATTCCCTAGTGGATAAATCACTTCTGGGAGGGCAGGGTCCAGAAAGGGCAGCTGCAGAAGCACTAACGAAAAGAAAGTCATCTCTGGTTCCTGTAAAGCTCCCTGTGGCTTATGGCATCAAGACAGTGCCCTGGCCACTCCCACAGGGGATCTCTGACTGGGAGGCTGCTGGCCAATGTCTGCTCTCTTAGGCCAGCACCACCTCTCACTCTCCCTCAGGGAATAGTGGGCCCCAGGGTGCTGAGGTATCCAGAGAGAGTGGGCCCCAGGGTGCTGAGGTTCCCAGAGGCTTTCCTTAGTGTCCTCTATCTGCACCTCCCCACCCTCTCTTGGAGATACAGTGTTCACTCTTTCATGGGGTGTGGTGGCAGAGAGGTGCTCAGCTTTCTGTGCAGGCATGCCCTCAGAATTCTAGCCCTCCCTGCTTCTTTGCTTGGCAGGGGCAAGGAGGAAGAGATACCCCCAGGCATGCTTATGGTACCTCTAGAATCAGAAGACAGGCCTACATCCTTTAAAAGAAAAAGCGAGAGTAGTTTTTGAAATAATTCAGTCTGGGAGTTAGCTAAAATGCTCATTTCAGCAAATTCAGTGGGGACTTCGAAAAGTTCATAGAAAAAAAAAAAAAAAGGATAAGACCCAATCTGGTAGTCATTAGAGTACTACACTGCAGTGCTGGAAGCCACATACCTAACCATGGATTCAAATCTCCTGGTAAGCCTGAAAACATGCCAGTTACATGCACAGATGCCCAAGATCCTGATGAACTGGAGGACTGGACAAAGAGGGGTTGCAGTGTGATGAGACTGTTGAGGGTACTTCCCTATTCTCTCTCTCTCTCTTTTGAACACATGCACATGCTCTGTACAACTTTTTTAAAAATGGAGTTTAAGTACAAGTTTATTTTACTGCAAATATTTTTGGAACTGTACACATAGTTTTCATGTAATACACATTTTCCATGAACCTTTGGAAGATCTCATAGGTCCACAGAGATATGGTCTCTCTCTGGATTTGGGCTTCAGCCCTGGAATCTGTATATTTAAAAGTTCTTGAGCCACAGGTGTGGTGTGGGGGCAGGGAGTGGGGAGAAAACTCACACTGCTCTGCTCCCTATCATGAGTCCCAACCTATATCCCGACTCTCCGGGATGTGGATATGCCTTGTAATTTTGATTCTGTCTTCACTAAGCAGCAGTTCCTAGGCAGCTTTACAAAGACCCTGAACAGTTCCACATATCTAGACTACAAATCAAAGTCAGTGATGTGGTGATGCAAGTTTAGGGTCTCTTACAATCAGAGTGTGACTAAAACCTCATGCCTAACTTGTTGCTATAGATTTATCGGATTATGGGATTTGGGTCTGGGAGCTGCTAGATCTAATTAAAGCTTTAAGGCTCCTAGGAGACTGGCCATGGTGTGCACAGATTGGATGTGGGGCATGCTGTAGTGAACCTACCCCTGGCTCCACAGCACTGGACTCAGTTGCTCGGACTGAGTGCTCCAGTGGTCACTGTAGAGTTGTGCTATCTGTCCTTCCTGCCCCAGACCCCAGGCATTAATTTATGGGGTTTCACTAGAAGACACTGTCCTGATTTAAAAAAAGAAATCTCAAGAGTCTAAAGAACTGTCCTGTCCTTGCCTCATGGCCCCTGTGTAGACAGGTTCTCTGCACAGAGAGCTCCCACCTTCCTACCTCTTTTCCTCCATCCTTTTCTCTCCCTCACTCTCTCCTCCTTCCCTCCTTTTCTGCACCTCCCCCTCCCCCCCCCCCCCCGTTTCTGCCACCCTTCACTGGCCACTGGCCTGAGCACAGCCCTGGAAAGAGGACACTGATCCTAAAGAAATGGGATGAGGTTTCTTGGAAGATTAGAAGGGTGTCCCCACCACCTCACTCCTTAAGTACTGGGGCTTGCCTGTCTTTGTCCCATGCTTTTGCCCTGGTGGGGGTGGGGAGTAAAATGAGAAAAGAGAAACCCTATTCAATCCCATGAGGTCAACTAGTACCATTTCTCAGTTTCCTGCTGGGCTGGCCATTCAAAAGTCCCTCTGGCACCCAAACCCAGCACCTGAATTTGTCACCTATCTGCATTCACTCTCCTTGATACTCATAATTTCACCTTTCTCCTTTGGTTAACACTATTACCAGACGGGACCAGCAGTTAACGTAATGGCTATGTCGCTGGACTCCCACGTAGTCAACCGCGGTTCATGTCCCAGACCCGGTGGCTTAAACTCACGCCGGGTGCGTGTGCGTGCGTGCCCAAGATCCCGAGAGGATAAGGGATTGCGGCATGGCCATCCCCCCTGGGGGGTGATTTCTCGCTTTCTATCTCTCTGTCTCTGTCTGGTGAGCGCACGCGCCCTGTAGCAAAAACCTCTAAAAAAAAAAAAAAAAAAAAAAAAAAAAAAAAAAAAAAAAAAAAAAAAAACCACTATTACCAGGGCCACAGGCTGAACCTCAGGGTCACTATCTGTCATCTTTTTCTTCTTCTTGACCCCATGACACTAACCTGACCTGTGCCCAGTCCTGATTTAGGGCATCTGCCACATCTTGTCTGAACCTTGAGATGGCCTCCCAATTATACCCCCTGTTTTTGGCCTCTCTCCCCTCCAATCCTGCCCTACGTGGTGCTGTAGGAACTGACTTCCTGGTCTGTCACTCCTCTGCCTTAATAAAAGCTTTCAGTGACTATCTAGTGCTCACAGATCAAAACTCTCAGCCTAGCCAACAAATATCTGAATAGCTGACTCCAAACACCCTTCTCTGCTCCCAGTTGGGCAACCCACTGATGACTGTTGGGACATACACCAAGCACTGTCATGTAAATACTGTTCCTGCCTGGAATGTCCTTCCCTTCTTTCCACTGCTCCACCCAGTGAGACTCTGTATCCTTGAAGATCCAAGTCAAAGCTCCTCCATACATGAAGCCTTCCTCAGCCTCCCCAGGCACAGTCCTCTACTTATAGCACCCATTGGACTATGAAGGTCTATGTGTGCCTTGGTACTTCCACTCTCATAAGATGGGGAGGTCCCCAAAGGCTGACTGGGACAATATTGGGTTCTCCTTTGTAGTCTCAATAAGTCTCAGTACCTCAAGCCTTGGCTTCCATTAGGTATTGGTTTCCTCATTTGTAAACAGGGTGAAAATAATAGTTGCTGCCTTCTGGAGTTAGAAGGGATAAATGAGACACTGTATATAATATTCATGCAGAGAACGATAATGAAGATGGTGATGCTAAGAAGGAAGATTAGCATCCATTCTATGCTTCTAAATGCCAGACACTATCCTAAGCTTTTTATATGGATTAGTTAACTGGTTAGATAAATTAACTCATGGAGAATGATTTTGTGAGTGTATATAAAACAATCATAGTAAAGACGGTATATATATATAACATAAATACACTGCACTGTGCCTGGTGTTTAATAGGAATTCTGGTGTGTCCTTTCGTGCCCTATTTTTCCATCTTTCATTATTACCCCTCCCTAGCCATCCTCCCACTCTCCTCTTCCCCAGGGCTGACCTAAGAGAGCGATGAATGCTGGTAACTGACTGATTAGGGGAAGAGAGAGAAAGAAGTCTCTGGAATTGCCTTTGGACTTGGTATCTAAGGGGTGTCTCCCCATTCAAGTTATCGTTTCTTTTGCGGACAGGAGCTCTGTTCTAACCCCTGTTGGTATCTCCCATAAGTACTGACACAGTATCGGATACGTGGCTAAACTGTTTTAGGCTAGGCTCTTCTTTGGAGGTCCTGGTTATCAGCACCACTGGCATCATTTTCAGTGATTGCTGAGGCTGATCCTGGAGCCATGGCTGGCTGACATGCTCCCACTAGCACACAAGAACGGTAGCCAGAGCCATCCGATAGTGGCTCTTTTGGCAGTGATCTGCTAGGGATGGGCCGCCAGGCCAGGAGGCTGAGAACCTGCACCCCAGAGGCTGCTCTGCTACTGACCAGCCAAGTTACCCTATGCAAATCTCCCCACACTTCCCTGGGCCTCCAGGTCCTCACCTGTAAAATGCTGCCCCTCGGGGCTCTGAGAATGCATGGCATGAAAGCTCTGAAAGATCTTTGCCCAAAAGCTGCTCAGAAGTGAAGTGTTGCTAATTTCAAGGGCTGAGGTTTCACTTACTAGGAAACATTCAGGAAGAGGGGGTGGGGAAAACGAACAGGAGCTTGTATATCCGGTACATATAGGAACCTAAATTTGTTGTCCTGCTTAGTGATTCAAGCTGGTGCTGCCTGTGGAATACTCTGTCCTTTGGGATCCTAAGGGAAAGGAGGGGTTGCAGAGCAGGGAGGCCATAGCCAGTGCACAATACAGTGAGAAATAGACTGATAGCAATGAGACGCCACGTACACAGGTTCATACACATGCATTCACACTCCTGAAGGCCCCCAACGCTGCCTTGCAACAGCAGCTGGAGCTAATTACAGACAGACAGACAGGGCTTTCTCTGGCTCTTCCCTCAAAACTGTCAACCATCCCCCACCACCACCACCCGCCCTAGGGATTGCCTGAGCTCTCAGAAGGGGTGTTGCTGGCGCCAGAGCTAAGTGCCTAGAAAGAACATAGGAGGGAGGGATACAGGAGAGTAGGAGGCCGCCATGTGGCTCTGTCTTGTGGAGGTGGGAGAGAGGAGGGGATGAAACGGGAGAGAGCTGGCTGGGATACAGATGCAGCTTTGTGTTAACAGATGTGCTCTCCTGGCAGGAGGAAGCCCAGACACTTAGCTCCTCCCTTCTCCTTCATCTGGATCCACCCAGGGATCCCCTCTTAACCCTTCTCCCTCTTAATCCCCAACTTCCTCTTGAATGCTATATCTGGCATAAACCTCAATAAATGTTGAATGAATGAGTGGGTGAATGAACACATGAACCCTCCTCAAACTCATACTATTCCCAAGCCCTATTCCTACCTCACAGACCATAATACTCCATAAGCCTGTCCCTCTGCTTTTCTTTGTATATATCCCCTTGGGGCATTTTCAACACTCACCTATATGCTTCTAACTCACAAATTTGTGTCCAATCGAGACCTCACCAGCTGTCTGAATGTTTCCCATGCCCCTCAAACCCAACATGCCCCATGTTAAAGTCTTTAGCAATGGCTTCCCTGGGGGTCTTCTAGCAGTGAGCCCTGGTCTGCGCAGGGAGTAAAGGAAAGAAGGACTTGCTGTACAGGACAGAGTCAATGAACACATTAGCACATCCATCAAGGCAAAGGACCTTGCTGATCCCAAGGTTACAATTCTTTTTTTTTTTTTTTTTTGAGAGGTTTTTGCTATAGGGCACATGTGCTCATCAGAAATACAGAGAGACACAGAGAGACAGAAAGTGAGAAATCACTCCCCGGGGGGATGGTCACGCCACAATCCCTTCTCCTCCATTCTCCTCTCAGGATCTTGGGCACGCACGCACACAGCATGAGTTTAAGACACCAGGTCTGGGACTCGAACCGCTATCAACTATATGGGAGTTCAGCAACATAGCCATTACGCTAACTGCTGGTCCCCCAAGGTTACAATTCTTATTGGGCTTCCAAGAGAAGCTGATCCTAGTGCCCCTCTTCAGATCAGGGTACCAAAGTTCTGCCCTTCACCCTCTTAACCATTATCCTCCCCCACCCCCCCATACACACACCCATAAGGAAAACCAAATTAGGAACTAACTGCCAAATTAGGGATAACTGTTTAATCTGGGCTTCTAAAACTGGAGCCAGGCCAGTTGTTTCTGCTAAAAGAGGCTTTTGAAAAGGAACTAACATGTAGTGGTGAGTTATTTCTTTTCCAACACTGTCCCTCCCAGCCTCATTCTTATTGATTTGCATCCCTAGTATCCACCCACCTCATCCCTCAGCCAGTATACACACACATACACACAGCTTTCCCCCTTGCTTCTAACTCCATTCCTCTTTATTCTGGAGCTGTGTCCCCAGGCTCACTACAAACCCCCATGTAAATATTGAACCAAGATTGGTGGGAACTGGGGATTCCATTCCACCAAAGTGGTGCTGGATGGAAGACACAGAGTGTTTACTGAGAGTCCACACTCAAATTCTTTCCTGCCCTTGGCAAGGAGAAGAGCAAATAAAGCACCCCCTTTCCATAAGGCCCTCCTATATTTGGACAGCAGCCAAAGGAATGGATTGCAAACATAGTGGCCTTTGGTTCCCAACAGGCTTGGGACCTATAAAGGCAGAATCCAAGTTTCTTCCTTCCTATCCCCAGGGTATCCTGAATACCACACATAAGCACAAATGCAAGATGTCATTATACCCAGCCATGTTATGGCCACATCTAGGCATTTTCAGGTTTTAAGGCAAAGTGAAAGATTTATCATCAATTTCAGTCTGACACACAAGATGTTAAGTAATTTATTCAAAACATTCATGTGTTTAATTTCAAAATATCCATTTGTTCATTCAGCAGATCTGTTATTAAGCATTTCAAAAAGCTGTAACCCATGGTTCCTGCCTTCAAACTGCTCCTTTTCTAGTTGAAGGAGGGGACCCTAAAACAGGAGTTAACTGACAATATAAATCCATGCCAAATCACTTCGTATGCCTGATGTGGCCTATGGGTCTCTTGAAGTCCTTTTGGCTACACTGAAATTTTCCACTCCATTGCTTCTATCACTACCATTCCTACCTTCTTCCATCTAGGGTGGTGATTAGTTATATGCTGAGATGCTTGGGTTCATATCCATGTTCTACCATTCACAAGCTGTGTGACCTTTGCCAAGTTAGCCTACCTGAGTCAGTTGCCTCCTTGATAAATTGAGGACAATAATAGTATCTACCTCACAGAGTTATAGTGACAATTAAATAAGTAACACATACAAAACACTTAAAATGATACCTGGCACATAATAGGTGCTAAATAGTAATAATAGTCATTATTTTCATGATGCAACTGCCCTTTGTTAACACCAGAGGTTATAATTCTTTTTTTAAAGAATTATTTATTTAATTTTATTTATTACTATTATTATTATTATTTTAATTCACTATAAGGCACATGCATTCACCAGAGAGAGACAGAGGAAAAGTAAGAAAGCAAGCTGCCAGGTCTGGGACTTGAACTATGGTCAGCCATGTGGGAGTCCAGTGCCTCAACCACCGCACCACCTGCTGGTCCCAAGGTTACAATTCTTATTGGACTTCCAACAGAAGCTGGTAGAGTGCCTTATTCATTCATCCATTCAGTCAATGACAAATACATGTTGAGCATCTATGAGTACCTGCGCTAAGCTCTGGGTTCATAGAGACAAAGAAGACACAGACTCTGACTTTGGGACTGAATAATTCACTCAAAGCAGCCCTGGATTAATAATGCCCTGAAGCAACAGAAAAAAGCAAATACAAATCCTCCCTGGAGGAACACACCCTCAACCCAGTTTTCATAGCATTACCTGGGATAAAGTCAGGCTGAACATGAACTCATAATCCAAAATTACAAAGCACACAATGAAACTAGAAATAACAAAAACAGAATTAGATCCTCAAAGACCTCAGGTATTGCAATTATGTGATATAAATATAAAATAAGTTTTATCATATTAAAAAAAAATGAAGGTTTTTATTTTATCAAATAATAAGACACTAACAAAAATAATTTTTCTAGGTATCATCTTTTTATAGATGGCAAAGCTAGGGCTCAAAGGAGTGAAGTAGTGGTAAACAGATAATAGTAAGGGACTCAAATCAGTTTTTCAGTGTGTAGTGTTATTTTGGCAGTCTCAGGGACTGAGAATGTGGCATTTCTTCCCTAAGTTATTCAAGAAGTGAGATGAATACAAAGCACTGTGCTTGATCTGTAAGAAACCCAAAGATGGGGACCAGCAGATGGCATTATGATTATGTCACTGGACTCCCATTTAGTCAACTATGATTCGAGTCCTGGACCCAGTGGTTTAAAACTCACACCAGGCATGTGTGCATGCATGCCCAAAATCCCAAGAGGAGAATGGAGGAGAAAGAACTGTGGTATGACCATCCCCTCTGAGCAGTGATTTCTCATTTTCTATCTCTTTGTCTCTCTGTCTCTCAGGCGAGTGCATGTACCCTATAGCAAAAATCTCTCTTAAAAAAGAAACACAAATATGAACAAAATACAGTCCCTTCACTCAAGAAGCTCAAAATTCAGTAGAGAGAAAAGACTATGCACATGTGAAAATAACTATCAGTATCAGGCTGCATGGTAGAAATTGCTATGGTCTGGAATGGTAGGAGGTGAGACTTAAGCAGTTCTTTGAAGGACAGGGTGGATCTATGGTAAAGAGATGCTTCAGACTGGCCAGTGGGGTAGATGTGACTGGGAATGGCATTCCTAAAGTCACAAAGAAAGTTCATCTACAGAGCAGTTGAGGGAAGAGTGAGCACATTTGACCAGTTGACTAGATTCATGCAGGGTCAGGCCTGTGCCATCTCATAGGATCCCACATTCAAAAGGGCCCCATGCTTGGTTTAATGCTCTGCTCTGTCACATTTTAACACAGAGTTTCACATGTTTATTTTGCAGCAGGGTCCACAAATGATGTGGCTGGTATTATGTAGGAGAATGTAGGGAAGGTATGGTTGGAAAGGCAGGGCACTCTTCGGAAGGAAGAACCTTGAATGGCATTGTGACATTTATTCTGCATGCAATTAGAAATCATTGAAAGTGTTCAAGCAGTGGAGGGATGTGATGACTGTGTAATTAGAAAACCACACCTTAGGGACCAGCAGATGGCGTAATAGTTATGTGTCTGAACTCCCACGTACTTTACCGCAGTTTGAGTCCCAAACCCGGCAACTCACACCGGGGAAGTGTGTGTGAGTGCCCCCTGAGAGAAGAATGGAGGAGAAGGGATTGTGGTGTGGTCATCCTCCCTGGGGGGTGATTTCTCGCTCTCTGTCTCTGTGTCTCTTGGGAAAGTGCATGCCCTATAGTAAAAAAATCTCTCTCAAAAAAAAAAAAAAAAAACATCTTGGGGAAGAGGTGTATATTCAGTCAGTCCAGTGAGAGAGGCAGATCAGTAAATAGACTATGATAGTCCCATGTGCTAAGAGCTAGGATCCAATTACATTTAGGGTCTTGTGGGAACCTAGAGGAAGGGTATTTAACCCAGACAGGAAATTCAGAGATTTCTATAAATATGTGACATCTGAACTGCATCTTGAAGGCCAAGTAATAATTTACCTTGTAGACAAAGCACAGAAGGGCAGTCCAGGAGAAGATAAGAGAGTATGCAGAATCATGGGGCATCTATTCTATGCCAGGCTCTGTACCTTATGCTGAAAATCCTTGTTCTTGGGCTAGCTGGGGAAGCAGACTACTAACCAGAGGATAACAAGACAATGTGTCAAGGACTATGATATGGACGTGTGGGAATGTGGAGGAGAGGCATCTGATTCAGACTGGGGATAGGGAAGTCTCTTTCATATAAGTGTTCTCTGAGTGGTCTTGTATTTAGAAAGTGTTAACTGGGTAAAGGGAAGAAGAGAGAGAAGGGCAAGGCAGTGGGAGCAATGAATGCAGATATACAGAGATAAGAGACAGTCTGTGGCTCTAAGATATTGTAAATGACTCCCTATAACTCAATTCTAGAATGAATAAGCAGGAGTATGAAGAGATGACCAAGGAAATGGGCCTTAAATACCAAGCTAAGGAGTTTGGACTTCATTTTAAGAAACAGTAGTTCTTAGCCCTGACGCTACTCTAGAATCACTGGGAGAGTTTTAGAAACTACTGATAGACACAGTTGGTAACGTGCTGAACTACAATCCTAGAAACCATGTGGCCATCCACAGCGTCAGATCTCCCAGTTAGCTTGAAAACATGTAGTGCCCAAGATACTGATAAGCTGAAGGTCTGGGAAAAAGGGATCACAGTGTGATGAGACCATTTAAAAGTGCTTCTCTCTTTCTCTCTCTCTCATAAAATAAATAAACTTTAAATTATTTTTAAGAGGCCTACAGGTGGTGTGGTGGCTAAGGCACTAGACTTCCACATGTTCGACCATGGTTTGAGTCCTGGACCCTCAGATTTGAAAATAGTGCTGGGCACATGTGCATGTGTGCCCAAAATCCCAGGAGGAGAATAAGGAGAAGGGACTGCAGTGTGGCCATCCCCCCAGAAGGTGATTTCTCACTTTCTCTCTCTCTTTCTTTTTCTTTCTCTCTCTGGTGAGCACACACACCCTACTGCAAAAAACTATCAAAAAAAAAGATATTTTGAAAATACTGATGACTGGATCCCACCCCCCAGTGACTGATTTTAATGAGTCTGTGGGAGGGCATTGAAATTTGTAAAAGCTCCTCTCATTGATTCTAATATGCAGAAATATTTGAGAATCATGGCTTTAGAAGGCAAGTTCTCAAAGTTGAGTGCTCATCAGAATCACCTAGATGGCTTGATAAACACGGGTTGGGAGTGTTTCTGGTTCAGTAGGTAGATTTCTGATAAGTACCTACACTAACTCTAACAGATTGTCTTAGATGCTGGTTCTGCTGGCCCCAGAACCACACTTTGATAGCTTCTGGTCTTAGGTGTTATGAAGCCATTTATAAGAGATAAGGAGGATATGTTGTGTGCAATAATCTGCTTTACATGTATGAAAGATCATTTCTAAGGGCCGGTAGGTGATATGGTGGTTAAGGGCACTGGACTTCCACATAGCTGACCATGTGTGGTTCGAGCCCAGACCTGGCGGCTTACTTTCTCTCTCACTCTCTCCCTCTCTCTCTCTCTTGTTCTGTCCCTCTCTGGTCAAATTAAAATAAGTAAATAGATAAAGTTAAATAAAATAATTCTTTTAAAAAGAAAGAAAGAGGGACCAGCAGTTAGTGTAATGGCTATGTTGCTGAACTCCCATGTAGCTGACTGAGGTTCAAGTCCCGGACCCAGTGGCTTAAACTCACGCTGGGCGCCTGTGCGTGCGTGCCCAAGATCCTGAGAGGAGAATGGACGAGAAGGGATTGCGACGTGGTCATCCCCCCTGGGGGTGATTTCTCGCTTTCTATCTCTCTGTCTCTCTCTTTCTGGCAAGCGCACACACCCTACAGCAAAAATCTCTCCAAAAAAAAAAAAAAAAAAAAGAAAAAAGAAAGAAGGAAAGAAAAAAATATCATTTCTGAAGAATGGCCACAGAGAGGCAGAGAGAGGAGATGGGAAAACAGGATTCATGGCAAGAGATGACTAGTGAGGGGAGTGGGGAGGCAGGGGAGTCCTGAACTAAAGTAATGGCAGTAGAAATGGAAAAATAGGTCATATTCAAAGAAAGCTTGGAAAGTAGAATTGGTGGAGCTCAGTGCCTGCCTGAATGTAGAGGTGAGAAATAAGCACCCCCTCCTCCTCTCTCTGTCTTTCTCTAGCAAGCATATGCACCCTCTAGCAACTACCAAAAACAAGCAAAAAAATTAAATAAGTTACCAGTCTTGGGGTGGAACATGAGGGAGAGGGATATTTGTACCTTCAAATCTTGCAGTAGTAGTCCCCAGGAAAATCAGTAGGAATCTCTCATTGTACACTCAATTCCTACTTTCAGCAGCATGAGTCCTCATCTCCACCCTGACCAACCTAGGATTCTCTTCAAAGTACTTGGGAAAATGATGGAAGATGGTGATCACCCTGACATAATGACCAGCCCAGATATGAGGCCTGCTCCTCGCCTAGGTATGTTTATTTTGTTCATTCATCATTTAACCAAATATGATATGGCTTATTGTATAGGCTGCTGCCTGAAGGATTTTTTTTTTTTTTTTTTTTTTGGAGAGGTTTTTCGCTATAGGGCGCGTGCGCTCGCCAGACAGACAGAGAGAGACAGAGAGACAGAAAGCGAGAAATCACCCCCCAGGGGGGATGGTCATGCCGCAATCCCTTCTCCTTCATTCTCCTCTCGGGATCTTGGGCACGCACGCACACGTGCCCGGCGTGAGTTGTAAGCCACCGGGTCCAAGACGCAAACCGCGGTCGACTACGTGGGAGTCCAGCGACATAGCCATTACGCTAACTGCTGGTTCCCCTGCCTAAAGGATTTTTGAAATATTCACAGAGACCACATTTCACAAGCAGGTAAAGAATTTATACCTTGCTCTTATATAACTAACAAAACAAATGCAACTTAAAGGGCAACTTGCAAAGGAATTTATTCTGCATGGATTTAAAATGTATAAAAATGAGCAATTTTCCAGTGCATCATCAGTCGTGTCTATTTGTAAGTCTCCTCTGTGGGCAAGTAGACTGCCAGCAATCAGCAAGACCAGCGGGGATGATGGATGGGATAATTGTCCATTAGGGCAGAGATAACTTTTCTACTGTGGGAGGGTTCAACGTGATACAGACATGATAGACGGAAAAAAAGTTAACTAATGTAATAGGAGTTGCAGCTCGATTTCTGGTAGTAACTATTCTCTGGCTGAATCACTGATTAGTCAAAGACACAACCTGATCTGAAACTGCTCACTGGTGCACAACCCCCGCTTTGGGTTAAATGTAATAGCATCATTAAAATTGGCTGTTCAAGAAACTCAAATTACTTCTTCCAAGAAGAAATCATGCCATAATAGAGTATTTTTTTTTTGAGTTCCTTAAGGACAGGGGCCATGTAAGGTGTATATGTGCGTGTACGTGTGCGTGTGTGTGTGTGTGTTTTAAACATTTGAATCACCATTACCTAGCATACAGGCTGACACATATTAAGCACTCAATAAAGGTTTGTTGAAATGAAATGAATTAATACATCTGTCCATTCATTCATCTGTTTATTCCTTTAACAGACATTTATTAAATACTGGGATTGCAAGCTCTGGCCCTGGTACTAGATGCTTCAGGTTTCATTTCAAGCTCCAACCAGCTGTACGAACTGGGACAAATGACTTAGCCTCTCTGAGCCTAATGCCTCCTGTGTAAAGTGGGGCAAAGAATAGTTCTTGCTCTAGTACCCCAGTTTGACAAGCAATTGAATTAATAAGTGTTTAGCACAGGTCTTGGCCAATAGTAAGTGCTCACTAAAGGGTAAATGTTATTATTATTGTATATGCTAGACTAGGTCTTTCTCAACTAACTAGGTCATTATAAGACATACAGAATCTCTTAAGAAATGACAAGGCTTTTGGCCAAAGCTGGTTTTTATTAGAGTGGTTATTTATGGTTCCCAGCCCAGAGTCCCACTGTCCTAGGCCTGCCGATCCTGGCCTGGTGCCCTTCTATGGCAGCTTGGGCTGTCTCTAGGTAGGTTGTGTTCTCTAGAGTAGCCTGAGAAATTGCAGAATAGAACATGAAGGAGGAAGGTAAATGTTGGTGGGAATCCAGTTAACTGTCAGCTTGCAGCCCCTACTGCACCCCAATCATTGTTAACTCCCTTGGGTGCCTTTCTACACTTCTGTATAGCTCTTCCTGGGAACATTTCTACCTACTAATAGCTTTTTTTTATGTTTGTCCTCTTGGCTCAACTGAAAAAGATTGTCCTTTATTTTGGTTTTAATTTTAAGGCAACGTGGTAGTGAACATTTGACTTGGGAGTTCAGTCAGGAAGCAAGGGAATTGATACAACATACTGGTTATGAGAGGATTCCAGAGATAGAAACAACTATCCACTGAAGAGCTGTGTGACATGGGACACATTACCTTATGTCTCTGAGCCTGAGTTATAGGAAAGGGGCCGGATGGTGGTGCAGTGGTAAAATATGATGCTCCGCAAAGCTGATCCACATGAGAAGATTTCAGGTTTGCAACCAGAGACCTACCTAAGTACACTGGGTATGCATGTGCCCATGATCTGGGGCTCGCTGAGGCAGGCTGTAAGAGGATTATAGCATCAAGATTCTATCGGGGGTACTGTTCTTCTATCTCTCTCTCTTGACCGTGGAAGAAGTTTTTTTTTTTTGGTTTTTTTTTTTTTTTTGGTTTTTTTTTTTTTTTTTTTATAAAAAAAAAGAAGACTAAACAATAACTACCTAGCATAGTGCCTGGTACACAGTAAAGCACTCAATGAATGGTGACTATGCTTACTATTCTGAGATCCCAAAGGTGGAAACAGAAGCCCAGAGAGATTAAGGGGACAACACCCATGTAGCTATTCAGTGACAGAGCTTTCTTGCTTCTTTTTTTGTTTGTTTGGTTTTTAGGTTTTTGCAATAGGGTGCATGTGCTTGCTCAAGAGAGACACAGACAGAGAGAGAGAGAGAGAGAGAGAGAGAGAGGAAGTGAGAAATCATCCCCTGGGGGATGGCCACACCACAATCCCTTCTCCTCCATACTCCTCTCGGGATTTGGGGCACACACACGCACACGAGCCCAGTGTGATTTTCAAGCCACTGGGTCTGGGACTCAAACTGTGGTTGGCTATGTGGGAGTCTAGTACCATAACCACAATGCCATCTGCTGATCTGCTCTTGCTTCCTGTTCTTATTACTAAACAAAGTCTGCCTCTTTCAAGTCCTTTACAGCCCCCCATTTAATATATACTCTGACATGCTAATTACAGGTCATGCTTTATTCTTTTTAACATCAGGTAACTTTAATATTGGATCATTGGAAAAGTCATGATGTAGTTTTCTGTGCAAAAATGCGTCAAGACTTTTCTGACGACCCAATATGTTTAAATGTGTGCTTCCCATATCTGTCTGCCTGGAAAGTCTTACAAGCAACCTGAGGACAAAGCTATAGCTTCCTCAACTAATATGTGCTCAGTTAATGTTTTATGAGTGTTGAGTTACCAGTCAATAACTTACCCAAAGTATATATGTCCACATCTCCTGTGTTACATTAAAAGCTGTATAGAAAAGTAAAATGGGCACATTCGGATCATGCAAGCCCGAGTTTGAGCAATACAGTTTGCAGCTGGGTATAAAGCCCCTCCCAGTGCTGGAAAATACAATGCTGGATTAAATAGTAAGAGTAATAGTACTTATAATAGTACTACTGCTAATAGTAGCATTTGTAGTATGAGGGGGCTTCAAATAGTTGATGGAAAAATGGAATTAAAGTACAAGTGTATATTGCTGCAAAGAAAATTAAAATCCATGCATAGTTTTTTCATAATACACATTTCCACCTTTTGAAGATCCTATATTGTCGTCGTCGTAGCAGCAGCAACAGTAACTATTAGCAACGTGTAGTGTAAAAAAATTTCCCTATGTTGTATTTTGTTTGAAGGGCTGTGAAGAGGCCTACATTATGCTATCTGGAAGAAGTATAGTGTTATTGAGTCAAAAAAACCTGGATTTGAAACCCAAGTCCCCACTTACTAGCTGTATGATATTGCATTATGCCCCTGAGCCTACTGTCCTCGTAGTAAAATTAGAATGACAGTTCTTATTCCACAGCTTTGTGGTGAGGATAAAATGTGGTACATAAAGCATACTATAGCATAGACCTCACCCATAATAAGGATTCAGAAATAACTATTTGGGGACGAGCAGATGGCATAATGGTTATGTTGCTGGATACCCATGTGGTATACCACGGTTCGAGTCCTTGACCCAGTGGCTTAAAACTCACATCAGTGTGTGTACATATACACCTAAGATCCCAAGACAGAATGGAGGAGAAAGGATTGCAGCACGGACATCCTCTCTGGGGGATGATTTCTTGCTTTCTGTCTCTCTGGTGAGTGCACACACCCTATAGCAAAAGTCTCTCTTTAAAAAAAGAACTATATGATAAATTAATAAATGTGTTTTCAGTGAAATGGCATGAAACAAACTCCAGACATCCTTCAGCATCTGCATGAGGTCTGAAGGAGTGAGAAAATCCTCAATAAGAACTGGTTCAACATCTAACCACCTGTCTCTTACCATGTAATACCTAGTATTGAAAACACTGAAAAATTAGCATTAGTAGAATAAACCATAGAAGGAAGCCACCACTTCACATCATAACCACAGAGTGGTTGGACCTGAGAGCATCCCTCAGAATATGATGAAATGTTGGAAAGGACAAGCACAGAGCCTGACACATAAGGAATGACTGATTGTGTTAGCTTCTTCTCTATCCTCCTCCCCAGTGGGTACTAATAACCACACTAATAACCAAAAACTCTGCAACAGAAAAATGGAATCAAAGTGGCTGAGAACTGATCACGGTATTGGCCTCACTGGATGACTGACCCTGTACTCCTGGCCCTGATGCAACTTGTCAGCCTGGAGAGCATTGCAGGCAGGGCAAAGAGAACCCGGCAGGGAAGTCTGCTGTCATGATACCACCACACATCCTCTCTCCTTTTTCTGAGCATGTGGGGGACAAGATTTGATGGGATGGGATCAGCTTGTAGTCTCGGCTACAAAAACTGTGCTTTCTCCTCTTTCCCTATCCCCCCCACCCCATTCTTGTTCGGACATGCACTGAGAATAGCATTCATAATTCCTGCATTCTCTGTCTCTTTTTTAGTGTTTGGATTGGCTGTTTGCCAAGACATCTGAATAGCGATTTCAAAGAGCAGGTGAGTTTGGGGAAGATCTCTTATCTTCTCCAATATATTAACTCCCTGCAAATTAAAGCAGAGATCCCCTTGGAAAGAGCACACAAAAGCTCCCAAAGCTTCCGAATTAAAGTCCCTACAAAATGCCCAGCAAAGTTGTCATTTTCAAGGGAAAGATACCCAGGTGTGGTAGTTGCTTTTAGGAAATTTGAGAAGTAACCTACAGGTTACATTTCTGATGTGAAAACCACTCTATGTTCTTTGTAAGCAATTGTTTGATGTGTGGCATTGCAGTCACGGGTGTGAAACATCTGGTTTTAACCAGAATGTCGGTGATTTGCTCACAACTGGGGAGGGCAGGTAAATATGGCTTTGCCTCCTGGTCTTTTTTCTGGCTCAGACATGCAAATTCCTGTCTACAAACTTATTCTTCTCTGCCAGAATTCAATAGGTTAGTGTAAGCAGCTGGCAGAGGTCTGCTTGTGGTTACAGTGAGTGCCCCATGGTGACAGGTAAGGACAAGAGAAGGGAGTCCAGCTTGTCTGAGGGGTGGTGACCTGGCTCACTAGTCAGTGGAGGGAACTGGTCTTGGTCTATACTGGGGGTGCAGAGAACAAACCCAGAAGAAACCTGGGCAAGGAAAAGGAGACAACGGCTACCATTTGTTGAGTACTTACTCTGTGCCAGGCACTGTGCCAAGTCTGGACTTGTTCTCGTTTCATCCTAACAAGGGCCTCATTTTACAGAAAGGGAAACGAAAGCCATAAGAAAAAGATAGATAAAAGCCAGGAACCAAAAACAACACAAATACCAAAGAAATTAGAGCTGGTTGCCAAGAAAAATTCAAGAACCTGAGTTCTTTATAGCCATGGTGATTGGGTTTTGGAGATTTGCATCTAAACTACTGCATCCCTTCAGCTGACTCCCTTGTGGGGCCAACTCTGCCTGTCATACTTCAAGGTGGCTGGCAAGGGCACAGAGCTGGTTTGGCAAAGACTGGGACCAGAAGAGGGATTGGCAAGTGTCTGCAATAGATTCCTTCAAAGAGTACCTTACTGGCCACATGCCATACTACTCCAGCTGGCACACCATGGGAGAAGAGGATCGATGAGTTGCAATAGAAAAATTGGCACATGAACTTGATCTGTGTTTATCCTTTTATAATCAAGCCTAATCATTCCTTGGTTTGGAACTAAGATGTTCTGCTATTGTTAATACCTGTTATAACTGCTAATATGCTTGAATTCCATTGGAAGAGACCCCTGCTTACGCATTCTGACAACTTCAATGAAAACACAGGTCCTATTGCAATAGGCGCACAATAGGAGTCACCACAGAACTCTGATGCATGACTTGTCTACACAGTCTCCCCCTGCCCCACCCCAGATAGCATTAGCCCTCATTTGTTGTTGAGCCAAAACTGTTAGTGAACGAATGTCATCTGTATTACAGCATCTTGCCACTAGGGTGTACAACTCCCACACACAAGAAAAGCAAGTGTCTCACCTTCAGACTGCTATGCCTATAAGCAGAAAAATCCAAGTACATCAAAAGAGTTAGATCCTGCTTGGTCTTTTGAAGAGATATAAAACATTTTAAAGGTGACATACATCAGAGCGATCCATTTACACTGGCTGGGTGGTGAGACCAAGACAGAGGGGCTGGATGAGAACCTCAAACAATGACAACTCAGTTGCATTCCCAGCTGTGTTAAATGACCAGCATATCATGATTGCCTTTTCACGCAAATATCAATGACATAATCCTAACAAGCTTGCAGCTCTCTCACTGGTGTAATAAAACAATGACCCAATTATTTTCAAGGGCTGAAGTAGCAGATGTGATGACTGCGTATGTTGTGCAGGGCACTGTGTGTGATGGATGGGGCACAGTAGGGCAGCAAACTGTGTGCCGAAGATTGGAAACCTGCCTCCTGAGCCAAAACTCCTGCCATTCATCTGGTTGAAAAATAAAATAAAATAAAGCCATTCAGTATGAAAGTTCCCACTTGTTCTCATGACAGAGGCCAGTTGGGAAACTGGGGCGGCGCTGATTGAAGCAAATTCTGTTTAAAAAACCAGCCGGTTTGTGGGTATTTGTTTATTTATAACTTCCCCCTCTCCACCTCCCCACACCCTGCCTCATTCGGCAAAGGATTTGAGATGGGATTTGAACACTGAAAGTTTGTTTAAGTCCTAAACAGGTCCGGCTACTTTCAAGATTGGATGACGAAATGAAAACTTTGGGATGAAGTGCTTTGCTCTATACAACACTGCTTTGGTTTTCTCGGAGCTAGTCTTCCTTGTACCCTGTGATGAGACGGACCTCTTGCACCAGAACACTCTTGTCCCCGGTGCTACACGTTACCAGGGAAATAAACATGAGCCTGTAAGCCTGAAGCCTGAAGAAATTAAGGAACATGGATTCACTCCCTCCCTCTCTCATTCATTCATTCAACAAAAATTGATTGGTACTTTAAACTGTAGCAAACTATATTCCAGACACAGGGGAAGCCAAAATAAAGGAAACCCAGTCCCTGCACTTGAAAAGCTTCCAGTCTAGTGGGAAAAACAGACAAATAAACAAGTCCCTGCTGTGCGGTATGACAGTGCTGTAGTAGAAATATGCCCAAAAGTCACAAGACGGCTGTGGTGTAGTGTAAGGTGGGGGCTGCAGATGGCTAGAAGATTTAGTTTATGGTCTCAGACTCAGACTGCCTTGGGTTCAACTTTTGGTCCCTCTCTCCCCAGCTTTGTGAACTTGAGCACTTTGCTTAACATCTCAGAGCCTCAATTCCCTCTTCTGTTAAATGGAGCTAATAATAGAATTGACGTCACTGGGTTATTATGAGGATTAAATGAGATAATCTGTGTAACGCTTAGAACAGTTCCTGGCACAGAGTAAGCACCCAATAAAGAGTTCAGTTTTTATGTTTTTTAGTCCTTTTGTTTAATTTCACAAGACTGTGTCTGGTGATGAGACTCCAAGGACCGGTTTCTAAAACAGAAGTTTTCAACAAACTCCTCCCTTTTAGCCTTTATTTTGTTTTCATATGGAATGACACAGTTCTGCCATGATTTTTCCCTCAGCAACCATATGTTTGGCAAGAACCTCAGGGAGAAAATACTTCCCAGATGGTTTTACTTATGTCACCCTACTATGTGCCAAGCAGTACTCTAGATGAGTGGGACACATTGCTGAGCAATACAGACACGGTCCCTGTCCTGTTGGAGCTTACATTCCAGTGGGGAGACAAATAGAAATAGGCATAATGACCCAAAAAGGTAGGCATAATTAAGGAAGCATTGCCAAAGGCTCAATTAGGAGGGAACATTTAGGCTGACACTGAAACGTTAAGAAGACGCTTCCTGCGCAAAAAAGCAAGAGCAAAGGCAGCCCAGGCAGGGGTAGTATATGCAAAGACCCTGGGGCAGGAAAAGACTTGGAGAAAGTTCCAGAAATGCAAAACCAAGGTGGCTGAGACACACAGTCCTGGTAGGGAAGTAAAGCAGGCAGGATTGTTACATGCATTTTGAAGCTGAGGAAATGGAAAGCCCAGAGAGATTAATGGACTTACCCACAATGCCTTGCACATAGTAGGTGCTCCATATGTCGTAGAATGTTCAGTTAGTAGGGCGGGGCTGAGGCCCTTCCAAATTCAGACTGAAATTTCTCACCACAACTAGGAATCAGCTACCCAGGGAGACTGAAACATGCAGTCTTTTTTGTCGGTGAGTCATAGGCAACGCGCATTAGAGTGTGGGGTCGAATGGCCCCAGCTGCTGCCTGTGTGTAAGGGGCGGGGTGGGTTTAGGCCGTGGCTGAAGCTTTTTAGCATGTTTATGATGAGCTGAAAGCACTCACTGCTTAATTTAAAATACCGCTCACACATACACATACAGTTCTGCAGCTGGGGAAGCTGCCAGGAATTGAGGCTAAGTGTAGAAAATTGGAGGATCAGGAATATCAGGTACCTGGCCCTGTTTTCCAGCTCTCACGGCTGTCTTTTACCCTACACAGTCTTTACCAAACTCTCAGAGGTCAAGACATAGATGTGGACAGCACTGATTTCGGGATGGGAAGCCTTTCCAGAGCCCTATGTGCCAGCCACACTGGCAGCCTCACTTGGTCTTAAGCATTCCTGCCTTCTGCTCCATCCATGCCTCAAAACCTGAACCAACCCTCTTAGTGAAGCCTCCCCAGGCAGCCCCTCCCAACCCACCCCCATCTTTGTGTTCCTTGAAATCTGACTGTTGGGAAAACTCACTTGACTCTGATCACAAACTGTCTGCACTGGCTGCTGCTTTTCCGGTGTGTGTATCTTATCACCCCAACCACATGGGGGCCCTCAGAGCACACTTGAGGAGTTGGTTGCTTTCTTTTGTATTCCTCACAGCTCTCAGCAGTCTCACCAACACAAGGAGAGTCCCATGTGCATTTGCTTGTGGGCTGCATGAGAGTATCATTTGAAAAGCCCTTTGGGTGGAGTACCTGCTCTTAATTTAAAAACAAGAACTTCGACTTGACAAAAATGTGGAAAACCCTCAGGGTATCCGGTTTCCTTCCCATTGCTCCTCTATACCCAGGGTACCCTGCCTGCAAGCTGGATGAACCTACAACCTCTCAGTCAACATGCCCCATGAGTCATGTTATTGGAGCACTTTGCTCAGAATATCCTTTCTAACTGAGACGTCCTCTCTCCCAACTCTACCTGTCAAAATCCCAACTTCACCCTTCAAGACCATGGCCAAATATCCTCTCTGCCAGGAAAGCCCTCACAGTTACAGTTCATTGCTCTCGCTACTGAATCTTTGTGGAACACAGTGTCTGCTTCTTTTGTGGTAGAGGCTGGTGGGCTGGAATAACCTAGTTTCAAATACCAACTCTGTCATTTCCCATGATAACCTCAGTTTTCTCTTCTGGAAAAGGGGATAACAGCACCAGTCTCAATAGGATGCTGGAAGTTGTTGAGGAAATGATATCTGCAGCCCACTCAGTATGAGACTTGGCCTATGGAGCTCAGTGTTACTTGTCATCATTGTCATCTTTAGCATCTCTAGGAAGCAGGGGAATGTCATAGTTAAGAATGTAGACTTGGGGGAGGTGGTCAGTGGCACAGCAGTAAAATGCAATGCTCTGCAAGGCCGACTTACAAGGAAGAGTTCCAGGCTCACATGCAGAGATCTCCCTGAGTACACTGGTCACACACATGCCTGTGATCTCGGAATGGCTGAGGTTAGGGATGCATCATTGTGTTGGGACCCTGCTGGGATGCTGTGTCCCTGTTGGGCTCTCACACGCTCTTATGGAAGTAAGGAAAAAACTTTAAAGATGTGTAGACTTGGAATCCAGACACATCTAGATTCCAGGACTGGTTTGGTCATTTCCTAACTATGTGACCTTGGGCCAGTCACTTCCTGAGGCCCAGTTTCCTCATGTGTAAAATGAACTAATAATACTCTCCCCAACCTGGTGGGGAAAGGCTCAAAGACATAAAGTATATAAAGAAAATCCCTCAGCCTGGTGCTCATTGCATTAAAAAGTGCTTCTTCAGATCTGCACACTCCTACAACCTACAAAGTTCCTTTAAAGACACAGACAGTATTTTCCTTATCTTTGCATCTCTCACTGCCTAGCCTAGCCCAGAACCTCTACAGCTGGCAGAGCCACAATAAATCATTGTTGAATTGAATTGAAAACCCAAACCAGATGTGCCTCCTCCTCTGTCAAGTGAAGCTTTCAAGCTGGTGGGTTGAGCCTACTGCCTCTTCACTCCTCCCTCTGAACTGAGCAGCTGCCATCGTCTGAGCCTGGCTAGAGGAATGAGGCAGTGCATAGGGAGGGATAGGTGGGTCTGGGAGGGATAGGTGGGTCTAGGAGGGACTAGGTGAGACCAGTGAGGTAGCAAAGAGCACTCTGTCTGCTCCTGGTGACCCCAAGTAAGTTGCCCCTGAAGGGTGTTATCCTGCTGCCCTGTTGAACAATAGAAGGTGGCATACCAGAAGCTTTTCTCCTACCCAATGCCTAGCTACAGAGGAAATCCACCTCCTTTCTCTCTTTTTTTTTTTTTTCTTTTTTTGGAGAGGTTTTTGCTATAGGGCGCGTGCGCTCGCCAGACAGACAGAGAGAGACAGAGAGATAGAAAGCAGGAAATCACCCCCCCAGGGGGGATGGCCACGCCGCAATCCCTTCTCCTCCATTCTCCTCTCGGGATCTTGGGCACGTACGCACACGCGCCCGGCGTGAGTTTAAGCCACCGGGTCCGGGACTCGAACCGCGGTCGACTACGTGGGAGTCCAGCGACATAGCCATTACGCTAACTGCTGGTCCCCACCTCCTTTCTCTTTTAGCAGAGATGGGGGTCCTGAGGTCCTAAGAGGTTCGGCTCTGAAACTATGAGCAGAATTCAAAGCTGAGTTTAGCTGGCACCACAGGCAAGCTCTAACCACTTGGAAACCCTTCCTCTAGGCTAGTCTTACTAGAGACTGATAGAAGTACGTATTTACCCCTCTGCCCCTCTCGTAAGACACTCCACTCTACCAGAAGCAGAACACAGGACTTTATTGGGAAAAAATACTCCAAAAAATGCCAACTCTATGTGTTTTTCTTTCAGTTTACCAGAGGGCACATGTGCTTGTCAGAGAGAGAGACAAAGAGAAAGGAAGAGAGAGAAAGCACTCTTCCCAATGGGGCATGGTCACCCCACAATCACTTCTCCATTTCTCCACCCTGTCAGGATTTGGAGCATGTACACACATGCATTCAATCTGTTTTCCAAGCGACTGGTGCCAGGATTCAAACTGTACAGCAGTCCGTGTTGGATTGCCTTAACCACTGGCCTTGGGGCCAGTCCAGCAGAGACCTGTTGTAAGAGGCCCATGTTTTCTGAGTTTCCTTGGTTCTGGTCCAGAGCTGTGTAGACAGAACATGCAGTAGTATACTATCCAGCACAGGGTCAAAGTGATGAGCCAGAATATGGCTGCCTAGATTGTAACTCTGGTTCTGTCACATGCTAGCCTGCCTGACATCAGACAAGTGACTTAACCACCGGTGCCTCCATTTTCTCACCTTCCACAGGGCATTAATAATAGTACCTTCTCATGGAGCTATCTATAAGGGTTAAATGAGCTAATGTTTGTAAAGTATTTACCATGTGCTTAGCACATGGTGAACACTAGCCGATCATTTGTTAGACAAAAATAAATGCATACCTCTGTGACTCTGTAGCCAGACTAGCCTAGAGGCAGAGTTGCCAAATAGTTAGAGCTAGCTGAATTTGGCGCTGAATCTCAGTATTATGATTTTTGGAGGTGGACCACTTTGACCTGCAGTTTGACCATCTCTAACAATGGGACAAAAACAGTTTCTTCCCTGAAGTCTGTTGTGAGTTTTAAATGAGGTATCTCCAAAGACCTGGACATAATTCCTGACTCGGTGGAACAACTAAGCACCCAACAAAGCAGAGTAGTCATCATCTGAATGTTGGAAAGGACTGCTTCCCATGTTTTTGCCTCTTCTGGGTTAAGTTAACATGTGATACATAGTTTCGGAAATCCTGCCACAGTAAAGGAACAATTTCATTGTTTTGCCAGTTAACTTCCTAAACATTTCATTCAAGAGCCATAAAAAGGAAACACTTTGGGTCATCTCTAAACCTACCAAGCACGCGCAATTAATACTCTCACACTCAGCAAACCTGACCCCCAAAACTGCAGAACTGACTTTGCAGACGAAATTGAAGAAATGAGTATTTTACTGCAAACAAAAGCCATCTTTGTTTGCTGCCCAGCTTTGGGAGAAAAAAAAAATACCTCAACCCAGGAGCTTGGAAAATTCTTGAAAGTTCTCATTCTATTCCAGCAAATCCAACCAAATTGGCAAGATTCCTGGCCATGCAAACCTGAGTCAGAATGAGTCGCCTCTATCCACCCTCTCTCCACAGCACCCAGAACCCAGCAGGGACACTGGACATCAATACATGTTGGTTGTCGGTTCCTCCACGGGAGCCCCAGATTCCATTTCTACAATGTCTGCTACATTGCCAAAGCACTCGAAAGCAGTACTAAAGAGCATTTTTTAAAACGGGGGAAAAAAAGCATCCATCAACTCACCACTCTAACACAACTCTTAATTTTGTGTGGAAAGTTCTCTTCCAGTCTTTATCCACGTGCAGACATATTTTTACAGCACTGTAGTCATGGGGAAAAACTGCAACAGCTTCGGCCAAGAACCAGATACCATACAGCTCATGTCACTAAACTTTCCAAGTCAAGGCTTTTTCTCCCCTCATTCACTCCATTCATCGGTCAATCAGTCATTCAACAAACACAGATTTATGCAGGTGCTGGTGCTATACTCTGAGGAGCACAGAGAAGACTAAGGCACTGTCCCTGCCCTCAAACAGCTCCCAGTTTAGTAGGGGAAACAGACAAGTCAGCAGGAAATGATAGCCCAATGGGGTCAATGCATGAATGTTGTGAAAGTACAGAAGAGCATTGGGGCGGGTGGAGAAAGGATACAGAGGACAGGGGAGACCAGGCAGCACATACACAAAGGTGTGGAGTCAGGAGAAAGTCAGGTTTCATTGAGTAGCCAAAAATAGTTCTGGTGGCTGCTTTGTAGGCAGGTGGCAGTGGATGCAGTGAGAAAGGAAGAAGGGGCCAAATCATTAATATGAAAGGTTTTTGAGGACTGTGGGGAAGCTTTGGAAAGGCTTGAAGCAGGGTGGTGGCACATTCCTAGGTACATTTTATGAAAGACTGACCCAGCTATTAAGTGGAAGGCAAACTGGAGAGCACAAGATAGGTGACACTTAGCAGCCTGTTGCAATACTCCATCAAGATAAAGAAGGTTTGTGGAAATGAATGAGATGGCTCTACCACCTATAGACTGTGGCACCTTACTAAGTAACTTAACCTCTCTGTGTCTCAGACTCTTCATCTGTAAAGCAAGAATAACAATAGCACCTCCCTTTAGGAGCTACCAAGAGGATTAATTAGATGCTGAATGCTAAGCACCTGGCACAGTGTCTGATCCCCAGAAGACACACAATACATGTTACTTCGCCTTGCCCTCATCCCTCTTCCTCTACCTCACCCTTTCTTAAAGCCTGGCACAGTATTGGAGCATTGCAGTGCTGGAAGCAGGGCTCTAACCCTGACAGTCTGACTCCAGAGAAGTTTGGAGAAAGTTTGAAAGTGCTGGTGTCAGGACAGCTACTTAGGATTGATTAGCTGAGTGGAGGAGGGCCCCACTGAGGTTGGAAACTATGACTTTTTGGTGGGACTAATCAACAAAGTGATGGGATTTTCTCCAGCAGTGTTCCTCCATCTGAGTGTAAGCACAGAGGAGTAAACTTCAGTTAAATACGTCCAGACTTGGGATTTTGCCTTGTGGATAGGACAGAAAGGCACCAGGAAAGGGAGTTTGCAATTTAGGCAAGATCCTGATATCTATATCCTATGAATTTGACAAACATACCTGGCTTTGGATCTCATCTCTTCCCTGTACTAGCTGTGGGACTTTGGGTATGTCACTCAACCTCTCTGAGCCCGAGTTGCCTTGTTGGAAAAAGAATAAAAAAAAAGGCAACAGTACTTGCCTCATAAAGTTATTGTAAGGATGGCATAAGATTATTGAAATGTTGTTGTAAGATGCTTAGTACGTGCCCGGCACATATATATTCATCGTCATCATCATCATCATTTTCAAGGATGAAGAAAGAAGTAAGGTGGAAGGGGCTAGCAGGTAGGAGAATAGATGGTGGAAATTCTGACTGATGATGGAGCATAGTAAGACAAAGATGGGGGTGTGTCCCGCACATGGATCATTGATGTCACACTCACCCAGAATGATGTCAGGACTTGGGATGGAGAAGATAGTGAGCCAGATTTCAAACTCTTCTTTGAATTTGGGAAGGGAAGTTAACCAGGAAAGGATGGTTATAAAGAAGAGTCGACCAGGAAAGGAGAAAAGAGGATGCTGTAGCCAGATGGCATAAGAAGGAGTTCTTGGCGAGTACAGAAAACTAACCCTTTGGAAGCAGACAGGGGAAGCTAGAGCACTGACCCCACCTCCCAACCCTAGGGTGTCTGCATGTGGAAGTGCGGACAGTGTCCACGAGAGGGCGCTGCGGGCAAAGCCGTGAGCTTCGTTGAGACTCCGGTTTCAACACTTGCAGGCCTGGAGGTAGACAACAACGTTCTGTAAGAAGTTTATGCTGAGTGCCCAGAGGATTGTTTATTATGCAGTGCAGCTTCCAGAGGGCATGGAGAAGAACCGGGAAGGGCAGTAGTTGGGAAACGGACGAGTCAGGGGCAGTGGAGATGGGTGCACAGAGCAGTATGAGGATGGTACAGACGAGGACAGATGATAGGCAGGGAGGGTTAACTGTTGGGCCAAGGCCAAACTCTGAGGGATGTGAGGCCTGGTGGGATTAACTGTCCTCGGAGCTCCAAATGGAGCTTTTTTTCCCTTTACATCTTTTGTTTATTATAAAAGTAACATGTGTTTGTTTCAAACAACTCTAATCATTACTGAAGTGAAAATCTGTCTCCCCCATTACAATCCGCAGAGGTCACCACTGTCGAGAGTCTATCCTTCCAGAATTTTTCCCTGTGTATAACATATAATACCCTTAACGAACATCAGATCCTACTATACTTACTCTTCTGCAGCTTGCTTGTATTATAAACAGCTCTTGGAGATGGTGTGTGTCAGTACTAGCGGACCTCAAAAAGTTTCTGGAAAAATGGAATCAAAATACAAGTTTATTTTCATGATAAAAAATTTTAAAGTCCACGCGATTTTTGCCTAATATACATTTTTCATGAACTCTTAAAAGACCTAGCTTTCTTACATGAAGATCTAACTTGTCCTTATTTATATACTTGTCATTGTTGTAGTAGAAGAAATAGTAACGGCTAGCAATGCTTTGTGCTGGGTACTAAGTATCTCATATGGATTATCTCATTTACTCTTCATGGTTTCAAGAAGGATTGTTACCTTTCCTATTTTACAGACGAGAAAATCAAGTCAGAGAGGTTTAGAAACTTGATCAAGGTCACACAGCTCATAAGAGCCAGAGGAGGAAGCCAAACCTAGGCAATCTGACCACAAAGCCCAAATTCTTTTTTTTCTCTTTTTTATTTTTAAGAGATATTTGTGCTCTAGAGTGTGCGTACTTACCAGAGAGACAGAGAGAGATAGAGAGAGAGAAAGTGAGAAATCACCCACCAGGAAGATAGCCATGCTGCAATCCTTTCTCCCCCATTCTCCTCTTGGGATTTTGAGCACACACACACGTACCCAGTGTGAGTTTCAAACCACCAGGTCCAGGACTCAAAACCCAGTCTCCACGTGGGAGTCCATCCAGCGCTTTAACCACTACACCACCAGCTGGGCCCAAAGCCCAATTTCTTAATAATTAGCATAGCGAGGCTTAGTATGCCATTATTTGGATGCACTATAAATTATTTTACCAGTCTTTCACTGAAGTCCTCTAGGTTATTTCTGATTTGCTGCTATTCATCAAAATGTTTAAATGAATATGGAGCATTTCAAAAGGATAAACTGAAAAAGAACTCGTTGAGCCAAATGACATTTTCAGTTGCTCTCCAGATGTTATGCTCATTTAAATGTGCAGGGAGAGTGAATGTGTGTGCCTTTTTAATTTTGCCAATCTGACAGGTGAGAAATGACACCTCAATCATCACAATGCTGTTTTAATTTGCATTTCTTAATTCTTACTGATGTGTGCACCTTTTTAAAAGTCTATTTATTTCTTCCATGAGAGAGAGAGAAAGAAGTCACACATATGCAGAGGCACCCCCAACAGGGTCTTCACACCTCAATCCACTCTCAGCCTCAACTGGCTCAGATCATGGAGATGTGCACACAACTTGGGGTGATCAGAAAAGTCCTGGGTTGTGAACTCAAGACAAACCCAGGACTTTTCCCATGTGGGTCCAGTTACATCACTGCTGTGTTACCACATGGCCCTGCACATCTTTTTATATGGCATAAGCCCTTTGTATTTCCTCTATAAATTGACTGTTCATTATTCTTTGAGCATTTTTCTAGTGGGATATTCATCATCTTCCCATTGTTCTATAGAAGTTCACCCACTCATTCCTTCAACAAATATTACTGAGTACCTACTGTGTGCTGGCCACTATCTGAACACTAGGGATACAGTGGTGAGTAAGCAAAACCTTGGCTTTCATGAAATGACATGTAAGTAGAGGAGAACAATTATAAACAAGCAAATAGAGAAATAATTGTAGATCATGGTGAATACTGTAAAGAAGCTAACATACCTTCTTATAAAGGAGCTTTTAAAATATTATCAATAAAGGGACCAGCAGTTGGCGTAATGGCTATGTTGCTGGAATCCCATGTAGTCAACCGCGGTTTGAGTTCCAGACTCGGCGGCTTAAACTCACGCCGGGCATGTGTATGTGAAAGGCCAAGATCCCGAGAGGAGAATGGAGGAGAAGGGATTATGCCATGGCCATCCCCCTGGGGGTGATTTCTCGCTCTCTGTCTCTCTGTCTCTCTCTGTCTTTCTGGCAAGCGCACGTGCCCTATACCAAAAACCTCTCCACACACACAAAAAAATTATGAATAAAAAAAATTTTATCTGCCTTTTTTGTAATTAATCTACCCACATTTATACTTGGCCTTTCAACTTTGCTTGCCATCTCTTTTGACATACCAAAGCTGTTAAATTTTTGCAAAGTCAAATCTATCTTTCTTTAGAGAATCTAGATATTTTTCTTGCTTTGTAAAGATTATTGAGAGGGGGCCAGCAGGTGGCGTGGTGGTTGAGACTCTGGACTCCCACATGGCCAACCCTGGTTTGAGTCCTGGACCTGGCAGCTTGCTTTCTCACTTTCCCATTCTCGCTCTTCATGTCTCTCTCTAGTCAAATCAAAAAATAATAATAACAACTAAATAAATTGAAAAGATTACTGATGGTATTTAAAAAGTATTCCATGCTTTCTTCTGTCTTTTCGTGATTTCTCCTGTTTTTAACATGTAAATCTTTGGCCTAGTTGGATATATTTTAGAATGGGGGAGGCAGATGGTGGTGAAGCAGTAAAACTCAAACTTCTGTGAGGCTGACCCACAAGAGAGGTTTTGGGCTTGCATCCAGAGGCCTCCCTGAGTATGCCAGGCATTTCCATACGTACCCATGATCTGGGGCTGACTGAAGCTGGCAGTGGATTGCAGTGTCATGACCCCATTGAGGGTGGTCTCTGTCACTCTCTCTCCTTCGTGGAATAAATAAATAAATAAACTTTTTTAAAAAGAAGAAATAGTTATATAGAGACTCAGCTTCATTTTTCCAGGCCAGACTGGGTGTCACAGTAAATGGCACCATATTTTATATGGTACATCTTTTCCCCCCAGAAATGGTGAAGCTGAGGTTCAGAGAACGGAAGAGTCTTGCCCAGGGTCATGTACCAAATTAGTAGTGGCAGAACTATTCCTAGATCCTGGGGTTCTTGGTCTCTTTGGCAGCCGTCACTCCTGAGCTCATCACAACTCTATCCCCTAGGCACTTGAACTGCCCTCCCTGGTCCACCCCAAGATCTGCCATCAGGAGCCGCGTAGCATCTTCCCTTTCCAACAAGCTCCCTGATTTGTCTTGCTCAGAGACAGGAGTGCTGTGACCCAGGGTAGCTTTGCTACTTATAAATAGGCAGATACCTGCTGATCTCTGCTGAAATCCCTCCCATTGAGACCACTTTGGCTACAGAAGGCTGGGGCAGAGGGCAGATAGATTTGCCACTTAGGAACCAAATTAGGAAGTGTCTATTCTAAATAAAGAAATTTGGCATTGTTTTCATTCAGTTGCTGCCAGCCCAGGAACCTTCCAAGGCTACCTCAAATTATGCCATAGTGATAAACTCGGGACTTGGAGGCTGCCAGGACTTGTCCCAAGGCCTAGAATCGAAACGATTGTCTTCCCCTCCCCATTCTTTTAATAATAGAAACCACATGCATACACATACATGAAAGAGACAGAGAGAAATGTGGGAGAGAAGGGTAGATATAAAACACCCTTGACAAGGTCTCATGCCACTGCCCTCCTCCTGAGCCCTCCAGATCCTCAGGATCCTGGGCACCCACACACACTTCTGGCATACTTTTCAGGCCAACCGAGGATGCAAACTGCCATATGGATTCCAGCACTGTAGGGTGCTGGCGATAGGCTGTGCCATAGTGGCTGGTCCTCAAAAGCTTATGTTGAAAGGACAGTTGCTTACCCCACCTCCAGTGCAGCTTGACCTGCTATTCCATCTCATTTGGCATTTCCTATGCAGGATTTCCCTTTTCCCTCCACAGGTCCCAAGGCTGTGGACATTTTCACACCCCCAGGAGACAGGCACTAGGAGAGCATCTCTAGGGAAAAAGAAAAGTGAGGTGGGCGTCGAAGTCATTCAAGCTATTTGAGACAACATTTTTAAAGCTCATATTTTCTGCCAGTTACCAGGAGATTTTCGGTCAAAGTGTTCGAACAAAATAGGTGGATAATTGCCTCCATTATTTCATTCGGCTTTCCATGGATAGACTCAGCTAAAGATATTGGCTAGGTCTTCTTGCCCTACTAACCTCAATGGGTGTTTTGTTGCTTCTCTCCCAAACTCTGAAGTAAATTTACTGCTTGTAATAAGGTGAAACAACCTTTTAGATCCCCTCTGTCCCCTACCTATAGGCAGAGTGAGCAGCAGCTTCTGCAATGAAATTTAAGGACCTTCTTCCCATTCCATAGTGTCAGATGGTCCCACCACCAATAAGGGGAAAGAGACCTGTGTTCCAGTCTCAACTCTGCCACAATTTGCTATGCGACCTGACACAAGTCACTACTCCTCTCTGGGACTCAGCTGGTAACCAGTAAACTAAGAAACAGCTTCCCTAACTAGGATCCTTGTCAAAACCACCAGTGGTACTTTTTGATAATATGCAGAGTCCAGGCCCCATCTCAGACTTACTGAATCACACTCTAAGGATTAAGAACCACTGTATCTGTATTCCAACAAAAACTCCCGTGATTCCTTTTGTGCAGCCTAGTTGGGATCTGGTGAACCAACCTCAGGGTCCCCTTCGACTTCTGACATCAGGTGGTTCAGTACCTCCCTCAGATTTATGTAGTGTGTCTCTAAAAAAAGGTGCTTCTCTCTGTCCCCCAGACCCAAGGGGAGCCCATTCTTTCATCAGGAGTCCCAAGGGTTTTAGGCATTTATTTGTCAGCTATTTAGCATTCACGTTTGAGGACAGGACCCAGAAGGAAGGGGTGCACATATCATTGATGGGGAAGAGAGTCAGGGGACAAAAACAGCAGAAAAATAGGGGACTGGATCTGTTTGAAAGTTAAAGAAGCCCGAGAGCCTACTGGGGACATGGAGGGCATTGGCAGATCATAGGGACAGAATCTGAGGCTCATTTTCTCTGGCATGTATCCTCACTGTCTTGATTCAGACTAAACAATGTAAAGCAGTACAATCCAACTAGGAAACAGGTTTTTCTTTTTTCGAGATCCTATAGCTTCTGGGGTTGATGCCAGCAACTGAGAGTGTGAATATGTCTCCCTCTATGATTACTGGGACTATCTGACCTCAGTTCCTTGGTCCCAGCATGCCTTGAGAAGAGGAGACTTGGCTCTCTCTTCTGATAGCTGGAATCCCACCATCTTTCAGTGATTAAGAGCTCCCATCTCTCTTGGGCCAGCAGATGGCACAGAGATTAAAGTGGCTGGATCTCATATGACTGATTGCGCGGTTTGAGTCCCAGACCCAGCAGCTTGAAAAATCACACCAAGCGTGTGAGTGCATGACCAAAATCCCAAGAGGAGAATGAAGAAGGGATTAGGGAATGTCCATTCCCCACAAGGGGTGATGTCTCTCTCTCTCCCCTCTCTTTCTCTCTCACCAGTGCATGCACCCTATAGCAAAATTGAAAAGAGAGAGAGAGACAGTGCTCCCATCTCCTACTAGGTTGGTTTTTTGTTTAGTTTATTTACTTATTTATTTCCTCCATGACAGGGAGAAACAGAGGGACAGAAAGACAGAAAGACAGCACCTACCTACAACAAGGTACTTACACCATGATCCACCCCCAGTTTCAGCCAGCCCAGATCATGGGCACATGCGTACCTTGCATGTTCAGGGAGATCTCCGGATATGAATCTAGAACCTTCTCGTTTGGTTCAGCCTTGGAGAATGTTTGTGTTACTGCTGACTCACCACCTAGCCCCCTCCTGCCAGTTTTCTATTCCCCTGCTATGCTGACCTACATCCCAGATTCTGGTTCTATACTTGAATCCACATTCATTATTCATTATTATTTGCCCACTACTTACTAAGCACCTTCTCTTGCCTAGCACTCAGTTAATTAGGCTAAATGGGAGCAAGACAGACGTGATCCTGGCCCTCAGGAAGCTAACAAACTAGCACAAGCATTTTCAACTTTATCAGTCTTAACACCTCCATTTTTATAATAATTGTGTTCTTATTACTACCCTAAATTAAATTCATAGACACCATAACATAGCTATATATATAAGTTCACACGGATCAATAAGTGTCTTGCCACATAAAGAGGAAATGAAAGCAACTCATAATAAAATAGCTTGTAGGGGACCAGCAGTTGGCATAATGGCGATGTTGCTGGACCCCCATGTAGTCGACTGTGGTTCGAGTCCCAGACCCGGTGGCTTAAACTCATGCTGGGCGCATGTACGTGCATGCCCAAGATCCCAAGAAGAGAATGGAGGAGAAGGGATTGTGGCATGGCCATCCCCCCTGGGGGTGATTTCTCACTTTCTGTCTCTCTGTTTCTCTCTGTCTTTCTGGTGAGCGCACGCTCCCTATAGCAAAAAAAGTACTCAAAAAGAAAAGAAAAGAAAATACTGTGTATTTAACTATACAAATACCTACACAAGACTACAGTTGCGTAAGGCTAAATGAAGGGGGCAGAAACTTGTACCTTTATATAGAATCCCCATGAATGCAATAGCTACAAACCGAAACTAACATAGTGGTGTTATATTGATTACTCTAATTCCAAAAGCAATATTGAAATCATTCACATAGTTTTCTGAAATGATGAGTGACTCTGGGAAAACCTCTGGAGGAAAAAAGTTCAACCTTCCAACTCTTTACACAATAGTTGCATTAATATTTGGGGGAAGGGGTATGATTGAAACGCTTTGTGCTCATATATAAAGTATTTATAGGGGCCAGAGAGTAGAGCAGTGGTGCCACAGCTGGACCCACATGCGAAGGTTCCAGGATCACCCCCCAAGGCCTCCCTCTACATGTAGGGTGTGTATGTGCATGCCCATGATCTAGGCTGACTAGGGCTAGAGGTGGATCATGGCATGAGGATTATGTTGTGTGTCTCTGCCTTCCACCATAGGAATAAACATTTTAGATAAAATAAACAGTTATAACCTATGTTCCAATAACTGTAAATAAGGCTTTTGTCTTTGTGGGCATCCAGCAGAACATACATACATACATACATACATACATACATACATAAAATATGCAGGGAGCCAGCAAGTGGCATGGAGGTTAAGGCAGCTGGATCCCACCTGAACAATTCTGTGGCTTGAATCCCAGACTGAGTGGCTTGAAAATCACACTGGGCATATGTGCATGTGTCCCCAAAATCCCAAGAGGAAAATGGAGAAGGGATTACAGTGAAGCCATCCTCTCTAGGAAGTGGTTTCTCACTTTCCTTCTCTATCTCTCTCTGTGTCTCTCTGGTGAGCATAAGAAACATATAGCAAAAACTAAAATAAAAAAAAAACATGCAGGATGCTGGGCTATTCGTTTTGGAAGGCTGTTCTGGGCAAGGCAGGACATCTAGCCTCCCTTCTGGTCCACTAAATGCCCTCCGACATTTTCAAAAGGCCCCTAGGGGGCAGTATTGTCCCAGATGAGAGCCATCAATCTAGTCATTCAGTTGCTGAAGGACTGGGTCTTGCTTGACCTGTTCTAGTTAGGCCCCCACGCCCTTCACCCCTGTCTAAGGCTCACCTCACTCCTGATCAGTTAAGCTACACTGGGCAGGATTTCATCTTCCACCAAAGCCAGATGCTTCTCTAGATTGCAATCTGCTCTCACCACTCTTTGGGTGGCCTTCCTTGAACTCAGCTCCTACAGCTGTCTCCTGCCCCATCCGAAAGGATATGTCTCTTTGCAGATACCAGCCCTTCCACTCGGCACCCCAGCACCCTCCCTTCCCCTTGCCATCACCACCACCTTCTAACCCCAGTCTCTTGATAGTCAATAGAACATGTCTAACTATAGTCAGGTTTGAACTTGGCCTCAAAGGTCCCTTTTGCCTGCATTTAGATTCTCTTAGGATACTGAAACAAGAAAGTATTTTCTTCTGCAAATGGACAAAGAGAGTCAACCATCCTTGGTTCTTTCTTCCCCTAACCTTTCAATAGCTTTCTTGTCAGCATCACACAAGATAGTCCCAAAGTATTTGAAAAGCTGGCCCAACTTCCTACAAAGTACTGTAGCCAAGAGTTTGTGTTCTGGAATCAGACAGACCTGGGTTCAAGTCCATGGTCTATCTCATCCTGTTTAGGGGCTTTAGAAAGTTCACTCAGACACTCTGAGCTACAGTTTGCTCATCTGGAAAACAGGGATAATAATGAATGCCTGTAAGATGCTTAGCTCAGTGCCTGCCACACAGTAATCCCCCGGTAAATGGTTGTTATTGTTACTATTCTGACAATCACATGGTCTGGGCTGAAAATTAACTTCTGCTGTCTTTACCTGCCCCCATTCCTGCATATTTCCACTTTATCTTCCAGACCAAACAAGGCAGAGGTTTCTGTGAGGCTGACCAGGATGGGGTGCATCCTGGGTTGAAGTTCCATCCAGTGAGAAACACCAAGCTGATAAAATCTTAAGAACTCTCTTCAACCAGCCATCAAGAATGTATTTTTTAGTTTTCTACCTGTCTCATTCCACAAAAAAAAATCTGAGATGCAGCCATCGAGCAGACCATGACTGAAGAGCAGAATAAACTAGAAACTGTACTTAAATAGGGCCCTACTCTCCTATAAAATTCAGGAACTGTCTGCAAAAGTAGCTGGTGAAGTTGGCTGCATTGTTAATCACCTAAGCAGTGTCTGCACAATGTCAGAGCTTTTGGAGCAAAAGGGAAAAGCACAGTCATCCAGGTACCAAAGAAAGCATTCAATTCTTGCGCAGAGATGATATTAAAAAGTTATCTCAGTGCAAGCAGCTAGATTAAGGCAACAGACATCTTGGAGGTCCTCACCTGTTTGCTTAGCATTAAGAAAGGCTCTTGAGGGACCAGCAGATGGTGTAATATTTACATCACTGGACTCCCATGTAGTTGACCATGGTTCAAGTCCCAGACCCAGCAGTGAAAAAAAAAAAAAAAAAAAAAAAAAAAAAAACCAAACCTCATGCTGGGCCCATATGTATACGTGCCCAAAATCCCAAGGAGAAAATGGAGGAGAAGGTATTCCTGCGTGGCTATCCTTTCTGGGGAGTAATTTCTCGCTTTCTGTCTCTGTCCCTCTCTGTCTCTCTGGTAAGTGCATGCCCCCTATAGCAAAAATCTCTAGCTAAAAAAAAAAAAAAAAAAAAAAAAAAAAAGTAAAGAAAAGAAAAAAGAAAGGCTCCTGAGGGACCAGCAGATGGCATAACTGTTATGTCGCTTGACTTCCATGGAGTCCATTGAGGTTGAGTCCCTGACCCAGTGGCTTAAAACTCACACTGGGAGGGACCAGCAGTTAGCGTAATGGCTATGTCGCCGGACTCCCACGTAGTCGACTGCGGTTCGAGTCCCGGACCCGGTGGCTTAAACTCACGCCGGGCGCGTGTGCGTGCGTGCCCAAGATCCCAAGAGGAGAATGGAGGAGAAGGGATTGCGGCGTGGCCATCCCCCCTGGGGGGTGATTTCCTGCTTTCTGTCTCTCTGTCTCTCTCTGTCTGTCTGGCGAGCGCACGCGCCCTATAGCAAAAACCTCTCCAAAAAAAAGAAAAAAACAAACAAAAAACTCACACTGGGTGTGTGTGTCTGTGTGCATGCTCAAAATCCTGAGAGGAGAATGAAGAAGAGATTGTGGCATAGCCATACCCCAAAGGGGTGATTTCTCCCTTTCTGTCTCTCTCTGTCTCTCCAGTAAGCACGCGTGTCCTCGAGCAAAATTATCTCTGTTTAAAAAAAAAAAAAAGAAAGACTCTTGAACAACCCAGAAACTATTGAATGAAACATGCATACATTTATCAATCGATCAATATTTATTGAGCACATACTATGTGCCTGGCACTATGAAGATTACAGAAGGCAGAGACATATAAGTCTGTCCAGCACCTTCACTTGAAGAACTCACTATCCACCAGTGGGTGGAGGTAAGGTCAAGAAAAGAATAAATCCCCCACACAAAGCAATAGAAAGTCCTTTAGCTAGAGTCTTCAGAGCAGGCTAACCTTTTAGTTGCTATAAATACAATTTTATAAAATCGAGCAGACCTGATGTTCTGCTATTTGGCAGAAGAAAAAGTGTAGATGCTATATTTGATTTTACAAGAATGTACACAGAGTGGTTGAGAACCAAAATTTTGGTGACATGAAGATCTGTGTTCAAATTTTGATGCTACCACTTACCAGCTGGGTGACCTTGCCCAGTTGCCTCAACTCTGAGCCAGTTTCCCCCTGTGAAGATTGAGGGTGATAACAATACCCTCTTTGAAGGATTGTGGAGAGAATAAAAAGAGATATCTTATGTAATCACTTAGCATGATGCCTACCACACAGTTAATGTTCCCTAAAATTGATGCTTACTATAATCACTGAAAGAGAGAACATGATCATCGCTGGTATTGCCCAGAAGACATCTAGAAATTCTGAAAGAAAATTCCAAGCTCTCCTACTAGCAAGGAGGGCGTGTTGCCCTCTCCTCCTTGGAGCACTAGCAATTCCTGGGCAAGACCCAGTAGGGTCTGGTAAGATGCTGAAACAGAAAATGTTACTACAAAGTTTCCATACCTCCTGCCTCCAGATTAATCTGGCTTTTATGCTACCACCTACTTCCTAGAAGAGTTTCTTTTAGCCATGAAGCCCCTCTCCAGGAGTGCTTGGTCATCTAATTTCAATGTTCCTCCATTTTTCAATTTGACAGCCTACATCCCCTTCCCTGAGGGATAACACAAGAAAGGATAGAAAAAAATTGTAATGTGACCTTTCAAAAAAGAATGACCTGTATGCAAAACCCCAACAGGGAGTGCCTCTTAGGAAATGTGCATACACAAAGCCCCACAAAAGGCTCTGACTCACAGTTGGGAGAAGCAAGGAGCACACCTGAATAGATTTTTCTAATTTAACTGGCAAAAACTTATCTCTGAATCCTCATCACAGTGCGTATCATTTCCACCCCAAAAGGAAACACTTTGGGCTATTATGAGAAATCATAATGACAGTTACAACAGAATTTGGATGACAGAATCTGCTTCCGAAAATGCTACCATGTGTATTTTGCTGTTTCCTGGTTATTAATACAATACATTTTGCCTCTGAGTCAAATGTTTTTACTTCTGCCAAGAAAAATCGTGAGTTACAGGAAATCTAACAAGCTTAATTAGTGAGGAGTTTAACTTAATCCAGTGGTTTTGCAACAACCCTGACAGAGTCAGGAGCACTCCCGACATTTAATGGGAAGTAAGTGGTCAGAAATGGCCTTTAGCAACCTTATTAGAGAAAAGACACACGATGCGCACAAACAAGGCTGGTACTCCTAAGGTAAAAATACCAGGCCGCAGTACCATAATTATCAACAGTGGTTTTTGTATGCAGGTTCCTATTGCATGTGTTACCTGTTGCTTTCAACTTTCTGTAATTACAGTTTCTTATGATCAGACAGGAGAGTTCTTCCTTCCTGTGAACAACCAGTATATTTGGGAGAAATTCATTCATATCCCCTCGGGTTTGCCTTGTAAGTGTATTTTAAAAGGCAAAGCTTCTTAGCCTAGCCAAATGAAACTGATTAGAAAAGCACCACAGAAATGAGAGGCCTATTACTTGTAATAGCTGCACTCTTTGCAGCCCTATCCTAAGCACAAGGCTGCAATTTCATGAGGAAAGAACCTGTAAAGGCTTGAGAAGACAGCAATGAAGACGATTAAGGGATTGGAAAAGAGGATCTAGGAGAAAAGGTTAAAGGTATTAGGATTATAAGGACAATTTATCCCCAGGAGGAAAAAAAAGAAAAGGAGGTCGGCCAGCTGTTCTTCCTCATACTATTGATGACACAGAATGAATGGCAGCATGAGATGCCTTAGGTTAGATATAAGAATGAACTTCATGATGACAAATCTCCTTAATCACTAAAGACCATTAATTCCTAAAGCACTGGTTGAGCCCCAGCCCCATGATGGATTGTGTTATGGGCACTGGAGAAGTACATGCGCTAATGAGGGAGACATGCTGAACCGATCATTACAAGACAGTGGGATAGGTCCTGTAATAGAAGGAAGTCAGAATGCTTTCAATTTTAAAAAGGCAATAGGGTGAATACAGCATGTTTTATAGATCACCTCTAGTGGGTCTGAGCAGCACCCAGTAATCAAGTATATTGATATTTCTAGAGAAAAACACGTGAATATTCACATAGGGTGTGATAAAGACTATAAATAGCTTCATGCCAGTTCAAGTTTTGCTGTCAAATGAGTGTGCCATAAACTTACAATGGCTTTTAGTTTTCAGACCTTTAGGGCTTTGGGAATGATAGATACAAGCCTGTGGAAGTGGAATCTGGCCCAGCACTAGGACCTTGGAATGATAGAATTCCTGGCTGCTAGCAGAGTATGTGTCTCTAATAGGCCCCAATTCTGCTGCCCCAGTGCCATGGATGTGTTTTAAGGAGGATGCCCGTGTGTTCACGTGTGTGCGTGTGTGTGTGCAAAGCAGGAGGAAGTTCCTCATTGCTCTTCAGATCAAGTCCCCTTTCAGGTGCTATACAGAAAGTGGCCTCTGGGAACATACCTTGAAAGGATTAGGCCCGTAATTTTATTATCTTTAAGTTTATTTCATGAAAGCAAAAGAGAGAGAGAATTACCATCAACAGGGGTCTAATACCATGACACTATCACTGCATCAGCCCTCCCATCCAGCCAGGATTGTGAACATGTACAGGCCAACCAGGTAATCAAACCATAATCTTCCATATGGACCCAGTCTTATTTGAGCAGCCCATTACCCCTGCATCGCAAAGCCAGTCCAGATGGGAACTTTATTAACCAAGTGGTCATTGAGTTTTGGGGGCCAGCAGGTGGCATATTGGTTAAGATGCTGGACTCCCACATGGCCAGCTGTGGTTCAAGTCCCAGACCTGGCATCTTGAAAATCACACCTGGCACATGTGTGTGCTCAAAATCCTGAGAGGAGGCTGGAGGAGAAGGGATTGCAGCATGGCCATTCCCCCTGGCAGGGGGGGCATTTCTCAGTTTTCTTCTATCTCTTTCTCTCTCTCTCTAGTGAGCACACATGCCCTATGGCAAAAAAAAAAGGTAGATTTTGTTATTGTTCTAATTTTTTTAAATATTTGCCTTCATAGTGGCTGTGAGCATGTCCACAAATTTTCAGAATAAGCATCTTCATGTGAGGATTGGAAACTGGTAGAATTGCTGATCATAAAACTAAGTGCTGTGTTCTGTGAAGAGTGGGTGCAGGGAAAGGCGGCCTGCCTCTCTCATACCTCCTTCAGGGGATGGTAGGGTGTGGCAAGTGATAAGGAAAGCCTCCAGGGAGGGGCACCCTAGCTTCTGGTTATCTGCACTGAGAAACACCCAGTTACCCTCTACTAGCCAAGCAGCTTCATTTAGGGGCTCACCGCCCCTGAGAGGAAACACCCAGTGAATCCTGTCACACCCTAAACACTTAATTTGCTTCCTAAAGAAAAGGGGACAGTCTTTGAACTCATTCTTCTTCTGCTCACAACCAGAAAAAAAGATCTTCAGTGACTATTTCCTTCTATCACCTATCCCAACCATCACCTACACCAGAACTCAGACATGAAAACCCTCTTTTCCGGGACCAGCTATGTCGCTGGACTCCCACGTAGTCGACCGCAGTTCGCGTCCCAGACCCGGTGGCTTAAAACTCACGCCGGGCACGTGTGTATGCGTGCCCAAGATCCTGAGAGGAGAATGGAGGAGAAGGGACTGTGGCGTGACCATCCCCCCTGGGGGGTGATTTCTGGCTTTCTATCTCTCTGTCTCTCTCTGTCTGCCTGGCGAGCACACATGCCCTATAGCAAAAACCTCTAAAAAAAAAAAAAAAAAAAAAAAAAAAAAAAAAAAAAAAAAAAAACTCTTTTCCTCTTTAGACTCCCTCAACAACAAGCCCTCCTCTCTGGCCTGGTCCTCTTTTCTGCCATTCAGGAATAATACAAACCCACATCATTTCAGGATGAGCTCAGCATCCAACCACTCCCTCTGAGGCCTGGCTCCCCAACCTTGATGATTCCAAAGCACATCTGTTGCAACACACAGGGCTCACCCTAGGCAAGACTGAGCCTGGGACACAGTCCTCAGTGCCCTGATTTCCCACAGCCCCATGCCCCACTCCTGCTTGTACAACCTTCCTCTTCCTTAAGAAGTTGGCTCCCTAGAACCCTTCCTTCTCCTCTCCCTGAAAGGAAAGTCTCTGATAAGGGGATTTACACTCAGATATCAATAATAACCCTGCTTTTCTGAGGCATCCCTCCTATACTACACCTTGAACTTTGACTCAAAGGAATTATACATTGACAAGGGTTGGGGGGGCGATGTTCTGACATCACCAACAGGCAAAAAGATTTTTATGGACAGGGTGAGCTTTCTCAGAACACAACAGATTCTTATGTGGGACCACAAAATCAGCTTTAGGTTTTTTTTTTAATGATTTATTTATTCCATGAGCAAGAGAGATAGAAAGTGTGTCAGAGACAGAGATACAGCATCCCCAGTGAGATCCCCATGCTACAATCCACCCCACCCCCAGCCTCCGCCAGTCCCTGGCATATCTGGTGTACTCAGGGAAGTCTCCAGATATAAACTTGGAACCCTTCCATGTGGGTCAGCCTTACAGAATATCATGTTACTGCTGTACCGCTGTCCAGCCCTGGCACTTGTGTTCTTGATCTAAGATGGACTGTGGCAACACTTCTCAGAGAAATGGACTCTGTTTTCTGAATTCAAATCAGGTTGCACAGTCAGATATCAGGAGAGATTATCTGTAATTGGGATTGACCTGAAAGTCTGGAACAGAGGGTTGCCTAAGCTTGAGTGTGCTAAAGGGAGGAGTTGGAAAAGGAAAGGGAAACTGGGAAAAGAGACTTGTCGGTGAGAAGAGGAAAAGAGAAGGAAGGAAGAAATAATGAGGGACAGAAAGCTGCAAGGTAATGAGGGTAAGACAGAAGGCCAGTTGGAAAAGGATTTAAAAGAATGGTTAACATTTTTGGAGTGCGTATTTAGTTCTGGATGTCATCCTCACAACCTTAGGAGATGAGAACTATTATTAGATGCATTTTACAGGGGAGGCAATGGAGGTGAATGGTGTAGCCAAGAGTCAGACACTTGCTGGTCCAATTCCAGACCCCTCAGCCATCTGATAACAGAGCCAAGCACCTTCTGGTTGTAGGAAGATATTTGTTGTTGTTCATATATTTTATTCATGATAGAGAGTACAAGCCTGTGAACTTGAAAGAGAGAGAGCGAGACCCCTCACCTGGGTCTCATCATGCCATGATCCTCTTCCCTGTCTCTACAGCTCCTCAGGAACTTGTGCATAGGCCCATGTGCCCCATGTGTTTTCAAGCTAACCCAAGGACCAAAACCCACAGTTAATCACAAGGCTTTCAGCATGGTAGTTCAGTTTATTACCGATTACACCATCAGGCTGGGCCACTCCTTGGTGTATCTCCAGAGAGGTTACCAGATAACTCCTTCCCTTTACCAAAACACAGAAACACCCAATACCTCCCACAGGGAATACCTGCCTCCACATTAAAGATTGCTTTCTTAAGAGCACCAATAAATGTAAATATATGCTCTGGAAAAGATTAGATTAAGGTGATTTGCCTCCAGAAAACACAGAAAGAAGACTGAACTGTTCCAAAAGTCTTAGAGGAGTTGGGGACCAGCAGTTAGCATAATGGCTATGTCACTGGACTTCCCATGTAGCCGACTGCGGTTCGAGTCCTGGACCCGGTGGCTTAAACTCACTCAGGGCATGTGTGTGTGCCTGTGTGCCCAAGATCCTGAGAGGAGAATGGAGGAGAAGGGGGTGCAGTGTGTCCATCTCCCCTGGGGGGTGATTTCTCACTTTCTGTCTCTCTGTCTCTCTCTGTCTTACTGGCGAGCACACGTGCCCTATAGCAAAAACCTCTAAAAAAAAAAAGTCTTAGAGGAGTTGGGAAGGATGGGCTGCCTGTGGGCATCATGACAGGGGTTGGGTGGTAGGGGTGGGTGGCACTGAGTCCCTGAGATACACTGGTAGTCTGAAGACACCAAAGACAAAATTTTTTTAAGAATTATTTTATTTACCTTTATTTATTTATTTTAATTTGACCAGAGAGGGAGAGCGAGAGAGAGAAAGTGAGAAAGCAAGATGCCAGGTCCAGGACTCAAATCACAGTCGACCATGTGAGAGTCCAGTGCCCTAAACCACCACACCACCTGCCGGCCCCAACCAAAGACAAAATTGACTTCACTGTTTTGCCCAGAGCTCACCTAGCCCTCCATACATACAAGGGAAGAAGCATGTGGTGCAGGGGAGCTAGTGCATGCATTGGAGACAAACAGCCTAGTTCCAATCCGGCCTAGTTCCAATCCTGGATTTGCAACCTACTAGCTATATGCCTTTGAACAGGTCACTGCTCTGAATTTCTATTCCCTTAAATATGAAATGCAAGTGGAAATAAAACATCTACTTGAGACAGGAGATTGCATGTAAAATGTTCCATGCAATGCTTGGTTCGAAAAAACAAACAAACAAACAAAACAAACTACTATCAGGTCCATCTTCCCTGCTCTCCTCACCTCTTAGAAAAATTGGGAGGCCAAAATTTAAGTTTATTTACTTATTTCTTCCATGAGTGACAGAGAGAGACAGAGCACCCACAATAGGATTTTAACACTGCAGCCCATCCCACCCCGTGCCCACTTCAGTCAGCCCCAGATCATGGGTACACTCATGCCCAGTGTACTCAAGAAGGTCTCCAGACACAGACACAGAATTTTCTCTTGTGGGTGGGCATCACAGATCATCGTATTTTATTGTTTATTGCTATCATTTGGCTCCCAGGAGACAAAATTTTAAAGCCCTGGAAATGGCCTCTAAAGATGACTAAAAACAGGCCATTCATTGCTTCAGTCACTACATAAACCCTGAATCCCTCCTTTATGCACTAGGCAGTCAGACATGAATAAAACGGTCCCTGTTCTCAAGGAGCTCATACTCAAGTGGGCAATTGATTATCATACAATATAGTGCCTTACAATAGAAGCAAATTTCTGAGGCCTACGAGGACACCTGAGACCACTGAGAAAGCTTTGCAGAGTATATTTGAGATAGAACTTGAAGGACAAGTAGCAATTGTTAGGCAGATAAGGAAAGAAAGCATCCTCCAGGTAAAGGGAATAGCATATGTTAAGGAAGAAAATATGGCAGGTTTAAGTAGACCTGAACTGCCAGATGAGGATTGCCAAGAGATTATACTGGAGGAGGAATCAGAAGAGGTAGGGTATTGGACGCCGGGTCCCTGTTGGCGCCGGTGCGGCACAGCGCAGGGTCACTATGACTGAGTTGCAGCAGCTTTGGGTCTAGGAAGCAGTAGACTCCATGGTGAAGAGTCTGGAGCTAGAGAACATCCAGAAGATGCAGGACCTCACGTTCTGGTGCAGTGCCGGCTGTTGTGAGGACAACCAGGCATCCATATAGCAGGTTCATCAATGCATCAAGCGCTGCCATGCGCCTCTGGCCTAAGCCCAGGCAGGCCTTGGTGACCAACGGACTGGAGAAGTTCCAGGACCACCTGACCCAGTGCACCATGCATTGCAACAACAAAGCCAAAGATTCCATAGACAAAGGGAACAAGGAACCTCACGTGAAGTGGCAGCTGGACAGTTGGGTGTCCAGGTGTGTAGATGACCAGGTGCACCTGATCCCGACTATGACTAGGAAGATGTAAGAATCACTGTCATCTATGGGGAAATAAAAGTCCTTGCCAGTGACCTTTGGGGCTGAGGGCAGGAATCTGTTTTAAAAGAGCAATGGGAATTTTAGTCTTTTAAGCAAAGTTTATGAAGTAATTAAGGATGGCAATAAGTTTAAAGCATATGTCACTTGCCTGTAAACACTGTTTTTTTTATTTTTTATTTTTTAATCCTAGAGGGTGAAATGGAAAAAAGGGGTGCTAAAATTTGGGTCAGAGAGAGCACAAGAGCGTTTTTCAGAACCTGAGTTTCAGGTGGCAAGTGCTTGTCCTGACAGTAGGACCCTCCTGTTTACCAAGCTCCAAGGAGCTAGATTCTTCTTGCACAGGTACTGACATACTGGTTGGCTCCTCTCACCTGCCTGTGACCTGGTGCAGTTTGAGGAGGTGTTTCTATTTGTTGCCAACCTGTTTACCAGTAGTGTCAAAGCACCACTTTTATAAATTGTAAAACACAATTCATGAAGACACTAATTTAGAAGGGGAAAAGTTTTCTGGGTCTTTGTTTTACTTGGTTTTGTTTTATATACAAGGGCATAAAGTCGATGTAAATGCAGAGCTTGGAGGGAGAGTAGTTTGGATAACAACTTGAAAGACTTCTTTGTGGATATCCTTTACTGGCCATCAAATGTGGATGTGTATTTCTTCAAATTCTTACACAGCACGTCCTTCAGCGTGGAGACCAGGTGAAAACATGAGAAGTAACAGCACACTGAGTGTGGAATGCACAGGATCCCTCTTACTGACTGTTTGGCTCTGAACCTGTCTACGCAGAATGACAAGACAGTCTTACAGTAACAGTTTCCCCTTGATAGGAAAGGGGATTATTATTATGATATATACTGGTACCCTAGAGTGAACGGTAAAAGAGGAACAGCCGGTTACTTAAGAGAGTTGGGAAGTACTAGATGTGGAACACCTGGTTTTCCTAGAAGAGAATGGAAGGAAGCCTACATCTTCCATGGCTTACTTAGCCCCCTGAGTTCCCAGAGTCTTACTGAGACAGTCCCCTGGCCACAAAGTCAAGGTGGAGACAAAGTAAGCAACTTGGCTAGGATGAGCTGGGAATCCCTTAGGACAAAGGAGGGGCAGCCTCCCATTGCCAAATACCATTTTGGCCTGGGGCCTTTGCAACATATAGTGTTCCTGCCCCAGTGTAGTCCTTGTCCAATAAGGACCTTGTTGTCTTTTTGTCAGATTATTACTTAAAATGATAATATAGCCTGATTGTTTGCTGTTTCAAGGCTGTGATATATTTTCCTAGTGATTTGCTTTCTTAAAAATAAAGTTTAATTCCTCCCCCCCAAAAAAGAAAGGGTAGTGTATTACTGAGTGACACATCTAAGCAAAGAGAGATAATATTCAATATTTATAATATTCAGTATGACACAGACATTAACCAATTATGAAAGATCCAGAATAAATAAACAAAAAAATACTTTTTTAAAGAAAGGACACAAAATAATAACAAAGGCTATGTTGGGACCTCTAAAGAAGGGATTTCATATATATATGAAATATATAGGTACAGGTAGATAATGAATGGGTTTGTTTTCCATATTGTTTAAATATTTAACCTGATAGTAACAGTAATATCTGGCATACAAGATATGTATACAGTGGCACATAATACTATAATACTATTTTGCAAAATGAATTTTATAAATTTTATAGAGGTACAATTTAATAAACAATCTGTATATAACAGATTCTTTATTACCCTGCCAAAATTTTAATATCTATTCAGTAAATTGTCAGGGAGGAAGAGTACAGTGTGTATGTTCACACACACACACACACACACACACACACACAGAGGTATTTTTGTCAGGGTCTTGCTATGTCATGGTTCTCTCCCATTCCCACCCCTAATCTCCCACCAGCTAGGACCACAGGCATGAGCCACCACACCTGGCTTGTTTAGGTTGAGCTGGGAACCAAATCTGGGCCTTCCGTATGGTCTCAGTCACTGCACAATAGCACCTTCACATTTCCACTACCACAGCAAGGTTGTATAGTTATCTTAACAGTTTCCCCTGAACACACAGGCCACAGTCAGGCATGTAACATGTCCCTAATAAGTATTGAATTGCTATAATGAGGTCAGTTGAATTTAATATCTCCCTTTGAAATTAGATCCCTGTCAATTTCTTTAAAATGTTCTGTCTAATAATTCTAATTAACTTGTCTTTTCTTCATCCTATTCATTGCCTTTGCTAATAATGTCAGATATTCTTAGGTTGAGAAGGAACATTTTAAAATTATTCATGAGACAAGTAGATGGCATAATGGTTACTTCATTGGACTCCCACATAGCCGACTGTGGTTCGAGTCCCAGACCTGGTGGCTTAAAACTCACACCAAGAGGGTTTGTCCATGTCCAAAATTCCAAGCAGAGAATAGAAGAGAAGGGATTGTGGCGTAGCCATTCTCCCTGGGGAGTGATTTCTTGCTTCCTGTCTGTCTCTCCAGCAAGTGCACATGCCCAATAGCAAAATCCTCTCTAAATTAAAAAAAAATATTCTTGGACTTCATAGAACTCCCTCTTAGTTAATTATCTCTGATTCTCTCTTACTCATCCATGCTCATCCCACACGATGGACTTAGGCTAATATGGACTTTATTGTCTGACCTGTTGTTTTTCTGAGGCTCCCAAGTGAGAGATTCAGTATGCAGAGTAGCTGCACAATGAGGTTATATTAATCATTTATTTGTAAAGTGAACCAGGTCACCTTTCATGTCAGCTCTCCTAACATGTCGATTTTTAACACATCTAATATGAAACAGGCCAAAGAATCAGTTCCATCTAGATAAGAGCCCACTAGCAAAATGTTTTTCAGAAAATTAGTAAAAACAAAAATGATTTTTTCACTTTGGTTTAATCCTAGCCAAATCTATGGGACCAGGTTGTCTCCACCTGCTGTAGGCTGTGAGGGCAAATTCAATGTTGTGTTTGGAGGAAGTGAAAGCCCAGAGATTAGACTTTGGAGCCAGCCTCAGTTTAAATTTCAGCTTTACCATATGCTCACTGTAGACCTTAAATAAGTGTTTTAACTTCATTAGCCTAATCTTCTTCATTTGTATGTTAGAGGTAAAAATACCTACCTTGCAGGGTTCCATGAGGATTGAAGATAAGGTAGGGAAAAGTGGTAAATGCTTAGCATGGTGCCTGGCAACGAGGCGACACTTATTAAGTGGTAGTTGTTATTGCAAGTTCATTATAAAGCAGAAAGAACACAAGATCATGAGTCAGGAGGCTGGGTTCTGTTCTTAGTTATAACACTAATGAGGCAGATATATTGTCCCTTTTTGAAACTCAGATACCTTGTTTGTAAAATGAGATTTGCTGAGGAAGGGCTAATATATAGCATGGGTTCCAACACTCTCCTCTTCAACATCCATGACAGGCATCAATAATCAGTCACAGCATTCTTTCCTAATGAGCAAAAACAGAATTATTCTCAACACTGGGTTCCAAACAGCCTCTCCTGTTCGATTAAAGTTGGCAGGTGAAATAGAGCTTATTTGCCTTCCCTGGATTAAATGGTCTCAAATGTACCTGTAGTGATAACATTCTGTGGCTTTATGTAAGAAGTGCTCTATGAGAATATTTGCGATCCAACTATGAAGCAAAGGTTCCAGGTTCAGCAAGTTACTTCCCATGTAATGAGAAGGAAACAAATAATTCCACTTAGTGATGTGATGTAATAAGATGTACTTGGATTTACATTTGTTTTTTGTTTGTTTGTTTGTTTTTGTTTGTTTGTTTTTCCTGCAATGTCCTAATTCTGTGACCTTAGGCATATCACTTAACCTTTCTGAACCCCTGTTTCTTCAGTTGTAAAAATAGACATAAGATAGCTATGTAAGACGTTAACATTGGGGCCAGCAGGTGGCATGGTGGTTAAAGCACTGGACTCTCACATGGCTGACCGTGGTTCTAATCCCAGACCTGGCAGTGGAAAATCACACCAGGCACGTGTGCATGCTTGCCTAAAATCCTGAGAGGAGAATGGATGAGAAGGGGTTACAGTGTGGCCATACCTCCTGGAGCAGGAGTGACTTCTCACTTACTCTCTGTCTTTCTGACGAGTGCACGTACCCTATATAATATCTTAAAAAAATAATAATGAAGTTAACATTAGGGAAAACTGAGTGAACGATATACAGGAACTCTGTACTATCTTTACAACTATTTTGTGAATCTACAATTATTCCAAAATCAAGAACATTAATTTGGGGGCCAGCAGGTGACATACTGATTAAGGTGCTGGACTCTCATATGGCCGACTGTGGTTTCAAGTCCTAGATCTGGTGGCTTGAAACTCATGCTGGGCACATGCGTGTGTGTGTGTGTGTGTGTCTGTGCCCAAAATTCAGAGAGGAGAATAGAAGGGATTGCAGCATGGCCATCCCCCCTGAAGGTGATTTCTCACTTTCTGTCTCTTTCTCTCTAGCGAGTGCACACACTCTATAACAAAAATCTCTCTCTAAAAAAGTTTATTTTTAAAAAGTGAGCAGAGGAGCAACTGCCTTGACCTGTAAAGAGTGAATGAAATAAGATATTTGAAAGCAAGTGGTTTCGTGCTTTCCTTTCCTGGCTCCCAGATATCTCCCTTCACACACATATTCAAATGTGTAGAACACCTGAGGAATCAGGAGGTATATTTTGTGGGCTGTGGTACCAACAGGTTCACCTGTCTGACAGCTTTGCAGTTCAGAGCCTCGTTGCCAAGCTGAAGCCCTGCAGGCAAGACGGTTGGGTTTACACAGTTCTGGGAGGCAATGAATGTATCACACATTGCCAGGAAAGCAAAATGCCCTGCCTATGTGTATTGGATTCAGTGTGTGGGGGGAGAAGGGATAGTGAGAGTAAGGGGAAGTGAAATCAGAGAACTGAGGTAGAATCTGGATGATATGACTTACTGGTAGATAGTCAAGGAAGCAGGTTCATGCTCCATCTCCTCACCCTCATACTTAAAACACTTTTTCTTTTTGGCCTTAGAATCGTTCCTTTGAATGAAGGCACTGTTTTCAAACAGACCCTGATAAGTTTGTTGGGGTGAGGAGTGAGTAGGAGGAGCTCCATGCTGATCCCAGGCCTGTTGCCACCCGAAATTCATTCCTTCCTTTGCTCTCTATTGCAGCCAGGAGAGGCGGAGGGCAGGTTGACCCTTGTGGGATGTTTCCCAGGCTCTTCTGGGTTGGGCCAGTGGAAAGCACTGTAGCACATTGGAAAGCAGGAGAAGGAAAGAAATTAAAGCATTTCTCTCCCTTCCTCTGCCTTGCGTGGTTTCTCCAGCAGTGATTGTGTCTCTTCTGTTGTTCCAGGAGTACTGACCAGGTAACTGTAGCTCCAGTTTCCACCAAGTGACTGAGCTCAAGGATCTAGCATAGGAGCAGAAGGAGCTCCCTTGTTGTGACTCATCTGCAGGTTGCTTCATTGTCCTTTGCTTGGCACTGCAGCTCTCCAATCACTTGTGGAACCAATCCCCTGCATTAAATTCTCTCTCCCTTCAATACTCAGTGATTTCTATTTTCCCAGTTGGACTCAGGCTGATTAAGTTCTGTATTAGCCAACAATAAGGATTCCTTCTTTTTACTAGCCAGTTTTCATTTTGAAACACAAGGCCCTGAGAGACTTATCTGGAAAATTTGTGTCCAAGATCAGGGGAATAGAAGAGGTCTGGAGAATTAGACATGGAGATCAAGCTCATGAGCTCAGGTACCTGAGGAGTGTTTGAAACAGAAGGGAGCAAGAACAGAAAAGCAGCTAAACTAGTCCTACTACTGAATTTGCCCTGTTCTGGCCTGTGGATACTTAGGAGCCTTTGACAGAGAGCAAGTCCAAGCCTAGAAAAAGAAGAGGGACCTAGAGTGAACTCCTGGAAAAAGAGAAAAACTCAGGGAAGGGTGTGGCTGATCTGCTTGTAGGTGGCAGCTGTAATCCTATCAGATGGAAGAAAACAGACATAGGAATCTACTGATGCCATCAATCAGGCTTTCCTAATGGGCCATTATAAAACTGTCCCAGGGAAAGGATTTACTTGAGGCTAAGTGACAATAACTTCAATGGCAACAGAAACCAGGCAATACTGTCCCCAAGACAGGAGTCCCCTTACTTAATTTTATTGCAAACTGTGTTTGAGGCTGTATAAACCCAGCCACAGCCCTTGAGTCCCATTCATCAACCACTAATTGACTGGGTGACCTTGTGCAAGGCACTTAATAGCTCTGTGTCTCCATTCCTCTTTGTAAAACAAGGAGAGGGAAGTCCAGCCTTCTGCTTATCTAAAAGAGCACATTGTGAGTTCCCCATACACAGCAAACCAGATTCCAACTCTGTGGAGGTGTAAGAACAGATGCCTGAGAAATGCTCCCTCCTGGATACTTGGAAAGTAGAATGGAAGAACTACAGTGTAGCACTCAAGAGCATGGTTTGAAAGAACTTGTTTGGTCAGGGGTGATAATAATATTGTTATTGTATATTTTTTTAAATTCCTAATTTTTTGAGATGTACATTGAAGCTTGTAGGAATAAACTATATAATGTCTGTTATTCCATTCAAAATATTAAGACAAAGCATAACAGAGAAAAAGAAAGGGAGAGATAAAGGTAACATGAAAAATCCTGATAGATGTTGAGTCTGGGTGATGGGTACATAAGAGTACATTATACTGTTGTATCTGCTTTTGCATGTGCTCAAAATTTTCATAATAAATGTTTTGAAAGCATGTGTTTTAGTCTGACCTGGGTTCGACCTCATTCATTCAGTTAACAAATATGTATGATTAATACTGGATGACAAGCCTTGAACTTTGACTCAGCAGTGTTGGGCAGAGAGGGCACAAGACACATCAGGTCAGGATTGCCAGATATAAGAAAGGTGTTTAGGGACACCAGGCACACCAGCAGATAGCATAATGGTTACATCTCTGGACTCCCATGTGGTCGACCATGGTTCAAGTCCCAAACCCGGCAGTTTAAAACACATGCTGAGCACATGTGAGTGCGTGCCCAAGATCATGGGAGGAGAATGGAGGAGAAGAGATTTCAGTGTGGCCATCCCCCCCTGGGGGGTGATTTCTCACTTTATGTCTCTCTGTCTCTCTGGTGAGTGCATGTGCCTTATAGCAAAAATCTCTCTTAAGCAAAAAAAGAAAGATGTTTAGACATTAGATGATCAGGAAAATATAAAGACAAGTGTCTACTTCACCTCTCCATATTGTTTCTAAATTTCCTTTCTGCTTGAAAGACCAGCATGATTTCTGATGAATTCTCCTTTAAGCTCTAGAGACTGGAGCCACCTCAGCCTAGAGAGACACAAGAGTTCTTTCTATAGCCTCTGCTACTGAAGCCAACAGCTAGGCAAGCAAGAAGCCCTGGGGGCTGGTGTGGGGAGGAACCACTGAAATCTGGTCTGAGCTGCATTTCCAAGGACCAGAGCAACTCCTATAAGCCAGCCCAGCTCTCATTCCCAGATTTGCATGGCCTCCTTAGATCACAAGCAATCCTTCTTTTACCTGTCACAATCCTTTTACCTGTCTCTTGCTACCAGACCTGCACCACATGTACATTAAAATCAAGTGAGAAGGGCTAGTAGATGGCGTGGTGGTTAGGATGTTGGACTCCGACATAGCTGACCTCAGTTCAAGTCTGGGACCTGGCAGGTTGAAAATTACACCAAGTGTGTATGAGTACATGCCCAAAAATCCCAACAGGAGAATAGAGAAGGGATTGTAGAAGGGATTGTGGTCAACCTTGCTCCAGGGATAATTTCTCACTTTCCTTCTCTCTTTCTCTTTCTGTTGAGTTCATGAGTCCTGTGGCAAAAGCTGAAAAAAAAAAAAATCTCAAGCGAGAAAGGGCATATGAAAAGTTAGACCAACATGCATTTGAATCCTGGCTCCACCAGTTAACTATAAGCATGACTTCGAGCAAGTCACCTCCATGCTCTTCTATAAAATCATGGCACAATGGCATCTAAATGCCATCAAAATGCGTTGTGTGAGAATTAATGAGCATAAGCAGGCAAAGTACTTAGCACAGTGCCAGGTACCAGGTATGCTCTCCAAAAACTGAGCAACACTATTGTGGGGAAGGAGAGAAAACAGTCTATTCTCTGCCCTGGTGAAGAGGGAAAAAGAAAAGAGCTGCGATTGCTTGGAGTCTCAGCCTGATTGCCTAGTATGCAGGGGTTCTCTTTAACATGAACCCTGAGGCAAAAGACCTCATTTACCTCCTCATGAGGTAAGGATAGCACAGAGGTGGAGATTCTCTGGTGTGGGAGCACTTGAGGATTTTAGAGGTAACCCAGGAAGGAAAGCTAGTTGTGAGTCCATGTCAAAAGTTTCAAGCTGGGGCCAGCAGGTGGTGTGGTGGATAAGGGCGCTGGATTCCCACATGGCCAACCATGGTTCAAGTCCTGGACCTGGTAGCTTGCTTTCTCACTTTCCCTTTCTCTCTCTCTCTCTCTCTCCTCTCTCTCTTCAAATAAAAAAAAAAAAACTAACAATAACAAATGGAAATAAATTTTAAAAAATGTTTCAGGCTGATTCCAACAAAGCAACCCCCTGAAGCAATGCATATACACTCTACACACTCCACTCCAAATTCTTTGCCAACATCTTAACAGTTATCTAGAAATAGTCCTTGACCTGAGTGGATTCACTGGTCCTGCAACTATTCCAGATCCAGAACCCCAGTCACTTAACTTGGGCTCTGAGAGTATAGGCTAGGACAGCCTGCAGCTGGCACGCAACCAGCTGAGTCACACGCAGCCACCAACTGCTCCATATATGCTGACTGGACATATAGAGGGATGGCCTCCTCTCCCTGAAGGCCAAGTAAAATGTCACAGAAGCAACCCTGGTGTCACAGTTTACAGATTCCATTTTCCAGCTGAAGAGACAGAAACACGGAAAGGTTAAGTGGGTCATCCACCATGATCCAATGAATGCACAAGAGCCAGCAAGGGGCTGCAGACCTCCTTGTCCTCCAACCAGCCTTCTTGCCTTTTGCTGTCTAGTGTCTCTGAATATAGTTTTGTGCCAAGCAGCTATCAGACCACGGTAGGCCAAGGGGAGAATGAGGAGAGAAGAGGGATCATTCTAGAAGAATCCCCCTTTTCAAAAACAGCGTACTACCTCCCCTACAGTATTTTTGTCCCTTCAGAATTAGTCAATGAAAAACACTGGAGCCCCTGGATGGGGACAGAAAGGAGTCAGAAATCAAAGGGAATACTTAAAATGTGAAGGTTTGTGAATAGTCTAGTCCATGTTGACGTTGGAGCAGAGTATGATTTCTATACAGAATTGACTTTCTAAAAAAATGTACTGCGCAAGATCTGTGCTTCTAGAACATGGGAAATGGCTAGGGGAGGGTGACCCCGACCTAGGAAGACTATTGTGTTATTTGTTCAATTTCAATAAAATTATTTGTAGGTTCTGCAAAAAAAAATAAATTGTGGTAGAAAGTTAAACACTTAAAACACAATGTAATGCTGCTCAGCCATAGAGAACAATAATTTCCTATCATTTGACACAAAATGAACAAAGCTAGAAGATATAATGCTAAGTGGAATTAACCAGGTTATGAAAGACAAATATTGTATGTCCCTGCTTAATATATATCAAACATTCTCACTCTAGGGCAGAATCTGAAATACTTGATGGCATAAAAGCAGAGAGAATAATGGTAAACACCAGAAACTGCACAGAGGCAAGAATTAGGTGGGTAGGTGAGGGTCAGGAGAAAATGATTAACAGACACAAGAATGAATGTAAACAAGTGGAATAGATTATGGAATGGTGCACTGCAGCAGAGTAAAAAGTGTAACAATTCAATATATACTTCCAAAAAAAAAACACCTCAAATTGATAGAACCATTATTGAATATATACAACATAATGCAATATTCAATTTCAAATAAGACGAATATGTCTATATCCTTGATTTTATTATTATCTGCCCTATACATGCTTTGAAAAACCATACTGTACCCCACAAAATTGTACAAATGACTATATGTAAGCCAGAAGTAGCACACAATAGAAATCTTTTCTTACATTAACAAAGGAGACAGAATGCCTAGAACTAACTTGTGTAGGACAATCCCCTACTAATCAATGTATTGGAGAGATGGATTTTTGAAAAAAAAAATTGAACACTTAAATATTTTACTGCATTTTGGGTTTTGGACCTATTTCCTTTCACGTACACTTAAGGCTGATAGATGAATACTTAATATGACACTACTTAATATGACACTACATTTTTAGACATGTTATTTTAAATGTCTAATCAATATGAATTAATTTGTCATCCTTTCCTGTAAGCATGGATCATAATAAACTCATCCATGATTCATGAGGATGTAAAATCTAATCTTATGGGAATATTATCTTAATTCAATATTATTGGTCTTTTAAGTGAAACATTATCTGTTTTCACTTCTGAACAGATAGTTCATTATTTGTCAGAGGAGAAGCATAATTTTTTCATATTTTTTCAGTCTTTGACAAACTTATGGTTAAACTGGTCATGTTGACATGATGCAAAAACATCTGGATAAATTTTAAAAAAGGGAAGATGATTTTGTTCAATTGCTAGGCTGTTTGGTTCAAGTACTATTGTACTTTCCAACATGTGGGTGTTTGGTGTGTGAGCTGACAGTATTTCCTTTTCATCCACATGTTATAGTTTTGTGTTTACAGATGATTTCTCACTGAAGACAAACAACTTTGATGTCTCTTTTATGAGGGAATACATGCAAGCAACCAGAAGCTTAAAATGAAAATGATAGGATGAAAGAAAAATTATGGCAGAAGACATTCCTAAAATGGTTCTACCACTGCTATGGAGTTGTAGCCTGAGTAAAGACTAGAGGTAGAAATTTATAAGATTTCTTCATTGAAGCAGTACTTGGAGGCTGCCATAATGATGTAGAAAATTGTGGTTACTATAAAAACACAGAAAGGGGAGAAAGAAATAATCAATAATGTAGCACTTATCAGAAATCATTAAGTGTGGTCTAAGTCCATGCTTATTAAAACATGTTCACTGTAGGCTGATGCAGTGCCTCTGAGCATGACAGCTGGAGAAATAATGACTTGCCCATGAATTCAGCAGTCTAAGGCCCACGTGGAAGTCACATGTATTCTTAATGCACTATTCAATTGTAGCTCTGAATGGAGTCAGTGGATATTCACAGCCTCAGTGTAAATGTGGGGAAAACCAAACAAGGGGATTTTGTTCTATAAAAGCAAACCCAGAAAAGTACAGGGGACACTCTGAAAAGCAGCCTGTAAGAGGAGAACGTTCAGCACACCTTTAAAAACTATAGATCAATAGAAAATAACCCAAAATTAGAGAAGGAAGGAAAGAGGCAAAGAGAAAGAGCTTCAGAATGATTCTATTTCCCCATTCCAGAGTAAACCAGGCTTCTTTTGAAGTTGAAGCTACTCAGAATAATCATATTCCAGTTGACACAAAGTGGGTATGAGAGAGTGGCAACCAAATGCTGTTCACCACTGAGGCTGGCTCAAGACTAAGCAACTTCGAATAGTCATGGGAAAGAGTCATACTGCAGAAAAGGTTTACTAAGGAGACTCAGAAAGCTTCTGTCTTGAAGGCTCTTGGGGTGAAAATTTAGATGAAAAACCGACTTTCACCTTCTTAACTTGACTGATAAGGCTGTTTGACTGGATTAATCAACTGCTTGACTAGAATGACCAGACAATTTAGTCAATACAGCTCAACTCCTCCTGAAGATAGACATGAACTAAGTACCAAACGGAGCCTTCTCTTTTTTGCTCTATGACAGAAAGTTTGATTTCTTTTTAGCCCTGTGCTTTTTGAACGTACAGCAGTAGCAAGTCCCCTGAGACCCTTTGGGCATGTTCAGCTCACTTAGCTTCAAAATGTACATGAAATATAATTTCAAGATAAAAATTAAAATGGTACTTCTCAAATATTTCAGCTAAAAGCAGTGCTGGTATTCTCATTGTCATTCTTCTATGCAATTAAATAGGCAATCAGTTATTATTGGCTCAGTGGAAAACATATGATGCACTTTTGCATAGAAAACCAGAAAAAATACATCATGACTTTTTCAACAACCCAATAGAATATATATCTTCCCTGAAATTAAATATTTTTATACTTGGAAATAAAAAAGAAAGACTATAGATATTTTATTTTGTTTTTTTTTAAACTTGAATTGTTTCTTGCATTTTTATTTGCATTTTTAATTAATTAATTAATTTTGCTAGAGGCCACATGTGCTCACCAGAGAGAGACAGAGAGAGGAAAAGGAAAAAAATAACTCATGGGGAATGGTCATGCTGCAATACCTTCTCTACCAACTTTCCTTGGGATCTTGGGCACGTGTGCCCACCATGTTTTTCAAACCTCAAGGTCAGAACTCAAACCTGGGGGATCACCAGGCTATCAGCTGATCTGAACCTTATTATTTTTTTAATGTTTTCACCATGGATCTACAAGGAATTCTATGTTGTACATATTTATGCACTTTGTAGGAATTCAGTAATTATTAATTCAATCTTAGATCCCATTGGCTTCTTTTCAAATAATTGTTTAATGCAGCAAGTATTTTATCTGTACAACAATGTATTTTGTGGCATCCTGCCACATATAACTTGCAATGTTTCCCCATTGGGTCAAGTTTGTATTTGTTCAAGTGAAAAAAAATCTAATGATTAATTGGGGGACACACATACTTCTAATACTCTGTGGTAAACAAGCTTACTCAGTGTCCTTGGTGAAACAAAACTTCCTCTGAGTGCCAGAAATCAAGTAAACACAGGATATGTCTAAGCTTCTTAGTCTGCTCTTTCCAGTTGGAATTATGGACTGTAATGACTTGTCTGGTTTTCATTTTTCCTTCTTTCTTCTGTTTCTTCCTTCCCTTGCTCCCTTGCTCCCTCCCTCCCTTCCACCTTTTCTTCCCCTTAACATAAAGCTTCTCACCTTTCTGGCTTTGAAAATTGAATACCTTTCAGGTCATGGTGAATTCTAGATTCTTAAAAAATGTATTGTGTTTGATTATTTTTTCTTCCCCTGAGGCCACTGGCTGCCACCATTTGCAAAGGAATAATACACGTCGGCCATGCCCCGCTTCATGGAACAGGTCAACTTGTGGCAGAACTAAGTGGCAGAAACAGGACAAAAATGCAGGCCCTTTGACTTATGGTCCAGTGCTATTTCCATTTTTACAAGCTGTCTCAACCATTGATAAAATGCTTTGTAGTCCTAGATATAAACCACTGAAGTTTGCCCCAAGCCACATTCTACAGAAAAGTAACCAGGTGTTAATAAAGGATCTTTGGTCAACGACATCTGAATATTCTGCATAAATAAATAAAATACTGTCTATGACATCTTTCATTGGAGATATGCAGTGTATTATTAGCATCTGATTCTGAGAAAAATCTGGAAAATAATCCTGTTTAATTTTATTTAACTCAGAATGTTTCAACTTCTTTGACTCAGAACCACTTTTTACCCTGTTGAATGCCTACTAACATCTTGTAGGCTTCTGCAGTGCATAATTTGAGAAACACTAGTAAAATGAATCACGAACATATGGCTCTCACTGTCCTTACTGAGCTTTAGGCACTGCTTAAGAATATATGATACCCCTGGTATTGAATCCACTCTTCTGATTTCCTGGCCTGCCCAAAGATCTCCCCACTGAATACATTGCACATGTTCCTCCATTACTTTTTGCTTTCTTTGGAGAGGTTTTTGCTATAGGGCGAGTGCACTTGCCAGAAAGACAAAGAGACAGAAAGCAAGAAATTACCACCCAGGGGGGATGGCCATGATGTAATCCCTCCTCCATTCTCCTCTCGGGATCTTGGGCATGCACACACATGTGCCCGGCGTGAGTTTAAGCCACTGGATCCGGGACTCGAACCGCGGTCAGCTACATGGGAGTCCAGCGACATAGGCATTACCTGAAAACTTGTTAGAAATGCAAATTCTTGATCGCCACTCACTTCAGATCTACTGAATCAGTAACTGTGAGGTGCAATCTGTGTTTGAACAAGTCCTCCAGAGGGATTCTCCGCACTCCGGTTTTAGAACTGCTGGTCTTCTAAGGCAAGGTTTTAAATCAGTTCCCCTGTATTATTTCTTCCTTCCTCTTATCACTCAGAAAACAGCCAAGACAAAATAAGGTACCTCCCAGGTACCTCACCCTATATATAAGAATATCCTCCCTGCTCCTGCCCCACATCAAAAGAGGGTTCCTTTGGCAAACAAATCACTCACTCTTTCCTTTGATATACTCAATTTAGGATAAAAAGCTTTACATGAAATACATGAAGATTATCCTTTAATCAACCTTTCCACTCCAAGTAGTTTGCCCCACCAAGTTATTGCAAAGCTGAAACTTCTTAAAAGTACCAGACATATTTGTCTCTGAACAATAAGCACATTTCAACACCCCCCATGTTTGGTAGGTTATACAGTGAGTTCTTCACAATCCTGTAGATTAATAAACCAACAAATATCTCCTGAGTGCCTATTCAATGCAAAGCCCTGTGCCCTGATGATATAGGATTTCATAGAAGAACGTGATAAGGTCTGCTCTGCACCTTGGGATATTACAATGTCATTTGAGAGAAATAATAACTATCATATAAAGCCCACCTAATACAAAACAGTGATTAGAATGTGACAGAAGAATGCTATTGAGCAATGAAATTCTGGACCAGAAAGATATATTGTTGAAAGAACATTGAGTTGGGAAACAGAAAACTAAAACTTTGGTTTTAGTTTCCACCCTCCAGTTAGTTGTTTTAGTTGATGTTATGTAATTTAAAGATAATAATACCATATAAGCCAAAGGGCAGGGAATGGAAATAGATGCAGTTTTGAGGTACTTTTGAATCCAAGACTTATATTCTAGGAAGTCTCGAACTGAAAAGTCTGCAGGTAAAAGTGGGCATGAAAGTAACCATGATCATAAAGAGTGCACACTCCCACGGGGGGTTCCCAAATCTTCTGATTTTTCTAGAGAAATTGAAAATAAATATATTACGTAAAACTTTCCATTAAAATGTGTACAGATAATTCTATTTTTTTAATTGGGCCTAACTACATATGTCTGTGAGCCAGATGTGACTTGTTACATTGCTAATTGGTAACCTCTGAACCAGACATAGGCCACATAAGACTTCACAGGGAATGTGGGACTGGGGACTTCTGCAGAGGTGGAGATGAAGTGATGGTATCAATTTAATCACTAATATGCCTCACTTCAAATATAGTCAATATTTTCCCCTCTCTGAGTCTTTGTTTCACATTGCACAGGCATGGCTGCAATCAATTACAAACTACTTAGATTCCTCCTCCTTAAAGTTTTCCCTGACCACTCCAGCCCTAACCTCTCCCATCCCACTTTGAGTTCCCATAGTGATTATTTGATGTGCAATTCATTTGGCAATTAATCACACAGTGGCTTGTGGCATCTTTTCTATTGTGGTCTTGAACTGCTATTTAAAACATGCTATAATTATTTAACTTTCCACATGTTTACATCTGCTCTTCCCTCTGAGTTAGTAAGGGTAAGGTTTTGAGGATAGAGGCCATCTAGGTCTAGGTGTTATGGTCTTCAACACAGCAGACATAAATAATCAACTTTGTTATTCTGCTGAAGCCATGATGAAAAGAGTTTTGAAAGTGTCTTCTCTGCACAGACTTGGGCTACACTGGTCATGAGAGTAGGGGAAGTCAATTATCAACTAAGAGGGAAGAGGAGACAAAAGAAGTCAGAGGAATGGAGTCAAAGATACTCTGGGTCTGCAGAGTATCTGCAACTCTTTCTCCTCTCATTGCAGGAAGGGTATGTACCTAGGTACTATTAATGAGCTATGGTGGAGGCCTGGAATGGTCCTTACAGAAAGGCTCTTACAATCACTCAACTGTCCATACCCATCGATTTCTGGAGGAAGGATTATGGGTGCCCCATTTCAGAGGGACCCATGAAGAATAATAAAGATGATTCACATTTTCCTCTGGATTCCTGGGAGTAAATGAAGTTATCTGCCTGGAACCCCTTGATTTCCAAGTCTCAGAATATAGTTGGTTTCATTTATTCAAGTGTGACCGTTTATTAATCAAAATGCAAAGGGATACAAAGTAGGTAACAACAACTAATTAGTGAGTACTTATCATATGCTAGGCTTTACATGTACTGATTTATTTCATCTTTAAAAAGTTCTTGGAACCAGAAGTTGGCATAATGGCTATGTCACTGGACTCCCATATGGTCGATCATGGTTAGGTCCTGGACCCAGTGGCTTAAACTCATGCCAGGCACGTGTGTGTGTGTGCCCAAGATCTCAAGAGAATGGAGGAAAAGGGATTGCGATGTGGCCATTCCCCCTGGGGGGTGATTTCTCGCTTTCTATCTCTCTGTCTCTGTCTTTCTGGTGAGCGCACACACCCTGTAGCAAAAACCTCTCTTAAAAAATTAATTAAATAAAAAAGATTAAGAATTCTGATGCAGCAAGTACTATTACTACGATCTCCATTTTTCAGAATAAGAAGCTGAGGCTCAGGGAAATTGAGGACACATGACAACTGAGGAAAGAGTCAAGAATCAAATCCCAAAGGACAGGAGAATGGTCAGTCAGAAAAGCGCTTGCACATCTATATTTATTGCAGCATTATTCACAATTGCTAAGACATGGCACCGACCCAAATGTCCACAAACAGATGAATAGATTGAAAAAGTATGGCACATATACTCCATGGAATATTATTCATTAATAAAAAAAATACATGATCTTGGCCTTTGATAGAAAATGGACGAATATGGAAGATTTCTTGCTGAGTGAAGCAAGTCAGGCTATGAAACAGAGACATTGTATGCCTCCACTTAACATATACCTACTGTCTGCACTCTATGGTAGAAACTGAAAGGCTGGAGGACATAAAAGCATTGAAAATGGTTATGGACACTAGAAACAAAGTAGAAAGAGAGTAGGAGAGGGGAAGAGTGTAGGAAAGGAAATTTGGGGGAAAATAGAGAGGTAAGACATTTGTGGGACACAGATATGGTTTATTACCTGCTGATGATGACATGTATAGTAGTCTCAACTGGGCTGGACTGAGGTATATATCGTGCTGGATAAAGTCTCTTTACAATCTAAATGATGTATAGTGATTGAATGTATAAATAATAACAAAAATAAAATTAAATTAAAGTCAAACCCAAATCTCTCAGACTCCAGTGACTTTTCTGCTATAATATATTGTCTCTAACAAATATTTAATGAGCCTGTACTTACTAGGTACTATGGGGGAGCAGGGTAATACTAATGTCTTGTCCTCAAAATGCTTATAAACCAGTTTGGAAGAAAAGATATAAACAAAGTAAAAGTCAAATAATGCTTTAATAATAATAATAATAATAATAATAATAATAATATATGTATTTATATAGACACAAGTATGTTATGTATACAATAATGATACAACAATAAAAGAGATGATATGACAGCCTCTGTTATAGAGGCTTTATAAGTTTTATCTCATTTACTACATTTTAAAGATGAGGAAACTAAAGCAAAGAAAGATAAAGTAGTTGGCCCAACAGCACATAGCTTACAAATGGCTGTTGGGACTCAAACACAGGTAGTCTGCCTTCAGAGTCCATCCTTCTGGTTATTGTATCACATTACCATGATAAAAGCAACATTATAATAAGGGTATGGAAAAATTATATGGGAGCCCAAGGGAGGGTGCCATTAATTCTATCTCAGGTGGTCTGGGAAGGGTTCCCAGTGGGTCTTAAAGGAGAGTAGGAATTTACTGGCAATATAAGCAGAGTACACATGTTCTAAGCAGAAGGAACAGTGTGTTCATGAACTTTTGCAAAGGTCTAGGCTCATCTAAAGAATGTAGAAAATCTCAGGATGACTGGAGTCTAGGATATATTAGGATTGTGAAAGAGTGGGAAGAAGCAGTAGAAGTGGAAGATGGGACTGAAATAGTAGATCAGGTAATCAGAGACTGAAGCACTTTATGCACTGTAGAAAAATTAATAAAAATGAGCTTTAATATGACAAATACTGTAAAAGTCTACTCCTTTTTACTTACCCCTGATTTTGAAAAATGTCTCACTCTTTTCTCCAGGTTTAGGAGATAAGATCTGGTAGGCAAGGATAAGAGTTCACAGGGAGAAAGAGGTTTAGATGATGTACTCTTTGTGAAGATGGGCCATGCTGGGAAAGATTATAAGTGGTAAGCCTCCTAGGAGGAAGACTCTCATATGAGGGTTAATTAAGACAGGGACTGATAATCTTCTTCAATCTACCATCAGATTAGATGAAAGTATAAGTTACCTAACATCCACTTATATTCCATATATACACGCTCTGGGAAGAAGGGTGGTTCTGAGAGCAAAAGTAACACGGGAACTTCAAAAAATTCATGGAAAAGAGGAATTAAAGTGCAAGTTTGTTGGAGCCAGCCAGTGGCATAATGGTTAAGGCAGCTGGATCCTACATGACCAACAGTGCAGATTGAGTCCTGAACCCAGCAGCTTGAAAAACACACTGGGAATGTGCACATATGTGCCCAGAATTCCAATAAGCTCAAGAAGTGGAAGAGAAGGAATTGTAGCACAACTATGGTGGATGCTTTCTCACTTTCTTTCTCTCTTTCTCTCTCTAGTGAATACATGCACCCTCTACCAAAATTTTTTTTAAAAAAGAAAGAAAGAAAACGTACAAGTTTATTTTAGTGCAAAAAAAATTTAAATCTATACATAGTTTTCATGCATACTTTTTGGGGGGGAGAGGTTTTCGCTTTAGGGCATGTGCACTCACCAAAAAGACAGAGAGAAACAGAGACAGAAAGTGAGAAATCACCCCCTAGGGGGGATGGCCACACTACAATCCCTTCTCCTCCATTCTCCTCTCAGGATCTTGGACATGCACACACACACGCTCCCGGTGTGAGTTTAAGCCACTGGGTCTGGGACTCAAACCGCCGTCGACTAAATGAGAGTTCAGTGACATAGCCATTATGCCACCTGCTGATCCCTCATGCATACTTTTTTCATAATAGACTTTTTCCATGAAATTTGGCTTAGTTGGCTTGTCGCAAGAGTTTCTTATCCAAGACATAGCTCCTCAGTCATCATTTTATCCATGGTAGTAGAAAAATACTTCAGTTTTTTTGCCACTGCATTGTGTAAAATGTTCAGAGTTCTACCCTATTCCATAGGCAGTGAGCACCAAAGAAGGTTTGTAAACATCAGAGTATTAGGAGGCTCAATCTGGAAGCATATTAGAGTCTGAATTAGAAGGAGGGACAGACTGGGCCAGCAGGTGGCATGGTGGTTAAGGTGCTGGAATTCCCACATGGCTGACCATGGTTCAAGTCCTGGACCTGGTGGCTTGCTTTCTCACTCTCCTTCTCTCTCTCTCTGTCTTTGGCAAAATTCAAATGAAAAATAATAATTATAAATAAATAATTCTTTTTTTAAAAAAAGAAGGAGGAACAGACTAATAAGAGATAGGATGTCTGGTCCAGGTGAGAAAGGAAATGGAATTTTATTAGCACAGTGGCTTTGTAAGAATTGAGGAGAAGGGCTTTGATTCAGGAGACTCTTCTCATGTAGACTTACAGAACTTGGTGACCAATTGAATGCAGAGGAAGGAGGAGGGAGAAGGAGAAAAGATCCTAGGAGATAGCCAACTACTTTGACAAACTGAGGATAAATAAGAGATCTGTTTACAACCCTTGTTCTATTTTAAGTGTAGACTTCTAATGCCAGTGAGTTTTCCTTGTTTGTTTGGATTGATATATCAAAACAGGCAATGGGTTATACTATCCCTTCCTATTCCCTTCCTGGTTTTTTTTTTTTTAATCTAACCATCAACTACATGGTTCTTCCTTGTCTCCTTTTTTGATTTCTCTTCTATTCTTTTAAGAAAGGGAATCAGAAAATCAGAAAATACAATTTCCACAACCTTCATCCTCATCTCCTATATCCTGACTGTCTTTATTTCTTGTTGTTGATGGTGGTGATTTGGTTGCTGTTTTTTTTCTTTTCCTTTACAATTGGGACATTGCTTATTCATACTATGTTCAATAAAGTTCGTCATGACCCACTGTGTTCTTTCTTCCCAGACTTGCACATAATTATCTTGTGTTTGTGTGTGGTTTGTTCCTTCTCTCTGTTTTTTCCACGTGGCAGTCTGAATTTTCACAACGCATTTAAAAACAAAAAAGAGAATTCTGACCAAAACATAGGCTTGAAGTGAATAAAGAATTCTTGAAAATAATTTTTTAAAATACTATCAACAGCACAGAGGAGCCATGGATTCAGACATGAGTCAGATTAATCTTCTGAAGTACATCTCTGATTATGTTGTTGTCCTACTCCAAAATCTCCCATTGTTCCCTCAGGTCAATGTAAAGTTCAAATTTCTAAACCTTGTATGTTCTGTCCCCAACACAAATTTACAGCCTTAACTTCTACTGTGTAACTATGTGTATGACTGCACTTTCTCATGTCTGTATCTTTATACATACCATCTATTGTATCTTTCCCAATTAATTCCACTCCCATCTGTTGAAATACAAATTGCTCCCTTGTGCCTAGGAGGCCTGATATTTTCTGACTGAGAAATCTTGGGAAAGTAATTTTCCTCTTGCTGAGACTCAGTTTCCTCATCTGTAAATGTGGATAAAATAATCTCTTCTCAAAGTTGCAGTGAGAAATAAATTATATGACATATTGATACAGCTACACAGTGCCCATCACAGAATAGATGCTCATTAAATTATTCAATAGATATATTTCAAGAGGTTTGCAGACAATGCAAAGGCCATCCCTGGATTTTAAAAAAAGTTAACAGAGGGTGTATGCTCACCAGACAGAGACAGACAGAGAGGGAAAGCAAGAAAATAACCCTCATAGTGAATGGTCAAGCTGTAATCCCATCAACATTTCTCCCTCCCTCAAGGAGTTTGAGCGCACATGAACATGTACCTCCTGTGTTTTTCAAGCTGCTGAGTCTGGGTCTGGAACTGCCCAGTGAGCCATGTGGGATCTGGTTGCATTAATCACCACACCACAGACTGGCCTAAATCCCTGGGTATTTATCTATTTTTCTATTTATTTATTTATTTATTTATTTATTTATTTATTTATTGAGAGAGATTTTGGATACAGTGTGCATGCACTCGCCGGAGGGAGAGAGAGAGAAAAAGCAAGAAATTACCCCCCAGAGGGATGGCTACACCCCAGTCTCTTCTCCATTCTCTTCTAGGGATCTTGGGCATGCATGCACATGTGCCCAGAGTGAGTTTTAAGCTGCCAGGTATGGGACTCAAACCACAGTTGACTACGTGGGAGTCCAGTGATGTTACCATTACACCATCTGCTGGTCCTAGTCCCTCTATTTTAATGCATCCGTATTGGAAAGTCCAAGTGAAAAATAATACTTTTGCTTGCTTCTCCATTTACCATTGCTTTCCTCATCTTCAAGAGTATGCTCATAGGTGCATGTGTATGTGAGGGAGTGCATGTTAGAGGATAGTGGGTGTTTACCTCAGCAAATACATTTCAAAATAAGGAGTTGAGAGGCCCACCTGTGGTACTCTGCATATGGAATATCAGGGTTCAGTTTCTTGGTCAACCTGTACATGTTAGGCACATGTATGCACCTGTGATCCTAGCTGTCTGGGAAGATTAGGAGGAGAATCACAGTATGTGACTCTGTTGAGGGAGCTTGTCTCTTTTTTTCTCTCTCAGAAAATAAATAAACTTCGAAAAAAAATTCGTCAAGAAAATAGGACTTGTTTTTAAAATAGGCAAAATTGTATACCTGGGAAGTTGAGTCACTCTAAGGAAAGCCCAGAGTAGACCCAGAGGAGGAAAAGAAAACTGTTCAGAAAGCCATGTGGGGCTACAATGTTCACTAGCACTGAAGTCACAACTCATCACTGTGGGAAGTGTCTCTTGAAATGAAGGTGACAGTCTAACAGAAAACTTCTGTTACTTACTATTTAAAAGAACACTAAAAGAACAGCTGAAAGCACAATCCTTTTTTTCTTTTTTACTGTCCCTTATGGAGAAAAAATTAATAGCAGATGAAAATCAGAATCTCACCAAACCATTTACTAAGAAAGTAGGCCAAGTAAAAGCTCTCCCTAAAAGCTATCACAGAAATGGAAAGCAATCAAGAATAGAACACTATAGAGAGTAATTCAAAGGCACAGTGAAAAGATGACAGGAGTGGTCAGAATGTCATGAAAGCCAAGGCTACTGTTTAGAGAAAAACATGGAGAGGCCTCCGAACTTCATCTGAATGGTAATCAAAATGATAGGAATAGAGAGGCAGAATGAACAGGGCTCATGGAGAAGCTGTGCTTGCTGTTTAGAGAAGTTCACATTCCATTAGACTGGCAGAGTAAGCATTGAGGGGCAGCAGATGCCATTTCAGTCTCTAAGGACCCTTTGAATGTGTCTTCTGAAAGAACAATCCACATAGGGAAATAGGGCAGTTCCCAGGTCATGCCCAATTGACAGTTGAAAACATAATATTCACCATGGGGTCTTCATAAATAATTATTATTGATGGGGATGGTATTACCTGGGGCAACCATAATTGCTCTGATCAGTACTACTATTCACTTCAACAAATTCACACAACATTGAGCCACCTGGAATGTATCCTACACTGGGCTAGCCCATACAAGATCATCCATTCATTCATTTATTGGGCACCTACTGTGTGTTTGCCAGTATTGTAGGTTCAAGGGATATAACAGTGACCAAAACAGTCAAAAATACCTGCCCTCATGAAGTTTACATACTAAAGAAGTCAAAGAAGAAGAAAGCAAATTAACTTCTCCTGAGCAGCAATTCTATATCAGGTGCTTTTCATACATACATTGTCACATTTAATCCTCACAGCAATGACCTGTGAGGCAAGTTATTTTCATCATTTTACAGAATAGGAAACTAAGGCTCAAACAATTTAAATACCAGACCATGATTATTACACAGCTATAGGTAATGGCAAAACTGACATTTGAAACCATCCATGTTAGTCTCATTCCAAAGTCCATAGATTTCTCCTCTTTAAGATTTTGACTTTCATAGACCCTTAAGGTCAGTTTCATCACTCTCAACATTTAACTTTTAGAGGTCTTTTGCCTGATAGTCATTCATGAATGCCAGGATTACTCAAAACTCAATGGGTTCAAACAAGATTATGATGATAATATATTTTTTTAAAATGCATCTTGAAATTAAAAAAAAAAAAAACTCAATGGGTTCTGAGTCAGACTCTGGGGAAATAGACATGACAAGATGTAGACCTTGCCTTGAACTCCTTCACTCAGTAGGTAGAGAGACAGACTGGTATAATGCTCAAGACCTCAGATACTAGAGAAAAACTAAGTGACTTCAAAGTGACTGCTTTAGTCTGTGATTACCTGTGTAACCTCACACAAGTTACTTAATTTCTCCCTGTGTTAGTTTCCCCACCTATAAAATGACAATAGTAACAGCACACAGTCTTCAAAAAGTTCATGGAAAATATGTTTTTGGAAAAACTGTGTATGTATTTCATTTGTTTACACCAAAATTAATTCATATATAATTCCATTTCCATTAACTTTTTCAGGTCCCCTCATACCTCCTGTGTAGGAGGATTATAAAGATTGAGGAAGATTATCATAGAAAACACTGATATACTGTGTACTTTGTGCCAAGAACTATTATAAGCACTTTGTATATGTTAGCTTTTTAACATAGACCAGCAGTTCTCAAACCATGGTTTAGAGACACCTGGATATCTATGACAACAACATTATTTTCATTTTTAAAAAAATAAGACCTGTTTTGTTTATTTCACTCTTATCCTCTCATAAGTGTACAGTGGAGTTTTCCAGAGGTTGCCTGATGTGCAATATTGCAACAGATTGAAAGAAGAAGCAGATATGAGAATACAGCTATTAGTCCAGGTATTGAAAATATTTGCAAAAATAGAAAACAATGCTATTCTCACTGTATTTTTTGTTTTGAAAAATAGTTTTCATTAAAGTATTTATATAAACATATGTAATGGATTCAATATTGTTTTAATACATTAATATTTTTATATTTTCTCAGTTTTCATTTACAATAAAGTAAATATTAATAGAGCCACATAAAAAACACTTTTGGGGATCTTTAATAATTTTTAAGCATGTAAATATCCTGAGGCCAAACAGTTCAAGACCCTATTATGTATATATAAAACATGAAAAGCATTTAGAATAGTGTCTGACCCAAATAAGTACTCAATAAATGTAAGTTAAACATTATTATTACACATATAACCATAATTGGCATTGTATGATTAATGCCATGAAAGAAATGCTAAATGCTGTTGAAATTCACAGAAAAGAAAAGCTGCTATCCAGCTGAAGGATCACAGAAAGACTTCATGAAGCTAATTGCATTTAATATTAGCATTAAAGAATAAATAGAATGGTGAATGGAGTGTTCTATGGAGGGTAACTGATTCCAGGTGGAAGGAACACTTGGAGCAGGAAAGTATAAGATATGCTCTGGAAACAAGAAACGGTCATGTTTGGCTAAAGTTAAAGCTTTGTGCAGAGGAGTAATGGGAGAAAAGGCAGGAAAGAACGATAAGAGAATACATAACCATGGAGAGCCTTGAACTTGAACGTTGTGATAAGGCAAGGGGGAGCCAATCCTTAGATAAGGGGGAGGGAGCCATTAACGATCTTTAGCCAAAAGCTATGCTTTAAAGAGATGACTGGTACCTATGTTGTATTGGTCCATCATTGTGTTTCCAAATAGAAATAGCTGAGTCCGGGTGATTTATAAGTAATAGAGGGTTATTTGGCTCATGATTCTGGCAGCTGGAAAGTCCAAAGGTGTGTGGCTGCCCTCAGGCCATCCTCTGGTGCTATGTCACAATGTAGCCAACATAAGCTGAGATGAAGGCAGGCCCATGCAAACAGAGAGAAAACAGAATTCCCACCTCTTCTGTTGGTCCCTCCCATGCTGGCAGCTGGTGCCCTCTCATTAGGCTCCACATCTTAAAGGTCTCACTACTTCCCAAAGCCATTGCATTAGGGTCCAAGCTTCCAGAACATGAAACTTTGTAGGACAAGTCATTATCTAAACTGTAGCATATGTTTGGGATAGTTTAGAAGGGAGAAGGGACATGGAGCAATGGGTTAGAAAGCTATAGGAACAGTCCAGGGGAGAGTGGATGAAGACATGAGTTAGGGTAGTGGCCTGGTGGATGAAGGGCATGGGAGGAAGGTAAAAGAAAAATGAATATCTATGAAAATAATTAATTATGCAATGAAATTCCATAATCTATTTTGCTTCTCCTTCTATTAAGGAAACCTCAACCCCCAAATTTAGGTTATGATGGAAATATTTTACATTTATAACCCCAAAACTGAGTATTGTAGCCACACACACCCAAAAAAATTGGGTAGAGTGAGTATATAAGGGAGCCAGCAGGTGGCATGGTGGTTAAGAATCTGGACTCTCATGTGGCCAATTCCAATTTGAGTCCCAGACCTGGTAGCCTGCTTTCTCACATTCTCTCTCTCTCTCTCTCTCTCTCTCTCTCTCTCTCTCTCTCTCTCTCACTGGTGAGCACATATGCCCTATAACAAATTTTAAATAATAATAATTAATAAAATTCTTTTTCTTTTTTTTTCTTTTCTTTTTTTTTTTAAAGGTTTTTGCTATAGGGTGCGTGCACTTGCCAGACAGACAGAGAGAGACAGACAGACATAAAGCGAGAAATCACTCCTCAGGGGGGATGGCCATGCCACAGTCCCTTCTCCTCCATTCTCTTCTCGGGATCTTGGGCACACATGCACATGCGCTCGGTGTGAATTTTAAGCCACCGGGTCCAGGACACGAACCGCGGTTGACTACGTGGGAGTCCAGCGACATAGCCATTATGCTAACTGCTGGTCCCAATAGTTAATAAAATTAAATAAATAATTCTTTAAATAAAAGAAGTATGTAAGATTTCAAAATGAATGTCCACAAGGAAATTCGGGTTCTGAAGAAAAGGACAGAAGTGAAGCAGTATTGGAGGTAGTGGTAGATATTAAAATTCAGACTCTCTCTACAAATCAAATATGTGTGCAGATGCGTGGCTTATGCAATCTAGTGGAAAGAGAAGTTATGAGATGAGCCCAAGGCCAAAAAAAAGTAATTTTTTCAAACAAAAGCAAAAGTAATGTTCCACCCATCCTGAGTAAGAAACTGTTGGACAGCTTACGGACATGAAAGGGCATGATTAGTACTTAGTAGTTCCAGCCTTCTGCCCGGTTAATTAAGAATTTTGTTTGAGTGTTGCTTTTTTTTATTTTTTATTAAGAGTGAAAAAGAATTCAACAATTTAATGATTTACAGCAATGTTCCCTTAGTTCTCATACCATTCTTTCTGTGCCGCATAAGAGACAATGAAGTTCCTAGAAAACTGTCGGTATCTATGTTCTGCTACGCAGGCCATTTCACAGAATTTTATGAAAAGGTGGAATGAGGGTCTTGCAGGCAAACAGAAAGGTGTTAACGTTCTTGCTATTCTGAGTGGCTAATGCATTTAGCTTTGCTAGGCAGGAATGAATTTTATTCTTAGTTCTGATTCTGTGAAAAGTCAGGGAGTATAAGTAAAATACTCTCCTAGGAAGATTCCAAGATTGGATTTAAACAGTTCTCAGTTCTCTTCTGTTAGGGAATGTCTTTAGGGTTAGAGGAAAACCTAGGTCTTCTTTGCCTCGAAAGTTCATTATTATCTACTAGCACCCCCACTCCATCTACATCCAGAGCCCACTACTGTGCTGTGGTTAGGAGGACTGGAGCAGGAAGGCATTTCTATGTCCCTGGGTAGATCTGGCAGACTTCGCTACTTGGCTACTAGTGTTCAAGGAAAGGCAAATGACCCAATGTCATAGCCTCTCACCTCCCAATCATTAGAGAAACAACCAGTGGAATCATATTCTATAGGAAAGAAGTCTCAGAGATTTAAGTGACTTGTTCATAGGGCGGGCGCCACCACGCCCGAGATTTAAGTGACTTGTTCAAAGGCATGTAGCTAACTTATAAGTGGAAGAATCAGGATTTGAACTCACATCTGTTTGACTTTTTTCCACCATGCCTCACCATCACAGAAAGGGTTTCTTTTGTGTGTTTTTTTTATTTTTGTTATTTTTCCCTGAATGCCTGTGCTGCCTCAAGGGAAGAACATGTTTTCAATGCCCCAGATGATCATGGCACTATGTATCTCTCTGAATCCCCTTGCAGAATTCTCTCTCATCCAAAGGCCTCCAAGATGTCATGTCAGCCATCTTGGGATGTTCCTCTAACCCACCTAGGCTAATAGAGTAGAACCATAGAATCTCAGATTAAGGTCATCTGGTCACATATGTCAGGTCATGTCAATTCTTTCTAGCATCCCCTATCTGGAGGCTGGCTACCTTCGGCTTGAAAACTTCAAATCAGGGCTAGTTTCATGGATATTAAAACCATTTGCATTTTTTACTGGGTCCTGCGAATTATTCAGTGATCCCACTTCCAGTGATAAAAAACTCATTAGCTCAGGAGGAAGCTGATTCCATTTTTTTAAATCGCTCTGTTTCTTAGCGAAGGCATTTTTATGGTGTGAAGAAATGTGTTTATCTGTAATTTCTTGCCACTGGCTTCAGAGAATAACAGACTTGGAACAAAATTTCTAGCTCTGTAATCTTGTCACTATGATTTTAAGCAAGTCATTTAACCTCTCTGAATTTCAAGGTTCCTCACCTCTAAAATAGGAATGAAAGGAGTCTTCAAAAAGTTCGTGGAAACTATGTATCAGGAAAAACTACACATGGATTTATTTATTTGTTGTGGGTTTTTTTGCATCAAAATAAACTTTAATTTCTTTTTTCCATGAATTTTTTGAAGTCCCCTTGTATTGTCATCTTTGTAGTTCTTTTTTTAATTAATTTTTTTTTCTTTTTTTGGAGAGGTTTTTGCTATAGGGCACGTGTGCTTGCCAGACAGACAGAGAGAGACAGAGAGACAGAAAGCGAGAAATCACCCCCCGGGGGGATGGCCACGCCGCAATTCCTTCTCCTCCATTCTCCTCTCAGGATCTTGGGCATGCACGCACACGCGCCTGGCGTGAGTTTAAGCCACCGGGTTCGGGACTCGAACTGCGGTTGACTACGTGGGAGTCCAGCGACATAGCCATTATGCCAACCGTTGGTCCCTTAATTAATATATTTTTTTTTTTTGGAGAGGTTTTTCGCTATAGGGCGTGTGCGCTCGCCAGACAGACAGAGAGAGACGTAGAGACAGAAAGCGAGAAATCACCCCCCGGGGGGATGGTCACGCCACAATCCCTTCTCCTCCATTCTCCTCTCGGGATCTTGGGCACGCACGCACACGCGCCCGGCGTGAGTTGTAAGCCACCGGGTCCAAGACGCGAACCACGGTTGACTACGTGGGAGTCCAGCGACATAGCCATTACGCTAACTGCTGGTTCCCCCTTAATTAATATTTTTTAAGGACAGATAGAACATGTTGTAAGTACTCAATTACTAGTAACTATAATTAATATCATTATTACCCCTACCATGAGCACATTGAGCACAAACTATGGAACATAGTACAGAACACAGATATGCTCCTTACTTCACTTGATATGTCTTGTATTTTGACTGTTCTTAGTCTTCATGCTAAGGAAACTTGAAATCATTAGTCCACTTATCTAACCCTTAAAGTACTGCAAATAACCTTTTAATTTAATTTGAACAATAATAATTTTCAATCGTAGCTGTAATACTTTACCATGGGATTGCTTAGCATTTTAATTCCATGTAATATTTTCCCATCTCTGTTCTCATTTGAAACTCACAATAACTCTAGGGGGCAGGCAGGGCACTCACTGGTTCATTCATTTATTCATACATTGTTTTTTTTAAAAAATTTGCCATACAGTGTGTGCACTCAGAGGAGAGAGACAGAGAGAGAAATTAAGAACCACCCCCCCACACCAGAGGGGATGGCCACACTGCAATCCTTTCTCCTTCATTCTCCTCTCCAGCGGTCATGCACACACATGCATCCATTGTGTTTTTCAAGCCACTGGGCCTGGGACTGAATGCACACAGTTGTCCACGTGTAATACAACCACCTTAACCACCATGTCACTGACTGGCTCATTCATTCAGCCATTTAACCAATATCTACTAAGCCTCTATGTTCTAGGCTGTGTACTAGGGGTGAAGGACACAGTGCTGAACAAAATGGACCTGGTTACAACCCTCCACAACTTATGTTCTAGTATATGTTTGCACATAAAGAAACTAGCTTCCATGATTTAGTAAACTGCACAAATTCACCTGGTTAGGAGGTAGGGCTGGGACTAGAACAAAGGTTTTCTGATGCTCATTCCAGTGTATACTTCACTCTCTCCTTCTGTCTCTTATTCTCCTTCATTTAAAATCTTCCTTTCCTATACTTCCCATTCAGTACTAAAACATCTTAAATTTGCTAGTAAACTATCCTACCTTAGTACCACTGTTAGCCTTGCCATTCCAGTTTTATTACATAGTTCTCCCTGGTCAGGTGGCTCAACATCAACTTACCCTAGCATTCTTCAGGTGTTTGCTGCGCTTTAGTATTTGACTATACAACCTGTCCAGTAATCAGAGCAAGAGAACTGGGGGCCTGTTTTACTTCACGTGGTCTCTCTGCAACTTCCTGGGTTGGTTAACCTTTCTATGGCTAGCCAGATAACATAATTTCCGTTTTAAAAGCCAGGAGACACGTCCAATTGCCCATATATAATATCAAATCCAAACACTCTGCCTGGCTTTCTCAGCTTTCCATAATATAACCCTACCAAGTCCTTGAACCTTATCTCTTTACTCCTCAACCTTCCACATATCTATGCTAAGCTCATGTCCTAGTCTATTGACTATTCATGTGCTTTAACATTCTTTTTACCTCCATCTCACAAACCTACAAGCTTGCTTTTGTCCCGTCTACCTAAAATAAATCCTACTCGGCCTAAGTTCTTCCTTCATAAAACTTTCTTTAGTGACTCCAGCTCTCAATGATCTCACCAATATCTACATAGTCATGCATCTAACTTTTAAAAATCAATATCCAGGACCAGCACATGGCATAATGGTTGTGTTGCTGGACTCCCACATGGCCAACTACAGTTCAAGTCTGAGACCCAGGGGCTTAAACTCATGCCGGGCACCTGTGCGTGCATGCCCGAAATCCTGAGAGAAGAATGGAGGAGAAGTGATTGCAGTGTGGCCATCCCCCTGGCAGGTGATTTCTCACTTTCTGTCTCTCTGTCTCTCCCTATCTCTCTGCTGAGTGCACGTGCCCTGTAGCAAAAATCTCTCTTAAAAAAAATCAATTGCCTAAGAACTTGCTTGAAGGGGACCCTCATTTGACAGTCATTCATTTAATAAAGTCCTTGTGCTGCTAATTGAACTCATGCTCAGCGTGAATCAATATTGGTCATGCAGTTGCAAATATATTAAAAAAATAGATAACTGGGTGATGTAATCTCAGGCTTTATTAAAAGAAATACATGCCTACATTGAGATAAACACTACTTAAAGTCATTAATTCACTCACTCCATTATTGAAAACAATCATTGCTGGGACCAACAGTTGGCGTAATGGCAATGTCTCTGGACTCCCATGTAGTCAACCGTGGTTTGAGTGCCGGACCCAGTGGCTTAAACTTATGCCATGCACGTGTGCGTGTGTGTCCAAGATCCCGAGAGGAGAATGGAGGAGAAGGGATTTTGGTATGGCCACCCCCTCTGGGGGGTGATTTCCTGCTTTCTGTCTCTCTGTCCTCTGTCTTTCTGGCGAGTGCACACGCCCTATAGCAAAAACCTATCCAAAAAAAAAAAAAAAAGGAAAGAAAACAATCATTTCTTTTTTGTTTATTGCCAGAGAGTGTGTACACTCACCAGAGAGACAGAGACAGAGAGACAAGGAGGCATGGTTGCACTATAATCCCTTCTCCTCCATTTATCTATCCCATCAGGATTTTGGCCACACACATACATGTTCCCATTGTGTTTTTCAAGCCACTGGGACTACAGTTCAAACTACCATCAGTCATATAGAGTTTAGCTCTCTTAACCACTAGGCCAGGGGGCCAGACCCATTAATTGCTATTTCTTTCCATTTTGCCAGAGAGCATGTTTACCTACAAGAGAAATACAGAGAGAAGGAGAAAGCACCCCCCAACAGAATGTGGTCACACTGCAATCTCGTCTCCATTTCTTCACCCTGTCTGGATTTGAGGCATGCATGCACATGCATTCAGCATGTCTTTCAAACTGCTGGGCTGGGGTTAAAACTGTATAGTTGGCCATGTGGGATCCAGCACCCTTAGCTACCAGGCCATGGGGCTGTTCCTCTTACATTGCTTTTTAATGTGCATAGCTTTGTCTCAGAATTCCACTCTTAGAAATCTACCCTGCAGAAATACCTTGTGGTATCATTTGTTTGTTTGTTTATTTATTGTCAGTTTTTTTTCTCTTTTAAAATTAGTTTTAAAAGGGACCAACCGAGGGACCAGCAGTTAGCCTAATGGCTATGTCACTGGACTCCCATGTAGTTGACTGCAGTTCAAGTCCCAGACCCGGTGGCTTAAACTCATGCCGGGCGTGTGTGCATGCATGCCCAAGATCCCAAGAGGAGAATGGAGGAGAAGGGATTGTGGCATGATCATCCCCTCTGGGGGGTGATTTCTCATTTTCTATCTCTCTGTCTCTCTGTCTTTCTGGCAAGCACATATGCCCTATAGCGAAAACCTCTCCAAAAAAAGAAAAAAAAAAGGGACCAACAGATTATGTAATGATTGTGTCATTGGACTCTCATGTGGTTGACCAGTCCCAGCAGCTTAAAACTCACACCAGACATGTGTGCATGTGTGCCCAAAATCCTGAGAGAAGACTGGAGGAGAAGGGATTGTGGCATGACCATCCCCCCTGGGGGGGGTGATTTCTTGCTTTCTATCCCTCTACTTCTCTCCATCTCTCTGGTTATTGTACATGTCCTATAGCAAAAAAAACTTCTCTTAAAAATAAATATTTTTAAAGTATTTTTAGAGACAGAATTTTGCTCATTCCCCAAGGTAACATCAAATTCACAATACTCCTGCCTCAGCCTTCCAAGCAGCTAAGACTACAAATGCACACCACCATGCCCAGATTTTATTTTAATTTTAATTAACACATAATAATTTTACATACAGAGATGTGTCCTGGAGAGTTCAGGGAAGCCGTGTTCTAAACCCATCTCCTAGACTCCCAAAATATTCAGACAAGAAGACATTTTAAAGCTGAGGTGTGTCTTGGCAAGTTCAGGGAAGACATGCTCTAAACCCATCTCCTAGACTCCCAAAATATTCAGACAAAGTAGGATGACCTCCGTCTTCTAGCTGTCTCTGGCTGTCTGTCTGTCTGTCTCATGCTCTCTCTCTCTTTAAATTTTAATTTCTTTAAAAATTTTTCAAGCACCTCTCCTTACCTTGGGCCTTTTCTTTCACTTGTTAATTTCAGAAGACATTTTTAAAGCTGAAGTGCGTCCTGGTGAGTTCAGGGAAGCTATTCTCTAAACCCATCTCCTAGACTCCCGAAATTCATTTTTTACTCCTTTTTGGTGGTATTCTTCTATTTTTTCCCTTTTTTTCTTATATTTTGTAAACTTGCTTTCTTACTCTCAGCTTCACTTTCCACACACTTAATGTCTAGATAGGCCTAAGGGCACGGTAACCAAGAATCTGAATACTTTTAGAGTCATTGAAATCATCAACACTTATTGAACCTCTTTCTTTAATGAAGAGATATCTTTTTATAAATCTGAACCCCTAATCTTGTGTTGATATCACATTGCTAAGCACTGTGGAGGAGAGATTTTGTCACAGAATGACCAGAAATAACCGAAGAGGCACAAGAAACATGAGAAACCAAGAAAATATCTCTACCCTAAGGGAAAAGAACAATCCCTCATCATCCACAGACAGTACAGTAGAACTCTTGGAAATGTCTGATAGAGACTTCAGAATATTCATAGTGACAAAACTAAACAAGATCCAAGAGCTGAGAGATAATGAACTCCAGAAGATGCAGGAGAAAAGAGACAATGAGTTCCAGGAGGTGTTGAAGTTCTTTCATGATCTGAAAGAGGAAATACACACCATAAAAAAGAATCAAATGGAGCTATTAGAGATGAAGGCTGCCATTCAGGAAATCAAAACCTCCCTCGAAAGTATTAAAAACAGATTAGTCCACACAGAAAATCGAATCTTGGATGTTGCAGGCCAAACCTCTGATCTAGAAAAAAAAACAACCCAAAAAACTGAGAAAAAAAATCCAAAAAAATGAGAATACTATACAAGAAATATTAGACAGAATTAAGCTCCCAAATGTCCAGATAATCAGTATCCCAGAAGGTAAGGAAACTAATAAGGGCATTGATAATCTATTCCATGGAATCTTGGATGAAAACTTTCCAAATCTAATGAGGCATTCAAATATCCAGACCCAAGAAATACAAAGGACCCCAGTAGAATCAACACAAGAAGATCTTCTCCAAGGCACATCAAAGCCAGACTGGTCAAATCTACAGACAAAGACAAGATAACTAAAATTGGCAAGAGAGAAACGTCAGGCTACTTATAAAGGTTATCCCATCAGGCTAACCTCAGGCCTCTCATCAGAAACAATGCAAACAAGGAAAAAATGGGAACATATATTTAAAGTATTAAGTGAAAAACAGTTTCAACCAAGAATACTATACCCAGCAAGATTATCTTTTACATGGAAAGAAAGAATAAAAACTTTCTCAGATAAACAAGACCTGAAAGAATTTGCCAGTAGCAGACCCACTCTTCAAGAAGTTCTGTAAGGAGTGCTCGACCAGGAAAACTAAAGACACATACAGAAATAAGAGAACAAAAGGCAACCAGGAAAATGACTGATTTAATGCTAGGGACAAAAAATATCAATAACAACGCTGAATGCTAACTTCCAGGATTTAAACGGAAAGATTGAACCACAGCAACACTGCATATTCAACTGAAGAGTGTTTGAACATAAGACTGAACTGGCGAAATAGAATTTTATGACTTTTGAGTAAAACATAACTGATTTTTTTTACTATGCCTTGTTTTCCCAATTTAAACATTTTACTTTCTTTTGCGTTGTTGATAGGTTCAGCAATTTGTTAAAATATTTTTCTTGTTTGTTTCTCTAAATGGAAACATAAACTTTTCTTCCTTCCTGACCTCTCTTGAATTGGAAATATTTGGGAGTAATCTTATTTTGTGGCAGAAAGGTTATTTGCATAAGTTCAATAATGCTTGTTGCATTGAATCAGAAATTGGAAATACTCATTATTGAACAGGGCTTTGACATTATGGAACTAAGGTGGATCTCAAGTAAGCCAACAGAAGCTCTTAGAAAGGTGGCCTGGCCCCATAAATAGTTCTGCCTGGCAGAGAGGATTAGAGAAGATATATGAAAGAATTTATAATATAAAATAAACTGGACTTTTCCAGTCCAGCATTGTAATCAGTAAAGACTGCAAAAAAGCAACCACACCAGAGGATCATCTTGAGAAAGACTTTAAAGGAACAAAAAGGGACTGATCTTTGCTAGCAGATGGTATATCACAGAATACTTGGTAGGTAGGGCTGAATTGAGGATTATGTGTGACTTGTGTGCTGGGCATTTGCTTTTCAACAATTTGAGTAGTTGACATGTAAATATTTTCTCAAAAATATTTAAAACCATACTGTTTCTGCTGTATAGTCATAAACAAAATTATACAAAATTATAAGAGATATTTTGAACATTATCTTTAAAATTCAGTATCCTGAAATTTTGAAAGTTGTTTATTAACTGTCAAGAACTATGGAGTATGAGCAAAAAAATTTTCTTGATATGTAAAGTAAATGTTTGTGGAAAAATGTAAAAATAAATAAATAAGTTAATTAACTTTAAAAATAATTTTATATGCTTATGAGGTACAGAGTGATTTTTTTTTTTTTTTTGCTATAGGGCATGTGCAGTCGCCAAGAGGAGAGAGATAGAGAAAGAAAGTGAGAGGAAAGTGAGAAATCACCTCCCAGGGTGGATAGCCATGCCACAATCCCTTCTCCTCCATTTTCCTCCAGGGATTTTGGGCACATAAACACACATGCCAGGCATGATTTTCAATCTACCAGGTTCAGGACTTGATCCACAGTTGGTCATGTGAGAATCCAGCACCTTAACCACCATGCCACCTGCTGGTCTCAGAGTGATATTTTAACACATGATTGAATCAGGGTATTTAACCTATATATCATCTAAAGTATTTATCATTTCGTTTTTTGTTTTGGTTTTGGTTTTGGTTTAGAAGTCCAATTACCTTGGAGTTCATTTAAACTAAGAGAAAATGTCACATTTTTGTGCAAACATACTTGGTTTTTAGATAACGATTATGACAATAGCAGAAAGAGTTAAGGAATCCCGAACTTTTGATTCATGGAAGATACCAACATTGTGGCTTGTACATGATTAAATAAATATCTCAAACACCTTTTGAAACCCTGTAGTAGACAATAAATAGAGGCATGCCTTTGGTAGACATTGGAATGCAGTTTAGAAAAGAAAAAGAAAAAAAATCACACTGCAACTACTCAATTAAAAAAAAAATCACATAGCAAGAAAAGCAATATTGAACTTCTATAGTGATTTACCCCACTTCTATACAGTATATTGACTTAAATCTAAGAGCAAAAAATAGAAAGCTTTTCCACTAAAAACTGGTACAAGACAGGGATGCCCACTTTCTCTGCTCCTTTTCAGTATAGAACTGGAAATCCTCACCAATGTAATCAGAAAAGAGAATAAAATAAAAGGCATTCAGATAGGAAAATAAGAGGTGAAATTATCTCTATTTTCAGATGACATGATTTTATACATAGAAGACCCAATGCTATCCACAAAAATACTCCTTGGAGTAATAAATGAATATAGTAAAGTTGCAGGATACAAAATCAACATACAGAAATCTATAGCATTTCTATATACAAACAACAAGCAGTAAGAGACAGAACTGAAGAAAGTAATTCCATTTCCCATAGCCACAAAAAAAGTATGATACCTAGGAATAAATCTAACCAAAGAAGTCAAAGACCTCCAGAAATAAAACTATGAGAAGTTAAAAAAAAAAAAAAAGAAAAGAAAAGAAATTGAAAATGACACAAAATGTGGAAGGACATCCCATGTTCCTGAATCTGAAGAATTAATATAATCAAAAAGGCAATTCTACCCAACTTAATCTACATATTTAATGCAATCCCAATCCCTTCACAGATCTAGAAAAGACAATCATAGAATTTGTCTGGGATCATAAAAGACCTCATATTGCCAAAGCCATCCTGTGCAAGAAGAGTGGAGTAGGAGGCATCTCATTCCCTGGCCCCAAAATATATTACAGAGCTGTGATAATCAAAACAGCATGGTAAGGAAGACATATGAATAGCCAAAAGGCGTATGAAAAAATGCTCAACATCTCTCATCATAAGGGAGATACAGGTCAAAACCACAATGAGATACCACCTAACCCCAGTCAGAATGGCCAAGAATTAAAAAAACAATAAATGATAAGTGCTGGCAGGGATGTGGTGATAGAGGAAGTCTCCTACACTGCTGGGGAATATAAATTGGCCCAGCCACTGTGGAGCACAATATGGAGGTTCCTCAAAGATCTGCAAATGGAACTACCATATGATCAACAACCCCACTCCTGAGTATCTACCCAAAGGACAGGAGAATGCTTAGTCGGAAAAGTCACATTGATGTCTATTGTGGCATTATTCAGAATTGTTAAGACATAGAACCAACTCAAATGTCCACGAACAGAAGAATGGATGGAAAAAGTGTGAAACATATACCCTATGGAATACCCTTCAGCCATAAAAAACAAGACCCTGACTTTTGATAGAAAGTGGACCAATATGTAAGCTTTACTGCTGAGTGAAGCAAGCCAGGCTATGAAAGAGAGACATTGTATGCCTTCACTTAATATATACCACATGGCTGAAACTGAAAGATTAGAGGATGTAGAAACATGGAAAATGGTTATAGATACTGGATACAGTGTGGGAAGAAGGTTGGAGGAGGAGAGTGTGAGGAAATACATTAAGGAGAAAAATCGAAAGGCAAGATATTTATGGGACACAGAAATGGATTATTATCTGTTGACGATAGCATGTATAGTATCCCCAACTGAACTGGTGTGAAATGTATTCATGTTGTAAAATTCACTTTACAAGCTAAGTGATGTATAGTGATTGCATGTGTAAAAGAAATTTAAAGAAAATAAAATATATTATAAAAATGCAAGACTCCCCTCCTCTATTTTTGGTAAACAACTGCATAGTAAATAAGCATAGATGATTTTCTCCCTGAATTTTACCTGGGAGGGCCTTTTTAATTTTTTATTTAAAAGAGGGAAGGTTTGGCACTTTTATACTGATGTCACCAGTGTTAATATTTCTTAATATCGCAGGAAGATTCATATTGTTTATAGCTGATCAGTGCAGACTGGAGCTCCGATTAAGCCAGCCTCAGATATCTCCAATTTATTTTGGGCATCAGTTTGTGTAATAATCTCAGTCTTGTTTGGTCTCTAATACCATTCCCTCATCACCATTTCTGTAAGAATATCATGAACCTTGTCTACATGTAAAATTAAATTCAGTTCACAGACATTTTCAAAACATTTGTCTAATGTTTCCACAAATACTTGAATGAGATCTAAAATGCCAAGTTGACTTTCTGAAGAATCCACACAGAGGACAGAATATAGCATTGCATAATATCTATAAATTACTTTGTTGTCAGATTCTCTGATTAATAGTCCTCCTTCTAGGAAATTACAAACATTTTAATCTCTCCTAGATACCAAATGGAAATTCTCCCTGATGATTTGCTGTTGTGAATCTTCTCTGTAGGGCTCGTAAAATTTGGAGATCCACAGCTTCCTATGGTTGCTGAAAATGAGGATCACCTCTATCCTAGCTGAGTCAGGACACTGGATGGGTGGTGAGGCAGACATGTGAGTCTTGCCTCCGGATCCCATTGGCAATCCTTCCCAACCTGTCCCCTCATGCATAGCGCACACCTTCCAAGCCTCTCTATAATTTCTTTGTATAGAAAACATTCAAAATCATCTCTTCTAGGTATTTTGAAATATATTGGGTCATTGAGAAAGTCATGATGCATTTTTGCATTGAAAACCATAGAAAAATACATCATGACTTTCCTGGCTACCTAATACAATAAAATGTCGTCAAGTATGGTCACCTTATTATGCTATAGAACACCAGATTTATTCCTCCAACCTAACTGTAATTTTATACACATTAATCATGCTCTCCAAATCTACCTCTCTCCTACTCTTTCCAGCCTCTGGTAACCACTACTCTAGAATCTATTTCAATGAAATCAACTGTTTTAGCTGTTACACACAAGTGAAACATGTGGTATTTGTCTTTCTGTTCCTGTCTTGTTTCAGTTAACATGTCCTCCAGGTTCATCCATGTTGCCACAAATGACATAATTTCATTCTTATTTAAGGTTGAGTTGTATTTATTTCATTATGTACATATACCACACTTTCTTTATCCATGCATTTATTGATGGACACTTAAGTTGATTCCATATCTTGGCTATTGTGAATAGTACTGCAATAAACATGGAAATACAGTTATTTCTAATCAACATAATTGATTGAATTTCCTTTGGATATATACCCAGCAGTGAAATTACTTGATCATAGGGTAGTTCTATTTTTAGTTTTTTTTAAAAATATCCATGTTGTCTTCAATAATGGCTGTACTAATTTATACATTCACCAACAGTGTGTAAAGATCACTTTTCTCTGCCTTGCCAGCATTTGCTATTTTTTCTTTTTTATAATAATCATTCTAACTGGAATGAGATGACATCTCATTTTGCTTTTGATTTGTATTTCACTGATGATTAGCGATGCTGAATATTTTTCATGTTTTGACCATTTGTATGTCTTCTTTTGATAAATGTTTATTCAGATCATTTACCCATTGTATAATCTATTTACTTGGGAGGTGTTTTTGCTGTTGTTGAGTTGTTTGGATTCCTTTCTATATTAATCACTTGTCAGGTGAATAGTTTGCAAATATTTTCTCTCATTTGGTAGATTGTCTCTTCTCTCTGTTGATTGTTTCCTTTGTTGTGCAGACACTATGATTTTCCTTTGAGTTTTATTTTATCTCTTTCATAAGAGAAAGAGCGCATGTACATACGAGAGAAAAAGAGACATACACAAAGGTACCCTTGAAAGGGTCTTTTCACACTGTAATTCCCTTCCCTCAGCCCTTCAGCTTGTCAGAATCTCCAGCACGTATGCCTGCTGTGTTTCAGTTGACTTGAGATCAAGCCCACAATCAAACATGTGGCTTCCAGCACTACAGATCAGTACACTACAGTACCAAGGCTGGGCCATTTATCTTTTTTTAATTTCATTGCTTGTGCTCTTGAGGTGTCATCCAAAAGAATCTTTGTTCAGACCAAGGGCCTGAAAAATTTCTAGCAGTTTCATAGTTTTGGGGTCTTACAGTTAAGTCTTTAATCCATTTTGAGTTGATTTTTGTATACGTGGGATTCAAGAGTCTAGTTTCTTTTTTGTACATATGGAGATCTAGTTTTCCCAGCATTGTTTATTGATGAATGTCCTTTCTTCAATGGATGTTTTTGGTGACTTTGTTGAAAATCAGTTGGCTAAAAATGCATGAATTTTATTTCTAGGTTCTATATTCTGTTCCATTGCTCTGTGTCTGTTTGTGTGCCAGCATCATGCAGTTTGAGTTACTATAGATTTGTCCCTAGATATCTTTTTTTTTGTGCTATTGTAAATGGAATTGCTTTTTTCTCTGTAGAGTACTTGCACTCACTGGAGAAACAGAGAGAGAGAGAGAAAGTGAGATATCGCCCCCCCCTTCCATGGGGGATGGCCACACCACAATCCCTTTTCCTCTATTTTTCTCTTGGGATTTTGAGCATGCATGCACAGATGCCCAGTGTGAGTTTCAAGCTTTCGGGTCCAAGACTTGAACCATAGTTGGCCATGTGGGAGTCCAGTGCCTTAACCACTATGCCAAAAGCTGGCCCCACTAAATTTATTTATCAGTTCTTATAGTTTAATGGAGTCTTTAAGTATTTCTATATGTTATGTTTTCTTATCTGCAAATAGGAACAGTTTGAATTCCTCCTTTCCAATTTGTATACTCTTTATTTATTTATTTTTTAAGTCTTTTTTAAATTTTTTTTTAATTTTTTATTATCATCATATTCTTCTTTATATTACATTGAATTACATATAACTTTACAGTGTATTACATTGCTTTTTCAAAAGGGAATGCCATGCATGTCAGTCAGTACAGAGACATTAATCTCCCCGCCTCAACATTCAATATCTTTTCTATGTTTTCCACAATCATTATTATTATTATTCTAATTATTTTTTAAAACAGTCAATCGCTATTTCTCATTTTGCTTGTACAAACACTTTGCCCATCATGAAATACTTCTCAGACAAATCCAGTTGAGTCCAGCACCTTAACCACTACACTACCTGCTGGCTCTGGGATGTTGAATTTTATCAAATGCGTTTTCTGCTTCTATTGAGATGATCATATGGTTTTTGTCTTTCATTCTGTTAAAGTAATGTAATGTATCACATTTTTTTAGAGGTTTTTGCCTTAGGGCAACGAGTGCTCACCATAGAGAGAGTGTGACAGAGACAGTGAGAAGGAAAGTGAGAAATCACCTCCTGGGGGTAGGGTGGATGGCCATGCCACAATCCCATCTCCTCCATTCTCCTCCCGGGATCTTGAGCATGCATGTACATGCACCTGGCATGAGTTTCAAGCCACTGGTTCCAGGACTCAAACCACAGATGACCATGTGAGAGTCTAGCAATGTAACCGCTATGCCACCTGCTGACCCCGGTATCGCATCTATTGATTTGCATGTGTTGTACCATCTTTGTATCCCTGGGATAAATTCTTATTGGTCCTTGTATATCATCTTTTTAATATGCTGCTGTGTTGGGTTTGCTAGTATTTTGTTGAGAAGTTTTGCATCTATGTTCATCCGGGCATTGGTCTGTAGTTTTTTTTGTTTGGTATGCCTTTGCCTGGTTTTAGTATCAGGATAATGCTGGTCTCATACAATGAGTTTGGAAGAAGTCCCTGTCCTTCAATTTTTTGGGCTAGTTTGAGATGGTATGTATTTAGTCTCTTATTTCCTGTAAATTATGAAACTTCCTTTTTTAAGAGTGTATTTGTTTATTTCTTTCACAAGCAAGAAGGGCAAAAAGATACAGAGACAAAGACAGAGATTCAGCACCTGTTACAGGGTTTCACACTGCAATCCACACCTAGCCTCAGTCAGGTTCAAATCATGGGCCCAATGTACTCAGAAAGGTCTTCAGATGTGAGTAAGTCTCACAGAGTATTGCACTTTACCACTGCACCACTGTGTGGCCTCTAAGTTGTAACACTTCAATCCATGGTCATTGTTGTGATTGTGAATTCCCTTTTGTTTCTGAAATATTGAGGTTTTCCTTTCTTGCTTTTTGAATATACATGTATACATATATGTGTGTGTGTACACACACATACATACAGAGAGTCATATGGCTGAATGAATAATAGCAAGGGATCATAAGGGGTATTTAAAAAACAGAAACTAGCTTAGTATGACTAAATTGTTGGGTTTATAGGGAGGACATGGTTGGGGTAATGGAATACAGAGATGTAAAAGAGGTATTGACAAACTGTATGAGTTCCAAATATTTACAGGCCAAAATTGGCCTAAAATGTCTTTTATTTGATTATATATCTATGTGTTATGTATTAGTTTGAATATGAATGTGTTTACACAACTGTGGAACTCTATGTCCCACAACTTGTCATTGTCTCATACCTGGTCTACTTAACTTTATTATTATTATTATTATCTACTTGACCTTGAAGGTATTTGAGGGTAGAAAACATGCTAGAACATGTCCAGGGGAGGGAAAAAGCATATGAATTTGGGAACGATTTCAAATTAGGAAAAGTTAAGGGAATTAAGTAATTAATTTGGGAGAAAAAATGACTTAGAAGAAAACAACGGTTTCTTCAAGTTAACCAAAAGCTAACACAAAAAAGAAGTAGATTCATTTTGTGTGTCCCTTTATTCATTTGACAAATATTTGTTGTATGTTCTCTGCGAACCAGTCTCGGATAGAACTGCTTCAAACAGTAGAATTAAAGACAAGGGGTAGAAGTTTTAGGAAGGCAGATTCAAACTCAGTATAGTGATTCTTCACTGTTTTGAGTCTCAGATCCCTTTGAATCTGGTAAAAGGTATGAGTCCTCTCTGCTGGATTATTTCCCTATATACAATGCACACAGATTCTGATATGCAATTTCAGGAGATTCATAAACCCAGTGAAGCTCATACATGGACTCTAGACTAATAATCTCTGGAATACAGCAATCATACAGTGGGTAACTGCACAGCCATTAAAATGAATGGGGTAAAAACAAGTGAAAACAAAGGAAGTCACACAATAGTGTGTATGGTTTTAAAATAATTAAACATACACAGAAGGTTGCTTATGAGGTGACTTCAAAAAGTTCATAGAAGAACAGAATTATAGTATGCATGTATTTTGGTGCAAAAAAATGAAATCTATGCATAATTTCTCATAATATGCATTTTTGGAGAACTTTTTTTTTTTAAGATTTTTGCTATAGGGCACATCACTTGCTACAGAGACAGAGAGAGAGAAAAAGTAAAATATCACCCCTAAGATGGGATGGCCACACCACAATCCCTTCTCCTCCATTCTCCTCTTGGGATTTTGGGCATGCACACACACATGCCTGGCATGATTTTCAAGCTGCTGGGTCCATGACTCAAACTTCAGAGTTGGCCATGTGGGATCCAGTTGTCTTAACCTCTATGCCACTTGCTGGCCCTTCCATGAACTTTTATAGACCCCCCTTTTTGTAGACTTTTGCAATGTATGGGCTACATCTGGAATAGGACACAATAAACTGGTAAAAGTGGTTGCCTGTAGGAGGTGACCTTGGTGGCTAGTGGCAGTGGGAGATTTTAACTTTTCCTTTGACTCAGATGAGATGCATCAGGCTGATTTTAGCTAAATAACACAGGAGTGACATGTTTCTAAAGGATTTGTGCAATAATTCTCATTTAAAAAAAAAAAGAGGTGGCTTGCAATGGAAAGGGGGTAGCACTGGAAGGTAATAGAATATGTTTTTCACTACTTACTCTTGAACATTTGGCATCTCATATCATAGACATCTTATACCTATCCAAAAATACTATGTATCAGAAAAGAACGCTTGGCAAAGATCTTTCTAGGAATTAAATAACTGGAATTATGGAGCATTTTGCTTAAGGATATGTGGAACTTCCTAGAAGTTCTCATGTAAAGAGTAAAGCCATCCTCTAGAAATGTAGTATAGAGAAGCTCTACACTGGGAGGGAGATTGCTTTAGATGATAAAGGAGAACTGTGTCCACTTGGAGATGACAGGAATCTTAGAACTCTTGTCACATTTAGAGTCCTTTGTTATTAATTTGACAGATATTTATGCCTGTTATGTGTCAGGTAGTGTATTAGGTACTGAGGATACAGCAGTGGCAAAATAAAATCTTTGCTTTCCTAAAGTTTACATTCTAGTGATGGAAATAGATAGTAAATAAATAAGTAAATATTACTTTATTAGAAAAGGGTAAGGTCAGGACCAGCAGATGGCATAATGGTTACATCATTGGGCTCTCATATAGTCAGCTACGGTTTGAGTCCTGGACCTGGCAGCTTTAAACTCACGCTGGGTGAGTGTGCCTGCATGCCCAAATTTCCCAGAGGAGAATGGAGGAGAAGAGATTGTGATGTGGCCATCCCCCTGGGGGTGATTTCTTTCTATCTCTCTATCTCTCTATGTCTCTCAGGTAAGCACACACACTGTAGCAAAAATATCTCTAAAAAGAAGAAAGGAAGAAAGAAAGAGAAAGAAAGAAAGAAAGAAAGAAAGAAAGAAAGAAAGAAAGAAAGAAGGAAAGAGAGAAAGGAAGAAAAGAAAGAAAAGAAAGAAAAGAAAGAAAAGAAAGAGAAGAAAAGAAAATGTCCAGGAAGTATAAAGAGAGTGGTGATTCTTAAATAAGGTGTTCAAGAAAATAGCACTGATAAAATGTCATTTACACTGAAACCTGAGACAAGGAAGTCAGCAAGCCTATGACTTCATGGGTAAAGAACATTCTAGTTAGAGGGGGCAGCAAAGGCCCTCTGGGAGTTTTCCTGGTGTGTGCGAGGAGCAACAAGTAGGCCACATGGCTGGGGCTGGGTGACAAGGGGAGTAGGGGTATGTAATAAGATCAGACATGTAATGACAAAAAGGCAAATCATGTTGAATCTTATAGGTCATCTTAAGAGCTTTGGATTTGACTGTGAACAATGTAAAAAAGTCATGAAGGATTCTTAGCAGAAACTTGACATGATCTGATGTACATGTTTATAGATTTTGCCATTATACAAGTAAGAAATTATGCTGGCTTGGACTAAGGTGGTAGCAGTGGAGATGGTGATAAGTATTCAGATTTAAAATATAAAATACAATCAATAAAATGACCATTGGATTTAGCACTGAGGAGATATCATTGACCTTGCCATGAAACATTTGATGGAATAATGGTGTTAAGAACCTGATTAGAGGGACCAGCAGTTAGTGTAATGGCTATGTCGCTGGACTCCCATGTAGTCGACCGCGGTTCGAGTCTCGGACCCGGTGGCTTAAACTCACGCCAGGCGCGTGTGTGTGTGTGTGTGTGTGTGTGCCCAAGATCCCGAGAGGAGAATGGAGAAAAAGGGATTGCGGCATGGCCACCCCCCTTGGGGGGTGATTTCTCGCTTTCTATCTCTCTTTCTGGCGAGCACGTGTGCCCTATAGCAAAAATCTCTCAAAAAAAGAACCTGATTAAAGAGGGTTCAAGAGAGAATGAGAAGGGAGATAATGAGGCTAATGAACATAGACAACTCTTTTGAGAAATTTTGCACTAAGGATAAGGAGAGAAATAAGGAAGTAGCTTAGGTGAAGAGAACAGGCTTATTTTAAACATCAGAGATAGTTGATTTGGTGAGAGAAAAAATTGCTGAAGTCGTAGAGGGGGAAGAAATGAGTAGAGTAATGAATTGATTATGCAAGTAGGGAGAGATCTAGTATATAAGTGAAGGGGAGTTAGCATTTAATGGAATCACAATTCTTCATAGTGACAATAGGAGAGGCAAGGTATGTGGGTATGGATACAAGCAGGTTGGTAGATATAATGGTGTGAGTTCTTTTTTGACTCTTTTTATTTTCTCAGTGATATAAAAAGGAAGATCAGCAACTGAGAGAGAAAATGAGAAGACATGTTGTAAGTTTGAGGACAGGAAAGGTGTAAAACAGTCATTTAGAAGAATCAGAGAACAAATAAATGAAAGAAATGTAGTAGTACAATAGCAGGGTAGCATTAAGGGCCCACTTAAGGTTAGTGGTCACACATCTAAAGTGAGACAAGTCGCCATGCATATAAGCTTTTAGGTAATCTCATTAGGTTGCTGGGGCAAGTCTGGAATATACAAAGGTGGATGTAACCAAGATTGGATGTCTACCATTCACATATGATAACAACAAAGGGAGGGTTCAGAGGCTAGGGTATATGTAAAAGAGTGACTATAATGATTGACATAGAATCTCAGCTATGAAGAGAAGGAAACGAGGGCACTAGGTGACTAAGGGATAGTACTCTACAACTCAGCACATAATTGTTAGCTTTTGTCATTTAAGGTCTGGAAAGTGTCTATTCCTGTTAGCAAGTGAGAGGTCAAGAGACCTTGAAGCAGTGTTCTCATAATTGTATTTCTTAGAACTACTAGTTCCTCACCACCATCCCTGTGAGTGAGGTCACAACATATTTTAAAAACCCATTGAACTTCATCCTTCTCTTGGAGATTCATATTAAAGAATTCCAAATATTCTTGCAGCTGGAAAACCACATTGAATAATCCAGTTGTTCACAATGTTGCTTGTTCATGGAGCTGTTTTATGTAATACTGTTATTGCCCATTACCAGGAATTGCTATTACATAGAACACATTTTTAAAAGTACTAACATAGGAAGCGTGTTGAAGATTGTAAGCAGTTTTAGGTCAAAACCTTTGGTAGGTCAAAGTTACTACAGTTTTTCTCTAAGGCAATATGTGTGACAGGTACCCACACCCTCCCCAGGACATCTTACTGTTCTGCAGCTGAGCCAGTCTGTAGAGATTTGGGCTCTGTATAGTTTCCCTAAAGCTAAATAAACCCAATTTTGTCAATACAGCTGATTCCCTTGTTTTCATTCAGCTGTAGCTCTCTGATGTTATATTTTCAATAATTCAAGAGATATTATTGTAACGATGCACTGGAAACAGTACGAACGTTTATTAACCACTTCTTTGGTTGGCACTTTACATTTATTATCTCACTCACTCTTCACAATGATACTGGGAGTAAGTATATGTTATTAGAAAACACCTGGGAAGATTACCAACAACTAGCCTTCTTCAGAAATTTGTTGCCTGGAAAAAGGGAAATAGGTTTAATCTATAACAAGCAATGTGTATGTCACAAACAGATTCAAAACCCTAGAAACATTCAAAGAATCAGAATGTTGAAGCCAAAAGGGACCTTAGAGATCAATTTAAGATATTAGGGAGAGGTTATTGCTTTCTCCTCAAAAGTTATTACATAAATTGTCTCAGGAGAGCAGGATTAGGAAATCTTGCCATAACTGCCTTTGCTTTGATTCAAATCAAGCTGTATAAAATATTGTCACACACACTAAAACCTACAGTTCATGCTGCAAGGATGCAATACTGTAATTGGTTACTGGCTAGAATTGCAAATGAACATTTGGAGTTTAATGTGTGTTTCAATGTTGTGGAAGCCTGATTTCACCAGAATGCAATGGTTCTTAAATTTGAATGTGTATCAAAATTATTCCAGGTACTTGTTTTAAAATGTAGGTTCCTGGACTCCATATTCAGAAATACTAATTCAATAAGCCTTGAGTAAGAACTAGGAAATAGGCTTTTTTTTGTTTGGTTTGGTTTGGTTTGGTTTTTGCCATAAGGTGTGTTAACTCACCAAAGAGAGACAGAGAGAAGGAAGATGAGAAATCACCTCCCCCAGAGGGGATAGCCACACTGAAGTCCCTTCTCCTCCATTCTCCTCTTGGGATTTTGAGCACCAGCGCACACATGCCTAGGTTGATTCTCAAGCCACCAAGTCTGGGACTTGAAACGTGGTCAGCCATGCGGGAATCCAGTGCCTCAACCAGTGCCACCTGTGGGTCCTGGAAATAGACATTTTTAAGCTACTTGGGTAACACTCTGGGGACCACCACTACAGACAGTCCACAAACTGACCATAATCTGAGAAATATATTTCTAGGAATATTTTCATTATCAAGGTATGAACAGGCCAATGTTAACTGGTCAGCTGGGGTAATTGCCCTGGAAAGACACCGATTAACTTACAGGCACAGGAAATTCCTATGTTTTTTTGGATTGCTATTTTTCTGTACAATCTTCATCTTAATGTGATAATGAACTTTTAGGGATAGCTCCTTCCCTGTGACCTGATGGTCAGGGCTGAGGCTCAAGAACAAACATAGTAAGTAGATGCTATGAAGAATCTTTCTTGGATATAATATTGAGATGGATACAAAATTCCTCCTTTTAAGCTCTTCAGTGATTAGAAAAATCTGTACACACAAAAGTTTGTGATATCCTGTTATGTCATAGTTCACGGTCACTTATATAGCAAAGAAACGGTCATGGCTGGTAGGCTGTGAGATGCATAGACCCTAAAGGCATATTGGTCTTGATTAAGGATCCAATTTTAGTTTTGCAGTTTTTAAAACTCAACTTTGTCAGTTTTATCCAGGCAGTGATCAAACTCTATGGAACAAGTTTCACACAATCTAAACTCATAAGGCAATGTTTTAGAAAACAAAATGTCAACTTATTAATTTATCTTGATAAAAACTACAAAGCAAATTTATGTCAATCAGTGAATCCTCTTCCCAGTAGGAAATCAATTTAGGAATCCAAATAAAGACAAATAGCTGGCTGGCGGAGGAAGTTTGCTTTAGCGTAAAGAGCTAGGGTTTTGAAGTGTGGTAGATTTAACCTAAAATTCTAACTTGGCTTCTAGTTGTAAGCCCTTATTTCCCTCCACCCCAAGACATGTCCAATCAGAAATTTGGAATGTGACTTTATTTGGAATATGGATGTTTGGAGATGTATTCAAGATAAGGATCTCTACAGAAGACCATCCTGGATTAGAGTGGGTCTTAAATTTGATGGTGAATATCCTTATAAGAGACCCAGAGGACAAGGTAGAATGACATGTGAAGACAAAAGATTGGAGTGCCACTGCCACAAACCAAGTAACACTGGAGCCACCAGAAGCTAGAAAGAGGCAAGGAAAAGAATTTCCCCAAGAGCCTTCAGGGGAACACAGCCCTGCCAACATCTTGACTTTGGGTTTCTGGCTTTCAGACAGAACCAAGAGAGAATAAATTCCTATTGTTCTAAGCCATAACATTAGTGGCAATTTGTTAAGGTAGTCACAAGAAACTAATATACCACTCATTGCATTTTATGGGCTTAGATAAGTCATGTAACCTCTCTGAGCCTCAGTTCCTCCATCTGAAAATGGGACTAATAACAGAATCCTGAGATCATAAAGTTGCTGTGAGTATTAGATAAGACAATGTATATAAAGTACTTGGCTCAGTAGGTATTTATTATGGTGGCTGTTCTTACTAGTGAGTGAAGAGGTAGTATAGGATGTGGGATTCTCTGAAAAGATAGAATCAAGTGGTTTATGTAGTCTAATACAATTATCCATCCCCCTATCAGAAAGACAATAAATTCATCAGTACATCAGGCCACAGAGTAAGAAAAATAATGTTTCTAATTATACTTTTTAAAAAAGAATTATTTATTTATTTAATTCCAGTTGGTTGTTATTATTTTTAATTTGACCAGAGATGTGAGAGAGAGAGAGAAAGGGAAAGCAAGCCGATGGGCCCAGGACTTGAACCGTGGTAGACCATGTGGGAATCCAGCACCTCTAATTACCATGCCACCTGCCAGCCCCATCTAATTTTATTTTTTTTTAAGTTTTACTATAGGGTTTGTGCACTTACCAGAAAGATTGAGAGAGAGAGAGAGAGAGAGAGAGAGAGAGAGAGAAGGAAAGTGAGAAATCACCCTCCTCTCTCCAGGACGACTATGCCACAATCCCTTCTCTATCCAGTCTCCTCTTGGGATTCTTTTTTTTTTTTCTTTTCTTTTTTTTGGAGAGGTTTTTCACTATAGGGCGCGTGCGCTCACCAGACAGACAGACAGAGACAGAGAGAGAGAAAGCGAAAAATCACCCCCCAGGGGGGATGGTCACGCCAAAATCCCTTCTCCTCCATTCTCCTCTTGGGATCTTGGGCACGCACGCACACGCGCCCGGCGTGAGTTTTAAGCCACCGGGTCCGGGACGCGAACCACGGTCGACTACGTGGGAGTCCAGTGATATAGCCATTACGCTAACTGCTGGTTCCCTCCTCTTGGGATTCTAGGCACACGTGAACACATGCCTAACATGATTTTCAAGCTGCCAGATCCAGGACTCAATCCACAAAGTTGACCTTACGTGATCTGCTGACTTAACCTCCATGCCACCTGCTGGCCCTCTTTCTATTTTTTATTATTGTTTATATAATGGTCAAGTAACTTCCTTGCACTTGTCATGCTGTCATGAACTCCTTAGTCCGGGTGGCTTTCCCAGCTATAGCATTTCTACATCTACCATGGTATTTTTACATTTTAGAGTATTGCTTCTTAATAACATATAGGGAGGTCCCTGATCTTATCAGTAAACCCTCTCCTGTGGGCATCTAATTCCATTTCTACAGTAGGCAATTTTGTTGTTATTGTTTGCTTAAGTCCTTGAGAATGGCATTTTTCTATGCTATTGGTTTACCTTAAGTTAGAGTTAGGGTCCTATTTTCTTTCAGTCTGTAGTCCTCTTTCTCCATTTGTTAGAACTTCATGAATTCATAGTACTATGTCCACTTTCTCACCCACCTGTTTGTAAACAGAGAGTTTCTTAGTTTTTGTATCTAACAGACTTAGCACCCACCCACACAGCCCCAACCAGTATTACCTATGGGAGGCCAGGGAGACGGTGACCTATTCATCTTTGTAGGTACTTCCCTGTGCACTGTTTAGCATACGGTAAATGTTTGTTCAGGTGATGGAAAACAATGAATAAATCTGGCCTCTTGAATCAGGCAGACGTGGAATCAAATCCTAGCTCCTCTTTTTTGCTGCTTGTGAGGCCTTCAGCAAATTACTTAAGCTCTTGGTACCTCAGTTCCCTCATTTATAAAATGATTATGATAATAATAATATCTAACATACAGGTTGTTTTGTTTTTTTAATTTGCCAAAAAGGCACACGTACTTGCGAAAGAGACAGAGAAAGAGGCAGAGAGAGGAAGTATTCCTGAAGAAGGCATGGTCATACCATAATCCCTTCTCTGCCATCTCCTTCCTTTTAGGACTTTGGGCAGGCACATACATGTGGCCAGCATGTTTCTCAAGCCATTGAGTCCAGGAATCAAACCACGTGATCAGTCATGTGGGATCCATCATGTCTTAACCATCAGGCCACAGAGTCAGCCCTCATGTAGGTGTTTTATTCAGAATGGAATCAGTCAATATGTATAAAGTCCCAACCACAATACCACATATATAGCAAGTGCTTGCTAAATGTTAGCAATCTGTGAAGAACTGTATGAAATAAGAAATGAGTGGATGTGCATTCAATGGGAAGGCTTATAACTTGAGGAAATCTTTAGTGCCTATAAGAGATCCAAGGACGTATGCAAGAACAATCAGTAAGAACTGGTGAATACTTCATTTACCGTATTTTTTACCACGTGATTCCTACTGTTGGGAGTACTTGAAATCTGAAGTTTATCAGAACGAACCATTCACACTGAGTGCATGGAAAGAAAACATCTCATATCATATCAGTAACAGTTGCTTAAACTTCTGAGAATACTTCAAAATATGATGAAGTGTTGAAAAATGTAGAATTGTCAATAGAAGCTATTGCTAGCAGTCGTTTTAAATTAATTAAAAACACTGATTTTGGCTTTCTGGCTTTAGTGCAGAGAAGTTGAATTATTATTGTTATTAGAGTGAGTCAGGAGGATTGAATAGACAAATGACAACATTAAAAGAAGTCAGATGAAATTTCACACATCAGGAGAGTTGCACAGGCAATGAAAGCAATTTGTACTTCCTTTGACATGCTTAAGTGATAGTATAGGGATGAAGGGATAGAGAGGAAGGAGAACTGATGTGCTGCAAACCTAGGAAAAGCTAGCTCTTGCTCAAGATTCTCTACCATCAATAGCTCTATTATATTAATAATTCTCTTGATCCACAGCCCTCCAGGCTCCCATTGATTCATTCATCCAATACAATGTATTAAGTGCCTACTATGTGCCGAGTACTGTTCTAGGTTTTGGAGATAGGGCAGTAAATAAAAACCCTTGCTCTCTTGAAACTCACATACTAGTAGAGATCAGTACACAGAGGCATGTTTGGGTAGATAGTTGGTTTTGTTTTTTTGTTTTTAGGTCATTTATTTATTACTTCTATTAATGTAAGAGAGAAAAACAGAAGGACAATACTTCCGACAGGGTCCTGATGCCACAATCCACCCCCAGCTTTAACCAGCACAGAATCAGGGCCCAAACATGCTCAACATACTCAGGGAGGTCTCTAGATTTACACCCAGAACCTTCTCATGTGGGTCAGTCTCACAGAGCATTCCATTTTACCACTGTGCAACCATCTGGTCCTAGACTCAATTTTATTGGAACACAATAATGCTCATTCTTTTATGTGTCATCTATGGCTTTTGCGTTACTATGACAGAGTTTTGCAATTGTATGAGACTGTGCAGCCCACACCACAAAGTCTAAAATATTTACTATCCGGCCCTTTATAAATAGTTTGCCAGCCCCTGTTCTAGGACAGGGAGACAGATAATAAATATAATAATAGATAAATGTATAATGCCAAGTCGTGTTGAAAGTATGCAGAAATAAGGGACCAGCAGTAGGCATAATGGCTACGTCGCTGGACTCCCATGTAGTTGACCACAGTTCCAATTCCATACCTGGTGGCTTAAACTCATGCCAGGTGCGTGTGCATGCATGCCCAGGATCCCAAGAGGAGAATGGAGGAGAAGGGATTGTGGCATGGCCATCCGCCCTGGGGGGTGATTTCTTGCTTTCTGTCTTTCTGTCTCTCTCTATCTTTCTGGTGAGCGCACACGCCCTATAGCAAAAACCTCTCCTAAAAAAAGAAAGTATGCAATAAAGGAATGAATAAATAAAATTAAATAGATAATTCTTTTTTAAAAAAAAGGGGGGGGGAACCAGCAGTTAGCGTAATGGCTATGTCGCTGGACTCCCACGTAGTCGACCGCGGTTCGCATCCTGGACCCGGTGGCTTAAAACTCATGCCGGGCGCATGTGTGTGCGTGCCCAAGATCCCGAGAGGAGAACAGAGGAGAAGGGATTGCGGCGTGACCATCCCCTCTGGGGGGTGATTTCTCGCTTTCTATCTCTCTGTCTCTCTCTGTCTGTCTGGCGAGTGCACGCACCCTATAGCAAAAAACCTCTCCAAAAAAAAAAGTAAAAAAAAAGGCGGGGGGGGGGGACCAGCAGGTGGCATGGTAGGTAAGGTGCTGGACACTCCCACATGGACAACCATGGTTCGAGTCCTGAACCTGATGGCTTGCTTTCTCTCTTCCTCTCTCTCTCTCTCTCTCTCTCTCTCTCTCTCTCTCTCTGGTCAAATTAAAATAAATGCATGGATAAATAAAATTAAATAGATAATTCTTTAAAAAATCTAAAAAAAGAAATTATGCAGAAATAAAATAGAGGAAGTGGATGAAGAATGGGGAGGGAAGACTTGTAATTTTAAATCTATCAGTTACAGAAGATCTCATCATGTAGGAGATACTTGATTCAACCACTGAGAGAGGTGAGTGAGAGAGTTTTGTCAATATATGGGCTATATTCAGCATCATGGGCCACTGTAAAGAGTTTTAATATCACCATGTGTGAGGTAGAAAGCCATTAGAGGGGTTCAGAGCAGAGATGTGACATGATCTGACTTTCACATAATAAAATTAGTCTTATTCTAAAACAAATGAGGAAATTTCCTTTCAGGAAAGAGAGACAGAGCAAGGATGGCAAAGACAAAAGCAGGGAAAACAGTTGGGAAACTGGTGCAATGTAATCCAGAAGACTAATCATTGTGACATAAACCAGGATAGTAGCCATGGAGGTGATGAAATTGGGCAGATAGACACACACAGAGACATTAACTAATATATAGTAGTTATATTATCATTATTATATATATATTATATATATATATATAATATATATATATATATACACACACACATATATTTGCTAGAGGGTGCATGTGCTCACTAAAGAAATGGAGAGAGAGGGAGAGGAGAAAACACTCCCCAAAAGGAATGGTCACACTACAATCCCTTCTCCTCCATCTCTCCTTTCAGGATTTCATGCACACATGCACACACACCCAGCTTGTTTCTCAAGCTGACAGGTCTGGAACTCAAACCATGTGGCCAGCCATGTGGGATCCAGCTGCCTTAACCATCAGGCCATGGAGTCAGCTCCTAGATGTATTCTGCAGGTAGAATCAACAAGATTTTCTGATGAAAATAAGTCCAGGATATGACAGAAAGAGAAAAATCAAGAATGATTCTAAGATCTTCTGCTGGAGCAGCTGAAAGACTGAAGTTAGCATTTAGTAAGATGAGGAAGACCATGAGGAGCAGATTTGGTAAGTACAGCAGGTTTGGATGGGCATCTGGGAACAGAGGAATCAAGAATTCAGTTTTGGACACAGTAAATTTGAGATGCCTGTTAGGCATCCAAGTTGATTATGTCAAGCAGGCAGTTTGATATACAAGTATGGAGGAGTCCAGGCTGGATATAGACTTTGAAGTTATTAGCATACATATATTATTTTAAACTATGAGAATGGAAGAATCAAGAAGATAGAGAATAGAAAATATCTAAGACTTTAAGCCTTCCCCTACCTTACAATTCTAGAGTTAGTCCATCACAAAATCCTATCATTTCTTCCTTTATAATGTCTCTCAATCCAACATCTTTCCATTCCTACTTCCACCATTCTCAAAATCTTATCATGTTTCACCTGGCCTTTGGCAATAGCCTCCTAACTGGTTTCCTTGCCCTCTGAATGTCAATTGAAACTTATCATCTTACCTATTTCTCCCCTCCAATAAAACCTCTACTTTTCCTGGGCTCCCCATCTTAGAAATGATTTTGCCATTCATACCCATTTGCTCAAATCTGAATCCTGGAAATCCTTCTTGTATACTCCTTTTTTCCTGCTTTCACCATGTAGTCCATTACCAAACCCTGTCATTTTTACCTCAAAAATATAACTCGATTCTGCTCACTTTTCTCTGTCTCTGTTGTTACCACTATAGTGCAACACACCATCACCTCACACGTGGACAATGGTAATAGCCTCCTGACAACTTTTCTTCACTAAAGTCAATCCTCCATACTGATTCCAGTGGCATCTTTCTAAAACAATGCTGTAAGTATTCTGCCTCCATATTCTGGAGGTCCACATAGTAAGATTCAAAGACCTTTCATCATTTGGCCATAACTTTTCTCTCCAATGGTATCCATCTTGGCTCGTAAGAGATTTCCCTCCATTTCATCTCTGTGGCCTTGTCAGTAGTCTTCAGTGGTCTACCACAGTATGTTCCAATATCTTAGTGCAGACCTTCCCAAGCACATAATAAGTTTCTGAGGCTATGAGCTTTCCCTTCTGCCCTCAGCTAAGCCCAGGGACACTCTTGTTGAAACTCTTAAGATGCTTGTCTCTGAGCTGCAAGCTGCTTCTTCCATTCACTCCAGTATGTTCTACAACTACTATGCTTTTCGCTAAACGCCATGATGTGATAAATTTTGTAAAGAACTACTTTAGTGTACACCATTCCCTAGCTTGGAAAGTACTGTTCTATCCCTCTTCTCCAAATTCTTTGTTTTTGTTTCTGTTTTGTTTGTTTGTTTGTTTGTTTGTTTTACAGAGTCTTTTGCCTTAGGGTGAGTGTTCTCACCAGAGAGAGACAGTGAGAGGGAAAATAAGAAATCATCCCTGGGGGAGACAGCCATGCTGCAATCCCTTCTCCTTCATTCTCCTCCCTGGATCTTGGGCACATATGCACATGTGCCAGGCTTGAGTTTCAAGTCACCAGGTCCAGGATTCAAACCACAGTCAGCCATGTGGGAGTCCAGAGACATAATCATTATGCTATCTGCTGGTCCTGTTCTTCTCCAAATTATAAGCATTCTTTTAGTCGTGGCCAAGTCCCAACTTCTTGATAAAACTATATTTTAAAACATTTGTTTTTAGGGACCAGCAGATGGTATAATGGTTATGTTGCTGGACTCCCACATAGTTGACCATGGTTCAAGTCCTGGACCTGTTGGCTTAAAATTCCCTCCAGGCATGGGTGCATGAGTGCCCAAAATCTTGAGAGGAGAATGGGAGAGAAGGGACTGCAGCATGGCTATCTCCCCAGGGGGAGATTTCTCACTTTCTATCTGTCTCTCTGGAGAGCGCATATGCCCTATAGCAAAAATCTCTCTAAATTTTTTTTGTTTTTATTAACATATGACAATTGTACATACTTCTGGGGTTCAATGTGTTTTTCCAGTACAAGAATACAATACATAGTTATAAAATCAGGGTAATTAGTGAAACTGTCATCTCAACTATTTGTCATTACTTGATGTTGGGAACATTCAAAATCCACTTTTTTAGTTAATCTGAGATATACAGTAAGTTGTTGTTAACTATAATTAGCCTATTGCATTTTGTACCACTAGAAATTGTTCCTCCTATCTACCTATAATTTTGTTTCTGTTTATCAAAATCTCTCTCTCCCCCCTACAATCTTTCCACAGTCTAGTAGTCATTCTTCAACTCTGTGCTGCTGAGGTCATTTTTCCCCCTATTTCCACATAAAAGAGAAAATATGGTACTTATCTTTCTGTACCTGTTTCATGTCATTTAACATAATGTCCTTCAAGCTTGCCCATTTAACCTCAAAAGACAAATCTCATTCTTTTTAACAGCTGAGTTGTACTCCATTGTATGTATAATACTGTTCATTTACTGATAAACATTTGGGTTGATTCTGTATCTTGGCTACCATGAATTGTGCTGCAGTAGACTTTGGGATACAAATATCTTACTTTTTTATTGCCATAGCGCTCATGGCAGAGAAAGAGAGGGAGAAACCACATCCCCGGTGGGACATGATCACAACACAATCCTTTTCCCTCCATTTCTGCATCCTATTGGTAGTTGGAACACACCCAGATGTACCCAACATGTTTTTCAAGTATGTAGGTATGCTATGACCAGGATTTAAACCATAGTGAGAGTATGGGATCTGGCTCCCTATGCATAGTGCTTAACTGTTGTACTATGGGGCTGTTCCAAGGGGTGCATATATCTTTATGACATATTGATTTCTGATAAAGCTATCTTTGATAAAAATTCCTGTATGATTTGACCAGGCCATTCATCTGGCACTTTTTATATGTGACTCTATGTTATTATTCAACTTTTTATGGTGAGACTTTATCTCAGCTGTGTTGTCAGCTCCTTAAAAGCAAGGATTTGTATACCTACTTTCCACCTCAATCAGTGTCTTAGCATATACTAAGGCACCCAATACATTGTTTCAATATTAATAAGTGAATGAACAGATGGATGAATGAATGGATTTGCAAATTCCATCAGATGGTACAATGGAAAGAACTAGTATTAAGACTCAGAGAACCCAGAGTCTAGTTCACTTTGCCACTAGATTGTAGTGCGAGACCAGAAAGTTGCTTGCCTTAGTTCCTTTGTTCACAAACTAGGAACATTTCTTTTCATCTCACTTCCCAAGTTAAGAAAGGGTAATTTATGGAAAAATTATTTGGTAGGTAAAAAGAGCATGTTGTTCATGAGTGATGCCAAAGAAGGCAATGTGGAGAATGAAAAAGGAGATCAAGGATACACAGAAAACACTGGGAAAGTCACAGGTGAAGAAAAAGCCAATGGCATAAGGGAAATTTAATAGCAAAGTAGACTTGTCCAAGAGTGGTTGAAAGTGGACAGTAAGTACAAGAGAAAGAAAAATCAAGTTTCTGTGTTGATAGGCAGTAGATATAGCAGCCACTTGATCCAGACTGCCAAGGTTCACAGCCTAGCTCTGATGTTTACTAGCTGTGTTACCTTGGAGAAGTTATTCAGTGTCTCTGAATTTCAGTTTATTCATTTGTATTAAGGGGATAATATTAGTACCTACTCCAGGCAGTTGCTATAAAATTTAAAGGAGCTAATATTTGTAAAGTGCTTAGAACAGTGCATATCAATATCTGATATATAGAGCACTATAGAAGAGTGTGTTAGATGAAACAATGGCCTTGCTCCTCCTTGCCAGGAGGCATTCCAATTCTCGTGGTTGGAAGATTTTCCTTGCACCTGAAGCAGGGTCCACAGAAGATCTCATTCATTCCCTAGTAGGCATGTCTCCTTCCCAGGTTTCAGAGTCCAGTCCTCTGAGCCTGACCTACCTTACTGCAGGAAAGACACGGGGCTTCCAGCCTACATATTTTCTTCCTCATCAACCTTTTCAAAGCCTGTAGAGTTCATTGTGAAAACACATAGGCACTTCCAAAAGCAAATAGAGGCAACATAGCCTAATCTTTAACAGCAGTGGCCTTGCAGTCAAGCAAAAGAGTTTGAATCAGTGCTCTGCAAAGGACCAATTAGGGGACCATGGACAAATCAATCTCTTTGAGCCTCAACTCGCTCATCTGTAAATGAAGCCTCAAAGCTGGTTGTCAGGATCAAATGAGAAAAAGTACATGAAGCTCTCAAAAAATTTTAGCTCTGGGAAGGCCCCGTAGCACAGTCGTTAAGTGCTGTGCATAGAAAGCTGGGTCCCATATGACTGACGTGGTTCATATCCTGTCCCAGGTTTTGGGCATGCATGTACACATGCTTGAGAAACATGCCCAGCACGTGTACATGCATGCCCAAAACCCTGATGAGAAGGGGAAATGGAGGAAAAAAGATTGCAGCATAGTCATGCCCCATTAGAAGGTGACTTCTTTCTCTCTCTCTGGAGAGCATACATAATCTCTGGCAATTAAAGAAAAGGTGTTTTTTTTTTTTAATAATTTTTAGGATTATGGGTCTCAATTTTCTCTACTCTAGAATGTAATTTAATATCACTAAAACATCCATCTATAATGCCTCTGTCATCCCATTTTGCCTCTTCAAAACTAAAAGGACACAAAAAAATATTCTTGGAGTCAGTAAATTGAGAACACTGTGTTTTATACACCATTTGACATTTGTGCCCAGTTCAAAAGAATCTTGGAAAAAGAGCCAGTGACTCTAAGTAAGCCACAAATTTCATATGTTTTCAGCCTAGGATGTACATCAAAATCATCTATTTTTATTTTTTTATTTCATTAAACATAATTTTTCTTGTAAAATGACAAAATAATCTTTTTTACAATGTGCTTATATTTGCATTTACCCTAGAAATGATCCTCCTATTGAACCAAATATACAGTGTAGAAACAGAGGGCCAGGCAAGTATGTTTTATAAAGTTATCCAAATTAATCTGGTAAGCACTTCTGCTCTGAGACGGGAACTGGAAATTAAGTTTGGAGGACAAGATCAGGACATGGTTTTGAGAAGAAATCCAAGAAGGACAAGTATAACTATTCTGCCTCCCACACAAAGTGGATGTGTAAAAATATGCCCTAAACTCACTGAGGGACAGCATAGTGTTTTCTCCTCAGGCATTAATCACAGAGGAACTTCACTTCTATAGTTACACAAACATCATCCCTGACCCACCAATTAGAGAATTGTCCTCAGTGAGGATACACGCTTCATTCCATGCTTGCAAAATGCAACTATATTTAATGACTGTATTAAATGTATATCATGCCTAAAGATCAAATACTAATGTCTGAAGCAAGGAAGAATTATTACCAAATAATCTAATTATTTTTGGTTTACAAGTCTGTTCCCAAAGTTAATTATATGCTGGCAAAAACTTGTGGGCCTTGATTATGATCATTAATGAGTGTGCATGCATTTCAAATCAAGTAATCAGTCTCTGAAATGGCTCTAATGAAATAAAATAATTTTGAAGAAAAAAACTATAAAAACAAAAGAAAGTGTAAAAACCCCACAATTTGTGAAATTGTTACTGTTTCTTTCCTGATACATGTACTATCGGCAGTTGCTTTCAAGTATATTAGGTATACCCATGTTATTTTGGATTCCCACCAAAAACATAGATTTTTTTTCTCATGCAAAAATATGAAAATATTTAATTTTTCATTTTAAACTTTCAAAAATAAACAAAATGTTCAATTTCATCTAAATGTATGATCTATACTAGTAGATAGATCTACACCAATGTATACTCAGTTGTCATTTTTCTATTGATAAAATTCTTACTAATAAATTATAGCCAAAGACATGAAGACTTTAAAAATAATACTTTAAAAAGAGATGTTAGGACCTGCCCCATAGCATCATGCTTAACCCCTGTGCATTGGCAGCCAGATTACACATGGCCAAATGCAATTCAAATTCTGGCCCCTTAAGCTTAAAAAACAAGTCGGGGTGCATGTGTGTGCATGTTCAAAATCCCAATGGGATGGAGAAATGGAGAGAAAAGGACCATGATGTGACCATGTCCCATTGGGAAGTGTTTTATTTCTCTCCCTCTCTGGCGAGTGCACAAGTGCATGTGACCTCTGACCATTAAAAAAATATAAGTGAGATGTTAAATTCATTGAGTTATTCATTTCATTATCTAAATACAAGAATGCAAAATTTATAATGTAGTAGTTAGGCCTGTAGACTGGAAAATCAGATAGAATCAATTCTGTTTTCCTTCTCATCTCTTGTTAATTATGTGACTTTGTGCCAGTTCCTTCACTTTTTTGAGCTTTAGTTTTCTCATCTGTAAAATGAGAATAATAATAGTACCTATGTCATAGGGTTGCTGGTAAGAGTAAATGAAATAATACATTTAAAATGCTTAAAATATATTTTAAAATTTATTTTTAGTTAATAAATGATAATTTTGTATATTTAAGGGTACGAGATAATGTTTTGATACATGTATACATTATAGATAGATTCAATCAAGGTAATTAAAAGATCCACCACCTATTAACTTATCATATTTTGTGGTGAGAATGTTAAATATTTATTATTCTAGCAACTTTGAAATACACATTATTATTTTTTTTATTTATTTGCATTCATTCTCTGAACATTATTACAGCATACAAAATGAGATTTTCCATCCAAATTACACTATATATTGTCTCAATCAAGCACATCAACAAGCATGTTATTGTCAGCAAATGATCTTCCATTTCTTGTCTTCTGTATGTTTTGCTTTTTTCCCCCCATCCTAGATTCTCTATCTCTTACCCTCTGCCATCTCCCACTCTCCTCCCACAGTCTCTGGTATCTATGTTTGCTTTCTATACTGTTTTCTCCTCACATTTTATTGTAACGCCAAAGACCCTAATCAATCCAAATATCCTCATAGCAAACACAGGTGATACCCACATTTCCATGAACACAAGTCTTACTTTACGCATCCTATAAAGTAGCACCTAGCTGTGGCTACATATCCTACTGCAGTCATTGAATATATATATATTTTTTTTTCTGAAACTTTTTTTTTGTAACTCAATTTACATTCCTTCCCTAAGCTTCATCACAGCATACAAAATGCAATCTCCCATCCAGTACACACTGCATAGTGATACAATCATGAACATTACAAAAAAATTTTCCATTACTAGTTCCTAGAATTACTTCCACCCCTCTTTCTGACCCTCTGTCCCTTCCCACCCTCCTCTCACACCACCTCCGGTGTCTACAATTGTCCTTCATTCCCTTCCCACCCACGTTGCATTGATCACACAATTTCCTACATAATCTAACTACTTTCAATGGTGAGTTCACTCATTACTACTAAGAAAACCAGTTACAACTTAACTCAAAGAAATGCCAAGGAACTTTGCTTAAAGCCAGGAAACAAGTTAGGATTCTGTTCAAATGGAAGGTGCATGAACCTATCAGTCTCATGTACTTTTATCTTCTGTTCTGGTTCAATTTTCCTGATTAAATTCTGGGATATAATATTCAAATTCAGACTTGTCCCTCTGATTAAGTTGGCCACTTTCATAGTTTTTGGACTCTTATTTCCGTGTGTCTGTGTTAAATTTTCTTGATACAGCACACCCTTGAGAACTTCTTGGAGATCTGGTCTGGTGCTGGTAAATTCTTTCAGGTTTTGTTTATCTGAGAATGTTCTTGTCTTTTCTTCCCACCTGAAAGATAATCTTGCCGGGTACAGTATTCTTGGCTGAAATTGCTTCTCTCGTAACACTTTGAATATATTTTCCCATTCTCTCCTCGCTCGCATTGTTTCCGATGAGAGATCTGCTGTTAGCCTGATGGGATGTCCTTTGTAGGTAACTTGATGTTTCTCTCTTGCCAATCTTAGTATCTTGTCTTTGTCTGTGGTTTTGGTCAACCTGGCTATAATGTGTCTTGGAGAAGATCTTCTTGGGTTGATTCTATTTGGGGTCCTTTGTATTTCCTGGGACTGGATCTTCGAATGCCTCTCTAGGTTTGGAAAGTTTTCTTGCAGGATTTCATGGAATAGATTATCAATGCCCTTATGGGTCTCTTCACCTTCTGGAATGCCAATTATCCGGATATTTGGACGTTTGATGGTATCCAGTACTTCTCGCATATCATTCTCAAATTTTTGAGCCATTTTCTCAGTCTTCGTGGTGGACTTTTCTAAGCCAGCCATTTTCTCTTCTACATCTGAGATTCTATTTTCTGAATGATCTAGTCTGCTTTTAATACTTTCAAGGGAGATTTTGACTTCTTGTATTATAGACTTGATCTCTAGCAGTTCCGTTTGAGTCTTTTGTAAAGTGTGTATTTCCTCTTTTAGATCTTGCAAGAATTTCCTCATCTCCTGGAACTCGGCAACTTCTTTCTCCTTTCTCTTTAGCAGTTCATTATCTCTCTTTTCTTCCATCTCTGTTAGCTTCGACATTACGAATGCTCTAAATTCCTTATCAGACATTTCCATGACTTTCACCGAACTGCTTGTGGATGAAGGAGAGTTACTCTTTTCCATTGGAGGAGAGGTATTTTCTCGTTTTCCCATATTTCTCGTGATCCGACGGTGATTTCTTGTCATCTGATGAATGGCGTGTTTCTTTCAAATTCTTGAAGTTAAGCCTCAATGTTCAGGAGCAAGCAGACAGAGGTGTTCTAGAATCGGATTGACGTTCTGTAGTGATAGCACACTAGCTTTGCTTGCTGGAGGCTGAATTATGAGTAGAAAATCTTCATTTCTCCTGTGCCTGAAATATCTAGTTCCCAGTATCCATGTGGATTCTTCTCAGAGAATGGCTCAACTCTCCTGCCACACTAGCTTTGCTTGCTGGAGGCTGAATTATGAGTAGAAAATCTTCATTTCTCCTGTGCCTGAAATATCTAGTTCCCAGTATCCATGTGGATTCTTCTCAGAGAATGGCTCAACTCTCCTGCCACACTAGCTTTGCTTGCTGGAGGCTGAATTATGAGTAGAAAATCTTCATTTCTCCTGTGCCTGAAATATCTAGTTCCCAGAATCCATGTGGATTCTTCTCAGAGAATCTGAAATACACATTATTATTAACCATAGTCACCATGTAGTACCATAGATCACTAAAACTTATTCCTCTTGTTCCAACTGAAATTTTGTACTTTCTTTGCAATAATTCTTTTATTATTTTTAGTCTACATTTAATTCTTGTATATATTTACAGTGTCCAATATGATTTTTCAGAGCATGCATGCAGTGCACATCAATCCAATCAAAGATATTACCATATATAAAATTTTCAACAGATAAACTTTACATTCTTGTGTCTGTTAAATGAGTTTTTTTCTCCTTTCCTCATCACTCCCCTTTCTAACCACTCTCCTTTGTTCTATGAGATCATGTTTCTTAGATTCCACATGTAAGTGAGATAACACAGTATTTGGTATTCTGTGCCTAGCTTATTTCACTTAGCATAATGTCCTCCAGTTCCATCTATGTTGCCACAGATGACAAGATTTCTTTCTTTTTAAATGCTGAATGGTATTCCATTTGCGTATATATGTCACATTTTCTTTATCCATTCATTGTGGATGCTTAGGTTTTTCTTTCTCTTGGCTACTCTGAATAATGCTAGAATCAATGTGGGACTACAGATAGCTCTTCAACATACTGATTTTAAATCTGTTGGATATATACCCGGGAGCAGGATTACTGATCATACAGTATTTATTTTCATTTCTTTTTTTTTGGGGGGGGGAGAACCTCTATACTGTTTTCCAAGATGGCTGTACTAATTTATAACCCCACCAGTAATATACAAGTAATATATGTCCTCACCAACACTCGCTAACTTTTTTTTTGTTATAGTCATGTTAGCAGATGTGAGGATATATTTCATTGTGGTTTTCATTTGCATTTCTTTGATGATTAGAAATGTTGATTTTTTTCATGTATCTGTTGGCCATTCATTTTTTTAAAATTTACTTATTTACATTCATTTACTGTACATCATTACAGCATACAAAATGAGATTTTACATCCAGAATAGCCCCAGCTAGGTGCTACTTTATAGTATGTTCATTCTACTCATTGAGGTTTATGCCTAAAGTCAGACTTGTGTTGGCCATTCTTATCTCTTCTTGTGATAAATGCTTACTCAGATCCTTTACCCATTTTAAAGTTATTTTAAACCCCCCTATGTTTCCTTCCAGTAACTTTAAAATTTCATTTAGCACAATGTTTCTAACTTTTATTAAATATATGGAACATATTAGTACTTCATTTTCATGGCTGAAATGAATGGAAAAAATCATAATATGGATATAACATAATTTGTATATCATCTATTAATTGATGGACATTGGGGTTGTTTCCACTTTTAGCTATTATGGTTGATGAGCATTGAGGTTGTTTCCACTTTTTATCTATTATGCAGCTGTGATCATTCATGTGCAAGTTTTTGTGCTAATGAATGTTTTCATTTCTCTTGGGTACATACAAAGGAGTGGAATTATTTGGGTATATGGTAGGTCTGTGTTTAAATTTTTTAGGAAATACAGACTATTTTTCACAATGGCTACACCATTTTACGTTCCTACTAGTGGTGCATGAGGTTCCAATTTCTTCACAGTTTTGCCAACACTTGTTATTACCTGTTCTTTTTGTTTAGCCATCCTAGAGGGTATGAAGTACTATTACATTGTAATTTTGATTTGTGTTTCCCTAATGACTAACTATGGTGAATATCTTTTCACGTGCTTATTGGTTATTTGTATATATTTGTAGAAATGTACATTCAGATCTTTTGTCTTGATCATTTTAAAATCTGATCGTCTTTTTATTATTGAGGTATAAAATTATTTTATATATCCTGGGTACAAGTGCCTTACAAAACATGTGATTTGCAAATACTTTTACATCTCATTCTGTGGGTTGTCTTTTCATTTCCTTTGATACATAAAAAGTTTTTATTTTTTATAGAGCCAATTTATTGTTTTTTTTTTCTTTTGTTGTTTGTGTTTTTTGGTGTCATATTTAACAAAGTATTGCCTAGTTCAAAGCCATGAAGATTTACACTTATATTTTCTTTTAAAAGTTCTACAGTTTTAGCTCTTACATTTGGGATTTTTTTTTTTTTTTTTTTTGGAGAGGTTTTTGCTATAGGGCACATGCGCTCTCCAGAAAGACAGAGACAGAGAGATAGAAAGTGAGAGATCACCCCCCAGGGGAGATGGCCAAGCTGCAATCCTTTCTCCTCCATTCTCCTCTCAGAATCTTGGGCACGCACGCACACGTGCCTGATGTGAGTTTAAGCCACCAGGTCCGGGACTTGAACCACAGTCAGCTACATGGGAGTTCAGCGACATAGCCATTACGCTAACTGCTGGTCCCACATTTGGATTTTGATCCATTCTGAGTTAGTTTTTGTATACACTGTGAGGAAGAGATCCAAATTCATTCTTTTTTTTTTCTTTTTTTTTTTTTTTTGGAAAGGTTTTTGCTATAGGGCGCTTGCACTCGCCAGACAGACAGAGAGAGACAGAGAGATAGAAAGCGAGAAATCACCCCCCAGGGGGGATGGCCACGCCGCAATCCCTTCTCCTCCATTCTCCTCTCGGGATCTTGGGCACGCACACACACACGCCTGGCGTGAGTTTTTAGCCACCGGTTCCGGGACACGAACCGCGGTTGACTACATGGGAGTCCAGCGACATAGCCATTACGCTAACTGCTGGTCCCCAAATTCATTCTTTTACATGTGACTATCCAGTTGTCCCAGCACCATTCATAGAGAATACTCTCTCTTCATTATTAAAATGTCTTAGCATCCCTGTTGAAAATCAATCAAACATAAATGCAAAAGTTCATTTCTAGACCCTTCATTTAATTCCATTGATCTATATATCTATCCTTATGCCAGTTCCACACTGATTTGTAATCATTTTTTTAATTGGGAAACATGCATACTTCAATTATGTTCTGTTTTAACATTGTTTTGGTTATTCTGAGTCCCTTTCACTTTCATATAAATTTTAGGACCATTGTGTCACTTTCTGTGAAGAAGCCAGGTGGGATTTTGATAAGGATTACACTGAATCCATAGATCAGTTAGGATAGTATTGCTACCTTAACAATATTATCTCCTGAGCCATGAGCCTAGAATTTCTTTCCATTTACTTATGTTTCTTTGATTTCTTTCAACAATGTTTTGTAGCTTTCAGTGCACATGTCCTATACTTTCATGGATAAATTTGCTACTATTTCATTTTTTATGCTATTGGTACCAATGGAATTGTTTTCATAAATTCATTTTCATATTATTCATTGCTAGTGTACAGAGACACACTGATTTTTGTATACTGGTCTTATAACTTTGCTGAAGTCCTTTATTAGCTCTAATAACTATTTTGTGATGTTTTAAGTGTCTTCTATGTATAAGATCAAACTCTCTACAGAGGTACTTTTACTTATTTCTTTTCTTTCTCAGATGCTTTTATTTATTTTTCTCGTTTAATTGCATTGACTAGATCTTTCAGTACAATGATCAATAGAAGTGGTGAGTGTTGACCACCTTCTCTTGTTCCTGATCTTAGCAGAAAACTTTTCAGTCTTTCACCATTAAGTATGACAGTAGCTGTGGGTTTTCTGTACATGCATTTTATCAGGTTGAGGAATAAGGTGAACTTTATTTGAAACTAGAAAGCTTTCACCAATGATGGAAACTTCAGACTCAGTTGTATTTTCTCTCTTCTGATATGGCACAAGTCTTCTGTTCTATATTTACAAAACAAGGCAAGAATTCCTTAAAGGAAAGATCTATACCTTATTCTGTATTTCCAACTGGGAACACTATTTCAGATGTTTTAATGACAGCTTACTGAGACTTGTATGGATACTTAACAATTAACTTGCAAAACATACACTATTAGGCTTTCTTTGAGCTAAAAGTAGTTTAAGTGTGAGTTCTGTTGGTACACCTCTTTTCCTTAGTCTTGGTAATGGAAAAGTGGGAATGCGGAGGGGGAAGTGTAACATAGAAGACTCTAAAATATGATACTTAGAGATTCAGTGGCATACATAATACAATCATCTGGGTTCAAATCCTTGCTCTACCACTTACACATTTGGCAAGAAATGTATGTGTGTCTCAGTTTCCTCATTTGAAAAATGGGAATGTTGAAAATAATAATGACATTAATAACACCTAACTCATATGGTCAGTGTGAAGAATAAATGAGTAAAATACAAAAGTACTTTAAACAGTCTCTGGCAACAAAGTCAACTCTATTTATGTACTTGCAATTAGGTTGTGGTATTCAGTTACAGAAACATGTGTTTAAGACCTAGATAAATCCAAGTTAAACCTCTGTCCAACTCCTTTTGCCAACTGCTGTGGACTTAATATTTATGTCCCCCTCTCCCAAATTCAAATGTTGAAGCCCTAAGCTCCAATGTGGTGGTGTTTAGAAGTGGGATGTTTGAGAGACAATTGAGTTTGAGAGGTAATTGGGTTTGCCCTGTGAGGAAACCAGGAAGAGAGCCCATACCATAACCTTAAAACATCGATACCATATCTCATTTTCAGACATATATTAACATCCAAAACTGTGAGAAATAAATGTTTGTGCCACTCAGCTTATGGTTCATTTGCTGTAACAGCTTGGTCAGACTAAGAGACCAGTTGTGTGACCTCTGTCCATGTGCAACTAATACTTGTCCAGAATTGTGGGCAAGTAATTGCAAAGTTCAGAAGTGTCCTAACACTGAAGCCATGTAGTTATAAGAGAAGTGTGTATAGATGTAATCATGTGTACAGACAGAAACATCACTCACTGTAATATCTGAGCAGGAGGTTATAATCAAAGCAGTTAGCAATTAGAAAGTATAGGACCCTAACTCCCACAGAATTTTTGGTATAACCAGCTCTGATAGCACACAAAACTGTTGTAAAACACTTTGTAAGAAAGCTTTATCAGTGGTAATGCTTGCTTTAATGACATGGAAACAGCTGTTTTTCTTTAAAAGACAGGAACATGTCAAAGCCTACCAAATACAGATAACAAGGTGCTTACCTATCATTAACAAAATTATGCTTTTCTGACTGACAGAAAAGATCTGTTCACATTGTGAGAAGAATACATCACAGAACTAGTGAAGAACTATTAAAAAGTATATGGATGGCTACAAAGCAGTGATTCCCATCCCTAAACTGCCACCCTCTAGGATGGCTACAGTTATTCTGAGGATCATCATGAGCTTTTTGAAAACTTCCCAAAACAAAATTAAATATGAGGCACTTTAATTTTAAAATATATATGCCATGTATTTTGTGGAAAACGGGGAAATGGCATTACAAGCAAGCTAACAATAGCAAAGTGTTATAAACTCCTATGAGGGTGGGAGCCAATGGTCGTAAGACTGGTACCTTACATGGATTCAATGGTAGTTTTTATGAATTCAGAGCATTGTACCAAGGCACATTGTCAAAAGAGTTAAAATCAAGTACATGAGGTTGAATGTGTTTCAAAAGTGGGCACTCACAAAATTAGTAATCCTTGAAGTCTGTCTCTAAGTTTTGAAGCAGTTAATTTCCTGAATATCTTAAAATATCAGCAACAAAATTATTTATTCATTGAAAAAAATATTTATTAATGACATACTATATGCCAACTGCTGATACATACATAGCCTTCTAGGGAGTTTTCATTAGCAATGTATAGGAGTGCCAGTCTTCCTAAGCCCTCTTAACAGCATATTTTAAAATATCTTTAGCAATATCCTATCTGAAAAATAATATTCTGGGGCCGGCCAGTGGTGTGGTGGTTGAGGGTGCTGGACTCCCACATGACCGACCATGGTTTGAATCCCAGACCTGGTGGCTTTCTTCCTCACGTTCCCTCTCCCTTTCTCTCTCTCTCACTCTGTCCCTCTCTGGTCAGATTAAAATACATAAATAAATAGATGAGGTTGAATAAAATAATCCTTTTTTACTATTTATGCAAGTTTTTTTTTCTTTTTTTGGAGAGGATTTTTGCTATAGGGCGCGTGCGCTCGCCAGACAGACAGAGAGAGACAGAGAGATAGAAAGCGAGAAATCACCCCCCAGGGGGGATGACCATGCCGCAATCCCTTCTCCTCCGTTCTCCTCTCGGGATCTTGGGCACGCACGCACACGCGCCCAGTGTGAGTTTTAAGCCACCGGGTCCGAGATGCGAACCGCAGTCGACTACGTGGGAGTCCAGCGACATAGCCATTACGCTAACTGCTGGTCCCTATTTATGCAAGTTTTATTTAAATTATAAATAAAGATTTTTTTCACTGGTCTAGAAAATCAACTTGAACGTCATTCAGCATTTATTGAACAAGGATGACATTCCTTCCACTTATTGCACAAACTTGGTAGCTTTGAGACAAAAACAGAAGCATAGTCCAATTGAAGATTTGTCTGAAAAATAAGTCCATATTTTGGTAGTTCAGTGTCAAAAGAGTTCCTCCCTTCCCCCTATTGTTGCTTCTGCGATGACATAAAGGATAAACAGTTAATTTCTTGACTAGTCAGACAACTGGACACAACAGTTGGGCTATTCAGAGAACTCAGAGGTCCTACCTTACTGAGCCATCTGGCTATCTCTGGTGCCTACACTAGGAAAGAAGCCACTGACGATAAAAGGCATGGGTTGGCACGTGGCCATTCACTGATTCTTCAGGTATTTTATCTGCCTGAGACCCCACTACGCCTCTCACCTTCACCCAGCACTGCCCCTACACTGGAATGGGCATGGTTCCAGCTTTGAGGTGTCCCTGGCAATGGAGAGTAGGGTAAGAAAGTCTCTAAAGGCAAAACTGAGAAAGCCTCATTTAATAATTTCAAAACTAAAGCTTCACTGGTAAAAACTTCAGGGTAAGTCTGATAATTGAGTCATGGTCAGTTCTAGGGGTCAGGGTCAGAATGGAGATGTAAATCCCAGCTGCACCTTGATCACCAAGTGTGATGTTGAAGCAGGAACAGGCCAGGTTATGCTACTGGCTTCAGTGAGAGGTAGAAAGCTTGAAAGTTCTGAATGCAAGAGGGTGGGCCATAATAAAATAATTCTTAAAAAAAAGAAAAATAATATCTTTTTGTGGTTCATTATTTATTTGAATACTAGTAAATTGGACACTTTAAATATGTTTATTGACTGTATGACCATTTTTATTTCTTTTTTGAATAATCTGCTCAAATCTTATGTCCATTTTCTACTGTTTTTAATTATTGATTTGTAAACTCTCTTTATATATTACTATGTCATCTATCTGACATTAGTATATTTGAGTAGGAGCTTTTAGACATAGCTAAATTTGCTCTATAACTATCAGAATAGAAATCAGCTAATGTTTGGGGCCAGCAGATGGTGTGGCGGTTAAGGTGCTGGAATTCTCACTTGGCCAACTGTGGCTCAGTCTCAGACTTAGCAGCTTGCTTTTAAACTCTCTCTCTCTCTCTCTCTCTCTCTCTCTCTCTTTCTCTTTGGTAAAACTTGTGTGAAAAAATAATAATATATATAAATAAGTTAAATAAATAAATAGTTCTTAAAAAAAGAAGTCAATTAATGTTGTTAAATATATTTATAAGGTCTACAAGTATCCCAGAATTATTTTGATGCTGTTCACGTCTCCTGTTTCTGCACTCAATCTAATTTTATGTACACAAAAACAGGTTATGCTATAGCTAAACAGGTAACAGGAGTGTTCAACAAACAATATTGTACAGGACACAATAGAAAACAAATTGGACTATAATCTTGACAATGATTTAAAATAAAACAAAACATACAAGAAAAAAAAAAACCTGAAAGATGTTACTATAGTAGCCATCATCATTCTTGAATTCAGTATTAATAATAATATCTTTGAGCTATTTAGACACTTTCTCAGTACCTCATAGCTTTATAAAGGTTTGTATTAGTATTTAAGCCAAATTATTATTCTGCTTTTAAAAAAATCTTAGCAGGCATACACAATTTGGTCCTGGAGCTTTGTAGATATGACAGCAATATTGACCTTTTCACAAGAAATGTCAGAAGCTAATTTGAGGCAATACCTGTGTTACTCAGCAACTTAACCCATCATCCTTGATGACAGATAAGTATTAAAATCCCCATGAATTCTTTTCGCTCTGTGATTCAGAGTCAATAAACATTTGCTGAGTTTAATAATAAATGTCATATACTTTTATGTGTAATCTTTCTTCTAATCCTCACCACTGATCTATGATATAGGTATCTTGATTTCCATATGAGGAAATTATAACTCAGAGAGGTTATGTGATTTGTTCATAATCACACTAGTAGCTATTATGTGGCAGAGATGGGTCATGAAGCCAGATTTTCCAACTCTAATAATCTAGTGGGTTTTCAAAATATTTTAAATACTTTTTTAATGTAAAGAAAGGCAGTTTTAGCTTTAATAAATCAAAATTTAAAAATGTGAAGAGGATTTTGCTTAAAACTTAAAGCCAAGAAACAGGTTAGGATTCTGTTTGAATAGTAGGTATATGGACCTGTTCTCAACTCAACAGAAAACTAAACTCCTTAACACTGGAAAACAAAGCATAGAAGATCAATAATGTTTCAGTCAAAAGTCATAAAAGTCTATTTTACCAGTTCAAACTCATGTACTTTATCTTCTGTTGTGACCTGATCTTTCTGTTTACATTCTGGAAGATCACATTCAACTCTGGACTTGTCCCGACCATTAAGCTGGCCATTTTCTTAGTTGTTTTAGAACTCTGATTTCTGAATGTCTGCCTTTAGTTTTCCTGGGATAGCACTCCCTTCAGAAATTCTTAGGGAGCTGGTCTGGTGTTAGTAAATTCTTTCAGGTTTTACTTATCTGAGAATATTCTTGTCTTCTCTTCCCATATGAAGGATAATCTTTCCAAATAGAGTATTCTTGGTTGAAATTGTTTTTCACTCAACACTTTGAATATATTTTCCCATTGTTTCCTCACTCTCATTGTTTCCAATAAGAGGTCTGCTAACCTGATGGGATATCCTTTGTAGGTAACTTGATGCTTCTTTCTTGCCAATCTTAGTATCATGTCTTTGTCCATGATTTTGGTCATTCTGGCTATAGTGTATCTTGGAGAAGATCTTCTTGGGTTGATCCTAATTGGGGTCCTTTGTATTTCTTGGGTCTGGATCTTTGAATGCCTCTCTAGGTTTGGAAATTTTTCTTCCAGGATTTCGTGGAATAGATTATCAATGCCCTTATTAGTCTCTTCACCTTCTGGGATACCGATTATCCAGATGTTTGGATGTTTAATGGTATCTAGTACTTCTCATATATTATTCTCATTTGGGGGGGCTATTATTTCAGTCTTCATGGTGGAATCTACTAGTCCAGCGATTCTGTCTTCTATATCTGAGATTCGATTTTCTGTATGATCTAGTGTGCTTTTAATACTTTCAAAGGAGGTTTTGACTTCCTGTATTATAGCCTTCATCTCCAACAGTTCCATTTGATTCGTTTTTATGGAGTATATTTCCTCTTTCAGCTCTTGCAAGAACTTCCTCACCTTCTGCAACTCATCAGCTTTTTTCTTCTGGTGTTCATTGTCTCTCTTCTTTTCCATCTCTGTTAGCTTTGTCACTATGAATACTCTAAATTCTTTGTCAGATATTTCCATGTGTTCCATTGTACTGTCTGTCTGTGGATGGAGAAGAGTTATTCTTTTCCCTTGGGAGAGAGGTATTTTCTTGGTTTTGTATATTTCTTGTACCCCTGAGGTGATTTCTAGTCATCTAATGGGTTATTCATGTCTTCCTAATTTCTAGAAGATCAATCTGAGTGATTAGAGGCACACAGGAGGAGGTGGTCTACAAACTCTTTGGTGTTGCATTTTTCTCCCTTTGTGTCACAGATTCAGTAGGAGTTGAGGAATATGAGGACTCAAATAGTATTTGGATTTTGGCAATTTTTTGCTTAGACCTATCTAGACACTCAGTGCATGAAGGCTGAGCAGAAAAGTGATGAGGTAAAAGAAAAAGGATAAGAACACAGAGAAAAAGAGAAAGAAAAAAGAGAAAAAATGAAAAATCAAACAAAAAATTATTTATTTGTTAATTTTAAAAAACAAAAACTGCACTTTCACGTTTGCGTGCCATGCAAAATCACTAGATTTCAGCTCTCATAGCAGCCTCAGTCTTCTTCTTGCCTGCCCTTTATGTTTGTTTAGATGGTAGGGGGAAGGAGATGGGATTATTGCCAAGATAAAGGAGGATTTCAGAATCAAGAAAAAGTTTACCTTAAAAAAATATTTTAAAGAAAAATTCAAAAATGAAAAAAACATTGACAATAAGAGATAGAGAGAGACAGAGAGAAAAGGACAGAGGGGGTTCTACCAGGGTGACTTCTCAGCAGAACATCTTCATTGCTCTTATCCATGAAATCACTAGATCTCAGCTCTCATGGTGGACTCAGTCTTCTTCTGGTCTGCCCTTTCTGTTTGCTTCAATCTTGTGTTCTTTTGATTTGTGACACAATTGCCCTCTTCAGCAAGACTGGCGATCTTATGTTCTGGTGTCTTGTCAATGGAATATATTTAAAATATTTGCTCAACAGTTACTTAATGAGAGTAGGGAGAGACTGAGTTTCTATTAGTACCAGTGTATGCCCTTTTCATAATATTCAAAACAGAGAATTTACTACACACACTTAAAGCAACAGTAGCTACCATTTTTTGAATATTTTCTGTGTGCTAAGTACTTTATATGCATTGTCTCATTTAATTTTAGCAAAATGGCACCAATATTTTCTTCATCATCATCATCATCATCATCATCATCATGTTTAATATGTGAGGCCCACAAAGTTAAATGACTTAGTCAAGATCTCACAGCTAGTAAGTGGGGGCATCAGGATTTATTTTTATTTATATTTTACTGTGTTTTTCTTTCTTTCTTTTTCATTAATTAATTTATTTTTACATTTTTCCACAAACATTTTCTTTACATATCAAAAAATTTTAGCTCACACTCCAAAGTTCTTGACAGTTAATAAACAACTTTCAAAATTTCAGAATACTGAATTTAAAGATAATTTTCAAGATATTTCTTATAATTTTGTATAATTTTGTTTGTGACTCTATAACAACAGAGACAATATGGTTTTAATTAGTTTTGAGAAAATATTTACATGTCAACTACTCAAATTGTTGTAAAGCAAATGCCCAGCACACAACTCACACATAAACCTTCTCAATTCAGCTCTGCCTACCAAGTATTCTGTGATATACCATCTGCTAGCAACAACCTGTCTCTTTTTCTTCCTTCGAAGTGTACGATAATCCTCTGGTGTGGTTGCTCTTTTGCAATCTCTACTGATTACAACGCTGGTCTGGAAAAGTTCAGGTTATTTTATGTTATAAATTCTTTCATATACCTTCTCTAATCCTCTCTGCCAGGCAGAACTATTTATGGTTCCAGGCCATTTTTCTAAAGAGCTTCTGTTGGCTTACTTGAGATCCACATTGGTTTGATAGTTTTCTGATTAATGTTCGGTTATGACATTCCAGTCAAAGCCCTGTCCAATAATGAGTATTTCCAATTTCTGATTCAATGCAACAAGCATTATTGAACTTATGGAAATAACCCTTATGCCACAAAATAAGAATACTTCCAAATATTTTCCAATTAAGGAAAGGTCAGAAACTAAGAAAAGTTTATGTTACCATTTAAAGAAACAAACAAGAAAAATATTTTAACAAATTACTGAATGTATCAACAATTCAAAAGAAAGTAATATGTTTAAATTGGGAAAACAAAGCATAGTAAAAAAAAAATCAGGAACGTTTCACACAAAAAGTCATAAAATTCTATTTTGCCAGTTCAGTCTTATGTTCAAACTCTCTTCTGTTGAATACGCAGTGTTACTGTGGTCCAATCTTTTCATTTAAATCCTGGAAGATTCAACGTTACTAGTGATATTTCTTCTCACTAGCATTAAATTGGTCATTTTCTTGGTTGCCTTTTATTCTTTTATTTCTGTGTGTGTCTTTAGTTTTCCTGGTCGAGCACTCCTTTCAGAACTTCTTGAAGAGTGGGTCTGCTGTTGGCAAATTCTTTTAGGTCTTTTTTATCTGAGAATGTTTTCATCCTTTCTTTCCATATGAAAGATAGTCTTGCTGGATATAGTATTTTGGGCTGAAATTGTTTTTCACTTAATACTTTGAATATATTATCCCATTCTTTCCTTGTTCGCATTGTTTCTGATGGAGATCTGAGATTAGCCTGATTGGACAACCTTTATAAGTAACCTGACGTTTCTCTCTTGCCAATTTTATTATTTTTTCTTTGTCTGTAGATTTGGCCAGTCTGGCTATGATGTGCCTTGGAGAAGATCTTCTTGGGTTGATTCTATTGGGGTCCTTTGTATTTCTTGAATCTGGATATTTCAATGCCTCTCTAGATTTAGAAAGTTTTCTTCCAAGATTTCATGGAATAGATTATCAACACCCTTATTAGTTTCCTCACCTTCTGGTATACCAATTATCCAGATATTTGGGAGCTTAATGCTGTCTAGTATTTCTCATATAGTATTATCAATTGGGGGGGGTTTCCTCAGTTTTTTGGTTGTTTTTTTCTAGATCAGAGGTTTTGCCTTCAACATAGGAGATTCAATTTTCTGCATGGACTAATCTGCTTTTAATACTTTCGAGGGAGGTTTTGATTTCCTGAATGGCAGCCTTCATCTCTAATAGTTCCGTTTGATTCTTTTTTATGGTGTGTATTTCCTCTTTCAAGTCATGGAAGAACTTCAACATCTCCTGGAACTCGTTGTCTCTTTTCTCCTGCATCTTCTGGAGTTCATTATCTCTCAGCTCTTGCATCTCAGTTAGTTTTGTTGCTATGAATATTCTGAATTCTCTATCGGACATTTCCAAGAGTTCTACTGTACTGTCTGTAAATAATGAGGGATTCTTCTTTTCCCTTAGGGAAGAGATATTTTCTTGGTTTTTCATGTTTCTTGTGCCTCTGTGGTGGTTTATGGTCATTCTGTTACAAAAATCTCTCCACTGTGCTTTGCAATGTGGTATCCACAGAAAGAGATTACTTGTCTAAATATTTTAGGAGTCTAGAAGGTGGAATTTAGAGCTTAGCTTCCTTGAACTGGCCAGGACACACCTCTGGGGAGTCAGGTTTTAATCTCAAGTAAACTGACACCAACACCTATGACCTTAACCACTATGTTTTATTGCCTTTGACTATAGCAAAAGGCCTAAATTAACATTTTAACCTACTAATTGCATACTTTCATTTCTTTTCTTGTTCAATTTTGTCACTCAAAACTATATATGATGGTGGTAATTTACAGGGATATAATTATAAAATCAGGGAACTTACAAGAATATAGCTATAAAATTCAATGTAAAAGATTTAAGAATTTAACACTCCCCCTTTGGATTTCTTGGACAACAAACCATATCCCATTTTTATTTATTAATAGTTCTTGTTGGGGCCAGCAAGTGATGTGATAGTTGAAGGCACTGGACTCTCACATAGCTGAACATGGTTCAAGTCCTGAACCTGGTGGCTTCTCTCTCTCTCTCTCTCTCTCTCTCTCTCTCTCTCTGTGTGTGTGTGTGTGTGTCGCTCTGGTCAAATTAAAAATAGTAATAGTGATAAATACAATAAAGGAAATAATTCTTTAGAAAAATAGTTCTTGTTTTGTCTTCAGTTTCCTTTTACAATTTTCCAAACCAGATAACTTTTAGGGAGGTGTATTAGAAGATTTTAAATTTAGATAAGAAAACAAACCCCTCTTTCTTGATAAACAGCACCATGGTATGCAGTATTTTGTTTCGTAATCTCAGCTAATTGTAGTGAGTTGCCTACTCTAAGCAATTCTCAGCTTGCTAATCTCACCGTTGGTGGCACACCCTTTAACTTGCACATGCTAGTCACAAAAATGGTGTGGTTGGCACCAGTGAGGACTGAGTTGTTTTAGCTTTTGATTTTTTTACTCAAGTGCAGCAACTTCCTTAGAGAAAGAAATGGCTAATTTTTGTCTCACCAATTACTTTGGAAGACTGGCAGAAACCCAAGGTAGCTGGCACTATATGATTTATTCTAGAGATTTTTTTAAACGCCCCTTTTAAATTGGCACCCCAGGCAGTTTTCTGGCTGGCCTATTGCTTAATCCTCTTCTCTATCTCAGGAAGGCTGTGGATGGCTTTAATTGGTTTTAACAAAAGTATGCAGAACTCAAGAGTTAAAGGAGAGTATGGTTTAGATGCATGCATATTGGTAAATATATTTAAAGATTACTTTTCATGAATTTTGGCTTATTCCAGTGGGTATATAGATTCCAGAACAAAACTTATTGGGTGAGTTTCCCCACTCCACCATTTGTAAACAGGTAAAACCTGATTATAATGAATGTCAGAGGGCAGTTGTAGCCTGCAGGTTGTATAATGATATTGACGGCTGTGTAATTATAACACAAGTTTATTACAGGGCATTTCATATATATATAATTATAATGAGTTTTGAATAATTTAGAAAAATTACTGATTGTAAGTAATGTTGGACCATCTACAATCTGAGCTGCACCTTTGGTTAATTAAAGCAAAACCTTCAAACAGAACTAAAAATTAAGGGTCATACCCAGTGAAAGTCCTCTCCCAACCTGGTTTCTAGTCTTTCCACTCATTGTGTGTACCTTTGTGGAAAATTCAAAACATTACTGCCTGAGTACTTTTGGGTTCAAGATCATGCCGCTTTCCTTCACCATTCTCTGGGTACAAGTCTGCTTTAGGTCTTTTTATTTTCCCCTCGAATGTTTTCATTGTGTTTAAATACACATAAAATTTAGCATCTTGACTACTTTTAGTGTACAGCTCAATGGTATCAAATACATTCATAACATTGTGCAATCATCACCACTGTCTATCTCCATAACTCTATTCATTTTGTAAAACATTATAGTAGCCATTAAACAATAGCTTCCCATTCCCCCCATCCCCGCCCCACCCCCGTCCTGGCAACCAGTATTCTACCTTTTATCTATATCATTTTGACTACTCTAAGTACCTCATATAAGTGGCATAATACAGTATTTATCCTTTTGACACTGGCTTCTTTCTCTCCTCCACTCCCCACCCCGTGAGGATGTGCATTCACCAGATAGAGACAGAAAGACAGACAGACAGACAGAGAGAGCACCCCTCCATGGGGGCATGGTCATGCCACAGTCTCTTCTCTTTCATATCTCCATCCTGTCAGGATCTTGGGTATGCATGCACATATGTCTGGTGTGTTTTTGAAGCTACTGGGTCTGGGATTTATGTGCAGTTGGACACATGGAATCCAGCTTCTCTAACCATCTGCCCATGGGGCCAGTCCGAGAGTGACTTATTTCACTTAGCATAATGTCCTCAAGGTCCATCTATGTTGTAGCATATTGCATAATTTCTTTCTTTTTAAGGCTGAATAATACTTGATTGTATGTGTGTACCGCATTTTGCTTATCCTTCCTGTCAATGAACCCGTGGGTTACTTCCACATTTCAGCAATTATAAATAATACTGCTGTGAACATAAGTGTACAAATATCTCTTCAAGAGCCTACTTTCAATTCTTTTGGGTATATATCCAGAAATAGAATTGCTAGATCATATGGTAATTCTATTTTTAATTTTTTGAGAAACCACTGTATGGTTTTCCACAATGACTGAACCATTTTACATTTGTACCAACAATGCACAAGGGTTTGATTTTTTTAATTTTTACATTTTCTTATTTATATTTACTTGTCATACATCTTTATGCCATACAACATGGTTTTTCAAAATATGCATTTAGTGTACAATATTCAAATCAAATATACTATCATATACATCTTTTTGAAGAAAGAATCTTACATTCTCATGTCTGTTAAGTTTTTTCAACATCTTTACCACCATTTGTTATTTTCTGTTTATTTATATTTGCTATTCTATGCTTTGGGTCTTAATAAAAGATCTCTTCCTAGGATTGAGGATTTCAAATCAAGTATAGGGAGTGAAGGTAATTTTATGTCTTGATACCTGAAGAAAACAAAGCCTCTTTCAAACAGTGAAATGAAATGCACAGTGATCACATTTTAGAATTTTGAATGAGAATAAATAGACTAAAAATGGAACAGAATATTTGAAATCAAGACTGCCCCAGAAAACTTGGATAATTTTAGTTATAATGTCTTTTGAGAACTTACTATATGACAGGCACTGGGGAAAGTTCTTCCCATGTATAGTATCTCATTTAATCATTTCAACAACCCTAAGAGGTAGATCCTAGAATCTGCATCTTCGCAGATGAGAAAATTAAGGTATAGAGAGGTTTTTAATTACTTGCACAAGATCATATAGCAATCATGTGGCCAAGCTAGGATTCAAAATCAGGTCTAATTAACTCTGGAGGCCTTCTTTTTTAACCATCAAAAGGCCCTGCCTTTCTCTTAGATGTTTATAGGCTCTAAATGAATTTTTATTATAATTTTTTTGCAGAAGAGACTCAAAGGTAGGAGCCAAGTCAATATCCCACCTGTGTATGATCTTCACAATTTTTCAAAAGATCTTTTATTTTATTCCCTACATTTTTATTAGTATTATTTATTATTATTTATACATTCAATCATTATATATCATTCAGTTTGTAAAGACATTTTACCCAACATGATATATGCCTCATAGCAGACGAGTTGAGACTACTATACACAATATCACCAATAGGCAACAAACCATACCTGTATAACACAAATGTCTTACTCCTCCATATTTTCCCAAATTTCCCTCCCTGCCACACTCAAGTACAACATAAATTAGAGGTAGGATGATTGGACACGCTCTCTTTAATTCTCTGGGGGTAGACATAGTAGCCTTCCCCAACTGAAGTTCATGTCTATAAGCCTACCCAGTATCTGTTCTTGGCTAGTCAAGTCAGCCTCTGGAAAGTGAACTACTATGGTTCTACCTACCCTAACCTCATCTTAAGCAGTAATAATCATAATAGCATGGGTTGGAAATTAAGTGTATTTTTAAATGCACATCAAAATAAATAATGCTTATCTGTGAGCACCTAATATCATCTCATGGACCATTAGCAGTACATATACCACATATAAGACAGCACCAATCCGGACCATCTCTAAGTGACTTTCTAAGTTTGACATCCAGTGAAACACTTAACCTCTCAAAGTCATTCCAAAAGGTTGGGACTGGTTTGGACAGAATGGTGATTTACTAATCCTTGCTCATTTTCCCCTCATGCAGTCTCCAGTCTCTGCTTAACTGTCCATTTACTAAGCAGTTTTTCAGGTTTCAGAAGAAACTGAGCACTTCCAAAACAGCAATCTGCTTCTATTTTCACAAGTACTGATCTTCAACGTCCAGCACACGTATCACATCCTTAAAGATGTGATCCTCTCTGACCTTTCTCTGGTCACATAACATAAAGTTGCTCCCATAATGTCAGTCTACTTTATTTTTCTTATAGCACTAAGTTACCACTATATGAAATCATCTTATCTGTTAACTTGTACACTGCCAGTCTCTCCACTAAAAAATTTGGCTCCAGCAGGTTCCTGGCATCTAACGTAATGCTTGACACGTAGCACATGCTCAGTGAGGATTTGTCAAATGAATGCACATGATGAACTAGGGAATCTATAGTTGGGGTGGGTCTGTGGAGCCGATGAAAAAGAAGCAACGCAAGGAAAGCTGAACTTTGGGTGACGTACTTACTCAACCAAGGTAAAATAGGTGCTGATTTGGGACAGTACGAAACTTTCTGAGGTACTTACACCAGATACTTTTTCTTTTAAAAACTTTTTTTTTTCAGGGACCAGCTAGTGGCATGGTAACTGAAGCACTGGACTCCCACATGTCTGACCATGGTTCAAGTCCTGGATCTGGTGGCTTTCTTTCTCTCTCTCCTCTCTCTCTCTCATCAAATTGATTAATAATAATAATAATAAATTAAAATTAAATGAATAATTCTTTAAACAATTTTTCTCAAAAAAATTTTTTCTTTGTTCATGGTAAAGTATGTACATGCATACACATTCACACACACACACACACACACACACACACACACACACGAGAGAGAGAGAATGAGGGGAGGGGCTTTGAGTATCCTCCACAGGGTCTGATGAGTCCTCCAGCCTATCAGATCTTGGGTATTTGGACGCATGTCTGGCATATTTCAGGCTGACCCAGCTGGGTATACAAACCATAGTCGCCACGTAAGATCCAAGTAGCTCATTATCACTGTGACATAAAACCGGTCCACTCCATTCCTTCTTAAGCCTTTACTGTGTTCAGGACATAGTGCTTGTCTGTCAATTGTGCATTGGCTTTTACTGCACTCTGGGGCCTATGCCATTGGTAACCCCAGTTTGATTGATCTAACTCATGCTTACATATGTCAAGTACTATTCTATGCTGGGATGTAACAGTAAGCAGGACAAAGTTCTTGCCCTCTAGTGAAGGTCAAATCACGATTAGGTACATAATTTTACATGACATTTGTTCCCTTCTAGCATTTTGTAGTGATCCTTTGACTTGCCAGTAAAACCAGATCTTTGCTCTCAAGGTGATCTTGAAATCACACCCCTATCCAACACTTTTATGTTGATAACAGCTATCACTTCTTGATTATGCATTATATATCAGGCATTGTGCTGAGGGCTTTACATATAATTATATGACTAAATGTTTCCAATAAGTCCACAGAAGGGTACTGTTATTACCTCCATTTTCCAGAGGAGGAAACTGAGGCTCACTGAGATTACATGATTTGCCTAATGCCATGTGGTTGTTAAGTGGTAGAATAGATTCAAAGCTTGGCCAGGTGTCTGCTATGGCTATACAATGCAATTGCCATCCATAGTCCTTATCAGTGAGTGTGCAGTGGTACCTCTTATATACTATATGCCCTCCATTCACTTGGAAATTGAACCCTGCCGACTCTGCTAACCAAGATACTTTCAGATTATATATAGGGTTTGCCAGTGGCATTGAGTTTGGCATTGAGTTAAGCAGAAACGTTCCAAGGTCTGATTCTGTGTGGTCCAGACATGAAGCACCAATGGGCATATATTATGGAACAGTTATTCCAGCTCATCACACCCTAGGAATAACACTATCTTCAGTAAAAATCAAATTATTGAAGATATAGCTCAAGAGTAAAACTATCTATCTATAATTCTTTCATTTGAAAATGATTAAACATAAATCAATTAAAGAAAAGCTGAGGAAAGTAGCTAGTGCATTTGCAGAGAAAATATTAAAAACATATCTCAATACAGGCAATCCAGATTAAGATAATAAATATATATGTGCTATCAGTTTTATCATAATATATCCTTTAGGTTCAATATAGAACTAAAAGCTATAAAATGTTTGTTCTTATACTGATTCTGCATTTTACTGAAATAAATTTATTGGTTTAGTGCCTTTTCAAAGTAGTTTTTCTTATCTTATTTCATTTTGGTCTCATAAAAATCGTGTAAGGTAGAGGGGGAAATGTATTGTCTTTGCTTTACAAAAGTATATATTTAAAGCACAAGTGGGCAAGTAAATTACTAAGAATACCAAATTAGAATTGTTGCAGTGAAATTTGGTCCACACCACCAGGGTACAAAAAATGTCACATTTCTTTATACCCCCACAAAAAAATTCAATCTGCTCTGAGCTGTTCACTTTCCTAGCTGACTAAAAATTCAATCTCATTTGTAGTGTTTGAGGCCCTTCCTCTGCTAGGGTTGTGGGAAGGTCCTAGCAAATCATACATGAACTAGAACTTTCAGGGTAGGCCCTTTGCCCCTTTGTCCTTACACATTACTGCTAATGTGTTTGTCATGCAAATTCCCTCAAAGGTAGATAGGTCAGTTCCTTCTGTGCCACCCTTACATACTAGGGATGGTGGTAGGCTGAAGTTGGTAACCTAGTAGCTAGCCACCCTTAAAAAAACCATGCTTCCATTCTCCTTTGAGATTTTGCATCTTCTTTGGGGCACTAAAAGGTAGCAAGATTAGTTCCTGATGCTATTACTCCCATCTCCTCTCTGGTCTTATAGAAGCTCAACTTCTAGAGACAGCTTCTGTCACTTCTACTCAAAAGAGCTCACCTGTTAACCCTCTAGGACAAGTCAGCATACTTTCCCTCAAAAAAACCAGACTTTTGAAATAAAAAACTCTAGGTAATCCTTTAGGTCCCTGGAAATTTCTCCTTTTGACTTTGCAAACAAAAGCTCCCAAGAAAAGAACAGAAAGGCCTGTTTATGTTTTGATATGGAGAAGGGAAAAAGACCTATGACAAAAATAGGTTTTTTTCCTTTATTTTTCTAAATCTTGCCAGAGGGTACATGCACTTGCCAGAGAGGAGAAAGAGAGAGAGAAAACGCCCCCCATGAGGGATGGCCATGCCACAATATCTTTGCCTCTATTCTCCTGTCAGTATTTTAGGGACACTCATGCACAGGTGTTTTCAAGCTGCCGGGTCTGAGACTCAAACCATGAAGTCAGCCATGTGGGGTCCATCTGCCTCAGCCACCATATCACTTGTTGGCCCCAAGAACAAATTTTTTTTTTAATCTTAAAATAGGAACCAGCAGATGTAATATAGCAGTTACATCACTGGACTCCCACATGGCCAACCACGGTTCAAGTCCCAGTCCCAGAGACTTGAAACTCACACTGGGCACATGTGTGTGTATGACCAAAATCCTGAGAGAAGAATGGAGAAGGGATTGCAGCATGGCCATCCTCTCTGGGGAGTGATTTCTCGCTTTCTGTCTCTTTGTCTCTCCAGTGAGTACACATGCCCTATAACAAAAATCTTTCTAAAAAGAAATCTCAATATATAATGCTGCAAACTTTGTTACAGTTGTTACAGGGTTTTTTTTTTTTTTTTTTTTTTTTTTTTTTTTTTTTTTTTTGGCATGTTACTTGTAAGTCAATAGTAATATTAAATCTATATTTTTTCAGTTGATTTCAATTCTGCATGTATTTATTGAATACACACTATGTTACTTTACTGTACTCCATATTGTAAGGCACATATAAGAAAAGGATAAATTTTTTGTCTTTGAGATATAAGGAAACGAATCCTCAATATGTTCTGTGACTATCTACTGCCAATAACTTTTAAATCCTACTACCTAACAGGCTAAGATTTCCTTTTCTTTAAAATGTGAAAGAAATTCTTTCATACGTCAAATTCTTTTCATTAGATAATGCCTTTTATGAGGAATATCCTCCTTTTTTTTCCCTGTTCTTCTTGCATTTACTCAAGAACATTATGTGTTATTCATGGGCTCAGGGATGCAAAGACAGATGATACTGTCTTTGCCCTTAAGAAGTGTAAACAGGTGGGAAAAGAGTATAGAGCTACAATACCAGAGTGGCCTGATAGAGGAAGCAATATTATTTTAGAACTTAATAGATGAGTTGGAGTTTACTAGAAAAGAAGTGGAGAGGAGCATTCTAGAAAGAGGAAACAGCAGAGGCAAAGAAGAGAATAAGATTTAATTCCCTAAAATAAAACTATGGAAGTGAAAGCACATAGCATGCTCAAGGAACTGTCAATAATCAGACTAGAATACAAAGTGTGTGGGAACTAGCAGTGAAAAGCAAGGCTAGAAAACTAGAATGTGAATTGTAAATATTCCTATATGCAGTGCTAATAAGCCTGGGATTCCTCTTATAGGCAATGAGAAATTAACCAAAGCATTTTAAGTAGGGAAATGACAAGACCAGAACAGTGCTTTGTCAATGTTTCTTCTGACAGAGGAGCCAAGGAAGAGCTACAGAAGTGTGAGACTAGACACAGAGAAAATAATCAGGTGTCTCTCTGTGGGAGTGAATAAAATAAGGCAGTGGAGGGACCAGCAGAAGGCATAATGGTTATGTTGCTAGACCCCCACGTACTCAACTACAGTTCAAGTCTCAGACCTGGTCCTGGTGGCTTAAAACTCATGCATGGGGTTTGTGAGTGTGTGCCCAAAATTCTGAGAGGAGAATGGAGGAGAATGGATTGAGGCATTGGCTATCCCCCCGGGGGATGATTTCTCGCTTTATGTCTCTCTGTCTTTCTCTGTTTTTCCAGCGAGCACACACAGCAAAAATCTCTCCAATAAATAAATTAATTAAAAGGGCAATGGAAGTGGAATAGATTTGAAGTAATATCAGTGGACTAAATGTAGGAAGTGAGAAAGAATTAAAAGTTAATGATGACTCTCAAGTTTGAGCAATCAGGTAGATGGAGATGGCATTAACCACAACAGGGAATACACATAAGGACATGGTTGTGAACTATGAGTTTCAGCTTCAGATATGATGAGTTTCAAGTGTTTGTGGGATAGCCAAGTGAAACTATCTAAAACTGCCAGTGAGAAATCAGCAAAATCAGCCTGAAGCCTGGTTAGAGAAGTCAGAGCTCAAGTTAAGACATTTGGGGCTCATCATTATACAGGTGTGGAGTAAACCAATGGCAATAAATGTAGAGCAAACAGGAAAGGCAAAGTATAGGGGCCTAAATCAGCTGGAGTAAGAGAAGACCCTGAAAGACAATCAGAGAAGCAGAAATGGGATGAGGATCAGGAGAGAAACTCAGGAAAAAGAGGTCCTGGAAGAAAGGGGTGGTCGTGAGTAATAAATACACAGTAAAGGTCAGATATGACAAGGACTGAAGAGCTACCCTGAATTGGGTAATTTGGAAGTCACTGGTGATTTTCTATTGGAGCAGTAGTGGGGGCATAAACCAGATTGCTGTGGTATAAGGGCTAAAGAGATGAGGAAGAGAAAACAGTATGTGAGAATTATTTTCTCAAGAAGGATGACAATAAACAGAAAGTGAGAAGATAGTAACAGAGTAGGCAAAGTTAAGATAGCTTAATATGGGGAAATGCCTGTGGAGAACAAGTGTGGCAATATGAGAAGAGAAAGGGCTAATGCATGGAATTATGTCTCAACAAGTTAAATTTCTAATCTGTTGCAGACTGGTACTTCTACAAAATGTAATAAATTATTTTTATTACTAGAATAACTGCTCTGTGAAAACAAAGACATTCAAAATACAAGTTCAAACAGTGTAGAAGGGTTACCTTTACACTGCAGCCTCACCAGCACTTATTATTTTTTTTTAATTGTAGCCATTCTGACTGGGGTTAAGTGGTATCTTTTTTTTAAGAATTATTTATTTAACTTTATTTATTTATTTAATTTTGACCAGAGAGAGACAGTGCGAGAGAGAGCAAGAGAGAGAGAGAGAGAGAGAGAGAGAGAAAGCAAGCCACCAGGTCTGGGACTCAAACCGCAGTTGGCCATGTGGTAGTCAAGCACACCACCACACCACCTGCCAGACCCTGGTTAAGTGGTATCCTATTGTGGTTTTGAATTGCATTTCCCTTATGATAAGAGATGTGGAACATTCTTTCGTATGCTTTTGGGTTGTTCATGTATCTTCCTTGGAGAGTTGTCTGTTCAGCTCATTTGCCCATCTTTTATTATTTTTAATTTTAATTTATTTTATACAACTAATCACAATATATCGCTTAGCTTATAAAATGAATTTACCTAACGTGAATACACCTCACAACAGTCCAGTTGAGGATGCTATACACATTATCATCAACAGACAGTAATCCAAGACGACTCATATGCAACATATTCATGCTGGGGAAAAACCATGTTGTACACTGTAAAGATGTACAGTGACTAAATGTAAATAAAAATTAAAAATAAAAATACAAAATACAAAAAATAAAACCCAAAACAAAATATAAGCTCTAGTTTTTCTTTTTCCTTTTTTTTTAAAATAAGATTTTTGCCATAGGGTACATGCCAAGAAGGAAAGAGAGAGAGAGAGAAAGGGAAAGTAAGAAATCAACCCCCAGGGGGGATGGCCACACCACAATCCCTTATACTCTATTCTCCTCTTGGAATTTTTGGGCACATATGCACACATACCAAGCATGATCTTCAAGTCACCAGATCTGGGACTTGAAAGTCAGTTGGCCATGTGGAATTCTAGCACTTTAACCACTATGCCAACTGCTGGCTCCTAAGCTCTTATTTTTCATGATCAGATCCAATGACCATAAAATTACTTTATCAATTGCTATAAATATTTCTAGTTCTCACTCTTTCTGTCAGTGCTTACATTGCTGTGGTTTGGTATCAAACAGTTTGAGGATTGGAAGGGGTCTGTAACTACAATCTGAGTAAGATTATTCTAAACTATAGATAGAGGGACCTGGAAAAGATGAAAGAAAGATACCTTTTCTTCCAAGAGAGAAGGAAAGCAAAAAATGCTGGGCTAATAGAAGAGAATTTTGGAGTGGAATAAAAGAGCATTGAAGGAATTCCCAACTGAAACTTTTTTTGTGTGATGCAGTAGGAAGCTTGATATCCTAAAATGAATAAAGGATGAAGGGGACAGAGTGGGAGGATTGAGGGAGTATAGTAACTAGTTGAAACATCTGCTGTGGAAAATGAGAAATAGAACTGAATAAAGTTGAATAGAAGAGTTGTAAAATAGAAAAGACCCAGCTCAGAATAGAAATCATAAACTTGTAATGGATCCAATTAGTTCAATTTTGTGATTTTTTTTCCCTAGCCTCAGAGCAGGGGTGGAGAAAACATATGGTGGGGTTTTGATAATATAGTGAGTTAGGTATGCAAACTTTCTCTCCCACGGAGAACAACTAAAAATGCTGGATAAATTGCAATAAGCATCTTCTGAAAGGTATCAAAGACCTGGAAAGACAGCAAGGAATTATAAACCCAGATTTAAATGAAGGCAGAAATAGAAAGTTACTCCTCTGAGAACATTCACTGAAGTTAATGTAAGCTTCAGGGAACAAACCCTAAAGGCTGTGAAAAGACAAATCCAAGGCCTATGTAAGGTGGCAAGTCTGATAGTGTTTCTCCACAGCCAAGACTGTAATGACAGGGGCCAGCAAGGCGCACAGTGGTTAGGTCACCAGACTCTCACATGGCTAACTGTGGTTCAAGTACTGGCACATGTGCGTGTGTGTCCAAACTAATGCTGGGCACATGTGCCTGTGTGCCCAAAAGCCCAAGAGGAGAATGGAGAAGAGATTGCGGCATGGTCATCCCCCTGGGGGATGATTTCTCACTCTCTCTCTCTCTGTCTCTGTCTCTCCAGCAAGCACAAGCACCCTGTAGCAAAAATCCCCCCCCCCAAATAAAAGACTGGAATGGCAAAGAGTTAAGCCATTAGTATATTAATGAATGAGAAATACTCCCTCCACCCCCTACCCCCACACACACAGATTTCGAGGAAAGCAGTCTTGGTACAAAGTAGAGAGGATGGCACACCTGCCCTAAGAAATTGTAAACACAGCTTCATCTAATAAATATCTGCAGTCTAGGCCCAGCCAAAACACTGTGCTTCACAGGCTGGAACCACATGGAATCCATTCCTGAGTTCTGTTCCTGTTCCAACGAAAAGGCCAGGTGAAGTGGTGTGTGGGGCATGAGAATCGAGAGTTCAAGGTTGGACTGGGTAATATGTTGAGACTCTGTTTTAACAAAAATAATAACAATGATAATTAAGAAGATACAGTTTAAATTTACATTACCTGGGTGTTCCCAAATATCTCAAGCTCTGAATTTAGTTAAAGTGGACCCAAATTGTTAGTTTCACCAGGAACCCGGCACAATGTAAATTCTCATTACTGGAGCCTACCCACATTCTATTCCTCAACATACCTCCACAAATAATTTTCCAAAGAAATAAGATCTTAATTAAAAATCACTATGGATACAATGAAATAAGGCACATATGTCAATTCAAAATTAGATTCGAATCCAAATATAAAAGTAATTATATTTAAATACAAATGGACTAAATGCTTATATTAAAAGATTGTTGGACTAAATTTTAAAAATCCAACCATATGCTGTTTACAATAGTTAAAATTGAAATGTAAGGATGTGAAAAGATTGACAGTAAAAAAATGGAAAAATATTACATAAATCCTAACCAAAAGAAAACTGGTAGTTATTTTAATATCATACAAACTAGGTTTTGAGGCAAAAAAAAAATGTACTAGTAGAGATACAGTATGTCATTTCCTTTTTATAAAAATACAATGTAATAGGAAGATACAAAAATTTATCAGGTTTGTATACATTTAAGAAAATAAATAAAGTGGGGCCAGCAGGTGGCATGGTGGTTAAGGGCTCTGGACTCCCACATGGCCGACCACAGTTCAAGTCCTGGACCTATAGGCTTGCTTTCTCACTTTCTCTCTCTCTCTCTCTCTCTCTCTCTCTCTCTCTCTCACACACACACACACACACACACACACACACACTCTGTCCCTCCTTGGTCAAATTAAAATAAATAAAATTAAATAAAAGAATTCTTTTTTTTTTAAAAAAAAGAAAAGAAATAAAGTAAAAATAAACAAAATTACTAGGGAAAATAGACAAGTTCATGATTATAATGGGATATTTTAATACATCTCTCTCTGTAACTAATAGATTAAGAAGTATAGAATGGAAAATGCAATTAAGAAAATTGTTTTAATAGGCTATAGAACACCAAATCCAACAATTACAAATTACACATTCTTTTCAAGCCCACAGTGAACATCCACCAAAACTGATCATATACTGAATCATAAAGCAAAGGACTGAAACAGTACAAATGACATTCTATGATCACAATGCAATTAAGCCAGATATCAACAATAAAATAATAACTAGGAAAACCACATATTCGAAAATTTAAAATATACTTCTACAAAAAGCATAGGTCAAATAAATCATGCTGGAACTGAACTAAAATGAAAATGCCACCTTATCAAAACTTGTGGAATGTGACTAAAGCTGAATTTAAAGGGAAAGCTATAGCTTGAAGTGTTTAGGTTGGGGAAAAAATAAAAGGTTGAAATTGAGAGATTAGACATCAAGCTTAAGGAGCTACAAAAAGAACAACAAAATTTATCCCCCCCAAAAAATATGTGATTAAGTTGATCCAAGTTTAGGGGTCAGCAGGGCAGATGTGCTTGAAGGTAATTGAAGAAGCTAGTGAAAGTATGATCAGAATGGTAATGGAGAACAAGCTGAGCAGGGAAGGAGTGTGAAATGTAATGGGGGCAAAGAAGGGCTATCAGGAAGATTGGAGAATAGGGTTCGGATCCAGGGACATAGAGTCAAAAAGACATGAGCTCACAAAGCAATTTAATGGAAGTGAGGGAGTGAGAGTTTGATAGGAGTCCTTGATCAACATGGGGTTTTTAAGTTAGAGAGTTTATATATGATACAGTTCTAAATGAAGAAAATATTTGGGTTATGACCATATGGTGGGTTGCCAAAATGGAGTGAAGTAGAATTATCTATTTATAAGTACTTCTCTTTCTCTACATGTGGTTCATAAGACCTTACAAGATAAAGAACCACTTTACTTATTTCTCCATCCCTACCACTGGGTTTGGCACATAGTGCATACTCAGCTTATGTTCATTGAATTCATGAGCTAAAGATAGAGTAGGTCAGGGCATTCTGAAGTCAAAATGTAGAAGAATCATCCACACAAATGTTAAACTTTTTCAGGCTTGTAAGAGGAGCTGAAGACTAAGGTGAGTGTGAAAATTTCTGGTGAATGGGGAGGAATGATCTAGAGGTCGATAGAGGACAGTAGAGATTGGAAAAGGGTGACAAAACTACATAGTGTGTCCTCCCAAGCAGGAGGAGTTTCCAAAAGGAAGTTATGGTGCACTGTTCAGAGATGACAGGAAAATATGGCGCCTTCTTTCTCACTCTAAGAAATAGGCGTAATGGAGTTATAAGAAGAATCTACTTTGGAATGTCATAAAAGAATCAGACTTGTCAAGGGAGGCACAGTTTTGATCAAGACAGTATAGAATGTAGTTAGGAACAGTTTTGGCGGAACAGGTAGAACCACCCTTGTAATGGCTCTGCCATTTACTATCTGTATAATTTGGGGCAAGTTACTTAAACTATCAAAGCCTGGGTTTCCCCATCTGTAGATTTGGAATGATAATAATGCTTACCTCAGAGAGTTTTTATAAGAATGAAATAATATACTATACAAAAAGTCCTTAGCACAGTGCCTGGTACATAATAAACACTCGATAAAATTCAGGTTTGAAAGAAAAAGCTACTTATGAAAGATTCCATTTTGCTTGGGAAATTTGTCCAAACCAAAAGGTTCCAATAATAATAAGAGCTAACATTTACTGAATGAGTACTTCGTGTCAGACAGTTGATAAAAATGTTACCTTGTTTAGTCATTATGGTAACCATATGAGGAAAAAAAATGTTATTTCTATTTTCCTACATAAGGAAACTGAGGTATTTGACATGAACTGCTACATGTCCTCCACTCCACCCCTATTCTGTTCTCCCTTTACTTTTTATAGAGGTTTTTGCTGTACAGTGAATGTGCTTGCCTGAGAGACACACAGAGAGAGAGAGAGACAAAAAGTGAGAAATCACCACCCTGCAGGGATGGCCATACTGCAATCCCTTCTCCTCCATTCTTCTCTTGGGATTTTGGGCATGCATGGACACACACCCAGCATGAGTTGTAAGCTGCCGGGTCTGGAACTCGAACTACGGTCGACTACATGGGAATCATCTGCTGGTCCCCTATTCTCCCTTTCTTTGACCATGCAAATAGCTAGATTACATTTCCTAGCCTCCTTTCCAGTTAGGTGAAGTCATGGACTAACTTTTAGGCAATGAAAATGAACAAAAGTTATATGTACCACTTTTGCTAGGGGTTTTGAACAAATATGTATGCCTTTACACTTCTCATTCCCTTCTGCCAGCTGGATGGCAACAAGGTTCAGGGGATGACACAGACATGAAACAGAATTCACCTGAGTCTTTGAATGACTCCACTGAGAGAGCCACCCAACTGAGAGGAATATCCATTAAAATTGTTAGTTGAGTAAGAAATAGACTTATGTTTTATGGATCCATTACATCTTTGTGTCTACTTGTTAGAGCACTCAGTCGACCTAATTAGGCCATATACTAAACAGTTTGAACACATTCCTTTATTTATTCCTTACAATCATTTCATTAGGTATGCACTGATAACACAATTGTAGAGATAAAGAAAGGGAGGTTAAGTAACTTGCTAAGAGTTGTGCAAATAATGAATGGGTGATATGCTCAAGGTCTAAGAAAAGATGTTTACTATAGCCCCAACCAAGCTATGCACAAAGACATCACTGGGCCCTGTGACAAGTATGCAGAGCAAAAGTTTGCTAAAGCAGTAAAAATATCATGGCGTCAAAATTTTCACTGGAGGTCCAGCCATGGTGGCACATGGATAATGCCATCACCTGGAAGGCTGGAAGCCACATGAGAGGCCTGAGTTTGGTTTCTGGGCACATTGCAAGTGTCTGGAATCCTAGTTAATTGGGAGCTGGGGCAGGAGGATCATGACACAGAAAGATCCTGTCAAAATACTGATCTTGGGGACCAGAAGTTAGCGTAATGGCTATGTTGCTGGACTCACATGTAGTCGACAGCAGTTCGAGTCCCAGACCCAGTGGCTTAAAATTCACTCCAGGCGCATGTGTATGCATGCCCAAGATCCCGAGAGGAGAATGGAGGAGAAGGGATTGTGGTGTGGCCATCCCCCCCAGGGGGGGGTGATTTCTCGCTTTCTGTCTCTCTGTCTCTCTCTATCTGGCAAGTGCACATGCCCTATAGCAAAAACCTCTCCAAAAAAAAACTGATGTTGGTCTCTCTCCCTTTCACTTTCTCTCTCCCTCTCTTTCTCTCATAAAGGTCAAAACATTTTTTTCCACTGCAACCCAAAGACTTGTTCATTCCTTTTTTTCCATTCAATTGTCTACTTCTCTCACCTTTCATTCTACAAATAGCACCAAAAACTCAGATATCTTGCCTTTCTTCTTCCTGGGCTCAGCATTTCCATCCAGTTCAATCCTTCTTCTTCTCAGGCTGGTTCTATTTTATTGGTCCTTGTATTTATGATAGTAAAGAATAATAATGTTTGCTTTGAGATCTCAGTAGTTGTTTTTCAGGATAGAAGTGTTTCTGCCCAAGAATTTTTTTTGTACGTATACTTCACTGAAGATTGTAATGATGACTATCAAAGAAATAATAATTAACTTCTTATAATAGTTCTTAAAACTATCCCTAATTAAATAACAGCCCTCTTTTAGCCCAACATTCCTCTCAAGCTACCATCTCATTTCTCTGTTTCTGTTTATCTTTAGAGTCAAATGTTTCAACAGAATCATCCATATACACTGTCTTTGGTTCCTCACCTCCCCATTCACTTTTTTTTTTTTTAGAGGTTTTCGCTATAGGGCACATGCGATCGCCAGACAGAGAGACAGAGAGACAGAAAGCGAGAAATCATCCCCCAGGGGGGATGGTCACACCGCAATCCCTTCTCCTCCATTCTCCTCTCGGGATCTTGGGCATGCACGCACACGCGCCCGGCGTGAGTTCTAAGCCACCAGGTCCGGGACGCGAACCGCGGTCGACTACGTGGAAGTCCAGTGACATAGCCATTACACTAACTGCTGGTTCCCTCTTTTCTTTTTTTTTTTAATAGAGAAATTTTTGCTAAAGGACATGTGTACTTTCCAGGCAGAGAAAGAAAGTGAGAAATCACCACCACAACCCCCAGGGGCAATGGCCATGCTACAATCCCTTCTCCTCAATTCTCTTCCTGGGATCTTGGGCATGCACACATATGCACCCAGCATGAGTTTCAAGCCTCCGGGTCTGGGAATTGAACCCCTGTCGGCCATGTTGGAGTCCAGCACCTTAACCACTATGCCACCTACTGGCCCCCTCATTCATTTTTCAACCCACTTTGAGTCTGGATTTTGTCCCTATCACTTCATTAACACTACTCATGTTCTTGCAACAAGCAATCTCCCTGTTGCCAAATTGAATAGACAGTTTCTTATCTTCATTTATCTGAACTCCCTGAAGTATTTGACATAGTTAACCTCTCCTTCCTTCTTGAAATGTTTTCTTCTTTGAATATTGTAACACAACACTCCCCCTATCTCACAGTCTACTCTTGTTTATTGTCCTTGGCAGATTTATCTTAATATTGTTGTACCTCAGGGCTCAACTCTGGCCTTCTCTTTTTTCTTTATATTCCTTCTCTGTGTTATCTAATCCAGATCATGGTTTCTAATACCAGCTATTTATTGATAACTCTCAGTTTCTCTAGTCAAGACCTTTCATCTGAGCACATGACATCTATATCTGTCTACCTACTTGACATCTCTATTTGCATATGTAACAAACACATTAAATTTATTATGCCAAGAACACTTGATGTCCCCCTAACCTGTTCTTATCCTTATCCTCACTAACTCAATATGCCATTATTTATTCAGTTACTTAAACCAGAAATCTAGTCATGATCATGAATTCCTCCCATTTTCTCACATTAACATATCTGTCGGTAAGTCTTGTTGACTCTACCTCCAAAATTTACATAAAATTTCTGCTTTTTTGCATATTAACTGTTATCATCTAGTTTAGGCCTATTCTAGATTACAGAAATCTCCTGACTGGTCTTCTTACTTCTGCTCTGTTCTCCTTCATTACATTCTTCATGAAGAAACAAAAATGATCTTATAAAACCTTCCAATGTCTTTCCACTGTTCTTTGAATAAAACCAAATTCTTTGTCATGGCTTTTCATGACCTACCTCAATAAAGAATCAAATTATTTGAGCAATACTATATACCAACTAGACCTAACGACTATCTTTAGAGCATTGCACTCTGTAAGAGCAGAATACATCATCTTTTCAAGTACACATGGAACAGTCTCCAGGATAAATCATATTTTATGCCATAAAAGAATCCTCAAAACGTTTGAAATGATTACAATCATACAAATATATTATTACCACAATAAAATGAAGTTAGAAATAAATAATATAAGGAAATTTGGGGAATTCAAAAATATGTGAAAATTAAACTACATACTCCTAAATAACCTATGGGTCAAAAAAAATGTCAAGGAAAATTAAGAAATATCTTGGGTTAAATAAAAACAAAAATATAACATAACAAAACATATAGGATGCAGCTAAAGCAGTGCTTAGAAAGATATTTATCCCAGGACCAGCAGTTAGCGTAATGGCTATGTCGCTGGACTCCCATGTAATCGACCGCGGTTCACGTCCCAGACCCGGTGGCTTAAAACTTATGCCAGGCACGTGTGCGTGCATGCCCAAGATCCCGAGAGGAGAACGGAGGAGACGGGATTGCGGCGTGACCATCCCCCCTGGGGGGTGATTTCTCGCTTTCTGTCTCTCTGTCTCTCTCTGTCTGTCTGGCGAGTGCACGCACCCTATAGCAAAAACCTCTCCAAAAAAAAAAAGAAAGAAATTTATACCTGTAACACCTATATTAAAAAAGAAGAAATGATACAAATAAATAAGCTAAACTGCTACCTTAAAACAGAACAGAAGAGCAAACCAAACACAAAGCAAACAGGAGAAAATAAAAGCTAAAACAGACATAAATGAAATAAAGAATAGAAAGACAACAGAGAAAAGTAACAAAAGTTCATTCTTTGCAAATAACAGCAAAATGGACAAACCTTTAGTTAAATTGACCAAGAAAAAAAGAGAGACGAGAAGACTCAAATTACTTAAATCAGAAATGAAGAGGGGACATTACTAAAGATTTTACAGAAATAAAAAGGAGTATAAGAGAATACTATGAGCAATTATATGCCAACAAATTACCCAGATGAAATGAACAAATTTCTAGAAATCCATAAACTACCAAAACTCACTCAAGAAGAAATAGTAAAATTTAGTATTTTAGGTTTCTTTTTTCTGTTTCTTTTTAATTTTAAGAGAGTATGTGCACTTGTCAGAGTAAGACAGAGAAAATGGGGATGGAAAGCATCCCCCTTTGGGGGGATGGACAAGTCATAATCTCTTCATTTCTCCATCCCATTGGGATTTGAGGCACACACACACTCATGCCCAGTGTGTTTTTAAGTTCCTGGGCCAGAATTCAAACCATAGTGGACAATGTGGGATCTGACTCCCTTAACCACTAGATTAGGGGCTGGTCTAAAATAGTGAAATTTAATAGATCTATAATAAGTAATGATATTGAGCCAGTGATCAAAAAACATGCAATAAAGAAAAGCCCAGGACCAGGTAGCTTCATTGGTAAACTCCACCATACATTTTTTTTTTTTTTTTTTTGGAGAGGTTTTTGCTATAGGGCGCGTGCGCTCGCCAGACAGACAGAGAGAGACAGAGAGATAGAAAGCAGGAAATCACCCCCCAGGGGGGATGGCCACGCCGCAATCCCTTCTCCTCCATTCTCCTCTCGGGATCTTGGGCACGCACGCACACGCGCCCGGCGTGAGTTTAAGCCGCCGGGTCCGGGACTCGAACCGCGGTCGACTACGTGGGAGTCCAGCGACATAGCCATTACGCTAACTGCTGGTCCAGCTCCACCATACATTTAAAGAATAAACAGCAAATCTTTTTCAAGCTCTTCTAAAATATAAAAGATGAAGGAAACTTCCCAATTCATTTAATAGATCAATATTATCCAGATATTAAAACCAGGTAGATACCACAAGAAATGAAAACTCAGACCCTTTATCTCCTATGAATACAGATGTATAAATCCTAAAAACAAAATTACTAATAATGGATCCAGCAACATGTAAAAAAATAGCATAGGCCTTCCTCAGTTAATGTTTGAGTTCAATTCCTATAACTAGGACATTAAGTGAATTGGTCAATAAGCAAGGGACTTGAAGATAGATGTCTTGTACTGTGTTGTGGCACCATAGGGTGTGTATTTTTCAATAGATACCATATGGCACCACACTAGAATAATGTATTTCTATCAATACAAAAAGCATGCATTAAGGAACCTGTCTGTGATGTAGTGGTTCGGGTGCTTGATCTTACACAGCGAACTATGTGATTTGAGTCCCAGGCCTGGCAAAACTAATAATAATAAATGAATGAATGAAAAATAAAAATAGAAAAACTCTTTAATAAAAGTTGAGGCCAGCAGATTGTGTAGCAGTTAAATCACTGGACTCCCACGCGGTCAACCGTGGTTCAAGTCTTGGACCCAGTGGCTTAAAACTCATGCCAGGAATATGTGCGTGCATGCCCAAGATCCTGGGAGGAGAATGGAGGAGAAGGACTACTGTGTGGCCATTCCCCCTCAGGGATGATTTCTCACTTTGCCCCTCACTGTCTCTGTTTCTCTTTCTCTGATGAGCACACAAGACCTAGGCAAAAAAAAAAAACCTCTACAAAAAATTAATAAAGAGACCAGCAGTTAGCATAATGGCTATGTCACTGGGCTCCCATGTAGTTGACCACAGTTCAAGTCCCGGACCTGGTGGCTTAAACTCACACTGGGCGCGTGTGCGTGTGTGCCCAAGATCCCAAGAGGAGAATGGAGAAGGGATTGAGGCATGGCCATCCCCCCTGGGGGATGATTTCTCACTTTCTGTCTCTCTGTCTCTCTGTCTTTCTGGCGAGCGCACGCGACCTGTAGCAAAAACCTCTCCAAAAAAATAGAATTAATAAATAAAAAGCATACATTAGATAAGCACCAGAAAGCAACAAGACATGCCACAACACAATAATATAAATCCAGCATAATAATTTTTATTTATTCTGAATATTACTATAGGTGTACAATAAAGTACAAATTTATTAATAAAATATTTTGTCTTGTGTGATTGTGAATGGTTTGTGTAGTGAATACTAACTGGCTGTGAGAACAAGACAAAGACTGAGAAAGGGGATTTCCAAGACTCACACGGACTGAGAAAAGGTATTCTTTGTGCTCAAGAACTAGTCATAAGTCTGAATGGTTGTTAAATAGGTAGGTCAAGAGAAGACTCTGTCACTGGAGCTGGGAACTATTGCTTTCAGGGAATAAACTAATGAAGATTTTCTGCTGAGACTTCACTCTCCAGACCATATTCACGAGTGGTAGGGCACCCCCTGTATCCTTCTGTCTGTCACTCTCTGTTTTTTTCAATTTTTTAAAACTTTTTCTAAGGTAAAGTATTTTCTTAACTTTCAGATCCTCCTTTCTCTTGCTAATTCTCACCTTTTCCCCCTCCTATCTAGGAGAAGCAAAAGTGTAGGTCTCAGAGAAGACTCCACCATTGGAGCTGGCAACTATCGTTTTCATGTGGCACATGATGGTGCCATGCAGTTTTTATTTTTTGATTTTTTTAAAAAAGAAATTAATAAATATTTTGTTTGTTTTTTGTTTTGTTTTGTTTTATCTTTCCCTGTTTTCTTTCCCTTTTTCTGTTACCTTCACCACTTTGTTGCTCAGCCTCCATGCACTGAATGTCTAGACAGGGCTAAGTGAAATGTAGCCAGACATCTGAATATTATTAGGGTCAGAATATTCCTCAATTTTCACTGAATCTGATGTACAAAGGGAGAACAATGTAACGGCAGTGAGACTGCAGTTCACTTCCTCCTGCATGCTTCTAAACACTCAGATTGAACTGTAAGAAATTGGGAAGAACTGTACAACCCATCAGATGACCAGAAATCACCGAAGAGGCACAGGAAATATGAGAAGCCAAGAAAATACCTCTCTCCCAAGGGAAAAGAATAACTCCTCTTCATCCACAGATAGCACAATGGAACTCGTGAAAACGTCTGATAAATAATCTAGAATATTCACAGTGACAAAGCTAACAAGAGATGCCAGAGAAGAAAGACAATGAACTCCAAAAGATGGAGGAGAAAAGAGCTGAAAAGTTCCAGGGAGCAAGGAAGTTCTTGCATGATGTGAAAGAGGAGATGCACATCATAAAAAAGAATCAAATAGAAGTGATAAAGATGAAGGCTGTAATACAAGAAATCAAAATTTCCCTTGAAAGTATTAAAAGCAGTCTCAATCATACAGACGATCAGATCTCAGATGTAGAAGAGAGAATCGCTGGACTAGAAGCATTCAAAAATCAAGTTCCAAGAAATACAGAGGACCCCAAATAGATTCAACCCAAGATCTTCTCCAAGACACATTATAGCCAGACTGACCAAAATCACAGACAAAGAACAAGATACTAAGACTGGCAAGAGAGAAATATTAAGTTACCTACGAAGAATAAAGGATATCCCATCAGGCCAACAGCAGACCTCTCATTGCAAACAATGTGAACAAGGAAAAAGATGGGAAAATATATTCGGTACTGAGTGAAAAACAATTTCAATCAAGAACACTATACCCAGCAAGATTATCTTTCATGTGGGAAGACAAGAACATTCTCATATAAACAAAACCTGAAGGAATTTATCAACAGCAGACCAGCTTTCCAAGAAGTTCTGAATGGAGTGGTATCACAGGAAAACAAAATACAGACACACAGAAATAAGAGTTCAAAACCAAGAAAATATAATTTTATGACTTCTGACTAAACCATTGCTGATTTTCTTCTATGGTTTGTTTTCCAGATTTAAGGATTTTTGTCTTCTCTTGAGCTGCCAATAAGTTCATGTACCTAGTATATGAACAGAATCCTAACTTGTTTCCTGGCTTTAAGTCTTAAACAAAGTACTCTTAACATTTTTTTAAATTTTGAATTAAAGCTAAAACTGCCTTTCTTGAAATTAAACATATATTTAAAAATACCTATTTTATGACCACAATAAGCTATACAGCTTCAGCCAGGTGCTACTTTACAGTATATTCATTCTACTCACTTAGTTTCATGCCTAAAGTCAGACTTGTGTTCACAGATATATGTACATCAGCTGAATTTTCTATTAAAAGTAGTTAGATTAATTAAGACATTTTATAAATCAATAAAATGTGGGGGAAAAAAGGAATGGAAAGCAACTGTAAATACCAGAGACAGCGTGGGAGGAGGGTGGAGGGTGGGAAATGGCAAAAGTTGAGAAATAGGGGGGGAAATGTGTATATATACACACACACACACACACACACACACACACACACACATATATTTAAGAAACAAGAAATGGGACATTATTTGTTGTGGATAATAACATGTATGACTAAGCCACTATACAGTGTATTTTGGATGGGAAATCTCATTTTGTATGCTGTGATGATGTTCAGTGAATGATTCTAAAATAAATAAATTTAATTATAAATAAATAAATAAATAGGTAGGTCATTAAGTACAAGTGGCTGTGTATACCACAATGACATGAGATTTATGCTAGGATTGGGAAGTGTGTTTAATATCCTCAAATCAATTAATATAATACACTATATGAACAACATAAAAAACCACATGATCCTCTATATAGACACAAAAATATATAATTTCACAAAAATCCAACTTCATCTCAACAAATTAGCATGATAAAAAAACACACAACAAACAAAGAATACAAAGGAACCTCTTCAACCTAATAAAAGGCATCCATGAAAAATTTGATTGTATATAATACTTAATGGTAAAAGACTGAAAGCTTTCTCCTTAAGATAAGAAATAAGATAGCAATGTTTACTTTCTCTGATTTCATTCAATATTGTACTGGAGACTTTAGATAAAGAAATTATATAAGAAAAAATTTTTTAATCCATATTGGATAAAAGTAAAACTACCTATTTTCAGATGGCATTATCTTGTATACAGAAAACTCAAAAAAATCCGATAAAAAAGAAAAAAAAACTATTAGAACTAATAAATGGTGTTACCAGCAGATGGCGTAATAGTTGCATTGCAGGACTTCCACATGGCCAACTGTGTTTTGAGTCCCGGACCCAGTGGTGTCAATCTCATTTCGGGCGTGTGTATGTGTGCCCGAAATCCTGAGAGGAGAATGGCAGAGAAGGGATTGCGGTGTGGCCATCTCCCCTGGGGGGGAGTGATTTCTTGCTTTCTGTCTCGCTATTTCTTTCTCTGTCTCCCAGTGAGCACACGCACCCTATAGAAAAATCTCTTTCAGAAATAAAAAAGATGGGACCAACAGGTGATGGTCATTAAGGTGCTGGACACTCCCACATAGCCAACCACAGTTCAAGTCTTGGATCTGGCAGCTTGCTTTCTCACTTTCCTTCTTTCTCTCTCTGTGTCTCTCCCTGGACAAACTAAAAGTAAAGGAATGAATAAATAAAATTACATAAATAATTTGGGGGGAAAAGACAAAGAAAAGAAAAAGAAAGAAAGAAAAAAGAACTAATAAATGGGTTCAGCTAGGTTGCAGGTTACAAGATCAATATTCAAAAATCAGTTCTGTTTCTATACAATGAACAATCTTAAACGGAAATCAACAAACCTACTCTATCTAAAATAGTGTCAAAATAATTAAATTCTTAGGACTATTTTTAACAAAAGAAGTGCAAAATTGTGCTCAGAAAACTGTAAAACATTGTTGGAAGAAATTAAAGAGGATCATAATAAGTTAATTGAAATCTCATATTTATATTCATGTATTAGAAGAGTTAATATTGTTAAGATGTCAATACTCTTGAAGTTGATATACATCCAATGCATCTCCTATCAAAAATCCTAGGTAGTTGCTTTACAGAAATTTACAAGATGTTCTTGAAATTCGTATGGAAATGTGAGGGTCCCAGAACATCCAAATACAATCTTGAAAAGATGAAGAAATTTGGTGAACACATACTTCCCAGTTTCAAAACTTGCTAGAAAGGTATTCTAATCAATATTGTGTGGTGCTGTCAAAAGATAGACATATAGGGAACCAGCAGTTAGCGTAATGGCTATGTCGCTGGACTCCCACGTAGCCGACCGTGGTTCGCGTCTCGGACCCGGTGGCTTACAACTCACGCCAGGCGCGTGTGCGTGCGTGCCCAAGATCCCGAGAGGAGAATGGAGGAGAAGGGATTGTGGCGTGGCCATCCTTCCTGGGGGGGTAATTTCTTGCTTTCTGTCTCTCTGTCTCTCTCTGTCTTTCTGGCAGGCGCATGTGCCCTATAGCAAAAATCTCTCCAAAAAAAAAATAGTAAAACAAAAAAGAAGTAGAGAGATGAAGAATAACTACTAGAGGCTGGGAAGTGTGAGGGAGGAGATAAAGGGATAGTGATTAATGGAATAGATAGATAAGAGCAACTATTCATGGTGCTATAAGACACAACAGAGAGAATATAGCTAACAACTTACTATATATTTAGAAGTAACTAAAAAAGAGAATTTTTCCCAGCATAAGTAATTACAAATGGATGAATTGTCCTGATTTAATCATTTACATATCATATTTATACTAAAAAATCACATAGTAACACTACAAACATGTATAATTATTATATGCTAATTTTAAAAGTGGGGAAAGGATCTGAACAGACATTTCACCAAATGAGATATATGAAAAACTAATAAACACGTGGAAAGATGCCCACATTATTAGTTATTAGAGGAATGAAAAATAAAACCACAACAAAATACCACTTCATGCCCACCAAGATAGCTATCATCAAAAGACAGACAACCAGGGACCAGCAGTTAGCATAATGGCTATGTCACTGGACTCTCACGTAGTTGACCACGGTTCGCGTCCCGGACCCGGTGGCTTAAAACTCACACAGGGCACGTGTGCGTGCATGCCCAAGATCCCGAGAGGAGAATGGAGGAGAAGGGATTGCGGCGTGGCCATTCCCCCTGGGGGGTGATTTCTCTCTTTCTGTCTCTCTGTCTCTGTCTTTCTGTCTGGCAAGTGCACGCGCCCTATAGCGAAAACCTCTCAAAAAAAAAAAAAAAAAATGACAGACAACCAAGTGTTGGTCAGGATTTGGAGAAACTACAGCCCACATGTATTGCTGGTAGAAATGCAAAATGGTACAGCTGTTTTGGGAAAAAGTTTAGTGGTTTCTTTAAAAGTTAAACAAAAAATTACTATAGGATCCAGCAATTTCTCTCCCAAGTGTCTACTTAGGAGAAATAAGAATATATGGTGGGACCAGCAGCTAGTGTAATGGCTACGTCACTGGACTCCCACATAGTCGACCGTGGTTCGCGTCCCGGACCCAGTGGCTTAAACTCACACCGGGCGCGTGTGCGTGCATGCCCAAGATCCCAAGAGGAGAATGGAGGAGAAGGGATTGTGGTGTGGCCATCTCCCCTGGGGAGTGATTTCTCGCTTTCTGTCTCTCTGTCTCTCTCTGTCTTTCTTGCAAGTGCACGCACCCTATAGCGAAAACCTCTCCAAAAAAGAAAAAAAGAATATATGGTGAGGGGACCAGCAGGTGGTGTGTTGGTTAAGGGTGCCAGACACTCCCACATGGCCGACCATGGTTTGAGTCCTGGATCTGGTGGCTTGCTTTCTCACTTTCTTTTTCTCTCTGTCTCTGGTCAAATTAAAATGAATGAATAAATAAATAAAAACAAGGTTTTTTTTTTTTAAAAAAAAGAATATATGGTGACACAAAGACTCATATACAAATATTTATAGCAGTATTACTCATAATCACCAAAAAGTGGAAATAATCCAGATGCCTATTAAATGGTGAGTGCATAAACAAAATGAATTATAGCCATACAATGGAATACTATTTAGCAATAGAAAGGAAAAGACTACTGATAATGTGGTATAATAGAGATAAAACTCAAAAACATGTGCTAAGTAAAATAAAACAAAGGACTACTTATTGTATGTTTCTTTTTATATAAAATGAACTGAAAATACAAATAATAGCAAAGAAAATCTGATAAGTTGTTGCCTAAGACTAGTTGTGAGAATGGGATTGACAACAAGTAGTCTCTAGAAAAATTTTGAGAGTGATAGAAATGTCCTAAAACCAGGTTTTGGTGATGACTGCCCAAATTTATAAATGTACTAAGATGCATCACTATGCACAGTTGCAAGGATAAAATTTTTTGTTTGTTTGCTACAGGGCACATACACTTGCCAGAGAGAGACAGAGAGAGTGGAAACAAGATAAAGAGAAGGAAAGTGAAAAAAACACCCCTTGGGGGGGCTGGCCACATCACAATCCCTTCTCCTCCAATTCCTCTTGAGATTTTAAGCACACATGCACATGTGGCATGGTGATTAAGGTAGCTGGTTGGCCCACAAGGATGAATTTTATGGCATGTACATTATACTTTGATAAAACTGCTAAAATAATCATCATTAAAACAGGTAAATGATTTTGAATAGTCTTTTCTCCAAAACAGATATGCAAAGGCTGATAAGCACATGAAAAGATTCTCAACATTGTTAGTAATTAGAGAAAAGTAAATTAAAACCACAATGAGATATTATTTCACACCCACTAGGATGAATATATTAGGTCATCAGGAAAGTCATGTGTTTTTCTTTTTTCTTTCTTTTTTTTTTTTTTAAGAGAAATTTTTGCTAAAAGGGACGTGTGCTCACCAGAGAGACAGAAAATGAGAAACCACCTCCCCAGAGTCGTGGCCACACCGCAATCCCTTCCCATCCATTCTTCTCTTGGGATCTTGGGCACACTCGCACATGCACCCGGAATTAGTTTTAAGTCACCAAGTTTAGGACTTGAACTGTGGTTGGAGATGTGGGAGTCCAGTGACATAACAGTTATGCCATCTACTGGTCCCAAGTCATGTGTTTTTCTATGGAAAAATGTGTCATGACTTTCCTGATGACACAATAATAATAAGATAAAAAACAAATTTTGGCAAGTATGTGGAAAATAGAAGCCTTCACACACTACAGATGGGATTCTAAAATGGTATAGTAAATTTGGAAAATAGTCCAGCAGTTCATGAAAAGGTTAAACATGAATTTATCATACAACCCAGCAATTCCATAACTAGGTCTATACTCAAGAGAAATGAAAACATACATCTACACAAAAGCTCATTCATAGGGGCCAGCAGGTGGAGTGGTGGTTAAGGGCACTGGACACCAGCGTGACCAACCACAGTTCAAGTCCCAGACCTGGCGGCTTGCTTTTTCTCACTTGTTCTCTCTTTCTCTCTCTCTCTCTCTCTCTCTCTCTCTCTCTCACTCTGTCCCTGTCTGGTCAAATTTAAAAATAAATAAATAAATAAATAAATAAAGTTAAATAAAATAATTGTAAAAAAATCATTTACAAACATGTATGAAAACATTGTTCATAATAACCAAAAAGTACAAATATCCTAATGTTATTCAGTTGTTGAATTGATAAATAGTGAATACTATTATTCCAATGTATAATGGAATAATGGAATACTATTTAGCCATAAAAATAAGGTTTATTCCTGGTAGATGATACAACATGGAGAAACCTTAAAAACATTAGTCTAAGTTAAATAAGCCAGAAATGGGCAAATGTTGTATGATTCCATTTATATGAAATGTTCATAATAGCTAAGTTTAGAGACTGAAAGTAGATTAGTGGTTGCCTGATGCTGAAGGATCTGGGAAGGGAATGGGCACAAAGCTTCCTTGGGGGTGATGAAAGTGTTCCAAAATAGATTATGTTGATGGTTACACAACTGCATAAATATTCTAAAAATCACTTAACTTTCCAATTTAAACAGATAGATTGTATGCTTTGTAAATTCTATCTCAATAAAAAGAGAAGATACAACCAGAAATGTGTGGGAGAATCACACATCAGGTTATAACACGGGAAAGGTCAAGCACCTTAGAAAAGCTGTATGCTACCATGAGGCATTTGCAGTAGAAATGACATCATGGGGGTTTAGTTAGAGAGAAGCTCATCAAGTGGCATAAAAATATCCATAATTCCTTGTGGAATCCTGTGGGAGATGAGGAAGGCAGCTGAAGATTAAGAAGCAGCCTACTTGTCAAACAGTTGTTGTGGCATGGGGTGAACAGATCCAAGGAATAGGCTATGGGGTGGATAGCCAAAATGAGGGGCTGGATGGAGTATCTGGCTACAGTATAGAGGGTTAGCACCACCAGTAGGAGATGGTTAGGAATCCTGGACAGTAAGTAAGGAGAGATGGCTGAACTTCCTGACACAGCCATTGTACATTACTCATACTGAGAGAATAAGCCTTGAATTATGAACATTTAAGCAGTAGAGTGAGGGGAAACAAGCGACATTTCAACCAAGATCCAGCAAAGGTAATGGGGCTCAGATTTCCACACCTTGGTGCCATGAGTGAGTTTGAACTTTAAGTAGAATATTTGCACAAAGGAAGCTTTTAATTCAGAACAGATGTTATATCTTAATTTTATAATTTAATTGATACCGTGCCCAACCTATACCTCCAATCAGTTACAATAGGTGCTCCCGAGTGCAATGAGTTTAGTTACAGAAAAAAACATAACACTATTTTTAAAAATAAACTTGGAGGTGGGGCACAGTTCAGGTGGTAGTACATATATTTTCATATATATACATAGATGTAGATATAGTTCTAGCTATC